>CM066048.1:111938376-112600761 GCA_033557465.1 Ichthyophis bannanicus | reverse complement strand
AGATCATCTGTGTTAGGTCTGATGTCAAATCTTCAGTGGGCAAGCCTTAGGAAATGACAGCTCATTAAAGATTAGATTTTGTTGAATTTCCATTGAGAACAGATACTTCAACATTCAGCAAAGAAATGTAGGGGAATGAATGAGTTCCATTCAATCCATCAAAATCATGGACATTTCTTGACAATGTAGGATTTCAAATTAATGCTTATCTTCTTCAAATCCATCTTTTATCAAATTCAAATATGCACAATTCCATGCAAATAGACAATGTATATACATTTCAAATAAGTGATGTCTTGGTTATTTATACAAATTGACATGTCATTTTCGCTCCTGATAATCCTTGGTACCTCTCTTTCTTGCAATGTCCCCAACTACACTTTCACTTCCCTTACCAACGTGCCATGTTATTTCTTGAATTTCAGTCTGAGCTATCTGTTGGCAATAAACATTCTCTCTAAAAAGCTTGGCAGACCTCTACCTACATTTCCACTATGGGAGATAGTGCATTAATAAGCTTTGAACTCCAAATAGTATGCAAGGAGTGTTATTATTTTGAAAGTGAAAAAAGGGAAGAAACTCTTCTTCAAAACATTGGTTCTGTCTATTTTGAAGAAAGGAAAAATACGATGAGTAATGCATCAAAAATGGACATGCAGCTCCATTTGCATTATCGAGAATTGTAAGCATGTTTAGCCTAGTGGTTAGTGCACTTCATTTGCAGCCAAGAGACCAGGGTTCAATTCCCACACCTTGTGGCCTTGGGCAAATCCCTTAACTCTCCATTGTCTCAAAATAAAGACATGGCAACCTATATTTGGTCACCCTGCAAAAATCCCCAAGACATGTTGGGTTGCCAGGCATCAGTATCAACTCAAAGACACACATCACCATATGATTCTTCAATACTCTGATAATAAACAGCTGCAATCAAAATAATGTAACTGATAGTTACCCAGTAAATAATATATTGGTAATTTTACTATATTTGTTATACATATGTCTGCAATGTATTCAGTTATTGTCCTGATTCATCACATTCTCTTCCTTTAGACAGAAAATACAAGAAAGGCTTTTAGTGGGAAATAAGAAATTACTTCCCCCTCGGGTGGTAAAAGAGTTCATGCAGCATGAAAGTTTGAGTATTTTTACATACAAGATAGGGTGAGGTCTGGGAATGAGTAGGGGTCAGAAATAGCATACGCAAATAAAGGGATTACATTTTCAGAGTGGTTTGAGCCATGCACTTTATTCATGCTAGAAAGTAGATGGAAAGTCAATGGCTTCTAATATTTCCACAGCACAGCCAGTTCTATTCTTTTCAAAGGAAATAGCTGCACAGGGGTTTGGGTTTTTTTTCAATATGAATTTGCCTTCACATGAGGATTCTGAGTTGCCCGCTTAATAAATTGAAGAGCATTAGAGACAACATGGTCCATTAAAGGTTGGATTTTGTTTTTCCCAAGAAAGCTTGCATATCATTTCAGAAAGAATCAGTCCATTATCTTCTTTGACTTGCTTTTGCCTGTTTTTCTCAGAAGTGTTGGCTGAAGACAAAATGAGGAACCAAACCATTGTGACAGAATTCATCATACTGGGATTTTCAGATGTTCAAGATTTGCAGGGTCTCTTGTATTTTGTCTTGCTTCTAATCTATCTGAGTATCCTGATGGGAAACTGTGTCATTTTAACATTAGTATTCAGCGATCGCCACTTGCACACCCCCATGTACTTTTTCCTCTGTAACCTTTCCTTCTTAGATATTTGCTACACATCCAACATCTTCCCCAAACTTCTGAATATCTTTGTAACAAGGAACAAAAAAATCTCATTCAGTGGTTGTTTTGTCCAAGTCTATTTCTTTATGTCATTAACATGCTCAGAGTTTTTGATTCTTGCTATCATGGCGTATGATCGCTATGTGGCAATTTGCAATCCCTTGTGCTATATGCTCATCATGAATAAGAGGACCTGCACCCTACTGGCAGCTGGGTCTTGGATAATTGGCTTCTTGGACCCAGTAAGTCATGCCATTCTTATGTCTATAATGAATTTCTGTTACTCTAATGAAATAGACCATTTCTTTTGTGATATCATAGCACTTTTGAAACTGTCTTGCTCTAGCACCTTCCTTATTGAGTTAATGAGTTATATTTTGGGGATTCTCTTAGGAGTTACCTCCCTTCTGGTAATTCTCATGTCTTACATCTATATTATCTTTGCCATATTGAGAATCCGTTCCACAGAAGGGAGACGGAAAGCCTTCTCTACTTGTTCTTCCCACCTAACGGTGGTTATTCTTTTCTGTGGGACAGTAATGGGTTTGTACATGTGACCTTCATCAATGCAGTCACAGGAACAAAGCAAATTATTTGCCATGTTATATGTAACTGTCATCCCTCTGTTCAACCCCATTATCTATAGTCTGAAAAACAAAGATGTAAAAAGGGCTTTGATCAGAGCAGTGCACAGAAATTCTAATATTTTTAGAAGATGAACATTTGGTTTGTTGATTTCAAAATATCTCATCCATATCAAGCAGATCCCTCTCTCTTTATGCAAAAGTCTCTGGAACTCACTCCCAGAGGCAATAAGATCCACAAAAGATCATCAAGCCTTCCACAAACATCTAAAAACTTGTTTATTTCCAGAATACTTTGAAAATCCAGTCACATGAGCAATTACCAGAACACCTCAATAGCCAACGTTAAGAATGTTCCAACCACTGACTATGCTACATATTACTCATAACCCTTCTGATCCAAAAGTAAAGAATAGAATCTCATTATACAAGCTCAAAAAAAAGAAAAAGAAAAAAACTCCTATTACCATAAATGTAACCTTCCATGTAAATAATGTATTCAACATAAATACAATGTATCTATTATGTACACCTTAGAGGAAAGGCGGGATAGAGGTGATATGATTGAGATGTTTAAATACCTCCATGGCAAAAATGTTCAGGGACAGAGTCCCTTTCAATTGAAAGCAAGTTCTGCTATGAGGGGACATGGGATGAGGGTGAAGGGAGATAGATTCAGGAGTGATATGCAGAAATATTTCTTTACAGAAAGAGAAGTGGATCCGTGGAGTAGTCTCCCAGTGGAGGTGGTAGAGATGAGGACAGTAACTGAATTAAAAAAAAGCATGGGACAAACACAGAGGATCTCTAAAGGTAAAAAGCAGACTGTTGTAGTTGTTGATATGGAGGGATAGACTAGATAGGCCATGTGGTCTTTTTCTGTCGTCATATTTCTATGTTTCTATGTAAATAGTTAACTATTCAATATATGTAACATAGGATTGTGGATCCAATCATTGTTAAAATGTAACCTGTTTGATGTAATAGTTAATTGTTCTATGTAAACCGTCTTGATTTATTGATGGTGTGATAAATAAATAAATAAGATACACAGGCTGACTGGTTATCACACAGCACTATCACATAAAATATAACAAAATAATTTACATATTTTTCTATGTGCAAGTTATTCTTACTGTGTCAATTTCTTGACCCCAACTTCATGGAATTCCCTTCCTATGCAGGGGTTCCAAGTCTTCCTATGAGAAATTCAAGATGCTCTCGAAAAATTACTTTTCAGTGAACTTTCCAGGGCTGCTTGGCCTAGGGAAGAAGTTGCACCGTTTTTTTTTCTTTACCTTTTTAATACTTGTTACTTTCGTATTTTAAATTGGCCTTTATTACTATTTTTGTAATTTTAGTTGATATTAACTTCTCTGATGCTATCCACTGTAGGGTGTTATATAAAGTTTAACTACTACTACTACTACTACTAGTACTATTACTACTATTGAGCATTTGTATATCGCTACAAGACATACGAAGCACTGCACAGACATGTAAGAGACAGTCTCTGCTCATCAGAACTTACAATCTAGTTGAGAAAGACAACACAGTAGGTGTAGACATGAGATACATCTAGGGGGATTGGTAAGGAAACACAAAGAGATCAGGTGAGTCAAGATCCGAAAACAGCAGCGAAGAGGTGCGTTTTTAGTCTAGATTTGACTAGGTGCCTGATGTACAGACTCAGACAGTTTGTTCCAAGCATAAGGAGCAGCAAGGGGAAAGGGGCAAAGTTTGGAATTAGCAGTAGAAGAAAAGGGCACAGATAAAAGCAATTTGCTAGAAAGCGGATTTCCTGAGAAGGGGTGTAGGGAGAGATAAGAGAGGAAAGGTAGTGAGGGGCTATAGAGTGAATGTACTTATAGGTCAGCAGGAGAAGTTTGAACTGGATGCAGAAACAGATAGGAAGTCAATGAAGTGACTTGAGAAGATGGGTAATATGAAGATTAGCCACGCAGCAGTGTGTTGAACAGACTGAAGGGGAGAGAGATGATTTAGCAGGAGACCAGCAAGGAGCAGGTTACAATAGTGAAGATGCGAGGTGATTAAAGAAAAGATAAATATCTTAGTAGTTTGTTCAGAGAGGAATGGGTAGATTTTGTTGATGTTATAGATAAAGAAATGGCAGGTCTTCGCTATCAGATAGATGTGTGTGGAAAAGGAGAGAGAGGAGTCAAAGGTTGTGAGCAGAAGACATAGGGAGGAGTAGAGAGTGACCCACAGAGACTGAAAAAGGAGGAGGAGGAGAGGAGGTTTTAGGGGAAAAATAAGAAGCTCAGTATTGGCCATGTTCAATTTCAAGTGGCGGTGAGACATCCAAGCACAATGTCAGAAAGGCAGGCAGAGATTCGAGTCTGGATTGCCAGAGAGATCTCAGGTGAAGAGAGGTAGATCTGGGAGTCATCACTATAAAGATGGTACTGAAATCCATCGGAAGAGATGAGCACACCAAGGGACTGGGTATATAGAGAGAAAAGGAGTGGACCCAATTCAGATACTTTGGGTACATCAACTGAGAGCGGGACATAAGCAGAGGATGTTCCACCAGATCAAACACTGAAAGAGTGATGGGAGAGATAAGAGGAGAACCAGGATAGTACAGAACCCTTAAAACCAATGAGGACAGGGTATCAAGGAGAGGTTTGTGGTCAACAGAGGTCAAGCAGGATGAGGACTGAGTAAAGGCCCTTGGATTTTGCCAGGAACAAATCACTGGAGACTTTGGCAAGAGCTTTTTCAGTAAAATGTAAAGGACAAAAGCCAGACTGTAAAGGATCCAAGAGGACTTGAGAGGAGAGAAAGTCAAGGCAACGGCGGTAAACCGCACATTCAAATAGCTTTGAAATGAAGGGGAGGAGGGAGATGGGTTCATAGTTGGAAGGTCAGGTAGGATCAAGTGAGGGTTTTAATAAATATAAACAAACATTTTGAATGCAATTGTGTTTGCATTTTTTGTGTTGTGCTTGTACCCTTGCTGTGGGCAATTGTTCACAAAAACACGGCTTTGTCAAGTCTTGGTTAACATTCAACCAAAAAGTAAAAGTATAGGATTGATAATTCATCATAATTCTAACATAGTACAAATTAAAGGAATATATAAAGAAACCCAATGACAAAAGCAGGAGTAGTGACATGCAGATCAGTTACAGGAGAGGCATGAGTGAGACATAGAAATGTTGAAAAGGTTCCTGTGTGGGCCATCATGTCGCAGCTGGAAGGAGAATACATGACTGCAGGCTGATGGATGGGCTGATGGAAGCATGGCGGTAGATGAGAGTGCGGTATGGACTAGCTGCACCGATGCACCTGATGTTCTATCCCTATGCATTTTTAATGTGTAGGGAAAAAGTGAACCTGTGCCACGTGGAAGCCTCAATACCAGCTATGTGGGCTCACAGCTGTCCTGGCCTCCCAACCACTAGTCAACTCTCCAGACAATCGTGCAATGAGGGGCTTAAACTGGCCATATGGAACAAGTCAGGCAGTGTGATTGTCCGTGCTGGTGGCATTCCAGGGGTAGGATGTGCCTGCATGTAATGCAAACGTGTGATGGAGGCAGGCTTTACAGTCATAGTGATGATGAAATAGTCGATTCATGTTTGTTCTATATTGTTTGCATGTATCTATGAAAGTGGGTTATTTTATACTGCTTAATAATTTTGGTCAAAGCAGTGTACATTGTAGCCTAAACCTGGTAATGTAAAATCAATACAGGGCCACTTATAACTTGGATTATGTTGAGGCAACAAAGGGTTAAGTGAGTCCAAGGTCACAAAATCTATTGTAAATAGTTTTTAATATCTTGTTTATTTTAACCCCAGTTATCCATGTTTTCATATCCTGTTATCTGTAAACTTGACATATGTTTCATGCTTAAGTACAAAGTTGTTAAAATGTAAACCGCGCTGATGATAAAAGTGCGGTATATAAAAGCTGTTAATAAATAAATAAAAAATAAATAAAAATAGAGGTCATACTATGATGGACATAGCATACATAAAAAGCCTCTGTAAGATGTTCCCACAAGTCACACATGGCGTGCTTGTGGGAAACAAACCTTGGGCTTCAGGTTCTCAAGTAAGTGTTGTTACCATTAGGCTACTCCTCCACTGAGGTGCCATACATCTGCAGGATGAACACGTCTGACCCTGTGCAATGGCCTGCGGAAGAGCCAATAAAGTCATGTTCACAGAAGGGCATAATTGCGGACAGCATTTGTACAGATACAACGTGCTATCAGAACACATCAAAAAGCATAAGAAAGTGTGACCACCAGTCAAAGCAGACCCTGGGTTGTTCCTGATATCAAAATGCACTAAGCATCCCGCAGCCAGAAAGAGAACAAGTGGGAACTAAACCTTCATACATCACCAACTGAGCCATTGCTCTAACCATTACACTACACCTCCACACCATCTGGCACAACAGTGCCCTGAATCAAAGAGACTGCAGGTCCCTGTCTGCAGTGGGTGAAATCCAAGACATGAAACAACGTGGCACAGCAGACACACCACAGCAGGATACATCTCTTATACAAAGGTCAAGGCACATGTGAGATCAAGATCCTGTGAAAAGCGGGATATAAATTCAGCTAAATAAATAAATAAATAAATAATTATGCCCATCCCTCCACTGCACCCCCAACGACAAACAACACACACACACATGGGTCTGCTGTGCCACAGTGTGGCAGTGACCCCAGAGGCAGCGCATGTGCAGGGCATGCAGTCCCCTGTAACCTGCTATATAAGATGACATAAGTGCACCTGCACATACACCAAATGCAAACCACATTACTGACCTATGCGATCCATTGCAGACCATCCCAGGGGGCCATGCACACGTCTCCCATCATTATACATGACAAGCAGGTACTGGACAATGCAAACCACATTACTGACCCATGCGATCCATTGCAGACCATCCCAGGGGTCCATGCACACATCTCCCACCATTATAGATGACAAGCAGGTACTGGACAATGCCTCTGTGACCATAGTTGCCACTTTGGCTGCAATTCTCTCTCTGTGTGCCGGTATAGGTTATGCTTTCCATTACCCATGATGCACTGCACACTCTGACCAGCTTTCTGCAAAAAATCACCCAAAGGAGACTGCTAAGAATGAAAGAGAATGGTCAGGCTCTCCAGTATATGATGTGTGTTTCTGGGGCAGTCAAGTCCTAATCTCATATCTCGCAAACCGACATAGCTGACATAGATTCACATGCGGCTCTGATGGGCATTCCTGACTGGGTTCCTACTTATGGAGGTGTCCCTGATTCATACACATCTTATGGTCTCATCTGGCAGGTGCAGGGACTAGGGTGTCATTTTCCCTCTGACATTGCCTGTTATCCTATTGCAGTGTATTGCATCCTAATTGTCATTTCCACCCTCCCCCTCCCCACATGGACATGTCAATTCATTATGTGCAAGTGGAGGGCATCATGATCCCAGGGCCAACCCATCCCCTCAGCTAAATAGCTGGGTGCCATGGTACCAAGCTCATGGTTGGTGGTATGCTGGCATAACCCTCCTTCCCTGCCATCGTTGGGGCAAGTTACCTCAGGATGGAAGGTCAGGGGTTCAAATCCCACTAGAGGACAGCAACCTTGGGCCAGAAGGACTGGGGTTTCTAGTCCCACAGGTGCTCCTTGTGATCTTGGGCAAGCCACTTAACCCTCCATTGCCCATGTTCCCTGTAAAATAGTTATCTCCAAGTTATAATGCCCTGTTCAATGTAATTTCAGATGTTCAATGTAAACCGCCTTGATATCATGAAACGTGGTCTATAAGAAATGTTAAAAAAATAAAATTGTGGCAAACCCACCAGTTCAGTATGGCAGGCAGCCTCCTTGATGTGCAACTGCACACACCTTTCCACTCCTGTCCCCCTCTACTTTGAGAGGTGGCCAGGCGTACTTCTATGTTTGACCTCAGTGGGGAGGGATCTCCATGTGCTCCACTGTTCCTGTGACTGACATTCTCGCCATTGCAATGACAGTGGCAAATGTGGCATTGCGCTGGACACACAGGGCCAGCACACTGCTTTTGTCTGCAGCAAGCCACAGCCACTGGGACCATCACCACCACCATCACACTATGCTGACCTGGCATCATGTGCATTGCCTTTTCCCCAGCAACGGCATGTTTTTGTGCTGCCACTGTCACTTGGAGTCATGACAGACATCACCGATGTGCACCCAAGGCAGCGGCCTGGTCAGACTTGTGGCCCAGCCAGCCCTACTGCATCACCCATTTGACACCACCTTAGCCACATTTGCATCATCAACATAGCACCCTTTTTCATAATCAGGCACTATGCAATTGCTGCTAATAGAGTACCACTATCAATTTCTTGGGATCCCTGTTTGTGGAAAGGGGAAATAACCCTTTCCATGAGGTTTTACTTGGCATACAGGTTCCTAGCACTGGGTCCTCTATTGAGCGATTGTGCAACCCCACTGTGAGGGAGCACCCGCTGTCAATGTCCACTCTCCATCCCATTAGCACCCACCCTCCATCTCCTTTCCCCTTAACACTGTGGGCCCCTCTAACGCTCATTAATGGAGCATTATCAGCACTTTCTGTGGCGTTAAGAGCTCATGGGCTCCGATAACATGCATTAATGTCATGCTTGCTCCCTTACCATTCTTTAGTAAACATACCCCTTAGCATTGGAGCAAGAGTAAAATATCTGATGGCATTGAAGCAGGACACAATAGCGACTAAACTACAGATTCTCCATCCTGTATGCAATAACCTGGTATATGTAAATCATGTAAATCATGAACTTTGGTTTCAAAAATACCTATACCTAGGTTTCCCAGAAGTCCAGCATTTGCAGAACAACTTCCTATTCCACAAGAGACCGATTAAAAAATGTTTCCAAGTTATAGTGTCTGCAAGAATAGCTGTTCTTATTAGATCCAGTGCACACGCTTGATTGCTATTTCTCCTTTAGAACAGACATCCCTAAAGGACACACTGAGAACACAAATACACTGAAACTTTCTTATCAGTGAAGAGAAGATTGCTCATTTCAAAAGTAAGTGAGACTCTAATTTATTGATTCGCTCTCACATTTTTATTAAAAATGCATATCGACTACATGTGTTATTTTTGCCATCAACCTTTCAGTAGCTTTGCTTCAGGAATGGAGAAAATTAGGCACTAGTCACTTTTGATGAATTTTTATATAGTGAAAGTTGAAATTAGTATTAAGTATCGATCCCACAGCATTCAACAAAATTAATATGGGGCTACTCAGTCCATTACAATCAAAGACATTTCATGACAATGTCAGTATTTCAAGGTATTGTGTAATTTCTTCAGACCTGGAATCCATTTCATTAAAATGTCTGCTATGCAGTACATATAATCTGCAAATAATGTCCTGTAATTTGTGATAATTGCTTGATTCTGAGATTCAGCAGTGCCTCTCTTTCTCGCAATGCCCCCAAACTAAGGGGCTTGTTTACAAAGCCGCGGTAGCGGTTCGCGGTCGTTATCGGAGCTACCGCAGCTTTGTAAACAAGCCCCTAAGTCTTTTTAACTAACATGCAGGAACTCTTAGTACAGGGTTTAGCACTTTTTAAGATCCATCGTGGTAATAGCTTGGGGCTCAGCACTAACTGGTCAGAGCATGATTGGGCAGGACTGGGTGGGTTTGGGGTAGAATGTGGTTATTATTAGTGCTTCAAGATTAGTAAAGTTATTTTGGGTGCATACTAACTATGAAGGTATTTTGGGATTGCAGAGAGGTCCAGGCGAACCTGCGTGCCCCAGCCCAGGTTTCCAGTGTGACCATTAGTTCAATGATCTTATCAATGGTCTATGCTACAGTCCTTCATTTCATTCTGAGATGTCTGTTGATTATCCAGTGATCTTTTGTTTAAAATGCATATAAAAAACCCCAAAACGTTTAAACTCTTAAACTGTATGCAAGGAATGTTAGTATTTTGATATGTGAAAAAATAGCAGATTTTCAAAAAAGTATTTTAAATTCCAGAATATTTTGATAATGAAACAAAATATGCAGCTGCTCATAAAGACTGCAAAATGCATAAGCAGCTCCATTTACATTTCTGAGAATTATTGCCATGAATAAAGATAATGTAACTTAAAGTGGAAATAAAAATGTTTTGTTAGCCACAGATGATAGTAGTGACATATTTGTTATGTGCACAGAACAATCCATTGTTATAACTAGATTAAAACAAAATGTCTTGATTTGGAGAAAGTTGTGGATCATGTTCGACATCATTGCAATAAGTGCCCAACTGCAGAATATTCTCTTTTTTTCTTCAATTTCAAGGGTGTATGAAATTCTAAATATTTACATAGGCTATTGCGGAAATACCACCCGGCGGTAGCAGCTAATGCAGTAGATATTCAGATATCGCAGCACTTTTCTGCGTGCTGGATCTGGGGGGATGGGAACAGGGTGAAGAGTAGACATGATGATCATTGACAGCCATCGTACAAACTTTGTCGCGCACTGGCTGCCGAATCAGGCCCAATCGTAGCTGTAGATAACACCACCTCAAGAAGTCGCAATAACTGCAGCCAACCCTACTGTGCCTCCCCAGTGCCGACTGGCTCCCTCCCCTATCCAACAATATTGTTGGTACCTCAGATCTAAAGAGCCGCGGCACTATAAGCAATGTGCTTCCCCCCACCACACTATTCAGAATCGATCCTGTCAGACATCTCACAGTTTTCATCAGGAACTGTCCAAGGGGGATCAGTGCTGAAGAGCGGACAGCCCTTTGTTTCTTATTGTCAGTACTGCGGATCTTTAGATCCATGGCATCGACAATGATCTGAGGGTGGGGGAACTGTTTCGGCTTTTGGGAGGCATTGGCAGTGATCATGGCATATAGTTCATGAAAAATCTTCCCCCCTCCCCATCGATTTACCACTGTGATAGTTGCAAAAGGCTACCATGGTTTAGAAAGCATGCCCCTTAGAGTGCTATAACAAGCAAGAATTAAAAGATTAAGGAAAATTATAACTCACTTTATACATTTAGGGCCTGATTTTCATCTGGGTGGTACTATGTGCAGTGTCAGCACATAACCTGCCCTCCATCCGTCTAACCTGGATTTTCAATGCCAGGGTCATATGTGGCCCCGGCATTGAAAATCCAGGTCTTGCCGCAAAGCTCGGAAGCCGCAGGAGCTTGTTTGGCCCTTTCCTCATCTCCTAAAACACCCCGATGCTAACCGCACAGCATCTGGGCGCATTAGGGAATTATCCGGGATTTTCAAAGGGCAGTTACCTGTGTAAATGCCTTTGAAAATAGGGCCCTTAGACTTCAATAAATGGGTGGAGGAAGACACGTAAAGAATGGGGCCAAAGAGAAAAGGAAAAAGCAGAAAGAAAATTTAAATCATAGACTGTCAAAACACATATTGCTCAGAGATCTAATATCATCAGGACCATATCATGAGACCAGGCAGACTGCATGAGTAAAACTGGTCTTTTAGAGTGATCATTTACTGCGTTACTATACCTATTTTAGGTTCCAGTGTTTGCAAGAATCCTGTGGCAGAATTTTATTTTTTTTATTTAGAAAAGATATCCACAGAGGATCTGAGCAGAATGCAAATGCCTTTATACCTTTTTGAAACAGTAGCTGGATGCCACTTTAATCTTTTTGGATGCTACTTGCTGTCCTTTCAATTCCCCTGAAGCAAGACCTATTTGGTCTGAAACAGGATCATGTTCGGATGTTCACATCTGCAGAGCGGATAAGTAGTATCAATTTTTAAGTCTTTTTATGGATTATTTAATATTATTGATGTTATAAATTATATGGAAATAAAAACTATAAAAATAAAAATTAGTAAAAAATAGGAGAGCACTGAATATAGAGACCAAATGGTGTTGCTTGGGCTTAGGAATTAAGTGTCTTGTACACTGTTATAGCCATTATCTTTGTTGATCTTATGGATTTAATTTAATTGAGTTTCATTGTGTCAGTGGGAGAACATTGAAAATCTCTTTTTTGAATTGTTATTTTTGTGAGATTCTTGTTTTGAGATCAATTATTATGGGGGTCATTCTGACCCGCATTTAGTGGAGATATTCATCCAGGGCAGAGGTATATCCCCTGTTAAACAACCTGGTGCAATTCTGACAAATGAGCTCTCTGCAGGTACAGCTGATATGTGCAAGGAGTTCTGTTCAAGGGAGGGAGGGGGCAGGCCAGAGGAGGGGCGATGGCAGGCCAAAGGCGGGACAGTGTCCCCAGTGTCGGCACTGTACATCTGGAGCTGGCGGTTTAAAAGGGGAACTTATTCCATCTCAGAGATGGAATACCTCTCCTTAGATGGCAGCGGAGAGTGAATCCAGGCTCCAAGAAGGAGGTGAGGCGGTGCAAGGGTTTCCCTGCAGCCCAACCCCGGCCACAGCAGGCCTGATCATGGGTCGGGCAGTGGGAAAATTGCCAATGCCGGCAATGGGGCTCCTGCTTGGAGCCACAGAGCCATGGCAACGGGATACCAAGCACCACCACTCCATACAGGAGCCAGGCTGGGATAGCCAGGGAAATACCTGGACTTGCTGTGTGCCAGAATCAGGGCACTTCTTCACATCCAGGCCCATTGCATCCGATTCTTATTCCATGAGGATGTCTATTCCCCATGGGATCAGAATTGGGTGCATATCTGGCCTGTCCAGATTTTTGGACATCCAGAAGGGCTGGACCAGCCCCTACGGAACTGACCTCCACATGTGCTTATAGATGTGAAGCCATCTTTATTGCAGTTTGATGTATATGTTCACTGATTGCACAGATACATTTCCTAAGTTATGTTTGCAGTCGATTCTGGGGATTCTTCAGTGGGTCAGACTTAGAATGTGACTGTTCAAAAATGATTAAGGATTTATCAATCTTTTTTACTTTTCATGCAAATGATGGAATGCAAACTTATATAAATATTGAACAGCATTCTGCAAAGAAATATGGGCAAAAAATGCAATGTATGCCTTCAAGTCAGTGCTGACTCCTGGCAACTCAGCAGCTCCTGGGTTTTCTTGGCAGTGTGACCGGAAGTAGATTGCCAGGCCTTTTTTTTTTCCTATCTTGTCCACTAAAGTAACTGACAATTCATGACAATGGCAGTGTTCCAAGGTACTGCATATCTCCTACAGATCTGGCATCCATCACCATCAAACTATCAACCATTGCAGGCAATACAGCAACTCGCCAAATAAATTCTGCCCTAGCACATTTTGTTAAATACTGTGTTCTGACCCACCCTGCACTATAGTTACTGGTTATTGATAGCTCTTAGCCATCCAATGGCCTTAAGGGGGCTAGATACTAACGTGCATAATTTTAATGTGCGTTAATTGATTGTTAATGTGGGTTATTAATCATGATGTCTATTGAATAACATGGGAATTGCATAAAAATAAAACGTGTTAAGGTGAATAAACACATGTTAAAATTAACATCTCTCAGTAACTAAAATGTGTATGTATTCTCAAAGAAGTATTTTAGGGACAAACTTAACATTCATTATTAGTTTAACAGGTAAGAATTGGGGACTGAAAAAATCCCAACCATTTCAAATGAATTACTTAACTAAAAATTGTTTTAAGGAACTTAAAACAGGAATGTGAACCTTTATGATGATGCAAAGACACCTTATAATTCACCTTATAATTATTAAGAATCTCTGTTGATTTTATTCTGTATTATACTGTTGCTAGTCTATTTTCATTAAAAAAAAGAGAGATTGAAAGAGTATACATGAATAAAGATAATGGAGACCTTTTACTAATGTGGGTAAAATCTGCACGGTCTGCACTTGCAGATTAAGGGTGGGATTATGGCAGGATCAGGGAGGTGTCAGGGCCAAAAGTTGCCACTCCAGAGGTGGCGATAACGGCAACTGTGCCAACAGCAGCTTGGTAGTACAGCTGCACCGAAGGCAAGCTGCTGAACTGTGGCAGCCTCCCTTGTGATCTGCCATGACCATGCTCCCCCTCCACAATCACCCTTGAGTAAGGAGACCCTCCCTCCCCATAAAGTAACCCCCCCCCCAATGATCCATACCACAGGTAATGGCCCCCTTTCAAGATTTTCATGGCTGGAAAGCATTCCAGGCATGGAAATCCTGCAGAGGGGGGTCCATTAACCCTAGAATCAGACCACCCCCAAAGGCCCACCTGGACCCTCACCTCAAAGGCCATACACCCAGCATCCTACCTGGGTACTGCTTAGTGGTCTTAGTGGTATAAAGGGTAGGGGAGTTGTCATACTTTGTGGTGGTGCCTTATTTGGAGGTCAAGGGTGGAGGGCAGCATGATCAGGTAGGCAACCCAAAAATGTTGGCAGCTTAGTACCAGCACAGCATAAGGAAAGTCTTTTAAAACCACTTTCAGTGGCAGGTCTTGAGTGGAATAAGTTGCCCTGGACATCGGTGGATAGGTGAGCCTGGTGGGACCAAAGAAGTGATGGGGTGCAGGGGGTTCCCTGAAGCCTGATCCAAGCCATGGAAGGCCGGATTGGGGGTCAGGCTATGGGGAAAGAAAAGTCTTTTGCAGCCGGGGATCACGACTCCTGAATGGAGCCCCAGTGCCATAGCGACGGGATGTCATGGTGTGGCAGCTGCATTCAGGAGCCTGGTTGAGTTAGCCAGGTAGGTGCAGGACGTGCAGCCAATTAGAATCAGCGCCAGGCCTGCACGTCCAGGCCAGCATACCCAATTCTGATCGCATGGGCATGTCTAGCCCCAGCAGGATCAGAATTGGGTACTACTGATATACACCCTCATTCCGACTGGCTTTACAGATGCAAGACATCTACGACAGAATTTGCCTCCACATTAATATATAAAAAGCAGGCAAACACACGTGCAGTATATGGAATTTCATAATAAAGATGTGGTCTGCCCTTGTCCCACCCCAATTCCGTATAGAGAGGGTTTGGCCTCCTTCCTAGCTCTTCAGTGTCCTTGGTCCCTACTGCAAGGACTTGTGTCTTTTTTGGACTCCAATACTCTTCATATACATTTTGAAAGTATAAGAATAGTCAAATGATATGTTTACCAGCTGTCAGCAAGAATATAGCTTGTATTGAATATCAGCTAAAATGTGTTCAGCTTTGAAAGTATTAAAAGAGGTACTGTAGGCTGCTGTTCCCTCTAGTTTCATTATTTTGTACTGTCAAGCGGTTTAGTGCTCACTGTAGAGGGGGATATAACAAATGAACAGAGAAAAAAAACAAATAAAAGACTAACCCCCATCCTGGAAATCTCTCTCTGAAAACACAAGAGAAATTATGGATTGTACCTCAGCAACCCGCACACAGTGCGAACAGTTCTGAAAACCATTTCCACCTGGTAGGTAGCCAGTCACAGGAGCAAATGACTTTGGAGAATAAATTATGTTTTCTTTTTCTCTCTCCTTACATATAACAGCGTTGGAGAAAATACGATTACAATTTTTGCACAAAAGCGTGCTTACTACTACGGAAAGAACCATAGCATTACCATCCGTAAATCTTTCCGTTGACCTGTCCCAGAAGAAGTACCAGCTTAAGAGAAAATGAAGAACCGAACCACATTGACAGAATTTATTATTTTGGGATTTTCAGGGGTTCCAGACTTGCAGCTTCTCCTGTTTTTTCTCTTTTCACTGATCTACTTGAGCATCCTCACGGGAAATGTTGTCATTTTATCACTAATATGCTTTGATCATCACCTACACACCCCCATGTACTTTTTCCTCAGTAATCTGTCTGTCTTAGATATCAGCAACACATCCGATGTTTTCCTCAAACTGCTGAATATCTTTGTAACAGGAAAGAGAAACATATCATTCAGTGACTGTCTGACCCAAGTCTATTTCTTTATGTCCTTTACAACTTCAGAATTTTTGATTCTTGCTATCATGGCGTATGATCGCTATGTGGCAATTTGCGATCCCTTGTGTTACATGCTGATCATGAATAAGAGGACTTGCACCCTACTGGCAGCTGGGATGTGGGTAACTGGCTTTCTGAACCCAGTTATTCACGTGATTCTCATATCTATGATGGATTTCTGTCACTCCAATGAAATAGACCATTTCTTCTGCGATGTCACAGCGCTTATGAAACTCTCTTGCTCTAGCACCTTCCTTATTGAATTATTGAATTATGTTTTGGGTGCTCTCTTAGGAGTTATTCCCTTACTTGTAATCCTGATGTCTTATATCTACATTATCTTTGCCATTTTGAGAATCCGTTCCAGAGAAGGGAGACACAAAGCCTTCTCCACTTGTTCATCTCATTTAATAGTAGTTATTCTTTTCTTTGGGTCGATATTGTGTTTGTACATGCGACCTTCATCGATGTATGCGCAGGATCAAAATAAATTATTTGCTATGTTATACATTGCTTTAACCCCTCTGTTTAACCCTATTATTTATAGTCTGAAAAACAAAGATGTAAAAAATTCTATGATCAGAGCAATGTATAGAAATTACAGTTTTCTTAAATGATGAGAATGTGCTTAGCTGATTCTTAGTAGGAGTGCTGGCTATAAGACATAAGTGTATGTTTAGCTAAGCATGCTACCCAAGTAGTGCGGGGGTAGTGCACATTTTTGGTGGCACACTACAAAGTAGTGTGGGGCCCTGGGCTAAAAACCCATGCTACCAGGGAAGAGTATGTCTGGGTGTTTTGCGGGCAGTTCTTGGGCATACTCGTCACAGCACCACTAGTGTGGGCCTTGACAGCCCATGCTGCCAGCGGGTTGTGGGAAGCAGCTACCACCTATTAAAATGGATGGTGACAGTTGCTGGTAGTGGCGGTATTAACACCACGAACTGCCAAGATTTAGGGTCATGGTTGTCTCCCCCCTCTGCATGTAGCATATGTCCCATACTAGTAGTGCAGCCAAACCAACATCACTACCAAAGAGGTCAGTAAACATGCCCTATAGTAAGACTCTGCATAGGCAACGACCTTTGTTTGCTTTTGGAATCTTCTGATTTTTTCCTGATGTTGAGGTGATTTTTCAGTCTTTTTTCACACACTCATTTTAAATAAATGTGTCTTTAATTTACATTCAAAACTTTTAACATAAATGAATGTCTTTTACGTAGATCAGTGTTGCTCACTCTATATTTGTTAAGGCAAACTAATGAACTGAATGTGCGCTAATGGACATCCTAAAATATGTTGTGGAAATAGTCTTGTGCTCTTCAATGAATTTCATGTACCATTTTATTTTGTTGCCATGAAGACAGATGATGACTTTAAGGTGTCATTATGGATAATAAGAAATCTAGTAAGTGATATCTCAAGGATACATCAACAAGCGGTTTTTAGAATATATTTATATATTGCACTGGATGTTTTTTTATTTAATGTAAAAGGGGGTAAGATCCCAATTTTTTGTACACTTGAATGACTATTTATGCAAATAAGCCAATTAACATGAATGTCTGTGGTGTTCCAATTAATTCACTCCTCTTCTTAATCACCAAATATGCATGTAGGAATAGGCTTGCCAACTGGCTCCAGATGTACCCAACAAGCTTGATACAGCCCTGGGTTTATCCCATTGCATGCAGGGACTTGTAGTCTTGCATTTCTTATGGAGTAAGATGGGGAAATCAGAACTACATAGCCCTGCGTACAAGCCTATGAGGGCATTTGGAGCCAGATGACAACCCTAATGTAGGCCCTGGGAAGTACACATGTGTGTTGCTAAACTGGCTCATACGTGTGTGTACATGCCGGTGCATTTATATTGTGACCAGCAGGGGATACCCTGGGTGCAGTGAGTGTGCTCTCTCACAACCTTTGGCTCTTGCATTCAATAAAAAACTAGGCTAGATGTTTCTTCAAGGCTTTATTACAATCTAGTCCTTGTAAACATCCCCAGAAGGCATACTCAGAAGAAAATATAAGAAAACTAAAAGTTAAGAATCCTCTCTCTTATTGTCCAGTCTCAAATGGCCTTCAGACCTGCTTCCCTCCAAAAGGTTCTGCCTTTGCATTATCAGAGGTTCCGCTCTTCTGCTCTTGGGTGTGCACAGAGGTCAGTCGCAATAGTTCAGCTCCCCAGACACAGTACGTAGAAATCTTTCTTATAGTTCAGAGATATAGTGTGACATAACTCCCAGCACAGCTCCAATGTAGCCTTGGATCAAATAAAACAACTAATCCGGTCCAGGTTTTCACCTAGGGTTGCCAACTGGCTCCAGATGCGCCCGACAGGCTTGATCCAGTCCTGGATTTACTCCATTGCATGCAGTGACTTGTAGTTTTCCTTTTCTTATGGAGTGCAATGGAGAAATAAGAACTACATATCCCTGCATGCAATGAGGTAAACCCAGGACTGGATCAAACCTGTCAGGCGCATCTGGAGCCAGTTGGCAACCCTATTTTCACCCTGTAGTATAAAGAGCTTGGCAGCTTCAAAGGTTTATCTTTAGCCTAGTTCCAACACTCAAAATAAACAATTACAAGGGTGAAGGACTTTGTCATCAACTCTTCCTGTTGCTTTTCACTGGCCCACCCCAAATTATGCCCTTCCTCTTCTGAGTTGACCATGGCAGTTAAACACTGAAGTTTCTCAAAGCAAAACAGTGAACTGGAAACTGTCAAACTCCTGCTATTGCATGTCCACGGCAATTTCTCCTTCTTCTGCTGGTCAGTAAGTCAATAGCCACTCCACCTTCTCCCCACTGCTTCCTGGCTCGTCTGGCCACTCCTCTTCCTGGGAAGTAGGAAGACACCCTCCGCCCCCCCCCCCTCCCCGCTTCTAGTTCATACTTTATATGGTGCCAAGGAAAATCCGCCTCCTCCTCTTTACTGAAGTGTTTGGTTTCCCTGGTCCTGGCTTCCCAGCTTAGCTCAACAGAGCCTCCCAGCCTCCAGCTCTTAAGTGAACCCACACCTATTTGTTTGTATACCGGTTGCTTCCCTCAGTTCCGTTTGCTTGGGTCCGCCCAGAAAAAGGGATCTTCCGGCTTGCTTCTTCTCTAGCTTCAGCTCCTCATCCACCACAATATGTAAAGGCCCAAGTTGACTCTTTTTCTGCATTTGTAGATTTATAAAGTTTCTGCTTGGGTTTGATGTCCTGGGAAATGCATGTGTATTTACTTGCATGCATATTGGTTTTCTACAAAAGGCTCCACATTCAGCAGAGCCTTTTGTAAAATACTAGGGAGCATTGTGCTGTACCGATAAGGATGTCTTAAGTCCTAACTCAATGGAGCTTTATTTCGCAAAAGGTTCAATGACTTCTATTTGCATTGGTTTTGCAGTGCAATTTTTACCTTGATTTTTGCAGTGTTCAAAGTCAATGATCTAGATGCTTTGACTTATCTGGCATCGCAGTAACTCATGAGCAATGGATTTGCATAAAACTAAATGCAAAATGAGATTTTGTTAGAACAGAATGTTAAATTCTGCATACTGAGAGGGTAAGTCTGTAACAGAGCATCTAGGTAGAAAAGGCACCTGCCTGAAATCCCCAACACAAAGTTACATCTACTTCTACTTAGCATGTTTGCCTTGATCACTGTAATGCACTATATAGAGGGTTGCCAAAAACAAGTTAAGATACAAACAAGGAGTTTTATTAGTATCAGATAGAGATCTCCCTAAACATGTTTTGGTGTACGCCTTCTTCAGGAGAAACCAATCTCTAAAACCAAATAAATAACAACAAACAATTGTATAAAAGAAACCTTAACATGCAAATTGTTTAAAATCATAGAAACAATCCCCTGATAGATACAACAATTAAAACCATAACAAGGATAATGTATGTTCTAAGGATATAAAACAGTAATGATAGTACAAACAATAATAAATATACAAAACAACTTTAAAATTCAAACCTGGGGTTTTAAATTTCCAATGACACAGCCATTCTGATAAGGAATGATATGTACAGTATATAGAGATGATTCTGCTTTTTATGATGAGCAGAGTGTCAAGATGCAGTGATGTGGGGTGCTCTCATTTTTCTGGGAACCAGATCACTGAACCGACCACTGGGTGTCCATGTTGTATTTTCCAAAGTCAGGGTATACTCTGTGCTCTTACAGTGTGTGCTGATCAGCAGACTGGGCACAGTTGGCATGTGCATGGCTGAGACAGCCCAGTGGTGGGCATCAAATGCAGACTGACTGTGTTTGATATAGTGGATTGGCAGTTCTAGGGGGCGAGGACTGCAGCTGTTCTTGGCATGCTCACTATGGTCTTGGAAGGCCCAACAGTATGGTGACAGCAGTTCCATGCCAGCCTAGATAAACTCCATTGCATTCTAGTTGCTTCGGAACAGCTGCCCCAACCCTGGGAACTGACATGAGATGTTCTAGGAGAGTCCCTAGCCAACAGGAGCAGGACACAAAACCCAGGACCCAGATGTGACAGGTGCTCAGGCACGATGCAATTGTATGGAACACCAGTTGAGTAGCATCATGCACTGCAGACAATACCTGTCACACACTAGCTGTGATATGGATCTGCAGCAGGGGCAGTAGAGTCCATTCCTAGCAGAGCAAGCTCAGGAGACCAGGTGCTGCGCACGCCTCACCTTCAGGGTGACCGCTGAAAACAGGCAGTAGCACAGTTTGCAGCTGTTATGTGCTTGTGGCAAGCACTGTCGGTGTGTATTACTTAGCTGATGTGATAGATCAAGGCATTCTCCATTTGGCGATTAGCTGCATAATGCTGATCTGCGTGTGATGGGTAATGGAGGCGGTAACCTATATCGGCAGAAACAGCAGACATTGCAGGCATAGTGGTGACAGTGATCGCTGGGCATAGCCCGGTACTCGCCTGTCATCTCTATTGGTGGGAAACATGCTTATGTTCCCCTGCGGAGCACAAGAGGGTCTGCAATGGACCACATGGCTCATTACTGTGGTTTTCATTCATTGTATGTGCAGGTGTACCTATCCCGCCTTGTACAGAAGGTCATAGGGATCGCACACCATGCACAGGTCCTGCCTCTGGGGTTTGTGCCACACTGAAGTGCAGCGGACCCATGCACGTTGGGGGTACAATGCAGGGATGGGCACCTTGACCTCACGTCTGCCTTGGTTTTTGCACAGGGGAAGTACCCTGTAGCAGTGTGCCTGTAGTGCTGCTACAGTACTGCATGTGTGGCGATGGAGCCAGCACCTGGGTGTGGTGTGCTACTGTCTTGGAATATGCCAGCCATGTAATTTCATGTGCTGGATCTCATTCATTTAACACTTATTATGTTTGTGCCTGTGTGCTACTAAGTTCATTTTCATGCCTGGAACAGTTCAGACTCTGCTGTGACTGGCAGACACATTTGTATTCTTTGTTGTTCATCCTGCCCACAATTTGGGCCTGCAGACATACAATTTGCCATCATGCCCTCTGAGCGCAAGGCCTTATTGGATCTGCTGCACCAATTGCAGGGGGTCAGACATGTTCATCCTGGTTAGATAACTATCAGTCTTTCTTAAACCAGGCAGTTTGGTGATGCCTAATCAGTCAAGAACTAGCTCTTGAGTAGAATCAAAGCTTTGCTTGCTTGAGACAGGCTGTTGTATTAAGAAGTGCTTGTTTCTCATAGCCCTATGGAGCAGGGTTCTTCCATTATACCCAGAGAATTGGGAATGCATAGGAAACTTAGTGTACTTAGGTTGGTTTCCCAAGTCAGGGAAAAAAAAGGCTGCTATCCATTATGAAGATAAATTTAAAACATGGTTCCTAGGCAGGGCAATTTTAGAAAGACAACAGAGTTGCCCAACTGCCTTTATAAAATAGACACATGAAAGTTCTTGCATAAAGTCATAGCTGCTCTGGGGAAGGAGTAACTTTGTGCATGAATGTGTTAGTCCTGTAACACAATTATTTTTTTTTTACTAAAGCCTGTTAGCTGACAACACATGTTCTGGCACATGCTGAATATGCATTGGAACACACTTTGTCAGCTAGCACAGGGGCATGAGATCACAGGATGATTCCCTCACTGTCTAACTTGTATTAGGGTTGTGAGTGGGTGGGATAGGGGCAGAGAGTGGGTGTGGTGTGCTCCATGCAGTTAGCTCCAGGTTCACACCATACGTTAACTGCATGAGTGTGGGATCACTTCACACCACCTCAGTAAGTGGAGTTAAGTGCATCTGCAGTAATGTGGCGTGCATTAAGGTACAGGGTTCTGTGTTAACTGCTGGGGAAATGCTTTACAACCCCCCGACAGTTAACGCAATGGTGTTGCACCTAAAGTGAGAACATTTCAGTGCTGTTGGTGCATTCAGTGCAACACCCTAGCATCCTTTAGTAAAAGAGCCACTTTTTAAACTACCCTCCTAAATTCTCTAAGGGGCCTTTTTACTTAAGGGCACAAAGGTTTTGCAGCAAATGCACCAACAGCACGGAAACTTTGTCACATTAGTTGTAACACCATTACGTTAACTGGCAGAGTTGTGGAAAGCATTTTCCTCAGCAGATAAGATGGGGCCCTGTCCCTTAGTGCATGCCATATTAGTTCAGGTGTACTTAACTCCACCTACTGATCCCACGTTAATGCAGTTAGCATGTGCTGTGAACCTGGTGTTAACTGCATGGAGCACACCATGCCCACTCTTCATCCCTACCCCACCTACTTGCTGCCCTAACGTGCATTAGACAGAGCAGAAATCATCCCTCACTAATTGTCATGGCCATGCGCTAGCCAGCAAGGATCCGAGGCAGCATAGATTCACCAGAGGCAGGTCTTGTCAGACAAATATGATTGATTTCTTTGACTAGGTGACCAGGGAGTTGGACCGAGAGAGAGCTCTAGATGTGGTGTATTTAGATTTTAGTAAAGCCTTTGACATTGTTCCTCACAAGCGACTTATAAACAAACTGACCACCATAGGGATGGACTCTAAAGTTACTGCTTGGGTTAGAAATTGGTTGAGTGGGAGGCGACAAAGGGTACAAGTACAAGAAGCTCAATCTGAGGAGAAGGAGGTTACCAGTGGTGTGCCCAAGAGATCTGTCCTTGGTCCGATTCTTTTTAGTTTCTAGTCCTATAGGCACTCCTTGTGGCCTTGGGAAAGCCACTTAACTCTTATCACAACACAAATTTATCACTTAACACAAATTTATCACTTAACACAAATTTCAAGCTGCTTATCCCAGGGGTAAGCAGAGGTTGTCCCTGGTCCTATTTAATAATAGTTTATGGACTTTTCCTCCAGGAACTTGTTTAAATCTCCTTTGAACCCAGCTACATGAACAGCTTTTACTACATCCTCTGATAACAAATTCCAGAGTTTGATTACAATTTTTTTTATTAGTTTTAAATGTGCTGCATTGCAGCTTCTTTGAGTGTCCGATGGTTGTTATATTGAGCAATAGTGTACACTATTAGCATCAAATCGGAAGTCATCAAATTTCAGGTTTTTTCTTCCATATTCATTTGAAAATGACATGAAACAATGTTGATGACATGTCCTATATTGTTTCAAATGACTGCATATTCCTACTGTACTCTGTGAAGAAATGGTCATTTTGATGCCTGTCACCAAGTTTGTAGGTCCGTGGACACCTTGCACTCAAAGGTGGTCTGCAAGAAAATTCACTGTGGAGTTTCCCTGTGAAAATGTTTGGCATATGGAGATCATGAGAACTTTAAAGCAGGTGCAAAGGATGAATGTGAAATCTCCAAGCAAAATCTCATTTCTAACCTACCTCTGCTCCTTTTTTTTATGTGGCTAAATGTAGAGACACCTTGAAACAGCATGTGCACATTTGCCTGATGTGAGGGAGACAGCGGTCATTTTTAAATGATCTTAGTATTTATCTTTATAAAAGGTTTTTATGAATGGCCAGTGCTTAGGATTTCATGCATTTTCTTTTAAACTTGGGGGAGGGGAGGGGTAATTTTAGAAAATAAATTGTGGGCATAAAAAGCATCTTATAAAATTTGCCCACGGGTTATAGGGATAAAAAAATAAACATGTTCACAAGAAGATGAGGATTTTTAGATGCCCATGTGTTGGCACGTTTAGGACATTGTTTGCACAGAATATGGGTGTGCTTACAACCAAAAGGCACACTTCAATCATATAGAGTTATGCCTGCACCCGAGCAGCTGTAAATATATATGGTTTCATTTTCGGTATGATTGTGAAGCCATGTTATAAAGATATATAGTTGACTGTCTGTCTTTACAGTAAACTAAGGTCTGTCAACTCAGTTAACCTGTTATAAAATTATCCACATGATGTTGGGCTATTATTACATTAAAGTTGATGGAGTCTAAAGAAAACAAGCTTGTCATCACCCACAGGCTCTTCTCAGAGCACTTTGTATCTCTTTGTTTCTCAGACAGTAAATAATGGGGTTTAACATTGGAATCACAATGTTATAGAAGACAGCAAAGAGTTTGTTTTGATTCAGGGAGTTCGCTGATGATGGCCTCATATAGGCACCTATCAGAGTCCCATAAAACAGAAGGACAACCGTGAGGTGCGAAGCGCAAGTGGAAAAGGCTTTGGATCTCCCTTCTGCTGAACGGATTTTGAGGATGGCAGAAATGATGAGTATGTAAGATATGCATATGAAAAGAAAGGAGCTAAATCCAAAGAGGACCCCTTCGATGAATGTTACAATCTCCACCGTTTGTGTGCTACTGCAAGAAAGATTTAGGAGGGCTGTAAGGTCACAGAAGTAGTGGTTTAGCAAGTTGGATCTACAGAACGAATGTTGGGACAGCAGAACAGTTTGTATGGTCGGTTCCATAAATCCAAGAATCCAGGAAGCACTGGCCAACAAGGCGCAGGCTCTCTTATTCATGACGAGAGCATAATGCAAGGGGTGGCATATGGCCACATAGCGATCATAGGCCATGGCGGCAAGAAGCATGTATTCAGTGCTTGCTAAAGACAGAAAGCAGTACAGCTGAATCAGACACCCAGTAAGTGCAACCGATTTGTCCCCTGTAGTGAAAATTACAGCAGTTTTCGGAACAGTGACAGAGGTATAGCAGATATCTAAACAGGACAAGTTACTGAGAAAGAAGTACATGGGACTATGCAGCTGAGTGCTGATATATATGGTGAACAGAATAAGCAGATTTCCCACCAACGTTAAAAGGTATATAAACAGTGACGCAATTGAAAGGGACAATTGCAGCTCTGGAAGGTCTGAGAATCCCATGATTACAAATTCGGTCCAAGTGGTATGGTTTATCTTTCCCATATCTTCATTAGCTCTGAGTCTGGAAAAAATGCAAGAAACGTGAATAAGACTACAAGTGCTGTAAGGTCTGTACAAGGTGATGTTTTGTGGAGCATTTATTTGAGGCCGCCTTTGATTCTTAATCTCCTCCCTTGTGTTTCAGCTCCTATTGCCCTTATTCCTATCGTATTATTTTGTCCTGTATGTTTGTTTTCTAGATTGTAAACTCTTTGAGCAGGGACTGTCTTCTTTTGTGTCTGTATAGTGCTGCATATGCTTGATAGCACTTTATAAATGCATAATAATAATAATAATAATTTAGTACCTGCTCTTATGAAGAAATTCACCAAAGGCAGTGTTCAACAGGTCTCTCCTGACATAAACAACTTAAATTGTAGTATGAACATAACAATGGAAAAATAACCCCATGTCAGCATAATAGATATTAGAATAGTGAGATAAACTTGGAGACTGGCCAATAAATCCAAGTAATAGTAATAGTGTGAGACTGTTCATGAACATCTTAACAAAGCACAGTAGAATATTCATACACCAGAAACATGATAAAATGTCAGCAGAACATAAATCACATACCTTAATAGGCAGCATGGTAGAACATTCAAATAACATAGATGTGATACAACATCAATACAAACAGAATAAATGATGCAGCATAAAAATGGTAGAACATTATTAAAACATGGATATCATTATATAATGACATTTCTTAATAGGTAATAAACAGGACAAATCATCTGGGGTTAGTTAAAAAAGATGGCAAAAGCACGAGGCTAAAAATGGGTAGCTTGCTGAGGGCAAAACATCTGTACAGATGAATAAGGTATGTACAACAGGACCAAGTTAAAGGGTGTGAAGCAAGCTAGTCCTGAAGCAGTATGGGTGAATGGTCAGCTGACGCTTTAATACAAATAAAACATGGCTTATTTTTACAGTTTGTCTTTAAATGTGTGCTATGTTTATCTCCCCGGGTTTTAGGAGTCTATCATAGTAGACATTAGGGATACTCACAGAGCAAACCATTTTGGTCCATTTTCTATTCATTAGGCTCTTTATTTATGGATTTTTGAATTTTTTGGCAAGAGGTTCAATTTACACATTTAGTTTTGAGCATTTTAAGGCATTCTAATCAGCTTCATATGTGCAAGTTAATATGCATTAAATTGATTTTCCACTGTTCCTGACTCTCCTACTTAAATTATCCCAACTACACAACCCATCCGCACTATTCAATGCCAATGAACATAAACTCATTTGTAAATAAGTTGATTGTAATATATGATTTATGTAAATATGGAATGAGGGTACCTGTACATACTAATTTGACTTAATTCCTTGATATTTCTGTACTTTACCTAAACTCTATGTTTTTTTGTAAATTCACTCTACAAGTTTAATGTAATTGTTTATTTGTAAACCACCCTCGATCTCTGGAGGGGGCGGTATAGAGGAACTTTTAAATAAATAATAAATAAATAAATAGCTCTTCCTCGGTAAAAACAGAACAAGGGATTAGAATTTAAAAGCAACCACAAAACATCCAAATTTATCTGCACTTCCTGCCTTATACACCATCCTCTGTTATGCAATATAGCTGCATATCTTCAGTGGTCCATGTAACAGCAGAATTGCATACATAGGGGGTCATTCTAGAAGCCTCATTTGTGCTTTGGATGACCAAAAAATGGGCACAGAGGCATCCAAAACATGGAGATGTATCCAGAGGCATTTTAGAAGCTGAGTCTCTGAACATACAAGTTTGAATGGAGGCATGATTGGGGTGTTCCCAGGAACGTGGACATCCCTGCCTGATCTCAGAAATTTCTTGGAAGTCCAGAGTTAAATCTAAGTTTAGACTTGTCCTAGGCACCTAAAAGTGCTTGCTCTTTTTGGCTTAAAAATATCCAGAGGGTATAGAAAAGATAATATGTCATTTTCTTCAGTAGATGCCATCTTCATAAGCAGTGGGATTTAAACCTTGGCTACCCTGCACCTTGCCCACCTTTCTAACCATTAGGCTATCCTAGACCTCCAAGGTCTGAAATATAGTCCTGGGGATGCCTATATAGACACATTCACAAATGTCCATGTTTGTGAAATTATGTCTACACCTGGAAACACCTGCATTTCTTTCAGAGATTCTGGTTTAGATATCCCAGATTATACTTTGACGTCCTTTCTAAAATCCCCCTCAAAGAGCTAACATTAGAAAGAGACCAATTGGCTTCAAATAGATTCAGTCCTGGTTTTACCTGATTGCAAGCAGATACTTGTGTTCCGATGTGTGTGTTTATTCCCTAAGAAGGATTGTAATTCCATTCATGCAGTGAAGTAAAACCAGGATGGAATTAACCTGTCTAAAAATCTAGAGTCAATTGACAACTCTGCTCATTGTAAAATATGTTGGAAAGCTATACCTGCCAGCACATGCTGTATTTACGTACCTGCATAACTTGGTGAACATTCATTTTACACAAATCCTATAATACTCTCAGATGTCTCCTGGATCATAGTTTATTTGTACAGATGTAATTAATTAATATGCATGGGGGGGGGGTGCTAAAAGCCTATAAAAAAGTGAGCATCTATGTAAAAATTCCAAAAAGGACCATATTTCAATCCTATCTTAAAAAGGTAACAGAAGCACCTATTTGTCTTTGTAAAAGAGGTACCCTGAAACAGCCCTGGTGCCCATGCCCAAATTTACACCTGCTCTAAAAATCCTCCTACCCCAGATTCAAAGGCTCCTTTACACCTGCTCCAAAAAGATGCAAATGTGTGCCCATTCTCTATGAATGTGCACCCAGATTTTATAAAATACATGTGCACATCACTAGATCAACCTATACCCTGCTCAAACTATGCCGCTGACATTGGCTACAAATGATGCACGTAACAGTATATGTGACCTTTACTGTGTACATAATTATATACGTGTATAGTATATGCAAATAAAGGTCAACAAACACTTTGTATGTGATACTTGTTTGTTGACCTTTATTTGCACATATCCAAGTGGACTAACATGGCAACTACAATTTTCTGCTCACAAATGCATATAGAACCCCAATGTTATAGAAACACTTTTCTTCATGTAAAAAATGTTTTACATGCAGACAATCTTTTATAAAAGTACCTCACTGTGCCTACACAACTGACTTATGTACCCATCTCCATATTTTATAAGCCTAAAACCTAACTCAGCTTTCAAAAATTGATCCTGTGAGATCCAGGAAAAAATGACTGAAAATATAAATAAACCATTGCTCTCTTTAGTAAGTGGAACCAACGCTTCAGCCATCAGGCCGTGGCTTTCCTCAGGGTGAATGAAGAAAACTACAGCATGATGCCTGAAACATTGGTTCCACTTACTAAGCTGACCCGGAACACTTTATAGGTCATAACTAAACCACCAATTTGCAATTTCTGATTACTATGAAAGTCTGAGATCCCCCATAGTGAGTCCCTTTGTAATAGGTGGCCAGCAGCCTCTTTCTCTGATACCCATTTATTATTAAGATCAATTTACTGGAACTATATTTCCTACTCCTAGAGAACTCAAATATTGAGTTGTTTGCAACTCAAGCTGATTGCTAAAAGCCACAGGAGTAGAGAAGTAGTCTAGAGGTTAGAGAAGGAGGTTGAATATAAGGGGCACTAGAGCTCCAATCCCACACTTTCACTGACATACCTAGTGATGTTGGGTAAGTCACCCCTCCCTCCAATGCTTCAGGTCAACACTTGTGGCCTCATATTTAACAGCCAAAGTCAGGGGGGGGGGGGTATTCTAGATTTTTTGTTTGTTTTGGCATTTTTGTTAGTGTTGGCCACAGCAGTTTTTTAACATATGTATATTTAGAGCTGCAATCTAGATAGTGAGTGTTGCTGAACATACATATAGAGTCAGTGGGGCAGCTATCTAGATCCCAGTGATATTCAGTTAATATCCAGACAGTTATCCAGATAAATGTAGGGCAACCTTTTTGCTGCCTGAATTTTATGTGGATAGTTATCCAGATGGCAGACTGAACCAATCTTCTACCCACACATCATCCTGGCACTATCTAGATGGTGCTGAGGTGGTCTTCAGGGTTTTCAGTGGCACTAATTGCATCGAGTGGCTGAAAATCCATGGACAGTGGCACCTAATAGTATCATCCAGACATTGGCTGCTGTTATCTGCACAATTACCTCTGAATATTGACCCATTAGATTGCAGACTCTCTGGAGCAGGGACCTACCTTTTGTACATTGCCTTGGGGAACCAATCAAAAATATTTTATAGTTTGCCTTTATGACAACTTTGTTTCAGTAAAGGCAATCTCATGCACTTCACCAACTGGATAGATTCTACTGAAATGTACATTGAATTGGTGTCAGAGAGTCTTTCAGACCTTAAAATTGTGTAAATCAATATTTTGTAGGGTAGTCCTAAGTCCACCCAAGCCAATCTGATTTTCGGGCTATCCATAACAAATATGCATGACTTCCACTGCATGCAAATCTATCTTGTTATTGTTATTACCCATCTTGACTACTGCAATATTGTTTATGCTGGCCTCCCTGACTGAAATCAAACGATTACAACTTGTACAACATTCTGCAGTCTGTATTCTCACTCATACTTCCAGATTTGATCACATTACCCCCTTACTAATGAATCAGCACTGAATTCCTATCTGTTTCAGAGTCCAATACAAATTCTAATTCTAATCCATAAAGTCCTGCATATTGGTCTTCATTCATACTTCTCATAGGGTCTTCTTGTTACTCCATGCCAATTGTCTACACCCCCCTACACCCTGTGTCCCTTGGGGAAACTGCTAGGTACGTATGACCTAGATTGGCCACTGTTGGAAACAGAATACTGGGCTTGATGGACCTTGGTCTGACCCAGTATGGCATATCTTATGTTCTCTTCCTCCCAAGCCAGGTATGAATCTATGAGACATTCTGCTTTCTATTCCCTTGTACCTAAACTTCAGAATGATCTCCCACCTCCCCTGATCTGTGTCTGAAATCCTCCTACCCCAGATTCAAAGGCTCCTTTAAAACACATCTGTTTCAGAAAGCTTTCCCCACTCTCTGAAAATGTACTGACCTGACATCTCTATGTTATTCCATTTTTTTCTCTCTGTCTCCTTGTTCCTTCCTAAGTCTGGTATGAATTGTCTTTCTATTTTTAATGGAGTTCCTTTCACACTTTTTTTTTATTGTAAACCACTTTACTGTTCTGATATTGCAGTTTATCAAATTTTACATAAACTAAACTATCCCATGCATATATATTCTGCATAGCTTGTAAACCAGATTATCTAAAAGGGTACTTCAGGACAGTTGGAGAAACACAGATGAAGTTTATTCCTTTGAGATCAATGATAACTCGCATCCATACACTGAATGAATTCTATGAAACTTGTACTATCTCAGTTCCTTCCGTCAATTAGATTCCACATAACTGATTGGCATAATCTGTGAAAGAAAAAACCTCTGAAATTTGAAATCATTGTTTGATATAAACATTCTACTTTTATGCAATGCTCCCCCACCCGTCTTAATGAAATTCAAAGAATGATAATTTATGGTTGACAAAATCAAATGCATCGATATGACACAAGAGCATCTTAAATGTTTAAGGATCAATTTCGTAAAGCAACAGCTAAACAAACATAGAAGAACATGTGGTGGGGGTGGTGCATGCATTGGGGGGGGAGGTGAAAGTGCATGATTTTTACTGAACTCTTTAAAATATAGTTTTACAAGCTTGCATGTTTTACATTTTTGTTGTTAAAGAAAACCACTAGGAAACTATAGCAGATTATAGATATTATATGCCACTTTAAGATTACATAAATATATTGAATACAATAGTATGATTTAAAAAAAACAGTACTTATGTATTCTGAATTCATATAACATGCAAATGAGTGAATATGTTACCTCTTCTTTATTAAAAAGAGTATTCATGCTCCCCGTGATTTGTATTCTGATCATACGTATAACTGCCATGGAAAAATGGACAGCATCCCTGATCAAGAAGATCTTAATTTCTTTACAAAACAAACAAAAACAAACAAGCAAAAAAAAAAAAAAGATGCATGGGATGTTGTTTATTAACAATGAAGACAATCTCTCCTTCCTAAAGGTACTGGGTTATGATTTTAAGCAGAACCAGTAGTTTTACCAGAAGAACTTAGTTGTTGCCTGCTTTTAGGAAAAACTGGTTGTGATTCAGCACCAAGGACAGCGCTCTAGGACCAATGGTGCTGGATAAGATGTCAGCTCAGGCGAAAGTTATTCTAATCTAGACCAAAAATCTTTCTGTTGTCATCAACACAGCCAAGACTCCAGCACATTCTTAGTTTAAATACAGAACCCGATTACCCATCTTAACTCAGAGTAATTTCAAAGATTTGTTCCCCAATCACAGCTAAGGCTTTAATTAACTAAAAGAAGATCTTGATTGTTGGAGCTTTGGGATATATGGAATTTTCTAAAATCCCTAGAGAACCCAAGTAAGTAAATGTTCTTTTTCATTTTCTATTAAAACATCATTAATATATCTGTTTGTTGACATTGTTATTATCACTTTTGGACTTATTCCTTTGTGTCTTTTTCCCAGTCCATTAAGTTTTAGGGATAACTTTCAGCCTTGATGGGCTACATTTATTTAAACATCAGCCACCATGGCTATAACTAATTTGAATAGTTACCACCAATATCCTGAGAGTGGCTGATGCTAAATATCTGAATTTATCCACTATCCAGTCTTTGTGCTATCTTCACTTTAGCTGGATAGTTATCTGGTTAGTGGGCGGAATAGCGTCACTAACTGGATCACTGTGTACTTGCTCAGCTCTTTCCATCGATCTCCCTGTCATTATCTAGACAGCGGTAACCATGTGGTGCTTACCTTGTTACATATATCCATGGCTCTCACTGCTGCTTTACTTTTTACATATGTTCAGCACCACAATCCATATAAATATCTAATATACCTGAATGTAATGCACCTTGAGCTACTTTTGGAAAGGCTTGAGTTAATCTAAATTCCCATCCTATCTAAAGTAGTGGCACTGAATTTATACTAAAGGGACCCAAAAGATAGATCTAAATCTATATGGGTAAGTTAGCCCTCTAGGGGCCCAATACCACTTCTAAATAGATAAGTGGCTGCTCTGCTCTGATCCTCCCTAAACGTAGCCTCTTACCATTTAGATACAACCTGTATAAATTGCCTGATTTTATCTGTATAATTTCTAAAGATAAAGAGGTGAGTGATGTGTTCACTGTCTTCTAGCAAATGCATAACGTGTTTCCTTATCAGACCCATAGAACCCATTCAGTCTGTCCAGTTTTATTCCTGGGGGGGGGGGTTCTCCATAACCAGTCAGTTTTTTTTAAATTATTGCAATAAATAGTCATGAGATAAATTTGCATATATTAGTTTTCTGATGTATGCAAATATAACTCATACATATATATTGTGAGTATCCTGAGCACTGGACTGGCTATGAGATCCCCACGATAGGTGTGGAAAACTCTGCCTTAGACACTAGGTGGCACATTCCAAATGGGAATCCAAGCACAAACTGGGATGTCAAAGCCAGAATGTTTCAAAAGAAAGGCAGGCAAGAGCAAGTTCAGACACAGTTCCAGAAACGTGGCCATGCCTGATATGCACGTGTATCAAATGTCTATATAGATGACCCCAGGAGAATATTTCAGAACCAAAACATCTAACAGCATAATGTTATAGTGTTGGCTTAAAAGATGGCTGACCAGGGTTTAAATCCCAGTGTGGGACTTAATAATCTAAATCTGATCACTTAGTTCTCCATCTTATTTACAGTCTCTGGATATTTTAAGGTAAAAACAAACACTTTTCTGATACCTATTCGGGCTGGAGCAGGAATAAACATGCACGTGCCTGTAGACGGTTCGGCTGCTTCTGGGATTGAACGGGGACATGTAAGTCCATTGTCCCTCCCCAGATACACCTGTACCCCTGTGCCGACTTGAATGTCCCCATACTGGAGACATCTGCAAATGGCTTTTGTGGAATTGTTACAGAGATGTGTCTGTGATTTCGACATCTGCATGCATGTCTACAGATGTCCAAACAGTGACTAAACCTTTTAGAATGACCCTCTAGGGGTGGTCTCCAGCTATGACTTCATTTTTCATGACTTCATTAATGGCTGTCTAACTATACCTAATGGGGGGAGGGATTTTCAGTAGCGGTGGCCAGCATAGTTAAAGAGGCTGGTCTTCACTGCTTTAACTCTGCCCTGGATATTCAATGCTGGGCCCCGGCATTGAAGATCTGGGTAGCCCAGATTGTAATCTTGCAATCTGGTCAGTGACAATATTCAGCCATTCATCTATCCTAACTTTAGCTGGTTAGGGTTAATCGGGCAGAAAATGCATATCACCACTGCCCAGTTAACCCATGGTGCTGTTACCATTCTCCTCCCAGAATTTCCCAATGCTAAGCGCTTAGCGCTTGGGCATTTAGCAGCCCAAACCAGGGATATTCAGTGCTGAATATCCCAGTGAGTGACATTTACATGCTTGCTTATTTTATTTCTGAAGACTTTTTGGCACTTAAATCTTTTGAGATTTATACCTTTGACACATCACTATTTGGCCTTCAATTTCACTTCTTGGGATGGCCCACTCTTGACATCTCTGGTTTGTACCAGTGGCGGTGGTGGGTGAAAATGACTTACGTTCCTCGGTTCTCAGCCCACCACTGTTCTAACCATTAGGCCACCCCCACTATGTGCATGTGCTGACACAGTCTCCAAACTCACTCACCATCTGCTACCACCACCACGCCCAGAAGTAGACCTTGGAGAGGCAGGAAAAAAGTGAATTAGAATCAATAGAGGGAAGTGGGATTGACAAGAGAAGTAAATGGGGGTCCATAGTTGAGGTCCACAAATGCATGTTTGCCTGAGATCCAATCTAGTGTTAATCTGTGATTATGTGCTGTTGTTCATTGGAATGCTGGTGGTATATAAAAAACAAAACTGTTAAATAAATAAATTTGACAGTGTTTGAGGATCGGCATTTGAGAGGATGCATTTACTGTCAGAAGGTCCTCAGTAAGGGAAAACTACAGACAACCCGAGGAAAGAGAGGAAGGAAATTCCCCATCCAGCACTCTGCTTTTTTGCTTACAAATAGGTGCAGTAAGAGATATTTTTCTTTTCTTTAACGCTGAGAGTGCAAATGGAAGGAAGGAACATTCTGGCTGTATTTCCTGTCTCTCAATTTTACCTACAGTAGTTGACAGGAGGCGGAGTGGCTGGTCACGGGGCTGTGGGAGGAAGGGGGCATCGGACTCATGAATCTTTAATCTGGATGGGGTTGTCACAGAAAGGGAGCATTAAGCAAGTGGAAGCTTTTTTGACCAGGCTGCTGGAGGGAGAGATTAAGAGGGCTTCTAGAAGGGTGTGGGTATGAGATGACTGCTGCTATATCTTTTATCAGATGTCCTTAAAGAGTTCTGACCAACTGGATACAGGGAGAGAGGCGATAACATGGTTATTGTTCTAAAAGAGGATTTAACCATTTAGTGGTTGATTTTCATCACTTACTAGCTAAATTTATCACGGTACCTGGTTATGCTAAATCTAATGGTCAAATCTGACTGACTAGATTTTGGTGAATTTTCAGCTGAAAACCTAGCCAGATAGGTTCAGCTAAAATTGTGTATAGACAAAACTGGCTAAAAGAACCAATTAATGCATTCACTCAGTGGATTTTGAATAATGACACAACAAAGTCCACCTGGCAAATGCCTGACCTGGTCCCTTTCTCTTTGAGCTACATTTTAAATTTCACACAGATCATGTCTTGAATCAGCTCTTTTCTTACCCAGTTCAATTTAAAAAGTCCACTTAAGGAATGCCTTGCCTCGGTCTCTTTTTTGCTTTTTCTTTGGGGGGGGGGGGAAGAAATTTTATCTGTACAAATTTTTGTACTTGATAAACATCCCCTTAAATTGTAATTTAAAAAAGAAAAGTATTGAGGGAAATTTTAGAAAACATGTCCAACTGCAATCTGGGACATCTAAGTCAGAATGAAAAAAAAAAGCAGGCCTGTCCAGGTGCAAACATGATTTCACAAATGTGGACATTCCCAATGTGGATGTCTGAGTGGGCGTCTACATAGACATCCCAAGAATAGTATACCAGAAGCTGGGCATACTTGCATTTGGATGTTCAGAACACAAAAGGTTTATTGTGGTATTGGGATGATCACGATTGCTAACTTTCATTATCAAAATTTCAGAGGATGTGAAGCTGAAGGTTCTCCTAGGGAACTCAATGCCCTTGCACTGACGCTGGAGGTGATGCAAGATCTACGGAATTCCCAGAATACAGGTCTCTTCTCATACATCTTCTGGTTCAGACTCCAAATCATTTTGGTTGCTTTCCTCTGAACCATTTCCAATCTTTTTATATCCTTTGTGAGATATGCTCTTCAAAACCAAACACAATGTTGAAAGTGAGGCCTCACTAGTAACTTGTACAGTGGCATTGGTACCTCCTCCTTTTTGCAGGTAATTCCTCTCTGTATGCAACCCAGCATCCTTCTGGCTTTGGTCACCGCCTTGTTGCACTGTTTTGCCACCTTGAGATCCTCAGAAACAGTCACTCCAAGGTCCTCCTGCTCTGTGCACACCAACTTCTCACCCCCCATTGTATACAACTCCCTTAGATTTCTGCAGCCCAAGTGCATAATACTGCACTTCTTCACATTAAATCTTAACTGCCAAGCATCGTACAATTCTTCCATTGTTCTTAGATCTTTCCTCATGTTGTCCACTCCCTCAGGAATGTCCACTCCATTGCAAATGTTTGTGTCATCTGCAAAAAGGCAGAATTTTCCATTCAGTCCTTCAAAAATATCAATCACAAATACATTGAACAGTACCAGTCCCAGGACCAAATGCTGGGGCACACCACTAATCACCTTTCAAGTGAGTTCCATTTACCACCACAATCTGTCATCTGCCAATCAACCAATTCCTGATCCAGTTCACCACCTCGAGACCCATCCTCAGGCTGTTCAGTTTATTGATAAGCCTCCTATGGTAAACAGTATCAAAGGCTTTGCTGAACTCTAGGTAGATCACATCCATCTCATGCCCTTGATCTAGTACTCTGGTCACCCAGTCAAAGAACTCAATCAGATTTCATGCTCTTTTTAATCACATTAATCTTATGGACACTAGTTATTTAAAGTGCACTAACATTTAGCCCGCTTATTCACCATAACATATCTCATTTTAAAGCAGGTCCTGTGTTATTCAATAGGAGCTAGTTACTAAAAATGCTTGTTAACAGTGAATCAACACATTAACGTTAGTGTACTTGGTAACTAGCCCTCATAGACTATTGTAATTCTGTGTTTACAGGTCTTCTACCTGTGTAGATACATGCCCTGAAATGACTCAAAATGCTTCTGAGCAATTAGCTAGAACATAGTGGTGCATGTTTACAAGCCCCGCATTAGTAACGTGGGTTTGGGCTTCATTAATAGCATGGGTACTGTGCTAGATGCAGAGGACAGGGATGACTGTCTCCATGAATTTAGCAGGGTTTGCAGCATTAAAACCACCACAGGGAGCAACTAGTACAATGCTTTGGCAGCATGGGCTTTCAAGGCCCGTGCTAGTGGTGCTGTGGTGGGATTTCCAAAGTCCCACCCAAGTTCCATCTAGACGCCTTATGTCTAGGACTTTTTTAGCACGGAGCCTCATGCTACATTTTAGCGTAATGCCTGTCAGCATTTTTTTTAGTTATAAGATATGCTTTATAGGAAGTATAGCAGACATCTGTTCTGATTTTGCTAGGAAGAGAAATAGCAATCCGTCATCTGTAATTGAACTTTAGCAAGGCTATTACCACCAGCTGATTGTTTGAGGGTTTTTTTAAATACTGTTGAGATGAGATGCAGATTTGATTTTCATATTTTAATTCAAGGCTGATTATATTAGATGATGTCATAACTAATTATGAAAATTTGTGTGGGATGCTGTAAAATTGCTGATTGCTATTAATTAATTTGTTTATGCATCACCTAAAGCCCTCAGGGTTAGACCATTAATAAGTACCGGGTATTCTTGTCCAAGTAAATAAATATATTTAAGATCTATAGGTGATGTTTTAAATTAGCTTCCTTTTTATGTCTTTTATAGGTTAAACTGTGCAAAACAAAAATAAAGAGAAGCAATCTAACCTCAATGAGCAGTTTTATTCTTCAAGGGTTTTCTGATGTCCCTGAGCAGATTCCAGTCTTTGCATCCATTTTCCTTATTTACCTGACTATCCTGGTGGGAAATGCTATCATCTCAGTTGTCATACAGATGGATCATCACCTGCACACCCCATGGACTTTTTCCTTAGCAACTTGACCTTCCTAGATATCTGCTACACTTCTGTCATAATCCCTAAATTGTTGTCTATCATGGTCAGAGATAAAAACATGACTTTCACTGATTGCATCACACAGTTGCACCTTTTTAATCTGTTTGCGGACACAGAGTTTTTCCTCCTCACTGTGATGGCATATGATCGCCATGTGGCAATATGCATCTCCTTGAACTATATGCTTACCATGAATAAGAGGGTCTGCGTCATGCTCCTATTTTCTGCTAGCCATTCCTCTCCGTGCATATGGAGAGGAATGGCTAGCAGAAAAAAGGAGGTGATAATGCCTCTGTATAAGTCTTTGGTGCGACCACATTTGGAGTATGGTGTGCAATTCTGGAGACCGCACCTTCAAAAGGATGTGAACAGGATGGAGTCGGTGCAGAGGGTTGCTACTAAAATGATTAATGGGCTTCATTATAAAGCATATGAGGACAGACTTAAGGATCTTAATATGTACACCTTAGAGGAAAGGCGGGATAGAGGTGATATGATTGAGATGTTTAAATACCTCTGTGGCATAAATGTTCAGGGAGAGAGCCTCTTTCAATTGAAAGCAAGTTCTGCTATGAGGGGACATGGGATGAGGGTGAAGGGAGAGAGATTCAGGAGTGATATGCGGAAATATTTCTTTACAGAAAGAGTAGTGGATCCATAGAATAGTCTCCCATTGGAGGTGGTAGAGATGAGGACAGTAACTGAATTCAAAAAAGCATGGGACCAACACAGAGGATCTCTAAAGGTAAAAAGTGGACTGTTGTAGTTGTTGTTATGGAAGAACAGACTAGATAGGCCATGTGGTCTTTTTCTGTCATCATGTTTCTATGTTTCTATGCTGGCGGCATCCTCCTGGGTAACTGCATTTTTTAACTTACTTCCGCTCTCTTTGTTTGCATCTCAGTTACGTTTCTGTGAGGGCGCCAACATAATTAATAATTTCTTCTGAGATCTTTCAGCACTGCTGAGGACTTTGTGCCCTGACTCTCACGTCTTTAGACTTGACATATTCATTGAGGGTGCCATTTTAGGTCTCGGTCTTTTCTTGTTCACTCTGAGGTCGTACATTCATTTCATTGCTGCCATCTTGAAAATCCAGTCTATAGAGGGAAGGAACAAAGCTTTCTTGACCTGTTCCTCCCATTTCACCTTTGTAGTTTTATTCCATGCAGCTACGATATGTGTTTATATGATACCAACTGCATCACCTTCTCTGGATCTAGACACATTGTATGCTGTACTGTATAATATTGTCATTCCTGTGTTAAATCCCAATATATACAGCCTGAGAAATAAAAACATAAAAATGGCCCTTAGAAGAATTATAGTTAGAAAATTATTTGTCTACCATACAAGTATCAAAGGCAAGCTGGTGTCAGATTAGGTTTGATGTCTGTTAAAAACAAAAAACAACAACACAAATTGATGAATACACAATAGAGGAGATGGCGTTATTTTATAGTTGATCATTTAATTCAAATCATGTGTTCCTTTCCTATAATGTGATGGATTCTTTGCAATAGCCATTCAGGCTCAACACCTTTTTGATCTTCCAACTTCCAGTCCATACAATTTCTTTCTCTTCTGAGTACTCTTGGCAAGAGACCTTCAAGGAAATGGTAAACAAAAAAATAACACTGAAGGCTCTTGCCTTCTCCCTGGTTTGGTGAAAATTCAGTCACTCCACACAGCAGCCATGAAACAGCAGAGGACCTCAATGGCTTATGTAATTCCTTTTTCCATAATGAGACGTGCTTCTTGCCAAATACGTACAACCAAAGTCCCCTGGGTAACTGATGTGGCAAAATAGGTTTCAAAATGACATGGAGTTTTTAAAAAGTGTGAGCTAAATGCTAAATAAATAAACAAACAAACCTATTCTTTCATGAAAGAAGACAATTGCAAACAGATGGGTTGTCATAAGAAAATAAGAAATGCTATACTGAGTCAGACCAGGGTCCATCAAGCCCAGTATCCTGTTTCCAGCAGTGGCTAATCCAGGTCACAAGTACCTGGCAGGTACCCGAAAGTCATACAGATTCTACAGCTATATATAGGTCATAGTAGATAGACCTTTGTATATATCTAAATATCAATGTTGACATCTCATTTGTTTTGCAGTTGCCATTTTCTTGGTTTCCCCCATAAGATATAGTTTCTTCCTGTTCCTTTGAACGTCTACTGTAGCTAGCCATGGTTTTCATTAGCATTGTCATTAGCATTGTCATTTCATTGCTTGTCATTAGCAGCTAGCCATGGTTTTCTCCTTTTGTAACTTCTCCACACCAGTACCTAGTTCTGCCATTGCATCCATAACACTTACACAGGGGCTACAGACCATTTCTCACTTACAAACCAGGAACATGTAAATATAGTGATTGTGCAATGGCTGGGACTTTCTCCTAAGGAACTGTGAATAGTCTTCCTGCTGTAACCCTACCAGCCCTTGGTCTGCTCGAGGAGACGCAACAGGTTCAGTAATTAACTCTGACCCTGGGGGAGATCATAAGTAATAGTCAAAGGTGACTGCAAGGTACTGAACCTGAGACACTTGGAAGGGCTAATTTAATTTTAAAAACTACACCCCAGAGGAGAGGAGGGACAGGGAAGATAGGTTACAGACTTTTAAATACTTAAAGAATATCAATGAACAAACAAACCTTTTTCAAAGAAGGGGAAGCTGTAATACTAGAGGGCATACAATGAAGCTGCAAGGGGGTAAACTTAAAAGCAACATCAGGAAATACTTTTTCACTGAAAGGGTGGTGGATGCTTGGAACACCCTCCAGATGGAGGTGGTGGGAGCAAATACAGTGATGGAATTCAAAATGGCGTGGGACAGAAACAGTGGATCCCTTTATAAGAAGAGGATGAAATCAAAGCAAACTTAAATATGTTTTATAATTCAATAAATAAAGAGGGACTAACCTGTGTGAAGACATAGAGGGGGTGACCTGCATGGAGCTGCAGTTACAACCACCCTAGCCACATTACTGGGCAGACTAGATGGACCATACTGTTCTTTACTTACATAAGAACATAAGAAATGCCATACTGGGTCAGACCAAGGTCCATCAAGCCCAGTATCCTGTTTCCAACAGTGGCCAATCTAGGTCATACATACCTAGCAGTTTCCCCAAAAGACACAGGTTCCGCAATGCTTGTACTGGGTCAAGCATTGATATACTGGGTCCCTTCTTAATAATGCTTTATGGACTTTTCCTCCAGGAACTTCTTCAAACCTTTTTTAAACCCAGCTACACTAACAGCCTTTACTACATCCTCCGGTAACAAATTCCAGAGTTTACACGTTGAGTGAAAAAATATTTTCTTTTATTAGTCCTAAATAGTTTACCCAGTAGCTTCATTGCATGTCCCCTAGTCTTTCTATATTCTGATAACATAAACAATCAATATTTGCCATTATATACTATGGGCTCGATATTCAGCTCCAGTGGCTAGTGCAATTACAGCGTCTAGCCGCTGGTGCTGAAGAGATTTCCCAAATATTCAATGCCAGGGCCATATCTGGCCAACAGCACTGAACATCAGGGTTCTCCACACAGCCTCTGTTGCTGCAGTAGCTAACTGGGCAGTGGCAATATTGAACTGCTGCCCAGTTAGCTCCCATAGGTAAACAGACCAGCTTTTGCTGTGCCTATCTTTATCCGCAGGTTGCTAACTGGGCCGCAGTGCAATATCGCCACTGCCTGTTTAGTAACGGGTCCCACTTCCGCTCCGCCCTGGACCGCCCATGACACACCTCAATGCTACTGTACATGGTTAGCATCTGAGTATGTAGTGGCGTTAATTGGGGATATTCAGCGGCACTAACCATATTAGTGCCGCTGAATATCACTCTAAGCAGCATTTACAGGGTTTACTGGTCTGTAAACCATGTAAATGCCTTTCAATATCAGGTCCTATGTTACGATGTTACATAATATCTTACTTAAAAGAAACACTACTCAAATGGCAGCCAATGTATAAAGCATAGACTTGGTTTGCTATGATAAAATTTCAATTTTCATAATATCACCCACATTCTGCACAAGCCATAGCGCATTTAAAGTTGATTCCAAAAGACGCATAAAAGCCACATTGGCATAATCCAAAATAGGAAAGAAGAAAACTTGAAAACGTTCAGACATCATAATCTGAAAAATAGTGGTGAAGATGCTTCAACATCCTTATCTGAAAAAAGGATGGTTGAACAATTTTATTAACATGAGCTTATACCTAAATAGGAATCTATCACACTTTACTAAGTCTGGGTCTCTGTGAATGAAAATAATACTTAAAATTGTTTATTGGCACTAGTTTTCAATTTACACTACTGGGTTAGAAAATATGACCTTGACTTTGGGCTGTCCATAAAGTCTTTTCCTATCCCAAGGGTGAGCAGTGTAGGAATCTGTTTCAGGGGGCCACTGCATAGCAGGTGCATTTCTCCATTAAGGTGACAGACACATTTAGAATGATGGGGACAGTACCTCTCTCTGGTTTGTTATGTCACCTTGTGCATGATGCCAACAGCAGCAGATGGGCCCCTAGCCTTTGTGGACCATGGACTTTTTTTCAGTGGACAGCTCCGACTCATGGGCATGGTGAGTGGTGATTCTTTCCCAGCAATAATTTGTGTCCCTGTTACTCAAGTTGCTGTGAGCGATAGTGGCCTATCAATTTGTCCTTGTCGGCAAAGTTCAGAATACAGGCAATGGCAGACCGTGGACGCTTTGCATTCTTGTAGCAAGACCTAAGGCAGTGGAGCTGCTCTACAGTTATCTGTGTTCCCACCATTTGTAGGTCTAATTGTTTGGGGAGCCAGACTTCCATCAGATCCCATAGCTCAATCTATTGGAAGGATTCTGGCAGGCTGATCAGCTGGATATTGTTCCAGTGTCCCCGGTTCTCCTGATTATATTCGAGCTGTTGCAGGAGCTACTGCCGGCCAGGATCCAGCTTCTGCACTTGTTGCTCTAGAGCCTCAATCCTGCTCTCCTACTGGCTGACCTAACCCTCCATCTGCTGCACTCACTGGGTCTGAGCTTCCAGACTTCCTTTTATCTCCCCAAAGGATTCATGTAGACGGGGAGAGGTTCATTGAGCACTGCTGTAAACGATTGAGTAATCTCCCTCACCACCTCATGTAAGGTAATGACTGGTGCTGGCTGGTCTGCCACAATCTTTGAGGCATGTTCTTTGGCAGGTCTAGGGGTTTTAACAGACATTCCCCATGCATCTTCACTCTCCTCACATTGCCTGCTGTCTATTAAATAACCGGTTTATCGTCAAAATTGAATTCAGCTCAGGGCATCTGTTCAGCTCCTCATCATCAAATGACCCCCCCCCCCCAGTTGTCCTTTTAATTATAGACCCATATCCCTTCTTCCCTTCATTTCCAAACATCTTGAACATGCAGTTCTCTGCTAATGTCTTATATTTCTCTGCTCTCAAGCACTTCTGCATCCACTATAATCTGACTTTTGTCCCTTACATTCTATCAAAACAGCTCTTGCCAAAGTCTCCAGTGACTTATTCCTGGCTAAATCCAATGGTCTTTACATAGAAACATAGAAATATAGAAATATGATGACAGAAAAAGACCACATGGCCTATCTAGTCTGTCCTTCCATAACAACTACAACAGTCCCCTTTTTACCTTTAGAGATCCTCTGTGTTGGTCCCATGCTTTTTTGAATTCAGTCACTGTCCTCATCTCTATCACCTCCACTGGGAGACTATTCCACGGATCCACTACTCTTTCCGTAAAGAAATATTTCCACATATCACTCCTGAATCTATCTCCCTTCACCCTCATCCCATGTCCCCTCGTAGCAGAACTTGCTTTCAATTGAAAGAGGCTCTCTCCCTGAACATTTATGCCACGGAGGTATTTAAACATCTCAATCATATCACCTCTATCCCGCCTTTCCTCTAAGGTGTACATATTAAGATCCTTCAGTCTATCCTCATTCTTCATGACCTTTCTTATACTTTTGACACTGTTGACCGCCACCTTCTCCTTGACACAATGCCCCCACTTGGTTTTAGGGGCTCTGTGCTGTCCTGGTTCTTTTCGTATCTCTCCCATCTACAATGGGATGTAGAGAAATAACATACCAGCATAGAGCATATGCGCGCAGTTATGCCTGTTTCAGAAAAGGTGTAAATTTGTGAATTTGAATTTGCGCCCTACTGGGGCAGCTCTGGATATCTGTTTTATAATGGCAAACAGGCACTTCTATGAGGTGATAGTCATATGTAGGCTGAAAGGCATTTGCTTGAGACTCAACTCGTATCACTTCAGGCTCTAAGAACTAATGGCAAATGATCTCTGGAAATCACTTAAACTGTGACATGGACTATATGAAAACTTCAGACTTCTGCTTTAATTGTAACAATTGTATAGTAATCAGGTCTCAAGGGCCTCCAACATGTTTATATTATACTGACTGCTGCAAATCCCTTAGTCAAGCCAAACTTCATTCACCAGGTCTGGGTCACTCTTATTTTGCTGTTGTCATTTTTCTTGTCCTATGTATTGTTAGTTTTATTTATATGGCTCTGAGCACACTGTACGCTCATTGGACTTCCTTGCAGTATGAAAAAGAAGTGCTTTGCTCAATTTCCAGGTACCCAGGCAAATCTCTGACTTACAAAGAGGGACATTCACTCTTACGTTTACTTTTTTATTTTACTTCTTGAGAGCAAGTAGTTGCACTTTTTTGAAGACCAACTGTCATAAAAGCGTATATTCAGAAGATAATTGACAAAGAATAAAGAGATTCAAAATTGACTTAAAAATATATATTTGGAATGCACAGAAGAAGAAGCAATCATTAATATTGCCTAGGAGATACATACACAATCCTCAACCCACTGCATATTCCTTTAGTCTTCTTTTAAAACCTGCTACTGTGCCTGAACATTAGAAATACGAAGGCAACACAAGGTTTAATTTTGTTTCCCATGTCATTTCCAGATTTTCTGTTTGAATTAAATGTCGTTGTAGGTTGTTATGTCATATTAGCCAACTTGAATGAAAATGTGAGTTTTCTGGATTTGTTGTGTTATCCATAATTTTCTTCTGAGAGAGATAAATCCAGAGCGTGGCATTATGTACAAAAGAAATGCTGTAATTTATCACTATCTACGTCTTTGACCACCCAATTTCTTATTGGTTGCCAAGGCTGAAAAATGGGTTTCTATATCCAGGATGTTCACAAGTTGCACTGTATTTGAGAAAACTCGTGGAATGCCTTTTGTAAAATATGTCTAAGGGTCTGAGAAGAATGTGTTTATCTAGCAGCACACACTACAGGAACAACCATTTTATTAAAAAAAAACATTAAAAAGTGCTGCATCACTTGGGGCTTTGTACATGTAAAAGTAGCAGATTGTGTAAAACAGCATATCCAAGGGGAGTCAATTAATTACCCTTGCTCCAAAATTTGATATTTGCTCTTAGAGGTACCTTTGAATACCAGAAATAGGAATGAGCATGGCCACGGAACTTTTCTGTCTGTGCTCATTTCAAATGATTTTATCAAATTTGTGGGCAATTTTTCATGCTTATTTAACCTATTTGTTTTTTTTTTTTGGCATGCACATTGTGCGCTTTTTAGACATTTTTGCATATTTAAATGGATTATCCACATATAAGTGTTTTGCACACACTAAGGGGTATGTTTACTAATCAGCTGCGGTGGATTCTGTGCAATATCAGAGCTACAGCTCCATTGAAGTCAAAAGGGCCGCGGCTCCGATATTGCCCGGAAGCCGCTACCACTGATTAGTAAACATACTCCTAAAACCTTTAATGCACCTGACAAAATGAATGTATGCCAAACCCTAACCAAAGGTACAATCTTCTCCTTATCAGTTCTCCAAACCAAGATCCAAATGAGCAGTTACTTGACACCTTGGAAAAGGTGGAAAACAGATGAAGAATTTACTTTTTGAAGTGTATATGTACTTCAGTTGCAAAATAAGAATCCAACCCCGAACCCACACTCTTCAACCTGTGTGCGCCTAAGGCATCAAATTTCCCTCTGAGGTGCACAGGAGTCGTGTACGTGTGTTCCTACCTTCTGCCATAATATTGCAGATTCCATTGCAAGGTCCAAAAAGGTTCTGTGGGATCCAAGGTAGCCTGCCTGCCCCTCGTAATTGAAACTGCAATATTGCTGCACCACTGTCAGTAATAGGAACAGGAGTGGAGGACTCTGAGGCACCTCATAGGGAACATCGGTAGATATGCATAGGACAATATTGGCCTTTCGACAATTGCCTATTACATGTGTATGCCCATCAACAGCATTTAACAACAACAAATGGCATCTAATCCTATCAAAATCACTTTATTTAGTCTAGTTTTAAAAAAAATACAACTAGTGAAAGGAGTCTTCATTTTTTAGTCATTGTTTCAACTAGAAACCATATCTGGGCATATATATGGGCATATGAATATAAGGATCTGATTTTTGTTTCAAGTTTTCGCTTTCGTGAATCAGTCTCCCCTGGGGATGCTGCGGAGTTCGTGTTCATAGCCCCTGGTATGGGGGTTCCCCAGTCAGTGTCCGATGGTGACATCTACTGTTTGGATTTAGGGCCACAAATTGCAGGGTTCCAGAGTGAGTTCTGATCCATGTGCCCAACCAAGTTATGACTAAAGTGTGTTTCATTCCTATAGAAGGTACATTTTCCAAGGAAAGTTGAGATCACCATTAGTAAAACAGGCTTTCAGCAGATAGAAAGAGTTTCATGTATATTTTCAGTGGCCATACTTTCATTCATGTATACCTTTAACCACATTAGAAAGAAGGGATTGGGGTGAAGGGAGGGGGTTGGGGGAGGATCATTTTCAGGATATAGTGGTGAATCATGCATATGGATATTTTACCTTTTAATTTGGAATGACTTAAATATGACGATCCGTTTTCTTCACATAGCAGATTAATCTTCCAGCTCGAACTATGAGGGAACGCTTGTTTGTAGATTAGTCTATATAGACTGAATTGAATCCGCATGCCTTTGTTATAGATATCTTTTTTAACCTAACCTCACAATACATAGACATATAGAACTTACAAAGATTATCCTGAATAATGTGTTAAGCATTTAGGGTCCTGAGTGTCTTGAAGCTCACCTTTTTGGCAAGGAAGTTACTATTACTACTACTAATCATTTTTATATCTCTACAAGGCGTACACAGTATTGTGTATATTGATGTAAGACACAGTCCCCACTCATCAGAGCTTACAGTCTTTTGGAGAAGGAGAAGTATGTGGTACTACCTTCAGTTAGAAGTATATAATTGTCTACCCTTCGGTGCCGGCTTTCTTTATTGTTGTCCTGAAGCTACGAAATGTGCTGCCTTTAGAGCTTCGAGTGGAAAACATCTTTTGTTATTTTGGAAAATCTTAAGACCTTTTTATTAACTAACTGTCAGTTTTGAAGAACTGGGTGAAGGTTGTTGGTGAGGATTTGGATGGTGTTAAGTTGTTTTTTAAGAAATACACTTTCTCCATCTTTGAGTCCTGTTTTGCCTAGTGGAAGGTAGGCTCACTGGTCTGCTGTGATTAGGGCTGTAGAAAATTATTTTATTTGTAACTTAGGTTCCACCTATGAGTTTTGTGGTATTGGTAGGTTTACTGCTATCATTTTTTAGGTTTAGATTTTAGGTTTTTAATTTATTATATGACTGGGGTAGATTCAGATTTGTGTTTAGCGGGTCTGGACTTCTGATGTCCAGCCCCAGTAAATGCCGGGCACCAATTAGGCACACAGAGCTCCCCGCACATAGATTGGAGTTGTGGGAGGAGCTCTGCTCATGGGTGGAAGGAGGCAGGCCCGAGGCAGAGCAAGGGCAGGCACTGGGTGGGAACCTGACCCCGGACATACAGGGCCGATTCTGAAGTCGGCCCTCTATGTCCGTGATCAGCCATTTATATGGGGGACTTATTCCACCACAAAGGAATAAGTCCCCTGGACAATGGGTGATGCTGGAGTCTGTGCCCACTAAACAGGTGAGGGGTGCAGGGGTTCTTTGCAGCCCGACTCTGGCCATGGCAGGCCTGATTGGGGGTCGGGCAGCAATGAAAGAAGTATTTTTAGGTCTGCTGTGGATCACGGCTCCTGCATGAAGCCACGGTGCCATGGCAACATGACACCAAGGCCCCGTGGCTCCTGCAGGAACCCAGAATTGGGGCAAGTCTTGGATGGCAAGTCTTCTGGGGGCCCAGAAATGGGGCAAGTCTTAGATGACAAGTCTTCCGGGGGCCCAGAATTGAGGCAAGTCTTGGATGTCCAGCCCTTATGCCTCAATTCTGCTCACATGGGGCTGTCTAGCCCCTGTAGGAGCAGAACCGGGTGAATTTCCGAGCCTTCCAGATTTCTGGATATCTGGACAGCCCGGATGTGCACCTACAGAATTGTAAGGTGCTTTGAACATTTATTCAAGAAGGCAGTTTATAAATCCTTAATAAATAAACAAATAAATAAACCCATGTGATATTGCAAATTGTAAGGATTGAATCTATTAACCAATCTATGTTTTCTTTCAGGTTCAACTTATTCATATGCATGGTATGTTTCCACACACCCCCCCCCTGCCCCCAGAACTAAGTCCGACAATACTACTTAACCATCTCTATTATATATGCAAATTTATTTTATGGATATTTGTGAAATTGTACCGTTTTAAATGCAACAAAACATCATACAAGATTTATCAATTTATTCTCTTTCCATGGTACTCTCTTCACTAAAATAAAGGGACGCATATTCATTAGTGTACACAAATTTCGTTAAAATGTCTTAAAGAAATATTCCCTAGAAAATTGATTTAATGTAAATTGGCCTCCAGGAAGATAATTTAATGCTATGTTATTTGTTTTAATGTATTTAATGATCTTTTAAATTATTTTCCCTTTTGCATCATCTCCTAACAACAACAGATAATGGAATGGGAAATGGAAATCAAACTCTGGTCCATGAATTCATTCTCCTTGGGTTTTCTGATGACCCTCAACTACAGATTCTCTTCTTTGTAATGGTTCTTCTCTTCTACCTGATCTCTGTAATGGGGAATTTTACATTTTTCACAGCCATGCTCGTTGATGTCCGTCTCCACAAGCCCATGTACTTTTTTCTAAGTAACTTATCCATCATAGACATCTCTGTTTCCACCGTCACCCTCATGAAACTACTGGGCAGCTTTCTAACAGGTAACAAATCTATTTCCTTCTTTGGATGTTTGGTACAACTTTACCTATTCATGGCCTTAACATGTACAGAATTCTTTCTTCTGACTGCCATGGCGTTTGATCGTTATGTGGCAATCTGCAATCCCTTGCGTTATACACATATCATGGATAGGAGACTCTGTGCTCTCCTGACATCTGTCTCTTGGATTATCAGCTTTATTAATGCAGGAGCTTTTCCTTATTTGACATCTCATTTGTCTTTCTGTGATTCTACCAAAATTAATCATTTCTTTTGTGAACTCACAGCATTGATGCAACTTTCTTGCAGTGATCTCAATGGACTGGAAATTGTTATATATACAGTAGGTGGACTTGTAGGAATCAGTCATTTTCTATTAACATTTGTATCTTATATCTTCATCATCTCTTCCATCCTGAGAATCCGCTCTGTGGCGGGAAGGTACAAAGCCTTCTCCACCTGTTCCTCCCACCTTACAATTGTTATTCTATTTTATGGGACTCTTTCTGGCATGTATTTGAGACCATCGTCAATGATTTCATTAGACCACGATAAATTTTTCTCCTTGTTGTACACGATTGTAATTCCAGTGGTAAATCCAATTATATATAGCCTGAGGAACAAAGATGTAAAAAGATCCTTGAGAAAGGCATATGGTGTCAAAGCATCTCATAACTCCTAATAAATAGTCTCTCTGATGAAGAAGTTTGTAGCAACAATAATACCCCTTGTTTTCATTTCTGGAAACTTGAATGTGCAGATGTTGACGCAGCAGAGCTCTTTACATTTCCACAACTGAAGAGAAGAGGGAGATCTTGGTGCCTTAAGGAATATTTTTCCAATGAACCTTATTCCAGTTGAAACTTTTTCAACACACTACGTATACAGGCCAATGTATTTCATTTGGAACCCTTTTGCATATTTGGGTGAATGCACATATTTGCTGTCACCTTGTTCTTTTATTTTCTTATTAGAGTGTTCTTTAATTTTTCTGTGCATTCATTTCACTAATAATACATGCTAAACCACTTTTAGCTGATAAGGAAGAGAAGGTTACAGAGACATCTATCCCTACACCCATGAGGAAGACAATACTTCCACTGAAACTCAAGAATCTACATTTAACTGCTCACTGTCTACATTTATTAGGATGGAGGTTTTGGTCGTTTTGGCCATAGTATGTTGATGTAAAATGTGAATATTGGAGAGATGTTTGTGAAGATTCCATGAAAAAACTTTATGTAAATGGTTTCTGCTAAGAATGACACCATGCACTTAAAAAAATATGATGTGCTCACGTGTAATTATGCAGTGGGATGTCATAAACTGTTTAATGCAGAGCTCTAGATGTGGTGTATTTAGATTTCAGTAAAGCCTTTGACACTGTTCCTCACAGGCGACTTATAAACAAACTGAGCACCCTAGGGATGGACCCTAAAGTTACTGCTTGGGTTAGAAATTGGTTGGGTGGGAGGCGACAAAGAGTACAAGTAAATGGAGCTCACTCTGAGGAGAAGGATGTTACCAGTGGTGTGCCCCAGGGATCTGTCCTTGGTCCGATTCTTTTTAACATCTTTGTTAGTGATATAGCGGAAGGGTTGTCGGGTAAGGTTTGCCTCTTTGCAGATGATACCAAAATCTGCAATAGAGTAGACACCCAGGAAAGTGTAGATAACATGAGGAGGGATCTAGCTAAACTTGAAGAATGGTCTAGAATTTGGCAGCTGGGATTTAATGTTAAAAAATGTAAGGTCATGCATTTGGGCTGCAGCAATCCAAGGGAGCAATACAGTATAAGAGGTGAAGTACTTTTGTCCACTAAAGAAGAGCGGGACCTAGGCATGGTTGTGTCTGATGATCTTAAAGTAGCTAAACAGGTAGAAAAGGCGATGGCAAAAGCTAGAAGGATGCTTGGGTGCATACGGAGAGGAATGGCTAGCAGAAAAAAGGAGGTGATAATGCCTCTGTATAAGTCTTTGGTGCGACCTCATTTGGAGTATGGTGTGCAATTCTGGAGACCGCACCTTCAAAAGGATGTGAACAGGATGGAGTCGGTGCAGAGGGTGGCTACTAAAATGATTAGTGGGCTTCATTATAAAGCATATGAGGACAGACTTAAGGATCTTAATATGTACACCTTAGAGGAAAGGCGGGATAGAGGTGATATGATTGAGATGTTTAAATACCTCCATGGCATAAATGTTCAGGGAGAGAGCCTCTTTCAATTGAAAGCAAGTTCTGCTACGAGGGGACATGGGATGAGGGTGAAGGGAGATAGATTCAGGAGTGATATGCGGAAATATTTCTTTACAGAAAGAGTAGAGGATCCATGGAATAGTCTCCCAGTGGAGGTGGTAGAGATGAGGACAGTAACTGAATTCAAAAAAGCATGGGACCAACACAGAGTATCTCTAAAGGTAAAAAGTGGACTGTTGTAGTTTTTGTTATGGAAGGACAGACTAGATAGGCCATGTGGTCTTTTTCTGTCATCATGTTTCTATGTTTCTATGTTTGTCACCTCCTACAGGCCATGGGCTAGTGGACAAGGGGAATCAGCAGTCAAGCGGAAGCCCCAGCCCTCCCTCCACTTAATGGCCGGCCGTGATGTTAGCCTGTGACCTCGGCCTCTCTGCCCTAGCTTCCTGAAGTTCCAGGCAGCTGATCAGGCTCATTCTGGCCCCAGAAATGTGTGTCCTGCATTCTGAGGAATGATGGCAGGTGGGTGGCCGCTGAGTGGTTAATGGCCCCTGGATGCTCCCGCTGCACACAGATGAGTGCCAGATCCTGCAAGCCTTCCAGTGCAAGTATGTTGCATCAATACCACCTCACATAACTCAGGACCCCAGGCATGTTCCCGATCCTCCAAGCCTCACCACAAATCTGGTGTGGCTCAGTAGTCAGAGTGCATGCCCTGCAATCTGAGGGTAGGGCCTTGAGGCCTGCTCTGGACATGTATCTATGGGGGTGCAAAATATATAGATAGATATTTGATAGTAATGTGCAGGTTAGTGTGATTTTGTGAGATATCTTGTTATGATCTGTGCATCCTCCAAATTGCATTTCAATAAAAACTTTGTCTCTCAAAAAAAAAAGGCGACATGGGGGGCTCCAGAATTTTCCTGGTTATTGGGAGGTGGCACACATTTCCATCAGCAACTCTGTGTTATTCCTCCTCCTAGCTGTTTTCCCACACAGATATGCCATGAATGAGTAGTGGAGCCCAGTCTGGGATGCAAGTAAAATGACAATCAACAGGACACAGAGGTGGGGCAAATGCCAAGGCATCATCTATGGCCATGGTTAGGGCATCCTCAATGGCTGTGGCTACAAAGAGGAAAGCGAAGAGCGATACATGTCCATATGCCACAGTAAGCAGCTGGTGTCAGCTCGGCAAGAACCAGGGGTGACGAATATCATCACAGAAATGGGGAAGCTGATTTGGGTGCTGTGGGAGCAAGTGGGTCAGCATGTTCTGGGGGTCATCCATCAGCTTTTCAAGGCCATGGCACCCGCAAGATAAGAGAGGATATCAGTAGCATAACCCAATGCAGGGCCAAGTGCAGCAGCAGCTTCTTCCAGAGGAAAATCCATAGGGAGTTTAGGGGCATGAGAACTGGCATAATCAACATCCAACAGCTCAGCATCAGACAGCAATGGGGAGCTCACTTTGGCAGGGTTAATTCGAAACACACTAAAGAACTTCAAGAAACGTAGGACACACCAGCAAAGCTCGATGGCCAAAGTATGGTCTGGCGATGTAGGGGAGAGTAGCTCCTCAGCCACCTCCATGGTACTTGAGGCTGTTAGTGGAGATGTGAGATGTGATGTATTATCCTTGGCTACTGCCATACCCAAAAGGTTAAATAAGAAAATCTGGAAGAGGGAGTATATAGGGGTATGTTTACTAAACCGCGCACACGTGCGCGGCGCACAAGAGCGGATGCTAATGATGCATTTAAGAGCTCTTAAGCGCCACGCACACGTGCGCGTCACATTAACGGGCCGCCGCATGTGTGCGGGGCGCTCATGGGCGATAGAGGCGGGGAAACGCTTACGGAGGACGGAGGAAGGCTCCCGAGGGGCGGGGGGACGGGGTCAATGGGTGGAGAATGGGAGGGGAGAGGCTCCCCACCCAGGAGCGGGGCTGAATTTCGGCATGAAAAACACCGCGAGTGAAACCCTCGCGTTAGAGCCGATTTAAAGGGAAGAGAAACCATTTCCGTCAGCAATGTACAGCAAAACCGGGGAAGCCTGCAATACGTGAGCAGTGTGATACATGTGCACACAACAAAATAGCAAATATAAATTGAAAATGACCACAACAAATGTCAAATAAATTATAATCCAGCTGGGCAACAGTGATATTAATGGGAAACCATAAAAAAGACTCCCAGGAAAGCTCCAAAAAAAAAGAAATGATTTTTGGAAGGGTCTACGCTCCGTAGACCCTTTCAAAAATCACTGCATGTCAATGGAGCTTTCCTGGGAGTGTTTTTCATGTTGCCCATTGATATTACTGTTGCCCAGCTTGGCTTTGGTTTTTGTACTCTTCTTTTGGAGGCCATTTATGAGGTTTAATTGCACCCCTGTCCCCATACAAGGTAAACGAGCCCACAGTAAAATTGTGCAGAGCAGGGTGTCTGACTCGTGCGGCCAGGTTTCCTATCTCCAGAGACTGCACTGTCTCTGTGGCCACAGTGTGGTGCAGCAGACACAGCCAGTGCCTGTAGGACCAGAGGGTCACAGCTTCAAACCCCTGCTGGGGCTCCTGCCAACCCAGTCCCCATAGTTTTACCCACCACTAAACAGTGATAGTACAGACACTCCTGTATGGCAGAGAACATAAGCATGGTTCCAACACCTATATTTTACCCTACACCGCACACAAACCATAACAATGGGCATTACCGACAGCCGAGTCCCCCAAATTCAGTCCTGGAGTGCCACAACTCAATCAGGTCATATGCTTTTTTCCAGATAGGGACATGTCTGCATGTTGGCGGAAGGGTACAGGTGGTGGAGGGGGCAGTGGCTGCAAACCACAGCAGACAGTGGCCTAGGCCTGTGCAGGCTGGCACCGTCCACCGTAACAGACAGGCTCTGTCGGATGTACAGTCATGGACTCCCCAGGGAACACAGCATATCTGTGGCAACAGGGTGGTGCAGTGCACATAGACAGCATGTGCAGGAACAGAAGGTCATAGGTTCAAAGCCCAGCTGGGGCTACTGCCAATCCAGTCCACATATTTTTCCTACAACTAAACAGTGATAGTAAGGAGAAACCTTTATTGCTGAGAACATACGCATGGTGCACACGCCTATATTTTACCACACCAAACACAGACACCATAAACAGCCGCATTACCCAGAGCAGAGTCTCCCAAATGCAGTCCTGGAGGGCCCCACACCATTCAGGATCCATGCTGCCTCTACTAAAGATGCCTGTGCTGCATATCTATGCACCACCCCCATGGTATGCTGATGTAGCTCATGCATATTCATGAGGGACAGCATGAAAACCCGAACAGTGGTTGGAACACCAGGACTGGAGTTGGGACACTCTGCCGTAAAGCAGCAGCCAACAGGGCCAGACACACCCCCCCCCCCCCGGCCCCATTGGCCAATGCCTCCTGTAGAGGCAGGACATTGGGCCCTGCCTGTATCCCCCAGTACTAGCAGTTACATACCTTAGCACTGCCACCTTACACCTGGGTATATGGTACACAGCTACCAAACGTTGCCCATGATAACTGGCAGATATCACTCCCTACGTTAAGCACATGTTGCTCATTGATCTCCACCATAACAATCATTGTGATGTCTGCAGTGTGTGCTGCAGGTCTGGTCTCTGACAGTGTTTACCACCCTGGGGAGTGACCCCCAACAGTAGTGCGTACCATATCCATGCCTGTACTGTGCCCAGGACTGGTGTGGTGGGTATGGCTGCTGGACTCCTCTATAGTAGCACAATGCTGGCATAGGTGTGGGGGTGGCTGTCTGCCCATACAGTGTGTGGTGGCTGCAAACACCTTCCACAGCCCACACTGCCAGCAATGTTGCCAGTATTGGGCTGCCAATGTGCATAATGAGGAGCAAGGTACCATGGGTATAGGCCGGACAGGGTGGCCTGGCCAGGGTGCATCTGCACAGGGCATAGGGCACTGACCGGGACATATTAGTGCCCGGCCACCACCTACACAGATAGGGTGACCTCAGCATGTCCTGTTGAGAGATCACTCTCACCCTGACTGTGCAGTGACCACAGCATGGCTAGGCACCCCCATAGTGCTATATGGTACTTTTCTCATGTGATAGATATGGGTTTCTTTTTGGGGCCCAGTCACTGATTTAACTGTTTGCTGTGTATGCTGACATCCCAGTTCTGGGTGCAAGCATCTCCACTGGGAACATCCACTGTGGACTAACTAGCATACTGTTTGCAGCTGGTATGTGTCTTGATGGAGCAGCTTGTGGGGTGCAGTGGCTGATGACTTGCTGCAGGAGAATATCAGATAGTGGTGGGGTGCAACTTAGCATATCCAGACCTAATGTCTGCCTACTATTGTGTTATGGATATGTACAGAGCTGCATTGACTGCCCTGTATGGTGTCTGTTCCCCAGCAGGACTGGGGTTGATGGTCCCCTCTACTGTCACCTTTGCAGGGAGGTGGAATGTGGATCTAGTGATGGGAGATGCTGTTTGCCACCCTCAGCCATGGAGGAGGGGGGGTGGTGGTGGTGGTACATGGCCCACCTGGGGGTCCATGGGGGGCTGCACCTGACTGAAACATACAGAGATATCCAAGGTGTTTGTGGAGAAACTAACTATCTCACACATTAACACTGCTTTGGACCTCCAGCATGGCCTCTTTCAGCCATGGAAGGTGTTGTGGACCTGGTCCTGGGTGCCTCATTGCACCCTCAGGGTGAGCACAGTACCCGCACAATGTGGCGGTGTGTAGCTACTCTGTGCCAGTAAAACACACAGTCAGTACCCCCTACCAGGCCGAGGTGGTGTGTGGGTGCACATGGTCACTTCCCTCTACCGGGCAGAGGTGCTGTGGGGGTGCATTGCTCATCTTGTGTTAATCTGTGGACAGCTGATTTGCATGTGCAGTGCATCATGGGTATAGGTAGGCTAACCCTATCCTGATGACCACAGCAGACTATCTGTGTGGTGACGTGCATGCTCTCTGCAGCCAACCAGGGGCTTGCTAGCAGCTATAGAGCTGTAGCCCAATGGATACTGTACTGTCTCTGAAGCCAGATATCATGGGTTCAAACCCACAGTGGGGTTATTTGATAGGGTTGTTCAATGCATTATCTTTTTTTAATGTACATATTTTGATGCCAGCAAAAACACCCTCAGCGTACTGTACCCATAAGGTGCCTCTGAGGGTGCTTTATAGGGCGCCCTATAGGGCACCTTATGGTTCCCGTCCATATAAGGTGCACTATACATTCTCCTGTGCCGCAACCTATAGGGTACCCTATAGGGGACATTTTAGGTTGCTGTGGCGGACAGTGCAATTTCTAATGTGCCCTATGGAGTGCCTTATAGGGTGCGTTATACGGCACCTTCAATTACGGCACATGAAGGCGTGTTTGCTGGCAGCAATTAATAACATAAATATAAAGTGCTGCAGGACAAAATATGTACAATGCAAAGCTGATGCCACAGCCAGCCTTACGTATTAGGCACACTGGGGAGCAAACCCATGACCCCTGTATCAGTAGTCAGTGCCTTAACCATTGTGCTCCACTGCTGCTCCTCCTTGCCTGTCAGCGCACCTATGTATGCTTTTCATTCCTTAAACTGCACAGTGCTGCCATAAAAACCAGTACACTGACCTTGCGGTACCTCATACGGCACCCTCTAAAGCGCCCTATAAGCAACATTCTAGGGTGCCTTGGCTGACAGTGCACTTTAAAATGTGCCTTATAGGGCACCTGATGTTAACACGCTTTGGGAGTGCGTTTGCTAGTAGTGGCAATTAAAATATGACTAAAATGCCTCCTAAAGCAATCTGCCCCATAATATGTTATGCCTCAGCCAGCCTTGTTCATTGGGCACTTTGGGGGATTGAACCCCTGATCCCTGCACCATTGGTCAGTGTCTTAACCATTGTGCTGTGGTTCTGTTCCTATGATTGCACATCAGCGTGCCGCCTTATGCTACCGAATATTAACAAGCCTCCTAAAACATTGGCGCGCTGCCCTGTGCCCATCAGCACGCCGCCTTATGCCGCCCATCATTTATATGTCTCCTAAAATAATGCCTCCATTGGGCACTGTGGGGGATTGAACCCCTGATCCCTGCACCCTTGGTCAGTGTCTTAACCATTGTGCTGTGGCTCTGCTCTTCTTTCTACACATCAGCGCGCCACTTATACCTCCAAGTATTATACTGCCTCCATAGACATCAGCGCGCTGCCTTAGGCCGCCCAGTATTAATATGCCGCCAAAAACATCAGCGCGCTGCCTTAGGCCGCCCAGTATTAATATGCCACCAAAAACATCAGTGTGCTGCACAGTATTTCTGTGACTCATAAATTACTGCCTCAGCCAGCTGTCTTCATTGGGCACTGTGGGGAATCAAACCCCTGATTCCTGCACTGCTGGTCAGTGTCTTAACCATTGTGCTGTGGCTCTGCTCTTCTGCTTGCCCATCAGCGTACCACTTATGCCTCCCGCGCAGCCATCTGATGCGCTAAGGTGCGGGGCGTACAAGGGCGCCGCGCACCTTAGCGCATATTTAAATTCCGGCTTTTCTTTTACAGGACGGAACGCCCACTCCTTATATGGCACCCGCACACTACCGGGGCCCGCACCTTACCAGGGTTTTAGTAAACATACCTCATAGACATCTTCTTGCTGCTAATTAGGGATCAGGATGGGGAAAGCAAGGAAAATGAGGATGAGAAGTCTGGGGAAAGAGAAAAGAAGCCAATTATTTTTAAGTCTATAAATAACAGGGTTTCAGCTTTTAATATGTTTATGAACATCTTGGTGTATTGCGAGCCTGATCTGAGCCCTGACCCGATCCGCTACTTAGATGCTATAATCTGCGCACACAAGTGCTTTGGCAGCTGGACATGACTCAACTAAGATGTCAAATTTAGGAAGAATGTGGCCGAAGACCACACAATTATGTGGTGGCACAGAGTCATTGACATATGTTCAAATATGTGTTCAAATATGTGTAAATAGTTGATTATGGTTATCCAAGTTGAGCTACCTGTTATCTGTAATTTACGGTGTAACCTCCACCGTAAAACCTAAATGTTCCATGTAAACTGCGCTGATGTTGAAGAGCACAGTATATAAGAGAAATAAATAAATAAATAAATGTGGCTGGATGAGATGGCGGCCAACAAATCACTGAACACAGACAGCACACCTCAGATATTTCACGCCTATACTGCACAACCCCTCAGCTTCGGCCAGATGCTTGGGAGGTGATACTGCCACCAATTCAATAATGACCATTGCACGTGGAACCTGTGTAAGTTATGCCATGTCTGTTTGGCTTGCAGAGCCAACCATCCAGTTACAATGTGCAGAGCAGCCAGGGAGGTCAAGCCCTTCAGACCACAATCCCACTATCCCAGAGGTGAAATTAGCCCCATCACCAATCAGGCTTGAGGGGATACACCTGTGGCTTTGCTTTTATCTCCATTGAGATAAGGCGCAGAGCATCCTCTGTGGGTTCTCAAAAGGTTTCCGTATTCCTGCAACTGGGCCCACTGCCATGCATGCAGTGTACAATATCACCTCTGTATTGAAATATTTTCCCACAGTTAAAGAAAAGCTGGCCAAGGAAGTTGCCCTGAGGATGATACCAAGCCCATTACGGGACTTCCCTTTCCCTGGACTTGTCCTCTCCTCAATGGGTGTAGTCCCAAGGAGAGAGCCAGGCACATTCCTCCTCATTTATAACCTCTTACCCAGAGGGGCTTTGATCAATGATCACATAGACCACCACCTCTTTTTGATGCAATATACCTCTATTGACCAGGTTGCAACAGTCATTAAGAAAGCAGGTCAGAGGTCCAACTCGCCAAGGACGATATCAAATCGGCTTTCCAACTCATCCCTGTGCATCCCAAGTCCTTTCATCTGATAAGGTTACTGTTTGAAGGCTGCTGCTACTACTATGACAAGTGCATGCCCATGGGATGCTCAATTTCATGTGCACACTTTGAGCTGTTCAGCTCCTTTGTACACTGGGCAATGGAGGAGTTATCTGGCCCTGACTCAGCAGTGCACTACCTAGATGATTTCTTATTTGTGGGTGTCGGGGCCAAAGAGTGCAAATGAGTCCTCTGCTCCTTTGAGTGAGTTGCCCACCTTTGAGCGAGTCATCCAGGGATTCAGAATACCCCTGGTGGCCAAGAATACTGTGGACACTTCATCCGCAATCACATTCCTAGATATTAAGCTGGATGTCAGTACTCAGGTGTCTTGTTTGCCTGGGGACAAGCTTAAGAAATTGAGAGCAGGCATAGTGCAGATGGCAGGCCTTCAAAAAGTAGTGCTAGAGTGGTTTCAGTTGCTGCTCAGCTTGCTATGCTTTGCATCCAGGATAATCCCCATGGGGCGGGGGTTTTTTCACCACATAGCCTTGGCAACAAAGGGGGTAAAAAGTAACAACATGACATCAGGGTCAGTGGGTCCATAAGGGAGAACTTGCATGTCTGGTATAAGTTCCTGCAGTCTTTCAATGGCCTGCCCCAATGGCAGAACCCGCCCCCCCCCTCACCCCTCACCCCATTGCTTTGACCTAGGGTTGTTTACAGATGCATCAGGCAAGGATGGCTTTGGTATATACTTCAAGGGAGCTTGGTGTTCTGAGCCCTGTCCAGATGCCTGGCACTTATATGGCATAACCAAGGACACCATGTTCCTGGAACTATTCCCCATAATAACATCCCTGTTTATCTGTGCCCCACAAAGCAATTACATTACATACTAACAACATGGTGGTGATGCAAGCAGTCAACAGGAGCATGCTAGAATGCTGGGGGTGGTGGCACTCCTACCGCAGATTGTCTTCAGTTGCCTGCTGCACAACATTACAGTCAGGGCAGAGCATGTGCCTGGTCTTAATAACATAATTGCCAATGCCCTCTCTCATTTCAAGGTGGCAGAATTCCAGGCCAGCACTCCTGGGCAGGTTACAGACAAGACAACCATTCTGGAGGCAGCCTGGGTATTTGGACCACCAAAGTTTAGATCCTCCTGATGGGTTAACTGGCAGAGCGTACCAGGCTTGTCTGCCTGAAGGCATGGGACTCTTTCCAGGAATTTTGTAGGCAGAACGGCATAAGGGAGAGTGACCATTTCAAAACCAGCTCCATTATTCACTGGATATTCTGCTGCAGTGATAGAGGCATGAGCAAATCTGCAGTAAGAACGTGCTTAGCAGCTATTTTCTTATTTGCAGTGGGAGAAAAGAGCCCTTCCATGGACTTTGTAATTGCAAGGATAATGAGGGGATGGTCAGCTGAGCATTGCCATGCACCTGACCGCAGACACCCAATCACCCTCTAGGTGTTGAAGATGCAAGACATGGTAATGGATGAGACTTGTTTGAGTCTCTTCTGTTCAGATGTGCCTTCACATTGGCATTTTTTGGGGCTCTTAGGGTGGGGGAGCTGGTACCCTCCTCGAAATATGAACTGGGATGTGCTCTTATTGCATATACATCAGTCCAAAACAGACCCTGAGGAGAGGGGGGCCCAGTTGTCATTAGTCCCCCTCCTGGCAGATACCACATGCCAGTGCAGAATTTCAGGAATTACAGTCACATGTGTCTGCCTGATGGTGCGCAATTGTTGATGCAGGACTGAAGGTGGGCTATTAGGACACACATTCATTCTGCATTGGGAAGACGACAACCACAGCAGAATTGGGCATGATGTGGGAACAGATCATATCTATTGGCTGATGTTGCTCAAATTGCTATAACCTGTATGTTCACCCAGAGGGGAGGGCCTGATTGGTCCCGCATCAAGTGAAGCCAGTGCTTGCTAATTAATCTGTTCTGTATGTCTTGTCTTGGTTGATCTGTCCTAGTTGCAGGTTTCCCCCGAGGCCCACCAGTAATCTGGATCTGCGGACATTTTTATGTGCATTGGGCCCTACAGAGAGAACAGACTAGACCCCAGGGTCTCAACTTGGACCTAAGTGCTGTGAAAGTCTCCATAATATGGATGGGTGTTTGTGGTATGTTGTGGGACCAGCTAGTGCCGACACTCACGCGCAAAAAGAGGGTGAGAAAGACCCCCTGGGCATTGGTCATACACCTGGGGTGGGGGAATGACCTGGCGAAAACTCCTAGTGTAGAGCTCACCAGGAATATCCAAAGGGATCTACTAGTCCTGGCTGATAACTTCTCCAGCTGTTGACTGGCATGGTCACATATCATACCGCAAAGTGTATGGAGGGTCGAACAACCCCACCATGCAGATGAAAAGACCCAATTCATGGTGAATAGATGGATGACCCAGTTTATGGAGGTTATGGGGGAAGCTTTGTATGGCATGATCTCGTTGAAGAAACATGCCCTGGCATGTATCGCACAGTTGTAGTGCACTTGTCAGATATCGGCATGGACATGTTCCTATGCTCGATACAAGATGTGATTGAGGTGTTGTTAGACAAAGCAAGGGCTGGACGCAGCTGAGTCTCAGGTAGGGGGACTCCACGACAAGCAAGGAGTCGCTGTTGGAGGGGCATTGCCATGGATGGAGGGGGTACCAGACTGAGCGCGCAGCCATACAGTACAGCATAAGGGGAGTGGTCTTATGGGAAGTTATCCTCCATGATCTAGAGTCAATGGGTTTGCAGCAGGACTAGAAACCCTACTTTGAACTGGGGGGCCAGGGGCATGCTTTAACTGCTTGCCCCCCCCCCCATCCAGTTGGTGCATCATGCAAGTGTTAGTGGCATATAATAAGAAGAGAAGGAGTTGAGGCACAGGCTGTGCGTCGTGAAGTGGGGTTCTCCTAGTTGTTGTATATAGGTTGTGATTGTACGGTAGCATGGTTATGTATTGTATGCACCCGTATTATAAGATAATTGTGTATTATATAGGTTATTTTGTGGCCAAATTTGTTCCACAACTCTATCACACTAAAACCTTTTCTCTCATCAATTCTGAGTCCTTACATGCTTTCAACCGGTATGGGAGGGGGGAATGGCTGCATGGCATCTGGATGCCACTTGCCTGGTTGAGATCCGGCTGGCTAGATTAGCAGCTGCTGGGCACAACAGGAAGGAGGGGGGGGAAGCAAGGATTAAGGTGGGTGCAGGGGGCAGGAGTGTGGGCCTAGGCCAGCTATTTCAAGGGTCAATGGGCTGCAGGCTGCCCTCTTGCCCCTCCGAATGGGATGGCTACAGCGCTCCTTCCCATCCACCCCTCTTTCAGCCATCGCAGCATGGCTCTGGATGAAGTGGGTACCAGACTAAGAGCACAGCGGTACAATACAGCCTAAGGGGAGTGGTCATATGGGAAGTTGCCCTCCATGATCTACTGTAGAGTCAATGGGATCACAGCAGGACCAGAGAGCAATGTTCCTTCCCATGCCCGGATGACAGAGGAGGGAGGGCAACAACTATGCATAAGTAACCTAAGTGGGTTTGAGTACCAACCTTTTGACAGGTCAGACCAAACCATGAAGGCAAAACCATACTATAAACAGGAGGGCTAAGGGCATGCTTTAATGGCTTGCACCCCAGCTGGCACATCATGCAAGCGGCGGTGGCATATAATGAGAAGAGAAGAAGTTGAGGCAGAGGGGTGGGCTTTAACAGCCTCACCTCCAGGCGAGTACGGGCTGTGCGTCTCAAAGTGGGGTTCTCCTAGTTGTTGTATATAGGTTGTGATTGTATGGTAGCACGGTTATGTATTGTATGTACCCATATTATATAATAGTTGTGTGTTCTATGGATTGTCATGCTGCCAAAATTTGTTCAACAATTGTATCATAATAAAACCTTTTTCTCTCATCAGTTCTGAGTCCTTACATGGTGTCAGCGGGCCGGGGAGGGGGGGGGGGGAGGGCCTGGATGCCTCTTGCTTGGTTGACTATGGTTATACTTCTGCTTAGAAAATTATCCCAGGAAAACTGAGCACACATTTTATTCCTGCACTGACACAGTTTGTCTGGTTAATTGATGTACATATTTGTAAAGTTTTCAAAGCCAAAGTTTAAATGCAAGTTCTGCCCTGACTGCATCTATTGTAATGCCTCTGCTTGTGGTAGATAAGGGCATATGTGCATATTTTTCTTTTCAGGCCAGGCGGGCAATTTTATGAAATCCCATTTCTGTGGTGAAACACAGTTTTACCTGCAGATATGGCTTCCAAAATTGCCTTCTTAATGCTTGATACAAATTACTTTCAATGATAGTGGACATGCCGGAAAGACTGGAAGGGCGCAGTATTCACAAGCACTTATCGAGATAACAAACCCTGCTATCCAGTTAAATGCCAGTGAGAGGGATATTCAGCAACATATTCAGATAGTACCGATAAATCTGTCCCCAGACCGCCTAGCAATGTTCCTGCTAAGCAGCTGTAAGCTGCACGGGAGTCCTCCGCAAGACTTCTTGCCAGTGAGGAGTAGGGCAAAGTTTTGAATCATGAAGAACAGGCAGGACTTGAGGGACAGGACCATAGCTGAAATCCAAAATCATACTGGAAGCCATAGCTGTAGGTAAAACTGTATTTCACCATGGAAATAGGCTTTTGCCAAATTACCTGCCTGATATGCAAGTTTGCACATATGGCCTTTCCTGCAGTAAGCAGAAGCATTCTCAGAGGCAGAATTAGGGCAGGATTTGCACTTATACATCTGCTTTTTAAAATTCTACATCCATCCCTTGGGACCTACCTCTCCCTCACATTTCAAAAAGCTATCACTTTGCACCTCACCTCACTGTCAGGAGGGGATATTTCGGAGGCATGGTCAGGCATTGATCCCGAATATAAAGGGCCTGGTGGAGGACTCCCAATCAGCCCAAGCTGCTCAGATGGATAGTACTGGGGCAGTCTGGAGGTGGAATATGGGCAGGAAAAGGAGTTATCAACCACGATAATTTTCAGTACCGCTATCTGGATACTTATTTGTAAAACTTAGGACAGCAAAAAAATGCTGTACTAAGTACTATGGTGATCATTCTGTACAGCGAATAGCAGGGACGGGCATCCCGAACAGACATCCATCCATGTTATTCTCTCTCCTGCCGGCCCTGTGGGAGGGGGTGTTCCGGAGGCATGGGCAGGCCGTGACCCTGGACATACAGGGCCGATTCAGAGGTCGGCCCTGTACGTCCAGGGCCGTGAATTAGACGGGGGGCTTCTTTCACCGCAGAGGTGAAATAAGTCTCCATGGGCATTGGAGGACGATGCTGCTGGGCCTGGAAAGTAAGGTAGGGGGTGCAAGAAGTTCCCTACACCCAAACCCCACGCCATGACACTGCGGCTCCATTCAGGAGACTGACTGAGTTAGCTGAGCATGTGGCTGGGTGTGTAAGCCAATTAGAATCAGGGCCGGCCTGCACATCCAGATTGTAAACCTAATTTTGATCCTGCGGGCACGTCTAGTCCCTGCGGGATCACAATCAGATCTGCCTCTGGGCATCCCAAATTTGGTTGGCCGCACAAGGGGCTGGATGGCCAGATTGGAATGAGCCTCCATGTAAATAGGGTATAGGGATAGGTGCTGCACTGATTGCAAAATCCAGATATTCAGCACGGGCCATATCTGGATACCAACACTGAATATCTGCATTTTATTTGACTGTGTTGGCCAGAGTTTTACAAAACTGCTGATGGCTGTGATTCAATATTGAAATAACACGTCCATGTTATGGCTGATGCAGAAATGATGATTCAGCCTAACACCTTTGGATGTAGAAAAATAACAAAACCTGATCCAGATTGTATTTGTGTCAGTGATATAACTTGTATTGCCCACTTGAAATGATTCCTATGAAAATGGGATGAGGTTGCTCAAGGCAAGATGTTCGGTCCAAATCAGCAACGTTGTGATCTCATGATCGTAGACCTTTTATTGAAGAACAATTCACATTGAGATGTCTGGGTGCATGTGAAGGGCAATTTTTTAACAGGATACCTTTGCGGAAAGTTCCTAAAAAGGCGCCTTTATGAAATACTAGGCACCCCAAATCAATCCCACTAGCATACAGATCTCCCCCACAGAATGTTACAGCTGCTCTGAAGAAGGTGTATGTGTGCATACTCGTGTATTTTATATTAAAAAATAATTTTTGTTCTTGATTTCAATATCTGAAAAGATACTGTTTTAACCATAAACAAAAGTGATAGGATTACAGTGGAACTCTAGGAAAACTTTGAGATGACATGCATGGCTAAACATTAACAGAATCATTCCGAGCCATGAATAGCAGGGATGGATGTCCCAATTTGTGCCATTTCCCTTTCCCATCCTTCTTCCACGCTCATGGAAGTTAGATGGAGGTGGAGAAGGGGTGGATCGGGGCAGCGTTAGGGTGGGCGGTGGGTGGTTGTTGGATCCGGATGTACAGGGCTGATTCCAATGTCGGCCCTGTACGTCTGGGACCGACGGCTTAGATGGGGAACTTATTCTACCTCTGAGGTGGAAGAAGTTCCCCAACTGGGCAGAGGATGGAGGCCCAGGGCATGGCAATGGCAGGAGGGGGCTGAGAGCATTCCGCACAGCCCAACCCTGGCCTTGGGAGGCCAGATTGTGTGTCAGGCTGTGGGGAAAGCATTGTAGGAGCCAGCAGCCGGGGATCATAAATTTACAGTGGAACCATGGTGCCATGACATCCAGATGCCATGGTGCCACAGCTCTATTGCAAAGCCCAGAGTGAGTTAATCAGGCACGGCCTGTATGTGCATGCCAGGATGAAATGCGATCCCGGCCTGCACGTACAGGCCTGTTTGCAATTCCGATCCCGAGGGGCTAGACGTGCCCCACAGGATCGGAATCGTGACTCTCTCTGTGCGTCCAGATCCAGCCAGCCGCACAGAAGGCTTCTACATCCGGGATGGAATTGGGCCTTAATTGTATTATGACACTGACCTTCCAAGAAGGCTCGACTGACCTCTATGGAGGAACCCTGGTTGAAATTCAGACTTCGGTGAGCATGGGAAGGTGAGACTATCTGCATCAGCCTAGACTTGGTGACTGTGGAAATTATTACAAAACTTGACAATAAGACATAAAAAGGGCCCTGAGCATTTGGCTTAAATATTGGCCTTCTAAGAAGCACAATTGAAAATTAGAAGGCCTGAAATGGTCTACTAACTAAGGTAGCAAAAGTCATCACTTTAAAAGAATTTTGGACATGACTGAGTCACATAAAACAGTTGAGAGGTCAGGTAAAAGACCCAGGGAGGAGGGAGCTAGTATTGGTTTATGTGTGAGAATTATGATGTACTTCTATCAAAAGTGGACGAATCCCAACTGTGCAGGGGGGATGAATTATTTTGGTTTTTATGTTCTGAAATTTACTATGGTCCTGTTGTTCAGTCTGGGCAGTCAAAATTTAAAAAAATGCTAACACCAGTGCTTAACTTATATGTACATTCCACAGCACTATTTAACTAGCGATGCTGAATATATGAGTGATGAGTGACTACCCCAGCAATTATACATTTACATTTAGGCTTGTAAGGCCTATTACTCAGTAGGCCTAATTTTAATAGCAGTTGAGTACCATCACGTGGGGGGGGGGGGGTAATTTTATAAGGTGCCACATTCATTTATGCATTTTCTACACATGTAAATCAAGGAATTTCAATGATGTGCATAACTCATAAAACACATACATACCAGCATAGAGCATAGGTGCGCAGTTATGCCTGCTTCAGAAAAAGTGTAAATTTGTGAATTTGAATTTGCGCCCTACTGGGGCAGCTTTTGGGTATCTGTTTTATAATGGCAAACAGGCAACTTCTATGAGGTGATATTCATGTGCAGGCCAAAAGGCGTTTGCTTGAGACTCAATTCGTATCACTTCAGGCTCTAAGAACTAATGGGAAATGATTTCTAGAAATCATTTAAACTGCCACATGGACTAAATGAAAACTTTAGACCGCTGGTTTAATTGTAACAATTGTACAGTAATCAGGTCTCAAGGGCTTCCAACATGTTTATACAGGGGCGGCCCAAGGGGGGTGCGGGGCCATGTGCGGAGCCTCGGTGCGGGGCCTCATTTGCATAAGGGGCCTCATTTGCATAAATATTTGCATAATGTTACCATATACTAACTTTTAGTAAACATGCCTCTTAATGTTTAATGCGTGTCAACAGTAAACTTAACCTGTAGTGACTACAAAATCTCAGCAACAACTCGGGGACATTAGGAGCCCCTTCAGGAAGCCAACACGATGCTAATCTTTTTAAAGGGCAGTGTATCAAATTTTAATAAACTTAAACATAATGTGGGCACATAGTCACTACTGTGCATTCAGAGGGTAACTTTATAAGAAGGAACCTAGATTTAGGCATGAGTTACATATCTATTAGGGGGATATTTTAAGCATTTATATGTGTGTGTATGATTACATATGTGAGTTGATGGCATCTTATAAAATTGAAACCAGTGTAAAAGTGCTTGCACTGCTCGATGGTGAATACGTTAACGGTGGGTATGTGCATGGGCAGTTTGGGCAGAGATGGGTGGAGCATGCAGATTTGCATATATTATGTACCTACATGCTGGATTTTACAATAGCCTTAAGGTGAGACCTGAAATTGTGAGATCAATAGGAACTTCCTTTACCGTATGGCTCAAGCACTTTGCAGAGAGCTGATCGCAGTAGAGGGGAGGCATGGTGTTTCCATGAAGCATAGTAGAAATGGTGAGAGACCCAGAGTGATGGAGGCGGTGGTAGTAGAGAAAGAGACCTGCAATAATGGCTGATGGGGGGGGGGGGGGAAGGAGAGAAAGACACACACACTGGTTGAGGATTGATTGAGGCAGCAATGAGAGAGACACTGGTTGATTGGGGGGGTCAATGAGAGAGAGAGACACTAACTGATAGCTGATTGAGGGGCAATGAGAGAGACAGTGGCTGATGACTGATTGAGGGGCAATGTGAGAGATATTGTAGCTGATAGATGATTGGGGAGGCAATGAGAGGGAGACACACACACACACACACACACACACACACACACACACACTGGCTGAGGGCTGATTGAGGGGCAATGAGAGAGAGACACTGGCTGATGACTGATGGGGGGAATGAGAGAGAGACACTGGCTGAGAGAGATCTAGCTGATGGATGATTGAGGAGGCAATGAGAGAGAGAGAGAGAGACACACACACAACACACACACACACACTGGCTGGTGAATGATTGAGGGAGAGAGAGAGAGACTGTAGCTGATGGATGACTAGGAAGGTAATGAGAGAGAGGCACTGGCTGAAGACTGAAGGGCAATGAGAGAGAGATACTGACTGATGACTAATTGAGGGACAAAGAGAGAAGGACACTGTCTGATGACTGATGGGGGCAATGAGAGAGAGATACTGGCTGATGACTGATGGGGGGGGGGCAATGAAAGAGAGACCTGGCTGATGACTGGTTGAGGGGCAATGAGAGAGAGAGAGAGAGACCTACCTGATGGATGATTGAGGGGCAATGAGAGAAGGACCTAGCTGATGGATGATTGAGGGGCAATGAGAGAGAGAGAGACTGTAGCTAATGGATGATTGAGGAGCAATGAGAGAAAGAGAGACACTGGCCAATGGCTGATTGAGGGGCAATGAGAGAGAGACTGTAGCTGATGGATGATTGAGGAGGCAATGAGAGACAGAGACACTGGCTGATGACAGATTGAGGGGCAATGAGAGAGAGCGACATTGGCTGATGACTGATTGAGGGGCAATGGGAGAGAGACATTGGCGGATGACTGATTGAGAGTTAATGAGAGAGACCGTAGCTGATGGATAATTGAGGAGGCAATGAGAGAGAGAGACACTGGCTGATGGCTGTGGAGAAAGCTAAGGGAGATTTTTTCCTTCAGGTATTACCATACCATAGAGATATGTGAAGCAAAAGGGGAGGTTTCCTCAGGTGCTGACAATGTACTCAGTGGATATGAGGGAGGGAGGAGGTGGAGAAGGGTTGCTGCCTTTTGTTGGCATTGTGTAATGCCATGTTAAGACTCTAATTTATTAAACTGTCTTTTCCCATAGAAAATGTGAGAGGCATAAATCAGGCCCTTAATAAAGAGCCGTGATACCCCTTTTTGCGGGGATGGGGCACTGTGACTGTAATCTTGACAGCGGGTGCCTAGATTCCCCCCAAAATTATCAAGGCCTGTTTTAGTGCATGCACTAGAATGCTGTGCACTGAAGTATTAGCACATGGTTTATTGCATAAAGCTCATAGTCTTTCTGAAATGGTTATCAAATACTAGCTGGTATTCAGCCTGTGTGTTCATCATGAGAGATGTTTTTGTCTCATTTTAAAATGATGGCACAGTGCAAGGGCAAATCGAAGGTTGTTCCCGTGACACCGTTGCCCAATGGTGAGGGACCTATGGACCGATATGTCCAGCTATCGAAGGCTCAGGTGCAGGGGATTCGAGCAAGCTTGGAGTCATCGGCAATGGAAGAGCTGGCATCCTCCACCCTGGATATCTCGCTCTCCCCAAATGGGCGCGCTCCTCCAGCCCCCCCTGGTATCACGGTAGCTCAGTTAGTGAGGGACGCAGAAGCAATATCCGATGTGGTGGGAGCTTCTGCGTTGGAGCGGGTCTCACCTTCTGATCTACCAGTGTGTTTCCCGGGGGATTTCGAGCTGCAGCAGCGGTAAATTTAACATCTAGTGGTGGAGTTCCTGCTCAGGTTGGTTCCTTTCCTACAGGGGATGATTTTTTGAGCTCCAGGCTGTTATTTCCTTTACTGGCTTGCCCCGAGTCTGTGACTTTGGACAGTATCTGGGACGCTATTACCCATTTATCTACTGCTGTGGGTCAGCAGCTGTCCTTATTTTCTAGTAGGGCAGCTTCTCTTGAGGAATCTATTTCCATGGTTAAAACAGATGTTCAAGGAGTTAATTTAAAGCAGTCCGTATCGGAGAAGAAGATAGAGGAAGTTTCTGACCTAACGGTCTCTTTGGTTAAAGAAAACACTGCTTTGAGAAATAAAATGGAGTCGCTGGAGAATGCAATTAGATGTACGAATCTACGTTTTTTGAATTTTCCCATCATTACCGGGGCGGCTCCTTTGGAGTTATTTAAGAAATATCTGCAAGAGGTACTGTCGGTACCCGCCGATTTGATGCCACCTGTTTCGAAGATATATTACCTGCCTTCGGTGAAGAAAACTGGGAAAGTGGTCATTGGTTCTTTGGAGTTAGACTCTCTCAACGTCTCCGATTTGCTACAGTCCCCTAAGGAGCAAGATATTGCTGTCTCTACTTTGCTGGTTACTTTGGCACTGTCATCGGATAGGGAATGGTTGTTGAAATTGTTTTACAAAAAGAGGGCAAATTTGTTTTATGGAAAGAAGATCTTTTTGTTTCCGGATGTGTCCAGAGAGACGCAGAAGCGTCATAGAGCATTTCTTTTGTTGAGGCCTAGGGCGGTTCGTTTGGGGGCTACCTTTATGTTAAGATTCCCCTGTTAATCTTTAGTACTGTATAAGTTGCAGAAGTATATTTTCTTTTCTCCTGAGGATTTATCTACTTTTATTAGTGCACAGTTGCCTACTGTTTCTTCCCCCTGAGTTAGGATTTGTACACCCATGGTGAAATTAAGGAGCCTCGAGCACTGCCTATGTCTTTTTTTTTTTCCTAGAACCTTTTTGGGGTAGATTCCCCTAAGATTTTGTTGCTGTTAGCCTTTCTCCCCTTAATAGTGGGCTAATGAATAATCCTTGCAATAGATTCATATTTGAATTTCTATTACTTATTATATTTCTTTGCGAGTATTATTGTGTTTCCATGTTCAAGTTCTCCTTGACTTATTGTATACTTATAAGCATAAAATAAAAAAAAATGATGGCACATAGCTAATAGGAAGGTGCACGTGGAAAACATGTTTGGTCCATTCATCCATTTTTTAGTTTGTTTTATACATTCATGTTAAGAAAATTAATGCACATTAGATAAATAGTATGATTAGAAGCTCTAATCATGCTTTGGATGTCTGCAAACAGGCATGGAGACCTCCAAAGCATGGTGATGTCCCAAGAGCCATTTTAGAGACTGTCTCTGTGGATGTCCCTGGGGCAACGACATCCAAGTCTGAATGGTGGTGTGGAGTAGGCATGTCCAAAGTGTTCCCAGAACTTGGATCCCCTTGCCTGATTTCAGAAAACCCTTGGGGATCCTGAGCCATGGCCAAGCTTAGACCTGTTCCAGGTATTAATAGGCATCAGAAATGTCCTATTTTTGTCAGACATCTGGAGGGTGAAGAGAAGGGGGTGCACGCATGCCACTTATATTTTCTATGCCAATAATGAACACTGATGAGGAATGAGGGCTCATGCTTTCATTTTGCTATGCCGTTGGACATCCTCTTATTGGCATGAGATGGACATCCCTGCCCAACGCTTTCCTAAGGGGGACACCGGTGCAGTTAGCCACGTCAGGGGCAACTATGTTATTAAAATCGGGCAGAGACACAGACGTCGTTGCTGTTTCTTTTCATGTTCTGCCCCAAGCCCCTGATTTGACTTGTACATCCATTCTGAAATAGCACTTCGCATCATTTTAATATGCACACATTAAATGCGCATGCTTTCATTCAGAGGTCGACGTGCATTAAATTGAGTTTACTTGCACTAAGGGACTGATATTCAGTTGGTGCATTCAGCAAATTAGGGAGGGTGCTTACTAAATGACACTAAGGGGCATGTTTACTAAAAACCGCTAATTTGCGCGCCGCACATTAGCGCACTAAAAGCAGCACTTAAGTGCTCTTAAGCACCCCACAAACGTGCGAGGAACCCCCGCACCCGTGCGCGTCACACTAACGGGTGCCGCACAAGTACGGGCCCGCAAATGTGCGATAAAGGCGTGGAAAGGCTAACGGAGGGCGGAGGAAGGCCCCGGAGGGGCGGAGAGAAGGGGTTAATGGGCGGGGAAGGGGAGGGGAGAGGCGCCCCGCACATTATCGGGGCTGAATTTCAAAGGAAAAATAGCGCGAGTGAATCACTCGCGGTAGAATGCATTTAAAGGCAAGAGAAACCATTTACGTCAGCAATGTACAACAAAACCGGGGAAACCTGAAAAACGTGAGCAGTGTGATACATGTGCACAGCCCAAAAGTGGAATTAAAAATAGAAAAGGACCACAACAAAAATTGTAAAAATAGGAATTCAGCTGGGGAACAGTTATAGTAATGGGCAAAACTAAAAAACACACCCAGGAAAGCTCCAGCAAAAAGAAATGATTTATGGAAAGGTGTATGGAGCGGAGACTCTTCCAAAAAACATTTCCTTTTTGTTGGAGCTTTCCTGGGAGTGTATTCTATGGTTGCCCATTAATATCACTGTTGCCCAGCGTGGTGATATTGTGTCCCCCATTTTCCGTGGTCATTTCCGGGGTTTATGTGCATGTTTGTCACCAGACAGGGTGCATGTGCCCACAGTAAAAATGCGTAGAGCAGGGTTTGCGACTCCATCCTGCCAGGTTTACTACCTCCAGGGGCTACACTGTCTCTGTGGGCATAGTGTGGTGCAGCAGACAGAGCCAGTACCTCTAGGACCAGAGGGTCAGAGGTTCAAATCCCAGCTGGGGCACTTGCCAGCCCAGTCCCTATATTTTACCCACCACTAAACAAAGATAGCGCAGAAACCCTTGTATTGCAGGGAACATAAGCATGGGGAAAACACCCATATTTTACCCAACACCGCACACACACCACAACAATGGGCATTACCTACAGCCAAGTCCCCCAAATGCAGTCCTGTACTGCCACATTGCAATCAGGTCATCTGCTTTTTCTGAGAGAAGCTCATGCCAGCATGTTGGCGGACGAGTACATGTGGTGCAGGGGGCAGTGGCTGCTAGCCACAGAAGACAGAGGCCTAGCCATGTGCAGGCTGGCACAGTCCACTACAATAGACAGGCCCTGCTGGATCCACAGTCATGGATGTTCCAAGGAATCCAGCCAATCTGTGGCTACACAGTGGTGCAGTACACACAGACAGTACATGCAAAAACAGAAGGTCACAGGTTCAAAGCCCAGCTGGGGCTACCACCAATCCTTCCCACATACTTTTCCCACAACTAAACACCTTTCGTGGCGAGGACATATGCAATGGTACTACGTCTATCTTTTACCCCACTGAGCACAGACACCATGAACAGGGGCAGTTCCTAGAGCAGAATCACCCAAATGCAGTCCTGGTGGGCCACACACCAGTCAGGTTCCATGCTGCCACTCATACAAATGCCTGTGCTGTATATCTATGCACCACCCCCATGGCATGTAGATGTAGCTCATGCATATTCATGAGGGACAGCAGGAAAACCAGAACAGTGTGATGCAAACCTGGACTGGAGTTGGGAATCTCTGCCGTAAAGCAACAGCCAACAGGGCCAGACACACCCACACCCACACCCACAGGCCCCATTGGCCAATGTCTCCTGGAGAGGCAGAACATTGGACCCTGCGTGCATCTCCCAATACTAGCACCTGCATACCTTAGCAATGTCACCCTGCACCTGAGGTATACGGTACACAGCTCTGAGACATTTGCTAGGAGTACTGGCAGATAGATATCCATGCGTTATGCACATACTGCTAGTTAACCCCATCAGAACAATCTGTGAGGTGTTTGCGGTGCGTGCTCCAGGCCTGGCATCTGATGGTGTTTACCACCCTGGGGAGCGACCCCCAGCAGTACTGCGTGCCATATCCATGCCTTGGCGTGCCCAGGACCGGTTGGTGGGCAAGGCTAATTACCTCCTTAATAGTAGCACCATGATGGCATAGGTGTGGAAGTGTGTGTCTGTCTATACAGTGGGTGTTGGCTGCAAGCCCCTTCCACAGCCCACACTGCCAGCACTGTTGCCAGTATTGGCCTGCCAATGTGCATAATGAGTAGCAAGGGACCATGGGTACATCTCAGACAGGGTGGGCTGACCAGGATGCAGCTGCACAGGGCATAGGGCACTGACAGGGACATGGTAGTGCCCGGCCATCACCTACACAGACAGGGTTACCTCTGTATGTGCTGCTGGGGGATCACTCTCACCATGAGTGTGCAGTGATGGCAGCATGGCTAGGCACCCCCATAGTGCTATATTGTGTTTCTGTCATGTGATATATATGGGTTTCCTGTTGGGGCCTCTTCACTGACTTATCTGCTTGTGTGTGCTGCCACCCCAGTTGTGGGTGCATGTGTTTCCATCAGGGCCAACCAGCAGACTGTGCACAGATGGTATGTGTCTTGATGGAGTGCCTTGCAGGGTGCAGTGGCTGATGGCTTGCTGCAGGAGAATATCAGATAGTGGTGGGGTGCATCTGTGAATATCCAGGCCTAATGTCTGTCTGATATTGTGTTATGGATGTGTGTGGAGCTGCTTGGACTGCCCTGTAGGGTGTCTGTTCCCCAGCAGGACTGGGGTTGATGGTCCACTTTGCTGCCATCGGGGGGGGGGGGGGGAAAGGGAAGAGGGATGGGGATCTGTTGATGGGAAGCTGTGTTTTGTCCACCTGGGGGTGGTTCAACTAACTGAGACAGACAGATATCTCCAAGATGTTTATGCAGCAGCTACCTATTTCACAGGTTTTTGCTGCTTTGGAGCTCTGGCATGGCCGCATTCAGCCATGGAAGGTGTTGTGGACCTGATCCTGGCCGCAACATCACACACTCAGGGTGAGCATAGTTACCGCACAATGTGATGTTGTTTAGCTACTCTTTGCCGTTTGTCCACCCACTCAGAACACCCTACCAGGCCGAGGTGCTGTGTGGGTGCATACGGACACGTCCCCCTACCAGGCCGAGGAGCTTTAGGGGTGCATTTCCCATCCTGTGTGCATCTGTGGACAGCTGATTTGCATTTGCAGTGCATCATGATAAAGCACTATATAAAACCTGTTAAATAAATACATATCTCAATGCCCTGACACAGCAGTAGTGAAACAACAATCTTTTTTGGGTGAAATAACTGCAAGGGATTCCAGATCAGTTGTGGCATATATTTGGAATTAATGTATATGGACCCTAATAGAAGCATAATCAATGGAGAGAATTATGAAATAAGATATAAGAAGTGAAAAATTTGTATAAAATAAAAAAACCCCTCTAAATATATAGAAATAAAGAAATTATTTTTTATACAGTGCTTTTTTTAGATTTGCAATGTTGTGGTGTAAACTATGTTTCCCCATAGTATAATGGAGTGATCCCTTGCAAACCTGAGGGGTATAAAATGAGGCCTTTTTCTCCTTATGTTATTTCAACTGGTTTTATGATATATGGTTATCCTCCTATCAGCTAAACACGTGAGCCAATATTCAAAGGCACTTTTCCAGATCACAACAGTAGCCATTATCCAGTATAAGTGTCATGAAGGCAGATTTTACAGAGGATGTCCAAGTTCAATCTGGGATGTCCAAGCCAGACTGTCTGAAAAAAAGGCAGGCACAATTTCAGAAAGGTGAATGTGCCCGGAATAGACATTTATAGTGATATCTACATAGACATGCCCGGAATAACATTCTAGAATGGAGATGTCTAATACCCTAATGATTAGAGTAGTGAGCTACAGCAAGGGTTCAAATCCCTCTGCTGCTATCATTGTGATTGTAAAGAATATTGGAAACGGTGGATTGCCATCTTCTCTATACTCTCTGGATGCTTATTTGTCTGGAACAGGTTTATACTTGGATGGGGTCACATAATGTCTCTTATATTTCTGAAATCAAGTGGAGAAGTCTAAATCCATTACACTGTCCCAGACATGCTTCTGGCATGCACCCTGCCTATCTGGACATCCCCGCACTGGAGATGTCTAAATGTCAATTATAAAATGGCTCTGAGGAATGTCTCTGTTATCTTGACATCTACCTGCTCATTTTTGGCTATCCAAATATCATCTAAGGCTTTTAAAATGACCCCCTTAGCTAGCCCTATCCATAGAGTTTCAGTAGCAATATCTGGAGAGTGAAACTGAAAATTTGTACAGACTTTCCCGGTATAGTACTGGAGAATAGCGAGGGCTGAGCGAGGGCTGTCTGCCTACTTCTCTGGAGAGTCGCAATAGTCAGCCCATTATTCAGGTAACTATCTGGACATTTATTTATTTATTTATTTATTTAACAGTTCTTCTATACCGCTCTATTTTAGATCAGAGCGGTTTACATTTAACATCAACTATACAACACAGGCACTTTGAGTTGTATTTACAATAAACAGGAGATCAACTTGGAAATAACTGGGGGAAAACTATGTATATTGTGTAATTATTAACATTGTATTACACTGGTACCTGATTTCAGGCAGAACATATCTACATCTTATTTACACTGGGAGTCTGAATTCTAGTTCAGAGGGTACTTCTTAGAGATCGGTTGGTTATCCTTTTTCATGCTGAGTCTGCTTGTTTAGTTGGGGTGAGTGATTGTCTGAGGGGCAATAAGTATGCTTACTAAGGCTGGATTCAGGGTAGTATGTGGTGAACAGGTGCTGCTTTAATGCCTTCCTGAATTGGGTTAGGTGAGTGATGTTTCGAATAGAGGTGGGGAGAGCATTCCATGCTCTGGGAGCATAGATTGTAAAGGCCCTATTTGTTGTTGCTTTTGTGCATGTCGTCATTACTTTTGGGACCTCTAGGGTGTTTTGCATCATGGGTCTTCTGCTTCTGTTCGGTGGTACCTTATGTATCATCTTGCTGATAGTTGTGGGGGTCAAAGTGTTTAAGGCTTTAAAGGTTAAGGTTAGAACTTTATGCAGGGTTCTTGCTTGAACCGGTAACCAATGGAGGTTCATCAGTACTGGCGTTATGTGATCTCTCCGTGAGGCCCCTGTTAGTACTCTTGCAGCAGTGTTCATTGCAAGCTGGAGAGGGGCTTGCGTTGCTTGAGGTAGACCGTGAAGAATTACGTTGGCATAGTCGAAATGTGGTAATATTAATGCCTGGTAGATCGATCGGTAGTCGCTGAAGTCAAGTAGCGGTCGGAGATGTTTTAAGGTCCTTATTTTCATATATACTGTTTTTACTGTGTTTTTTATGTGGGTTTTCAGATCCAGTTGTTGATCCAGTGTAACGCCAAGGTAGCGGATGGTGGGTTTGGTTTTTAGTTCTGTGTTGCCGATTTTTAAAGAGAGTGGAGGGGTGAAGTCCTGGTTCCTTGAGATGAAAAGGACATCTGTTTTGTTGTAGTTGATTCTCATGTTTTGTGTGCTGAACCATTCTGCTACTGCCTCAAAACATCTTGTTAGAGGGGAGAGGTCTGGTTGGTTGGTCCTGAATGGGATGTATAGAAGGATGTCGTCAGCGTAGGCTAGACAGTTGACCTTGAATGCACGTGCTAGGGCACATATGGGCTGCATGTAGATGTTAAACATCAATGCAGATAGTGACGAGCCCTGTGGTACACCCTGGTTTTGTAAAAATGGTTCCGAGGTTGTAGAGCCTGATCTTACATGTTGCCATCTATTAGTCAAGTATGACTTGCACCACTTTAGGGCTGTTCCCTGAATTCCTTTCTCGCTGAGGCGTTGTATGAGGATCTCGTGGCTAACCGAGTCGAAGGCCGCTGCTATGTCAAGGAATATGAGGGTGAATCCTTGATGAATTTTGTCGGTTCCAGAGACTAGGTGATCAAATAGGTTGGTGAGGAGGGTTTCCACCCCATGCGCTTCTCTGAACCCATGTTGGGCAGGATCGAGTGGGGCTTCATTATCAATATGCTGTTGGATTTGACGCTGTACTAACTTTTCAATTATTTTGGCAAGCATGGGGATACTTGAAATTGGTCTGTATGATTCCACTTTCGTTGGGTCCAACTTGTTATTTTTTAGCAGTGGTCTGATTGATGTTTGTTTCAGACTTTGTGGAAACGATCCGGTTGTAAGGGATTGGTTTATTATTTCGCTCAGATATTGGCTTAAGTCACATCGTAACTCCTTTATCCATAAAGCAGGGCATGGGTCATTGGGTGCGGTAGTGGGGTTGATAGCGGCAATAATGTCTTCAATCTCTCTGCGTGATATTTTTTCAAATTTGGATAGCGGTGATGGTTGGGGCAAGTTATGGTGAGAGCTGTTTTCAGCGGAGCTCGGAGTTGCACCAGCCTGGGTCACTTCAGGTTGTAGGTAGTTGGTTGCAGATGCAGTAGTCTGGATCATTTTTGACTGTAAGTAGTTGGAGTAAGCCTGAGGGTGTGGCATCTGTGACTGGTCTGCGGGAGGTTCTCTTATGAGAGATTTCACTATATTGAAGAGGTCGTGGGGCTTGTTTAGTGACCGCTTCAAGATGTCAGAATGATATTGTTTTCGCTTTTTTGATAATTCGTCACGGTGTGCTCTTAGGTGAGCCATGTAAGTATCTTGTGCTTCAGTAGAGTGAGACCGACGCCATCTTCTCTCAAGCCTGCGCAGGCACTTGAGTGAATCTCGGAGTTCTTTGGTATACCATGGTGCGTGCACTCGTTTCTTTGTTGTTTTTTTATGTGTGGCTGGTATGCATGCGATGGTCTTGAGGCTCTCGTCCCAGGTGGACACCATTTTGTCTAGGTCATGTGGTATGTTGTTGAGGAGTGGGAGGATCTTCTCTCGAAGCTCTTCTTTATCAAAGGGGCGGAAGCGCTTCAAAGAGGTTTCGTGGACAGAGATGGCTTTGTTGGAGTTTTTATTGTGTGTTTTAATAGGTATCTGGAATTGGAGCAGACTATGGTCAGACCATGGTACAGGAGTTACGGTTGGTGGCATTGGTTGGGTGGTATCTTTATCTGTCTGTGGGGCAAAGATCAAGTCAAGTTTGTTTCCCTTGACGTGGGTGGGATTATTGACTAGTTCATCGTAACCTAGCTCTTGTAACGCTTCTAGGAAAGCAGAGGCTTGAGAGTCCTGTAGCGTAGGCAGGTTGAAATCACCTAGGATCCAGTTCTGGGATCGAGGTCTGTTTGAGTTGCAGGCGAGGCCTATTATCGTTGCAAGGTCTTCTGAAGATGGTGTTGGTGCTCGGTACAGTAGGTTGATCGTGCAGGTGTCATTTGTTATGGTGAGGGAGTCCAGGTGGACTGTGCTGGTTGCGTTGCACATCTGGAAGCCTAGGCAAGTTTTGGCCAGGATGAGTGTTCCTCCTCCTCTCTGATTGGTTCGATGGCATGTGTAGACTGAGAAACCTGTGGGTAACAACTGGTTGATGATGGCATTGTCGCATTCTGATAGCCAGGTTTCTGTGACCATGATGATATCAAGATCATGGGTCGAGGCCAGATCAGTAATTATTGGCCATTTTGTACGTGTTTAGGAAAGATGAAAGGCTGTTCTAAATTTATCTGGATAATTATCTGTGATAGTGAACTGGATAATGCCTCTATTTAGATAGCTATAGTGCTGAGCACCCTATCCATATTTTTCACACCGCTCCCTATCCAGACTGTAGCTCTGAATATATGTATTATATTTAACCACAGTGCTCAGCATTAAAAAAAAAATCTGGCAGTAGTCATTAAACATCAACCCGCCATATTCTAGTCCAATATAACAGGTAAATACAAACCAAAACAGATTTTCAAATATATAAAGACTCCAGCAAAATTAAAGCAACGCCAAGAGAATAGCAAACCATTGGAGGACAATTGTCAACTTGCTTTCTTGGGTAAACTGAAATTTAATAAGGTAAGTTGCTTGTCTGATGAAATCACTCTTCCTACCAGTAGGAAAGCAAATGACATAAAGCCTTCATGTGAAAAGTGCAATGCATAAAATAAAGTCAATGAACTTCATTGGAAAAGTGCTTAACTGCAAAGCCTATTTCAAGAGTGTTTTGAATAGGTCTTTTTGTTTTACTTCTTGGACATCCATGGTACACACCTGCATTCATTTGATGCATAGATCAGGTTAAACTGTATAACTGCGATAGACAAGATTGTTTTTATTTACCAACAAAGGACACCTTAAAACTAGAATAAAATACCCTGAAAAATCAAAATTATGATGAGGTTTAATAGTTCCCTATACCATATAAAATGGTAGTAGACAATAGCATGCACTAACGTTTTTAATGAATATTGTGAACGTTTCCACAATATGACTTGATTTGCTTGGATTTAGCTCACTCCTTTTCAGTCATAATTCAAGGTGAACTACATTTAATATTGTAGATATTCCCTTGTCCCCAGAGGGTTGCACTGTAAGGACTAGATTTAGTAAAAAATATAACCACATTACTACAGTATATGCTAAAAAGCATTAGTGTGTGTTATTTATGGTAGGCCCTGCTTTATGCAACAGGACCTTACTGTGGAAAATATATTCATATATTCACCCAGATTGTGGTAGCCAAGACCTATAGACTAGGCCATAAGCCTGAACCTGAAAAATGACAGGCCTAAAGAACCAAGCCTGGATTTCAGTAGTGCTGAGACATAAAATTAAAAGACAGAATTAAATGCTGCTTTAGAATGAAATGCTGCTATTGCAAAGTTTGCACAAAGTGAATACAATGCCTGTATGTTAAATCGTTACTCCAGAATTGTTACTTACACATTTTAGAAGCTAGATATGATTTTGCTGAAGAAAAGTAACCAGGTTTGAACCAAACCATTGTTCAGCTAGCTGGAGAAAGCAGAGCAAAGGGCATAGATCCAGATTGGTCAAATTACGGGAAATGTCAGACCAATAGAAAGTTTATAGAAATTAGCATAAGACCAATAGAATGTTTTCATGTATCAAAATGTTTAAACTGTATAAAATGAACATGTTTCCGCTAAAGCGGGGCTCTGTCACTTTTAGACTGCCTTGTGCACAATAAATTGGCTTGAACCTTGATTAAGACTCCTGGTGTCATTGGTTTGGTGGCGCTCTGCCGCTACATATTCTTGGTGCGTTGGCCAGGAAGGTGTAGTGGTAGAGAGTGGTCAAACTGATATACCACGAAATTCGCCTCAAGGTTTGGCCTGGTTGGGACTGCGTCTGACCGACGTGTGAATTCTCAGGCGCCAACTGGTCCATTGCATCGGAGAGGGTTCTAGCCTCGGCGGGTGTTGGGTCCGGCTAGGCCAACACCTTGTCAGACGGCTGCCTGGGTGAGAATCTTCACAGTCTTGTCAAGTGCATATATCTATATGATTTGCAAGGTATTGTGGGCAATGTAGTTCATTCACACCAGACACAGCTGCTGACAATAATTTAGTTGTGCTCTTGGGTAAAGCCAATAAGATATTTATTTATGGGGTTATTTCTCCCAACACAGATATGCTTGGTAGCACATAAATCAGGTAACTTGCTTTCAGTGTTAACTTGGAAAAACAAAGTCAAAATCAGGAAAACAACAAATGAAAAGCCACAAAGCAAGAAACAAACTGTTCTTTTCAGGTTAACTTCTGATTACTTCCCACATAGATTCAGAAGTGATTCTCTCCTAGCTCACAAGCAATTAGGTGAGGCTCGATTGCTAGCAGTTACCAGCTGAAACCCCTTAGCTGGCTTGCTTTCTACTGTGTGGGTCAAATCCTGCTTCAGGAGCTTTTCTGAGTAGATTAAAGAACAAATTTGTATTTCTTTGTGATGGTTGCTGTACTTTATAACAGAAAGTTACCAACGGAGTTTAGATAGAGAACAGTCCATATAAACAGGATCTTCATCTGCTATTATTCCCCCTTGTTCAACAAGCATGGGTTCAATATCATGGATTGGCACAGATGAATCTCTCAATGGAGCACTTTCAGGAGAATACTTGTTTCCCTGCTGTCTTTCAAGGTTATAGCAAGGGCATAGATCAGTGTTCATACCTGAGCTTCCATTGCTGTTAGAGTTTCTCTCTATATAGCCTGGCCCGTATGTAGTCCAGTTCTTATGTCCAGCCTTCCAATCCAGATCCCTGGACACTGGATCTCTCTTCACATACCTTCTGGCACGGGTCTTAGGGTCCCTTCCACGTGCAGCCGTCTCCCTCACAGGCAGCGTCTGGAGATTCCTAGCTCTGTAGCACCATTCCTCTGGCTTTCCCCAGTCCAATGGTGTAAGCTGGCCCTTGGAATGCCTCCCAGTATACGTACTGCTTTGGACTCTTCTAGACCTCTCAAAGGCTTTTCTCTTCCTTCTTCCAAAAGGGTCTCTTTCCCTCTCTGTCCGTCCGGTTTGGCTTCTGCTTCTGATGATCCTTCAGATGAAACTGAGGATAATTCTCTGGATATCCAAGGTGATCATGAAGATCATGAAGATGGTCATCTGTAGAATAAACTCTACTCTTATTCTGCTTAGATGAGTGTTCCTCCTTAATACAGCGCAGCTGTGCTGAATCAGGCCCTGCCCTTTGAGATGAGTGCTTAGGGATTACCTCATAGCCCTCCTGATTGAACACACGTTTCCCCACTTCAGCTCCTCTAATGGCTGTTGGAAACCTGGTGCATTCTGGGACTGGTAGTCTTTTATGGGAAAATTATGTTTTCTTATTTCTACCAGAACTGACAGGTTGCTTGTTCAGAGTCACTTCACCTTTTCTATAGCTCTTTCCTGAGCTATGATAAGCTTCCTTATCACATACCCCCCTGCTTAAGTTATTACGGACTGGTGTCACTGGTGAAACTTCTTCTCTACAGTCCGTAATATGGGAAAGGGCATCCGCATTCTTGTGTAACTTCCCAGCACGATGTTCAACTTGAAAATCAAATGCCTGTAAGGCCATGTACCAGTGTGTCAACCTGGCATTGTGGTTCTTCATTTGCTGCAACCACTTAAGTGGGGCATGGTCCGTGACCAACTGGAACTTTCTCCCTGTAAGGTAAAATCTTAACGCCTCCACTGACCACTTGATAGCTAAACATTCTTTTTCTATTGTGGAATACTTTTGTTCAGCCGGTGACAACTTCCTGCTCAGGTACATCACAGGATGCTCCTCCCCATCATGACACTGGGATAGAACCGCTCCTAGCCCTACATCCGATGCATCCGTTTGAACCAGAAAGGGTTTCTTGAAGTCCACCCCTTTCAGTACCGGTCCTGTACACAATTTTCCTTTTAAGACTGAAAACGCTTTTTCAGCTTCAGGTGTCCACTTTAGCTGGTTTGGACAATTCCTCCGCAGCATATCCGTGAAAAATGCACTTTTCTCTGCGAATTGCGGTATAAACCTGCGGTAGTATCCAATAAGTCCTAAGAAACTTCTTAGTTGTTTCTTTGTTGTTGGAGGAGGAAAATTCCTGATGCTATCTACTTTACTCATTAGAGGTTTAATTTTTCCTCTTCCCACTAGGTGGCCCAGGTATTTTACCTCCCTATTTGCAAAGGCACACTTCTTCGGGTTTAAAGTGATTCCCGCTTGCTTCATGGAGCACAAGACTGCCCTGATCCTCTTTAGATGCTCCGCCCAGGTGTTACTATGGATTATGACATCATCCATATATGCAAAAGCATAATTTTGGTGGGGTCGAAGTACCTGATCCACTAACCTTTGGCAGGTAGCCGCTGCTCCATGTAGTCCGAAAGGCATCCTCTTGAACTGGAAAAGGCCAACGGGGGTGCTGAACGCAGTCTTCGGCTTCGACCCCCTGGTGAGAGGGATTTGCCAATATCCTTTTGTCATATCAAGGGTGGTTAAGTATTGAGCCTGTCCCAGCTGGTCCAACAGCTCTTCAATTCTTGGCATGGGATATGCATCAAAAACTGATATGGTGTTTACCTGCCGGAAGTCAATACAAAATCTTAAAGATCCATCAGGCTTCGGCACCAGGACTATGGGGCTATTCCAGGGACTCTTTGACTCCTCTATTACTCCCATGTCCAACATCTCCTGGACTTGTGCCACTACTTCCTGTCTCTTGGCTTCAGGCAAGCATTATGGCCTTTGACGAACTAATTTCCCAGGTGGAGTTATTATTTCATGGGCAACCAAATGTGTCTCCCCAGGTATGGGTGTCAACACATCTGGAAACTCTTTGAGCAATTTCCTAATTTCTTCCTGTTGTACCACTGTCAGGTCCTCACCTATTTGGGGCTCTGATTTTTCTTTACAATCAGATACCTGGGGTCCCAAATCTTCCTCTTCATTCACCTCCCTCTCTCGGGCACAGGTGGCAGCTAGGCTTTTAACCCCTTTGACATCAGTAGAACCAAAGCCTTTGGTTCCACGCTCAGAATTTTCCAGGGATGTGACCTCCTCCACAGGTGGAAAACCCAGCCTCTCACAGATCAATTGGGCAATTCTGTCTCCTGTCTTCACGTGATAATCATTCTGTCCAAAGTTAAATAACAGAACTTTAATATTGCCCCTGTAATCGGGATCAATTACTCCCGCACCCACATCGATGAAATATTTAAGGGCTAATCCGGACCTTGGGGCTACTCTCCCATAGCATCCAATAGGTATTTCCACTTGGAGACCGGTGTCAACCAGGGCTCTCCCTTGGCTAGGTACAGTCACATTTTCTATGCTGCACAGGTCAAACCCAGCAGCTTGAGGGGTTGCCCACTTAGGAGCTTGAGCCTTCTCTGTGATCCTATGGTACTTTAGGATGAATGTCTGCTTTGGGGTAGCTTGGTCTTCTGGACGCTTAACCATCTTTTTAGCTGGGGTCTGAGGACTTCCAAATAAAGGCCCGGGAGCTATTACCATTAAACCTTCTCCCTCCTTCTTTCCTAGTCCTTCCACTAGACCCTGCTTAAATCTTGGCCAGTCTCTTCCTAGAACCAAATCAAAGGGTAGCCTAGGCACCACTGCTAACAGGACTTCCTCTTGTTCCCCCAGGCACTTAACCTTTAGCCTATAGGTGGGATATGATGTTGCAGCACCATGAATGCATCTGATGTGAACTTGGCTTTCAGGGGTTCTAGGCACAAATCCTTCTTGGGCCTCTATTCTCTTCCAAAGCCTTTTTGACATCATACTCTGGTCTGCCCCAGAGTCTAACAAAGCATTTGTGGTAATTCCTTGCACATCAACCATCAAAAGAAATCCATCTTTGGGCTGTTTTAAATCCACACCCATTAAACTAGTGTGTGTCTGGCATCCCTTTTCTAAATGTCCCCATTTTCCACACTTGAAACATTTCTTTCTATTCCACTGTGTCATCTGGTTTGATACAGTACATTCATTTTCAGAAACATTTTTAATTATTCTCTTTTCTGATACAGCACATCTAGCCTCAGCACCAATCTTCAGAGGGCCACCCATTCTATGGCAAGCCTGCATGGCTTCCAAGAATCTCTCTGCTAGCATGGTTGCCTCTCCAAGATTTTGGCAATTTTGCTGTATAAGGAAAGTGTGCAAATCTTTAGGCACCCCAGACATAAATTGTTCAAGCATTATAATATCTAATAACATTTCTACTGTCTTTTGCTCAGGCTCCAACCATTTTACAGCTAAACCTCTGATTCTCTGACTCAGAGCCCTGGGTGTCTCACCCACTCTCAATGTAGTAACTCTAAACATTCGCCTATACTCTGAAATAGACAACCCTAGGCGATCTCTAATAGCAGCCTTTACATCCTTATAATTCAAAGCCTGGGCTGCTGGCATTGCTCTGTAAGCTGCAAGTGCCTCTCCAGTTAATGAGGCTGCCAGCCTTACTGCCCACTGGGTCTCTGGCCATGTTAATGCTTGTGCCACTCTTTCAAAAGACTCTAGAAAATCATCAACATTATCATCTGGAGTTAGCTTCCCAAAACTAAATGCCCCAATCCCTTGATTGAGTCCCACACTGTCCATATGTGGTGTACCAGTATTTACTGCTGGTCGTGCATCTGTTCCACTTTGGTTCTGCAGCTGAACTAGGGCTTGCACCAGATCAAGCACTGGCTTCTGCTGTTCCATTAAGGCTCTCATAGCAGTGTCCTGAGCCTGCTGTGCTAGCTCCTGCTGCCTGCTGAACTGGGCTGCCATCCACTGAGCTAGTTCCTTTGGATCCATCTTGATCCCTGCAAAAAACAAAGAAAAAAAACCCAAAGCGCACCACCTTCCAAACAGGTGTGTTTTTTTCTACTTTTTTTTTTTCCAATTACCCCTGTGCTTACTCCCATCCACCACTAGACATGCCCAGGTACTTATTACCTTGTGCTAGTGATGAATCCAGCTCTGCACAAGGTCATTTCCTCCTGGTACATTCACTTCTCCTCCAAAGTGCAGTTGAGGTAAAATCTTTTTTTTTTCCAGCTTTAAACTTGAACTTTAGTTGTAATCCTCAGCAAGTAAATCCCTTTTGTGCAAAAGCAATCCGAAAAACTACGCCATTTGTCAGATGGCTGCCTGGGTGAGAATCTTCACAGTCTTGTCAAGTGCATATATCTATATGATTTGCAAGGTATTGTGGGCAATGTAGTTCATTCACACCAAACACAGCTGCTGACAATAATTTAGTTGTGCTCTTGGGTAAAGCCAATAAGATATTTATTTATGGGGTTATTTCTCCCAACACAGATATGCTTGGTAGCACATAAATCAGGTAACTTGCTTTCAGTGTTAACTTGGAAAAACAAAGTCAAAATCAGGAAAACAACAAATGAAAAGCCACAAAGCAAGAAACAAACTGTTCTTTTCAGGTTAACTTCTGATTACTTCCCACATAGATTCAGAAGTGATTCTCTCCTAGCTCACAAGCAATTAGGTGAGGCTCGATTGCTAGCAGTTACCAGCTGAAACCCCTTAGCTGGCTTGCTTTCTACTGTGTGGGTCAAATCCTGCTTCAGGAGCTTTTCTGAGTAGATTAAAGAACACATTTGTATTTCTTTGTGATGGTTGCTGTACTTTATAACAGAAAGTTACCAACGGAGTTTAGATAGAGAACAGTCCATATAAACAGGATCTTCATCTGCTATTATTCCCCCTTGTTCAACAAACATGGGTTCAATATCATGGATTGGCACAGATGAATCTCTCAATGGAGCACTTTCAGGAGAATACTTGTTTCCCTGCTGTCTTTCAAGGTTATAGCAAGGGCATAGATCAGTGTTCATACCTGAGCTTCCATTGCTGTTAGAGTTTCTCTCTATATAGCCTGGCCCGTATGTAGTCCAGTTCTTATGTCCAGCCTTCCAATCCAGATCCCTGGACACTGGATCTCTCTTCACATACCTTCTGGCACGGGTCTTAGGGTCCCTTCCACGTGCAGCCGTCTCCCTCACAGGTAGCGTCTGGAGATTCCTAGCTCTGCAGCACCATTCCTCTGGCTTTACCCAGTCCAATGGTGTATGCTGGCCCTTGGAATGCCTCCCAGTATACGTACTGCTTTGGACTCTTCTAGACCTCTCAAAGGCTTTTCTCTTCCTTCTTCCAAAAGGGTCTCTTTCCCTCTTTGTCCGTCCGGTTTGGCTTCTGCTTCTGATGATCCTTCAGATGAAACTGAGGATAATTCTCTGGATATACAAGGTGATCATGAAGATCACGAAGATGGTCATCTGTAGAATAAACTCTACTCTTATTCTGCTTAGATGAGTGCTCCTCCTTAATACAGCGCAGCTGTGCTGAATCAGGCCCTGCCCTTTGAGATGAGTGCTTAGGGATTACCTCATAGCCCTCCTGATTGAACACACGTTTCCCCACTTCAGCTCCTCTAATGGCTGTTGGAAACCTGGTGCATTCTGGGACTGGTAGTCTTTTATGGGAAAATTCTGTTTTCTTATTTCTACCAGAACTGACAGGTTGCTTGTTCAGAGTCACTTCACCTTTTCTATAGCTCCTTCCTGAGCTATGATAAGCTTCCTTATCACAACCTTCGAACCCTAGGAGGGGAGTCCAGGCTTCAACCCATGCGCTGGCTTGGGGACGGATACCGGTCTGGGTGAGTATAGAGTTTTTGTATTATTAAGTCAGACAGTACTGGAACCTGGAACCATATGGTAATGGGAAAAATGGTAAAAGGACACTGATCACGTCTGGAGCAGTCCGAGTACTCTTGCAAGGGCTATCAAGAGCGCAAGAGGAAACCACTGACTCCTTCTGGTAAAAAAATCATGATTAACGGTAATGGTAAAATTTTGGTCAGGATTGGGCTTTTGGGAAATGCAATTGTGTTTGTGTGTGAGATGTGTGAGTGAGAGGTCTTGAAAAGGCCGAGCGAGAGTGGACTCCGGACTAGCGCAGTTCCTGGCTGGGCGACCGCGTCTAGGTCGCGAAACGGAGGAAGTGATTGGTGTTTGTGTCCCTATCTGTCTCCAGAGCTATGAGGACCCCTTACCCCACAGTTCAACCTCCCTCTCCTACTGTTTGAAGTAATAATTTGTTGTATGTGATTACGTAGTACAGACGCACCACATTACACGTAAAATGGGTGGGATAGAGTCCACGCAAACTCCGCTAGAAATCATGATCAAGAACTTTAATAAAGGGTTTACTGGGGATTATGTTATTACAATGTCTCCTAATAGAATGGCTGTGCTGTGTGAAAGAGAGTGGCCGTTAATAAACAATGCATGGCCCCGTGAGGGCACTTTCAATGTGAGAATTATTTCTTCTGTGCATAAGAGTGTGAGAGAACGTTATCCAGATCAGTTTCCTTACATAGACTCTTGGTTAGATATTTATGAGAAGCAGCCACCCTGGATAAGGCAGTATTATGAGTTAAGAAGAATTATGCTAGCAAAAGGATTAGAGAAAGCTGAACAGAAACCCGGAAAGGGGGGATTGCCTATATACTCTGCCCCAGAGTCCCCAGATATTCTAACACGATCACTGCAGCATTCTGTTACACTAGCACTGCCTAGACCTGAAGTTAATATAAATGTGCCGCCTCTGCAGCTGGGGGAAGGGCAGACTTCCCCGATTGAAAGCCCTAAGCAAAGTCCTAGCACTTCGGGGAGACAAACTACTGATGAAACTGAACGTGCAGAATCATCCACAAGTATAGAATCTCCTGCAGCTATAGAAAGTTTTTCTCAGAAAACATACGATTTAAGAAGTATTGGCAGTGCCAGTAAAAAAGTAATGCCCCTACCTCAGGTACCTGGCCTGCCTATCAGGGACAATCAGGGACAAATGGCTTTAGGACCTACCAGCCTGATTTACGTACCATTTTCTACAACTGACTTGTTAAATTGGAAAACACATTATGCATCCTATACTAGCAAGCCTCAAGATTTAACTGAATTAATGAGCAGTATTATGCAAACGCACCAGCCTACCTGGTCAGATTGTCGTCAGCTCTTGTCTACTCTATTTACTACTGAAGAAAGAGTAAGAATTGTGCAGGCATCCACTAAGTGGCTAGAAGAAAACTTTGTTGAAAGAGCAGATTTAAATCCTCAGCAAACAGCAGCTGCAGCTTTTCCAAATGAAGATCCTGGATGGGATCCAAATAGTGAAGGGGGGGGCGAGAGCTTTAACACAGTTTCTCCAAGCCCTATTACAAGGCCTAAGAAAGGGAGGCCAAAAAGCAATGAATATTGGAAAAGTAGCAGAAGTAATACAAAATCCAACTGAAAGTACTGCAGCTTTTTATGAGCGATTATTTGAAGCATATAGACTGTATACCCCATATGATCCAGCAGCTATGGAAAATTTGCGCGTGGTAAACAGTTTTTGTAAGTCAGTCCCAGGGTGATATTAAACGAAAATTGCAGAAAATGGATGGCTTTGCAGGCATGAATACAGCGCAATTAATGGAAGTTGCTCAAAAAGTATTTATAAATCGTGATAATGAAAGAGAGAGAGAAAGTGAACGAAAAATGAAAAAGAAAGCAGATCTTTTAGCCACAGCTTTGGTAGAGCGGCGAGGGAAAGGTTTTCCAACAGAAGAATGAGAGGGCGTGGGAGGAGTCGAGGGAATAGCCTACCCCCACTAGGTGAGAACCAATGTGCCTATTGCAAGGAGGAGGGGCACTGGAGAAATGAATGCCCGCAGAGAGACCCTGCCTCACAGAGGGGAGGAGGGAGCTGGAGAGGAAGAGGGCGTAACCAGAATCAAGCAGGAACAGGTCGTATGCAATTTCAGCAAAAAAGAGAAGGAGCATATAAATGGGGAATATGTACAGGTGTACACTCTCCAACACATTATGGTAAACCTTCAAAAGCTGATTATTACTGTCCAAAATGGGAATGTGTATACTATGCTACATGGTCAGGTAGCCCTACAGGACAGGAAGGAGATAATCGTAGAGCCAATTTAGAAAAATTGTCTTTATCTGATCCAAAGATGTGTAAGAAAGGTGCCTGTAATCCTTTAAGGCTCCTGGTCACAAACTCTAGTCAATGGAAACAAGGGTATAAATTTGGATTACGCATAGCAGCAGGAGGATCAGATCCAGGAACTTTTGTATATATACAACTTAACACTAAAACACATGTATCATCACCATATAGAATACACCATACATTCTATGAAACTATGAAATCACAGTTTGAAGTTCCTCATGCCTCACAGAATTTGTTTCTTGAATTAGCTGGAGCCGTGGTAACCAGTCTCAATATAACTAATTGTTACTTCTGTGGAGGAACTAAAATGGGAGATCAATGGCCATGGGAAGCACAAGAATTAAACTTTTCTGTATCATATAATTATACAAATATTCATAAAGCTACAAGTGAATGGGTATTAGCTAACCCCATTGTCGGACGTCTGTGTTTTGCACGTATTGGGCCACAATTTACTGCAAAGGTTGGACAGCTGGTCTGTCTCAGCCAGAAGTTTTATAATGCCTCAACGAAAAAGACGTCCTGGTGGTCAGGAGTAAAAGATCCTGAACCCACCAATCCTCTAATTATTTTTCCTGAACTTGCTAAGTTATGGACAAATCTAGTATTACCTAATGCCTGGCAAGCTCCACCAGGGCTTTACTGGATTTGTGGAACTAGAGCATATGCTAAACTTCCTCCTAACTGGGGAGGAGCATGTGTATTGGGAACAATAAGACCGTCCTTCTTTCTTCTATCCACTGCCCAGGGAGAACAGTTAGGATACCCAATATACAGAACACGACAGAAAAGAGAAGCCTTAAAGATAGGTCAATGGGACAAATGGGGTGGTACGGATGAATGGCCACCTGAAAGAATTATTTCCTACTATGGACCTGCCACTTGGGAGCAAGATGGCACATGGGGATATCGTACCCCAGTTTATATGCTGAATAGAATTATACGTTTGCAAGCTGTTGTAGAAATAATAACTAATGAAACAAGTAGAGCACTAACGCTCTTGGCCAGGAAAAGTACTCAAATGCGTACAGCTATATATCAAAATCGTTTAGCACTTGATTATTTACTAGCAACTGAAGGAGGAGTATGTGGAAAATTGAATTTAACCAATTGTTGTTTACAAAGAGATAACGAAGGTCATGTAGTAGAAGAAATTGCTGAACATATGCGCAAACAGACATACATACCAGTTCAGATCTGGCATGGACTAGAATTAAATGGATGGTTTGGTTCTGTGTTCTCAATGTTTGGTGGCCTGAAAACACTTGCGGTAATTGCAGCACTAGCAGTAATAACATGTTTAATACTTCCATGCATTTTACCCCTCTGCCTACGTAATATATCTGCAATCATTGAGAATATTGTAGAAAGAAAGACAACAGCTAAGCTTCTAGCTATGAGATGGTATCGGCCTATACTACATAACATGGCAACAACTCAAGTATAAGTGATTTGTTTCTCACCCATCTTAACATTCAGGGTGAGAATAATCAAAGGGGGGAATGTGGTAGCCAAGACCTATAGACTAGGCCATAAGCCTGAACCTGAAAAATGACAGGCCTAAGAACCAAGCCTGGATTTCAGTTGTGCTGAGACATAAAATTAAAAGACAGAATTAAATGCTGCTTTAGAATGAAATGCTGCTATTGCAAAGTTTGCACAAAGTGAATACAATGCCTGTATGTTAAATCGTTACTCCAGAATTGTTACTTACACATTTTAGAAGCTAGATATGACCTTGCTGAAGAAAAGTAACCAGGTTTGAACCAAACCATTGTTCAGCTAGCTGGAGAAAGCAGAGCAAAGGGCATAGATCCTGATTGGTCAAATTCCGGGAAATGTCAGACCAATAGAAAGTTTGTAGAAATTAGCATAAGACCAATAGAATGTTTTCATGTATCGAAATGTTTAAACTGTATAAAATGAACATGTTTCCGCTAAAGCGGGGCTCTGTCACTTTTAGACTGCCTTGTGCACAATAAATTGGCTTGAACCTTGATTAAGACTCCTGGTGTCATTGGTTTGGTGGCGCTCTGCCGCTACAAGATCAGCTGCACAGCATTTCTACAAGAATGAATACAAAAGCTGCTATCGCTTGTTATCTATATTTCCTACATTTATATTTTTTAAGAGAATTTTTAACTTCTTGGTTTCTCAGACTATAAATAATGGGGTTTAGCATTGGAATCAGAGCTGTGTACAGCAGGGAGAACAGCTTGTTTTGATCTAGTGAATACATGGAAGTTGGCCTCACATAGACAGAGATAGTAGTCCCATAGAACAGAAGAACAACAGTGAGATGGGAAGAGCAGGTGGAAAAGGCTTTGAGTCTTCCTTCAGTTGACTGAATTTTCAGGATGGCCGAAATGATGTAGATATAAGATGTAAGAGTTAATAGAAAGGGGAAAAGTCCCACAATTACCCCTTCTGTGAATATCACCATTTCGATGTCACTTGTGTCACTGCAGGAGATCTTCATTAGGGCTGTGAGATCACAGAAGAAATGGTTAATCTCATTGGTCACACAGAAAGAGAATTGTGATGTCATAACCACCTGTGGAATCATATCTACAAAGCCGAGCACCCAAGAGGCCACTGCCAGCATGATACAGAGTCTCTTATTCATGACAAGAATGTAATGTAAAGGGTGACAGACTGCCATGTAGCGGTCATAGGCCATGGTGGTTAGAAGAAAGAATTCTGTGCTTGTAAAAGATATAAAAAAATAGAGCTGTGATAGACATGTGGAAAAAGAAATCAGTTTATTTCCTGTAGTAAGATGGTTCAGCATGGTAGAGAGACTGACCGAGGTGGTACAGATGTCTAAGAAGGAAAGGTTACTGAGGAAAAAATACATGGGCTTTTGCAGATGAGAGTTGGCACAAATTAGCATTAAGAACATTGAATTTCCCAACATGGCGATCAGGAACATCAATAAAACCATCATAGAAATTAGAAATTGTGGGAGAGGATTGTCTGAGAATCCGAGGAGGAGGAATTCTTTAAGCAAGGTTCCATTTATCTTCCCCATGGGTTCAAAGCTGTTAAGCTGTTGGAACACAAAGTATAAAATTAATATTAATATTGTACCTGAAGTAAAAATCTATATTACAGTCAGTGCTCTGTTTGTACCAGTCATGCAGTTCATGAGGTAGTTCTCAAAATCAGTTGATAAAATCATTTTATAGAGCTGTGGCCTCTAATCTTTATATGTTAAGTAGGTGTTCAGAAGTCTAGAGAAAATTCAGGGCATCAATTTTAGCACATTAGACAGACTTTATGGACCTTTTTTTTCCGGCATCTACAGCCATAGGTTGCTGACTTCTGATAGGTCCACATTCCACTTTGAGCAAGATGAAGTTATAAAGATAGAAAAAGGTGCAAAAAGCAGCTGTAGGTAATATTTTTTATTGGCTTTTCTTACTATAACTGTGGGGGAAAGCATACTCTTTGATGGTCTGTGCAACTACTGAGTACTGTACTTTGAATCTATAATCTAAAGCCTCATCTGATTGAAGAAGTTTGGAAGACTCTTGTCTTCTTTCTAACTGTCCAAATAAAATCTTTATATAATGTAGCAAGCCTGCAGCTCAGTGGAGTGCTGAACACTGACAAACTGGTGACCCAGGTTGAATGAGGTTGCAGATACCACAAAGGTGGTGAGCCAAATGTCAGCATGGGGGGGGAGGGGGGGTGCAAAAAATAGAGAAAATTCCTAAGTGTGGCTTTGCAAAGACTTGGCATTTTTACTTGAAGAATATGGACACGTGGCGTTATAGATGCTTATGTATCATGGAGTTGCAGAAAAAAGAGATTCAAAGGTATGTATAGAGCATATGGGGGATAGACTGAGAAATCTGTATTTATAATTGAAAGATTAGCAACATCTGTGGTTCATTGGTGCCCCATAAGTTACAGGATGAATGCATAATGAACCCCGACTGGGTTTGCCGCTTCCATCCCATTCTTTATTAATTTCCCTTATAATTCGTACTATAGAAGAATTATCATTAAAAGACTAGACCTACAGGTGCAGTCTGAGAGATTTCTCCCTGTCACTCTTTTTTTTATAAGGTTTTTTTATGTTATTAATAGTACACATTATTTGCCACAGGGCCTATATCTAATAATATATGTGGCAAATAACACGTTAATGCATTTAGCATGTTGCTAACTTTATAAATAGCCCCCTAAATGAGGCTTGGCTTTCTCAACATATTCTATTATGACTTGGATCAACCCAACATTCTGAAATTCATTCCACTCATTGGTTCAAGTCTGCACAAAGAGCAGACTACATGTTCTATTCTTTCTCAATGAATTGATATGTAAAACCTAATATCTTGGTTAGTAGCTCAAATCCACGGCAGGGAATATTTACTTGGTTCATGGTTTTGCAAAGTTCAACTCATACCTACATAATTAAAAAAAAAGACTTACTTTGGGATGCGGTTGCTTGTTTCTGAGTTGCAGGTTACAAAAGCATGAAAAGATGAAACTAGGGGTTGTTTGCTTATCAATGCGCACTTTTCCTGTAGTAGTTCAAAGTGAGCTACAATCAGGTACAGTAAGTATTTCCCTGTCCCTAGAGAGCTTACAGTAGAAGTTTGTACCTGAGATAATGGTGGGTTAAGTGACTTGCCCAAGGCCACAAGGAATACCACTGGGAGTCAAACCCTGGTCTCTTGGTCTATCATGATGTTGTTCCATCTTGAATCACATTAGAACCAATTGTATTGGAGAATTAGGGAATGGCTGACTCGGTTTCTTTTGCCATATTTTACTTTGTGAGTCTTAACTAGAGTGACCGATGAATCAGGTTCCCTCTTTTCATCCTAATACTGAAAGATTATTGCAGAAAGTCTGGAATGTCGTGGTAGACCTACTTTGGTCATAGTAACAGTAGTACAATAAACGACATCAGGCATAGAAGATGGAATCTACTGTGTCACTGTCTAATAAACCTTGGCTTAGCCATCTTAAAAGGATTTCAAAGCATCTGGGGCCCAGCTACTGCATCACATGGGAATTCACAGACTTAGGTGCTCACAGGAGAACCAATTAAACTTATTTTTTTTATTTTGTGCCCTAATGAATTACCTAGGTCATTCCTTGTAGGCCTCGGATCCTGTTAATTTAAAGCTAAAAGTCAAGCAATTGCATACCTCTGTGAGTTTTTAGAGGCAAACAGATGAATTTGTAATCTTTATTAGTCATCTATAGCCCTGAGGATTCCATTCATCCAACATCAGGACATTATATTTGCTTAATACATCTGGTGAGACTTTATTAAATATCGGCAGTTACCATCCATAATTTGACAAAGTAAAGCATGGTAACGGCAAAGCCTCCACAGTAGTGGTTGGAGACGTGCCCAGCATCTCTTCATATAGCTAATGGAGAGATAATTACTTATTATGTGTTAACTGCATTGCAGATATTGCAAATGTACTTAACAGCATCTATTAAGTTGGCATTAAATGATCTGCATTATCTTCTGCAGTTACAGTTCATGTGCGGTATACTACTTATGCATTACTTGCAAGGCACAATCAACATTCATTCAGTGCCCATTTCCTGCTATGCAGTTAACATGAAAATGACCTCATGCTAAATAGCAAGCTAATGCATTAACTGTTAACATGGCTGTGTGCTAATAGCATGTGCAAATTCCCATGTCAACTGCTTAACGCATCTTAATAAAAGGGATGACAAATGTAGACTTCAGTGTCACCTATTGTATCTTCTCAAGAGTCACAAGAACCAATTTTCTCAATCACTATATCCACTTGATATTCAGGACAAAGTGTATAAGGGAGGAAAACCCAGATCACACCTTTTCAAAAGCTCAGTTTGAGAACCACAGAATACCCCTTTCAGGGAATTCAAATGGTTACTTGGACTACTCCTCACAGGTCTAAAAAATACTCCATTCACAATCACTTCCATACATCATTCTGTGCTTTAAAAGAGAAACTTATCTCCGCATATTATTTCAAAAAACCCCGACAATGAGCACCATTTTGCAGCCCCTTCCTGCATCACAGGTGTGACCCTCCTAGTGGACACTTTTCCAACTCCAACTATGCTAATCCATTTAGGGCCCCTTTTACTAGAGCCCGTTAGCAGGTCAGCAAGCATTTTTACAGCATAGCAATAGACGATCAGGAACAAAAATGCATGAGTGTGCCTGCCACCGCATGCTAAAATGCACTTTATTTGGCGACCATGGGATGAGATGGTATGGGGAATGCGCAGAGAGTGAGCATGGAGAGCACATTACCATTAGAGCCTTGACAATTGCCATGTGCTCAGTAAAATGTGGTTCTTAATGTAATTTTACCTAATGACTCCTCTGTGGGAGTCATTAAGCGGAACGCAATGTTTGAGTGGCCCATTGCGCATTAGCACTCGGGAACATACTGTTCATACTCTTAACAGCTAACACAGAGGCATTTGTAATTGACATGTGTTTGTTTGGCATGTTAATTACAAATCCTTTGTGGGCTTTAATAAAAAGACCCTTAATGTAATGGTGATTGTTCTAGAGAAAACGCCTTAATAAAAGGGCCTGTTGATTGACTTTCTTTCATCCAATATTGCAGCAGTGTACAATAAAAATATAAACATATTAAAAAAATAGGAACAATAAAAAGCAAACAAAACAACTGCTTAGCCTGATAAACCAAACAAAATAAAATAAGAGCCAGCCAACAAATGCTGGAAAGTAATGAGCACAAATGCTGGAAGCCAACGAAGTTCCTGTCCTGGAAGTCCTAATGGTGGGAATGGCCTTGGACATTGTGGCCTTTACAGAAACATCGTTTAACGAATCACATGAATGGGATATAGCCATAGCTGGCTATAATCTATTTAGAAGAGATAGAGAGGGTAGTAAAGGAGGAGGAGTAGCCCTGTATGTTAAAAGCAATATTAAAGCTGATGAAATGCAGGGGTCATGGGGAAGAGAAGAAGCACTATGAATTGTGTTGGAAAGAGGAGATAGCACTGTCATCCATAGCGGTGTAGTCTACAGGCCTCCAACGAAGAAATGGATAGTAAATTGATTATTAATATTGCAAAGATAGCCATGAGGGGGGAAGTGATCATATTGGATGACTTTAATCTACCCAATATGGACTGGAGTATTCCTTCTGAAAATCTGGAAAGAACTAAAAAAATTGTGGCTGCCTTCCAAGATGCATTACTTAGACAAATGGTGATGGAACCAACCAGGGAAAGTTTGATGCTGGATTTAGTACTCATTAACGGGAAAGCATGTCAAATGTCTGGGTGGGTGCCCATGTAAGCAGCAGCGACCATCACATGGTATGGTTTGAGATAAAAGCCAAGGTGGAGTCCAATCACAGCAAGCTTAAAGTCCTAGACTTCAGAAACACTGACTTCAATAAAATGGCCAAGTACCTGAAGGAGGAGTTGGCAGAGTGGGATAAAGGAAGTAGAATTGCAGTGGGCTAAACTAAAGGAGGCAATAAAAGGGGCAACAGATACATATGTAAGGAAAGTAAATAAAAACGAAACCTATCTGGTTCCCCAAAGAAGTGGCTGCACAAATAAAAGCAAAAAACACATCTTTCACAAAATTCAGAATTTCGCAAACAGAGGAACAAAGAAAGGAATGCTGGATCAAACTAAAAGAGACAAAAAGAGAAATAAGGATAGCAAAATCAAAGGCAGAAGAAAAGATAGCTAAAGATGTGAAGTGTGGTGAAAACATTTTTTTCAGTTTTATTCTGGAAAGGAGGAAAATCAGAGGTGGAATTGCAGGACTCAAAAGTGCCAGGAACTGATTTGTGGAAAGTGACACTGAAAAAGCGAAAATGATAAACAAATTCTTCTGCTCTGTTTTTACTAGAGAAAATCCTGGAGAAGGACCACCTGTGATTGACAAGTATACAAATGGGAATGGAGTAGATACCACACCATTCACAGAATTTATTTATTTTATTTTATTTAACAAACATTTATATCCCGCATCTTCCAGAGTTCAGTTGCGGTTTACAATAAAACAAAATCAACAAAGCAAGAGCTTTGTTTTACATCGAACATTATGTAACAATATACAATAAATTGGTTAACAGCATAGGCTAATACATAACAGCATGAAACTTGCTTTTAAACTATGTACAATAAACTATATACAGATACAAGTAGTGGTACTTTAGGGTTTAATCATAGCATTTTTAGTTCAGTGGTTTTTCTGTTAAATTGTAAGATTTAGTATTACTCAGTCAGGTGATTTTAGCCATTATCTGAGTAAATCAAGGGGTTATCTATGTTGCCGTAGTGCATGGAGAATAGATAAGTTTTTAGTTTTTTACGGAGTTCCATAATTTCCTTTATAGATCTTAGGTCCTCTGGAAGGGAATTCCAGGTGGATGGGGCTGCATGAGAGAAAGCTCTGTTGTTAGTTAATTTATTTGCTTTTATGAAATCATGAGGGGAGTTTAGTTTATTTGAGTGTCCTTTTCTGTGTGTAGTTTTTTGAGGTTCCATACTGATTAGGTTATTTAGAGGGATTGGGGCCATGTGATTTAATGCTTTAAAAGTAGTTATTGTAGTTTTATATATTATTCTGCTTTGAATTGGCAACCAATGAAGGGAAGCTAGTATTGGTGTTATGTGCTGGAATGAGTGTGCTTTCATTATAATTCTAGCTGCTGCATTTTGTGCTAGTTGGATTCTTTTGATATTTTGTTTTGTTATTCCTAGAAGAATTAGGTTAGCGAAATCAAAGTGCGGGGTTATTGTAGCCTGGATTATATTAATGAAGTCTTGTAGGTGTACTAATGGGCGAAGTTGTTTAAGGATTTTGAGTTTGAAGTATATTTTCTTTATAGTGTTTCTGATATGAGTAGTCATCGTCAGATGTGTGTCTAGTATAACACCTAGGTATCTTATTTCGTTTTTTATTTTAATGTCATGATTTTGTATTGTTATGTGGGTTGGAGGGATATATGACTGGCTTTTTGTTACAATTAGGACTTCTGTTTTTGAATGATTAATGTGGAGGTTTTGAGCTTTTAGCCAGGTTGTTATTTCATTGAAACAATCTGATAGTTGTTTTATTGGTAAGTTAGGAATTGTGAAAGGGATGTACATCATTATATCATCTGCATATAGATGATAGTATACTCCAAATTTTTTAAAAATATTGCAGACTGGTTTAATGTAAATATTGAACAGGAGGGCTGAAATATCAATAAATAGGAGTATAAATGCTTGATTGTGATTGTCAATCCCTCTCAGTAGTACGTCAGTTAAGACTGTTAAGAGTGTTTCAACTCCATGTTGAGGTCTAAATCCATATTGGTGTTCATCAAGTGGGTAGGATGAGTCTAGGTATTCCTGTGTTTGGATTTGTACCACTTTTTCTATTATTTTAGCCAAAAAAGGGATACTTGAGATGGGTCTGTATGATTTTGGAGATGTTTTGTCAAGCGTGTTGTTTTTGAGAATTGGGCGGATTTGAGCATGTTTAAGCATGGATGGGAGGTGTCCTTGCTGTAATGAGAGGTTGATTATGGGGAGAATGTATGATAGAAGTATTGGAAGTGTGCTTTTTATCCATGTTACAGGGCATGGATCAAGAAAGGAGGTTGTGGTGTTGAGGTTGGAAATGATATTCTTTAGTGAATCTTTTGATACTGGATGGAAGTTTGACCATTCGTCTGAACAATGATGAAACGTATTGATATAGTCTATGTTCATTCTAGGTTGTGTAGATTTGTTTTGATAGTGTTTGGCTAGGGTTTGTACCGAAATATCGGTGATTTCATTGTTGGATGTTTGGGGATTATTAGTTAGATTTCTAACAATGGTAAATAGTTCTCGTGGTCTGTTATAAGATTTTGATAGGATTGCCGCATAATAAGATTTTTTTGTGCTATCTAAAGTATCCTTGTATTTATTAAGATAGTTGTTATATATTTCCTTGTTAATGCATGATTTGGTTTTGCGCCATTTGTGCTCTATTTTTCGTAGTTCTTTTTTCATTTGTTTTAGCGTGTTGTTGAACCAAGGTGTTTTGTTTATTTTAGAATTAGTGGGCTTTTTGATTCGTTGATCACGTATGGCTGCATTATTAATTGTGTCATGCCAGTTTTTGACTGCTTCATCTAGATTCGTTGGGGATGATGGGAGGTAGGGTATTGTTGTATCCAAGAATTCAATTTCATTAAATTTTCTGAATTTTGTAGTGGGATCACTTTGTGTGCTTTTATTAGTGTTGTTAGTGTGGAATGTGATGTTTGTTTTGATAATGTAATGATCTGACCACGGTGTTTGTAAGCATTCTATGGAATCTGGGTTAAATAGTTTGAAGAGTGTGTTTGGGAGGAGAATAAGGTCCAGAGTGCCTCCTTTTATATGTGTTGTTGTGTTGATTATTTGGTGAAAGTCCAAGTGTGATATGGTTTCTAGGAACAAGTTGGATTCTGATTCTGGAAGTGAGGGGAGGTTGAAATCGCCAAGCATAATTATGGGACTTTGTTCTGTAGATGAGCCTAGGTATTCAATTAGTGAGTCTAGGCTATCTGCTTTTTGATCAGGGGGTCTATATATTAGGCAAATTCTGAATATGTTGGTTTTTATAATTAAAGTGTCAATATTGGTGGCTATGGTTGATGGAATTGTTCTTGCATTTAATCTCTTTTTTGTCATTATAAGTACTCCTCCTCCTTTTTTGTTGGTTCTGTGTGTATAGTTTAAATCATAGTCTTCGTTATTAAGTTGATTTAAATAGACTGAATCCGTTTCGGTTAGCCAGGTTTCCGTTACACATAAAATATCAGGTTTTGTGTCTATTATTAGGTCATTGAAAATAGGGAGTTTGTTTTTCATTGAGCGGGCATTGATAAGGATGCAAGTTAGAGAAGTGGTGTTGTTGAAGCTGGTTACATTTGTTATTTGTAGTGAATTAGTTTGTTTTATTTGTATAAGGCGGTGGTAATTTATTTTTGCATGATGGTTTGGGTTTGTGTGTCTAGAGTGGTTGTAGTTTCTAATTGTAGTTTGTATTATAGGTATTGCCATGTGATTTTTGGATGTTAGGCTTAGTGTTAGGTCAATTAAGATAGTCAGTAATATACAGCTATAAGTTATTTTTAGTATCAAGGTGTTTGAGCGCGACATATTTAATGTGTAGGAAGGGTTTGTTGTAGATGATATCGTTAGCAGTTGGTATGTGTCCAAGAGTATCAATTACAGGTCAGAGTAGCAATGTATAGTAGCAATGTCAGAGTAGCAAAGACAGGTATCTATTACAATCAACAGTTGTATCTTATACAGAGTAAAGGCTAACTTGTAACAGTGATGAACAGTAGTTAATTGATTTACTGGCAACAGTATATATCAGACAGTGGTTATAAAATGACTTACTGACTTACTGGTAGCAGTATAAAGCAGACAGTAGTTATAAATGACTTACTGGGAACAGTATAAATCAGTCAGTAGTTATAGAGTGATTTGATGGCAGTAGTATAAATCAGTTAGAGGTTATAATTGAGATACTTTCAGTTGTAAACATCTGACCATAACATTGGTATACTGTTTGTTTACACTTGCCCTAGTGTACTAATAACATGCGATAATTAATAATTCTAGTGAATTAGCATACTGGGTATAACAATGATACAGTAGTTGAGGTGCTGTGGTAGTAGTCTCTTGTAATGAACGTAAAAATAATAGACTATTAGGAAGGTATATCAGTGTAGGTGCATTCAAAGTAGGATATACTTGCTGCGTTTGCGGGTATAGTAGGAGGATGATGGTGCGCGAGCTCAACCCTAGGGGAGCTCCAGCGGTGGATTGATGTCGTCGCTGGTCTTCGCTTAGATAGTTGTTATCCGTGATTTTGGTCAGCTCTTGTCTCTTTCGTGCCTTAGCCTAAGGGCCGTGCCAAAGGGCCCTCTTGCGCGGCCCTCAGGCGCGGGCCCGCAAGGCGCGGGTGCGCCTGTAGCTCTCTCTATTTAAAGGAGAGAGTGCAGCCCGGATTGGGCAGCGATCAACGGTGATGCGCTGCAAGGGGGCGGAGCCAGCGATCGGACGTAGGTGGAAGCTCTTTTGTGAGGCCGATTGCCTTCCTCTGGTGTGCCCTGTCAGCTGCTGGTCTCCCAAAGCAGGATGGGTTCGTCTCCGCTGTGGCTTCAGCTCGTTCAGCTGCTGGTCTCCCGATGCAGGTTGGACTCCTCTCCTCTGTGGCTTCAGCTCAGAAGATGATGTGTTAGAACAACTTGCAAAACTGAAAGTGGACAAGGCCATGGGACCAGATGGGATACATCCCAAGATACTGAAAGAGCTCAGAGAGGTTCTTGCAGGGCCGTTAAAGGATGTTTTTAATAGATCCTTGGAGACAGGAGAGGTTCCTCAAGACTGGAGAAAGGCTGATGTGGTACCTCTCCACAAAAGTGGTAATAGGGAAGAAGTGACACACTACAGGCCAGTAAGCCTTACCTTGGTGGTGGGAAAAGTAATGGAGGAGCTCCTGAAAGAGCGAATTGTGGACTTTCTCGAAACCAACAGGTTGCTGTTTTGCTAATTGAAGGGGGTGCAAACAATAAAAGCTAACATACTTTGGAATAAAGATAAGCAGTTTATTTATAAAATAAATAAAAGGTAACTTAAAAGCAAGTAATTCACTTATTCACCTATAATTAGTTAGAAACGATAACTTGAAAGCAGGTGATTCACTTATCTACAGATAGCAAGATACAGGAAAATGATACATCACCGACAGAGCCATGAACTTGATCTCATGCCACACTTTGACTAAATGGGTCCCGGATTCAGCCAGGCAAGAGAGAGACTTCTCATTCGGGAGACTCATAGGCATTGCACGTGTTCACTCCATAGATGAGACCCCTTTTTCTCTCCCCTGGCTGAAAAAGGCACCCATTGTATCCTGTTGCAAGAGCAACCAGTGATTTTCCATCAGTTGGCACACACACAGAATAGAATCAGCTATCCATTAAACATAATCAAGACGCTGGCCAGACGCCTGAGAATGCTCAAGGGAAGGGCATCTCTCATCCCATGGTTCAGAAGCTCAGAGCTCTGATAGACAACCTTTACTTTATGAGAAAAAGCACAGTTGCTAAGGGAAGAAGTTTTTCCTTATTTACATCCTTGTATCAGGACTCCCTCTCAAAACTTTCACATGACGTAGTTATACAAGAAGATGTTTTTCACCAAATTGTACAGGAATCTCTCTCTCTCATAAAACTGAGGTTTAATTAACCCCTAATTCACTGCTGATGCATAATCATTAGTCAACTTTAACTAATTTTCACTACAGTTGCATGATCCAAGGCAACATGGTTTTACCAAAAGATGAAATTGCCAAACAAATCTGATTGAGTTCTTTGACTGGGTGACCAGAGAACTAGATCAAGGGCATGTGATCTACCTAGATTTCAGCAAAGCCTTTGATACTGTTCCTCATAGGAGACCTATCAATAAACTCAACAGCTTGGGGATGAGTCCCAAGGTGGTGAACTGGATCAGAAATGGGTTGACTGACAGATGACAGAAGGTGATGTTAAACGGAACTCACTCGGATGAAAGAAAGGTGATTAGCAGTGTGCCCCGGGTTCGGTCCTGGGACTGGTACTGTTCAATGAATTTTTGAGTGATATTGCTGAAGGACTGAATGGAAAAGTCTGTTGTTTTGCAGATGACACAAAAATTTGAAACAGACTGGACTCCCCTGAGAGAGTGGATAACATGAGGAAAGATCTACAAAAGCTGGAAGAATGGTCTAATGCTTGGCAGTTAAGATTTAATGTGAAGACGTGCAGTGTCATGCACTTCGGAAGCAGAAATCCAAGGGAACTGTATGCGATAGGAGGATAGAGATTGGTGTTTACGGACCAGGAGAAGGACCTTGCAGTGATTGTTTTTGAGGATCTCAAGGTGGTGAAACAGTGTGACAAGATGGTGGCAAAAGCCAGAAGGATGCTGGGTTGCATACAGAGAGGAATTACCAGCAGAAAGAAAGAGGTACTAATGCCACTGTAAAAGTTGCTGGTGAGGCCTCAATTGGAATATTGTGTTCAGTTTTTGAGACCATACCTCGCAAAGGAGCAAAGGATATAAAAAGACTGGAAATGGTTCAGAGGAAGGTGACCAAAATGATTTGGAGCCTGTGTCAGAAGACTTATGAGAAGAGACTTGAAGACCTAAATATGTACACTCTGGAGGAGAAGAGGGACAGGGGAGATATGATTCAGACCTTTAAATACTTAAAGAGTATTAATTAATTAATTAATTTAAAGTTTCTTATATACCGCACTATTCAGCATCAGTGCGGTTTACATTGAACAATAAAATCTCAGTACATTAGAACACGTATGAGTTTACAGATAACAGGGCAAAAACTTGGATAACAGAGGGTAACTATTTACAATACAAAATCAATTGACTATTTACATAAACTTAACTAACAGCGAGAACAGAATATATAGATGTAACTACCTCGAGATTTCTTAATTCTAGGGAGTATGATTATGAAACACTTATGCTTATGCATATGAGAATATCTTATAAGGTATTAGATAGCGTTACGGTGGCTGGAAGTGCTCAGTGAATAGGTAGTGTTTGATAGCCTTTCTGAAATGTTTCATGTCTTGTATTGCTCTAATATCTGGAGGGAGTTTATTCCAACATCTAGGCGCATAGGATTTAAATGCCCTGTTAATCGTTGATTGGGACCAATTTGTGGATTCGCTCGGTATGACTAGGGTGTTTTCAGAGAGTGGTCTCCTTGATCTTGTGCTAGGAGTTTGACTGATGAGATCTGAAGTCGTTGCTGGCGATATTTTATTTAAGGCCTTGAATGTGATGAGGAGAGCTTTATAGTTAATTCTACATTCTATTGGGAGCCAGTGAAGGTCCCTAAGGATTGGCGTAATATGATCTCTCTTTGATGCTCCAACTAGGATGCGGGCCGCCGCATTCATTGCTAGTTGCAGGGGGTTAATGGTGTTCTTTGGTAGACCATGTAATACAATATTTGCACAGTCAAAGTGCGGAGTGACTATTGCTTGGAATATTGAACGGAAGTCGTTGTATTCTAACATGGGTCTTAGATGGCGTAAGGTTTTTATCTTGAAGTAAATGGTTTTTACCGTACTTTTTATGTGGTCGGTAAAATCCAGTCGTTGATCGAGAATCACACCTAGGTAATGAATTGTATTCTTGATTGGGAGTTCCGCGTCCCTTACCTTGAGATATGCTGGGGGGGAGAAGAGCTTGTTTCTTGTGACCACTAGAACTTCAGTCTTTTTGAAGTTAATTTGCATGTTTTGATCTAAAAGCCAATTTGCTATTGCATCGAAACAGTTGGTTAAATTAGTGTAATTTGGACTCGTGATATCAATCGGGGTGAAGATAAGCACGTCGTCAGCGTAAATGAGGCAAGAAACATTAAAGGATTTGGTGATTTGGCAAATTGGCTGCATATATATATTGAATAGCAACGCAGATAGGGAGGAGCCCTGTGGGACACCCTGCATTTGGAGGAATGGTTCTGATGTTTTGGAGTCGATGCAAACTTGTTGCCAACGATCTTCGAGGTATGATTTACACCAGCTCCATCCTAGGCCTTGTATACCCTTTTCGTAGAGTCGCGATAGTAGTATCTTATGGTCTACTGAATCAAACGCAGCGGATATATCGAGGAAGATCATAGCAACTCCTGACTTTATATTGTTAATCCCGCAGATGAGCATATTGATTAGAGGAGGTCATGAGAGTCTCGACTCCATGCATTTCCCTGAATCCATGTTGGCACGGATCTAGAGGGGAGGATGTGTCAATATATTGCTGAATTTGGCGTTGAGTCTCTTTCTCCAGTATTTTGGCAAGAAGCGGGATACTGGAGATTGGACGGTATGATTCTTCCTTCTTCAGGTCGATCTGATTGTTCTTTAATAGAGGACGTATTGAAGTCTGTTTGAGTGCAACTGGGAAGGTTCCAGAAGAGTAGGAGAGGTTTGCAATTTTGGCTATGTATGGACCGAGCTCCGAGCGCATTGATTTGATCCAGTGTGCAGGGCATGGGTCGTTGGCTGCGGTAGTGGTATTCAAAGTAGCAATTAGTTCTTTAACAGTTTTGGATGATGGAGGTGAGATACTGAGGAGTGGAGCTAGAGACTGCGTGGATTGGGGGGATGCTTGTGAAGAATCCAAAATTGTTCTGGTTAATTTGGATTGGATGTAATTCGCATACTGTTGAGGATGGATATATTCTTGCTGCTGCGGAGCAGACTCCTTGGATAGTGATTTAACTAAATTAAATAGCTCGCGTGGTTTATTTAGTGAATGACTGAGTAATTTAGCATGATGTTCCTTCCTTTTGGACCACATTAGTTCACGATGTCTTTTGAGGTGCGCCATGTATTCATCATGGATGAAGGTTTCGTGAGGTTTCGTGAACCTCACGATGAACAAACAAACCTCTTCCAAAGACGGGGAAGCTGTAAAACTAGAGGGCATAATATGAATCTGGAAAGGGAAAAACTGAAAGGCAATATCAGGAAATACTTTTTCACTGAAAGAGTGGCGGATGCTTGGAATGCCCTCCCAATGGAAGTGGTGGGGGCAAATACCGTGACAGAATTCAAAGTGGCATGGGACAGATACAGTGGATCCCTTTATAGCAACTGGATAAAATCAAAATAAGCATAACTATCTCTTACATCTGAACAAATAGCGGTAACCTACATGGAGTGGTGGGTATACCCCTAAACAAAGGCATGGAAAAAATGTTCCTGTGTTAGCCATAATCGGGACCAAGGACAACCCGGCATTCCCCTACTGCCTGCACAGACATCATCCCCGCAGTCCCCCCTATTCCCCACTACCTGACCCACAGCTGGCCATTTGGGTCCTGGATCGGGTGTCATGGACCCCCTCGCACCAGGACCCAATCATAAAACCGTGACCTGAATCGGCCCTGTATGTGCTGCCAGTTGGGCCTGCCCATGCTCTGCCCCCTCCAGCCCCCCACTGGCTCTTCCCATCCTGATGCACAGGACGTATGGGGAGAGCTGGTGCGGGAATCGGCCTCATATGCCTTGTGGGGCTGCACGTCCCCCTGTAATCCGGATTGGGGAATGACCTCTATGACTTAGTTTTTTCAAAGTCCCTTAGGGGAACTAACCTGAATGTATCTGTGCTTGTATTCCTGTTTTATAACTGGGTTTTGAAAAGGAAGACCAAAAAAAAAAAAATAATAGCAAATCACTGGAAAAGTAGAAACTCAGTACAAAATAGATCAGTTAACATATTTGAGTTAACATATTTGAGTGGAGGAGTGGCCTAGTGGTTGGGGCAAGGTACTTCAGGCCAGAAGGTCAGGGGTTCAAATCCCACTAGACGACAGCAATCTTGGGCCTGAAGGACTGGGGTTTCTAGTCCCACAGGTGCTCCTTGTGGCCTTGGGCAAGCCACTTAACCCTCCATAGCCCATGTTCCCTGTAAAATAGTTATCTCCAAGTTATAATGCCCTGTTCAATGTAATTTCAGTTTGTTCAATGTAAACCGCACTGATGCAGAATAGCACGGTATATAAGAGAATGTAAATAAATTTGAAGCTTAAGTTGTGATCCTTAACACCCATCATCAATGTTTCATATTGTCAAACCTACCATTAGTGACATTTCAGTCCACATTTACTTAACATTGGTAGTCAAAGAGAGCAGGGCTTGCCCATCCAACCCTGATATGCCTAGGGCAGCAGACCCTGGGGGCAGCTCTGAGTCTTCCACATGTTTCAAAGCAGTGGCAGAGAAAGACGCTTCATCACCCTGGAAGGTCTTGAACCCCCTCTACATGCATGCACACTTCCTCTTGGAGGGGGCAGGAGCAGATGACCATGAGTACGCATGTGCACGTGGGTGCTTCAAGGCCCTCTGAGGCAGCAAAGTGCCTTTGGAGCATGTGGAGGGGTTGTGGTGCCACCACCTCCCCCCCCCCCCCGAATGAGAGAGAAGGGAAGGAAAAAGGAAAGTGGAGATGATGGATGCCTGGAGTGGGAAGGAGAGTAGGGAAGGGAAGGGTTGATTGCACATGTGGGTGAGGGGAAAGGAAGAAGAGATATTGAACACTTTGGAGTGGAGGCTGATGTTGGACAATGTGAGTGGGGTAGTGAAGGGGAGGTACTAAAGTATGGGGGGGGGTAGGACCTGGGCTGCCCTGGGGGGGGGGGGAGGCAGGACTGATGACTCACCAAGGGCAGTAGATATCATTGAACCTGTTCTGAAAGATTTTATAATTGCATGCATATACATTTTGCTCTGAGGACGTTGCAGGATTTTCAAAGTGAAAGTGTTCAAGTATTTCCTCTTTGGTGATTAGCATAAGAAAACTATGTGCATATATTTATACCTGTTCTTTGTGTTCTTGATAATCTGAACCCTTTGCAGACTGTGAAATTACTGCTAGGGACCATGGCCACCATTTTGATCTAGAATCAATATGAGCAACTGGGAATTATTCCTGCTCCCCTAAACACCAGAGACCCCTGTGAGGATAGAAAGGAGAATCAGGAGTGGGGGGTGGGGGGGGGGGATTTGCCAGTGGAAGGTCTTGGGGGAGTTCCTTGTTGCAGGGGGAGTCAAGTAAATGGGGTGTGGGTTGGGGGGAAGTTTGCTTATGGGGATGATCTGATACTTTGGGGGGTTCAGGGGGACCCACTGTGTTAGGTGTTTCATTTTAGGGAAGGGGTTCCGGAGAAGATAGGTAATTGTTTGAGGTAATCAGGGAGGGATCAAGGTTGGAAGATGATGGGAGGCTAGAAATTAGTGGCAGATTGAGGGTGGGGAGGCTGGAACTGCTCCTGCTGACCGGATGTATATATACAGTGGGAACAGGTTTTTCAAAAGAATCTCTCTGAGTATATGGGAAGGGGGATTCTACATTTCTTTTTCTCACATACATTTGTCTAAGATCGCTGCTTCCACTGTACATAGAAACATACTCGTTCAGCACTGCACTTATTTTACAAGAGGCTGTTCATTTGGCAAAGCATCTTGCAAAAATACTATGGGAATTCTCCACATCTTTACCAGGACATGTGAATTTCCCACTCTCATTTACTATCTAAAATCTGCCTTCACATTTTAAAAATATGCACATAATTTTCCCTCATTTGTCTGCCACAGAAATAGCAGGGCAAGGGATGTGGGCATTTTGGTACAGTATAAGTTTGTGTAAATTTTTCTACTGAAAGTACCCTAGTAGTTTCTCTTGGAAAATTTGCGGAAAACAGTAGCTTGCTATTGGATAGCTTATTGAAAACTCAGAATGAGTTAAAATATTATCCGTCGTCTGATTGCCAACTTTTTGATTCTTCATGTTGTCTCCTCAGTAATGTCCCACTTCTCTGATTGCTTTCTCAGACAGATGCAATTTTTGGGATTCTTTCCTGAAAGGCTTGAGAGAAATATAAAGGAGATACAAGCACAAAAAACTCCAGAAAACATCAAATCACGGTCACTTTTTATGTTTTAGTTTATTACAAATCATCCATACAAAGTTTATCGACCTACTTGAGCTGCATTTTGGGGTGGACATGTTAAAGTGCTCTTTTGGATAATAGGATAAATGAATAGATACATGGAATCATCCATCGGCTGTGCATCCCTAAAGATCAATTATTTACAACAAGATCACAGGCACTTTGACCACATTTCAGTACAGTTTTTCCCCATTTTATTTTTTTTCAAGGAATTTTTTACTTCGTTGTTCCTTAGACTATAAATGATGGGATTCAACATTGGGATCAGAGCTGTGTATAGCAAAGAGAAGAGTTTATCCTGATCTAATGAATACATTGAAGTTGGTCTCATATACATGCAGCATATACTTCCATAGAAAACAATGACAGAGGTAAGGTGAGAGGAGCAGGTAGAAAATGCTTTGCGTCTTCCCTTTGCAGAATCAATTTTCAAGATGGTTGCAATGATAAACACATAGGACGTTAAAGTTAGGAGAAAAGAAATAAGGCCAATAAACACCCCTTCAGAAAATATTACAGTTTCAACACTATGGGTCTCGCTGCAGGAAAGTTTCATCATTGCCGTGAGATCACAGAAGAAGTGGTTAATTTCATTGGTCTTACAGAATGAGAAATGTGATGTCAAAACCACCTGAGGCACCGTTCCCAAAAAGCCGAGAATCCAAGAAGCAGCTGCCAACAGAACACAAACTCTCTTATTCATGATGAGCGCATAGCGCAAGGGGTCGCAAATTGCTACATAACGATCATATGCCATGGCAGAAAGAAGGTAGAACTCTGTACTTGCAAACGACAGAAACAAGTAAAGCTGTGTCATGCAGGCAAAGAAAGAAATGGACTTATCCCCTGTGAAGAAGCTTGCCAACATTTTTAGCTGGGTATCTGAAGTGTAGCAGATATCTAAGAAGGACAAGTTACTGAGGAAGAAGTACATAGGTTTGTGGAGGTGAAGATCGGAGCACATTAGTAATAGAAATAGAAAATTTCCCATCACGGAGATCAAGAAGATCAGTAAAACCATCATGGAAATGATGAGTTGTAGGTCAGGATGTCCAGAGAATCCCAAGAGAATGAATTTGGTGACAAAGGTTTCATTTGCCGTCCCCATTTGTTTAGATTGCTTAATCTGTTTGAATATGATCAGGAAGAAAGAGGTATCTGGTTGACATAGAGACTACTCAATGCATCTATAAATCTGTTATTAATTTTATTTTAAGATATGGAATTCAGCTCAGTTCTGAAAACATAAGCAGATATAAAGGCTTTTGCTAAGGTTGCAAAACGTCTTGGAGGCAGAGGGGAATTTTGTATGCCCTACATTAAAGATAAGGATCTTCCAGTCCCGAAAGCTGCCCATCATCCCAATTTTCTGGATATCGTTAATGAATATATAGTGTGTGCAAACCTCATTCTCCTATATTCATTAACCTGACAATATGAACTGTGAAGCCCTTGAACATTAGAGGTCGCCCTCGACAATCTGTGATAATGAACATATCTGCTCCCCTTTTAACATCATGCCCTTAGACCTTTGAAATTAAAATGATATTGGACAGTGCTTTCCAGTTTAAGTTTCTGTTTTCTACACACTCAGAAGTTCTCTCAAATTCAGAAGACTCAAAGTTAAACGGCTTCAAATCAGTGTTATGTCTTGTGTGTTCTAAAATTTTAACTTCTCAGTTGTTCAGATGATTGAATAAGCAAGGCAGACAGTTTGTTTTCATTTTAGAAGCCACCCGCTGGTTACCCCCCCCCACCCCCCAATACCCAAATGTGACGAGGTTAATAACAGTTAAAAGATGCATGTTTTTGTTAATGTAGATGTTTCTTCTTTGGGATAAAAGGACTTGTGTGTGCTGCTTACTTGACTCTGCTTTCTCTACAGGTTCTTGTGAAGTAGATTAGCCACTGTTGAAAGCAAGATACTGGGCTTGATGGTTTCTTGGTCTGATCCAGTATAGCAGAATGTTCTTATGTTCATATGCGGAGATCATCATTATTGTTCTCCATTTTTCTCACTTCTTTATTATTCAGATTCACTGTATTGTAGTTACCCCCAAATCCCAAACGTCTCATCTCCAGTATGTACCTCCACCTGTCCCAAAAGCAGTACCCCATCTCCTTGGTCTCCCCAGCTTCCTTGATAATATATTAATCTGTTTTAAACTTTAACTTCTTGATCTCAAAATCCTTCATGGATATGCTCAGAAACCTCTCTTTGACCACATATTGGTTTATCCTCGTCTTACTACCCTTTGCTTTCTTCATACTTCTTTCTGTCTAGACATATAGGAAGTAACTTTTGAAAATGTTTTTGCATGTAAAAAGCTGATTTTGCACATAAAAGACCTCTTATAAAAGAAGGTCACACCTAAAAGTGTGCACAGCGCACGCAGGTGTATACTTGTAGCGTAGGCACGCTCAAAGATGGAATTTGGGTGAAGCACGGGCTGAGTCTCATTTTACACATGGATTTTATAAAATATATGCATATGCAGGTTCCCAAACAGGCTTAAATGTCCATATCCTCAATGTAGCCATAATCGCTGCTGAAATTATGCTTGCATTTCATAAAAACACATAGAGGCCAATTCCATACTGTGCACGCCCAATCCGTCTGGACGTTCAGAAAATGGACGGTGCACTTTTGTACCAGATTCTGCAACCGTAGGAGCCAAACATTCCCGCGGTTGCAGAATCTGGGAACATGGATGAGCCAGGGTTCACAGTATTCTGAGTGGAGAGACATACAGCATGCTGCTCATCTGCTGGTGTGCCACTGCCAAGGCATCCCATCGCCAATGTACCGGTTGCATGTACCCCCACCCCTTGAATTGGTGTTAAGTACAACAGTGCTAACAGCTGTATTCATAGTTGGCATGTCCCCAAAATGCCCATGCTATCCCAAAGTGCCATCAATGTCCATGTTCTACCCCTAACGCACCCAATGCCTGACAAATTGAACACTGACCACACAAGATTTATAGTTGCGGGCTCGGGGCTGTTAGCATGCTAAACCCCACATTAATGGTTAGCTCACATTAGTAAACATCTACCATAGGCTGCTATTTTTACAAAGGTGGCTTAAAATAGGTGTCATCTTCACCTCCAAACCTAGTTGCCCTCTTATAAATTTACTCTCATTGATCAATTCAGTATATTTATCCTAGAGTTTTCTCTGTTACTACACCCATTGTCTGGAGTAACTGACCAGTTGCTCTTTGCTATACTAATCTTTCTTGTCTTTCTGAATCCTCTCAAGTTATCGTCATTGTCAGTGAGTGATCTTTTGGCCATGATGCTTCATGGTTTATAGTTTATTATGCTTGACATGCTGTGTTTTGCAAGCAAACAAAGCGGTTTACAATATTAACACGAAGAGAGAAAAGAACTCCATACTCTTTGAAAGGAAAGTAAGAAGGAGAAATTCAGGCAACTACAAAGCAATTTGAACTCTTTCAAAATGGTACATACAATGGCATTTCATTACAGTGCAGAGTTCACCAGTTTCCAGGAATGCATCGCAAATAATACGGCCATAGCACGGATAATATTTTGGAACTAACTTACTTAAAACATATCTGGGTCCAACAACTTCTTCTTTCTCATAGATTCAAATATTTTGACTTAAGCATGAGCATTATAAAAAGATTGTAAAGACGTCTGGGACCCGATCAGAGAATCTGTGTTCTAGAAAGTCTCAGAAGACTCAATTAAGTATATATATTTTGTTTATCTTAAATTACACAGGTACACTAAAAAATTTTTTTTTTAAACTGCCTCTAATGTTTCGATTGATTTTTACGTTTTTTGGTGCGCTGAATCCAAATCTGGTAACCAATTTGCTCCATCACGTACAGATTTTTTGCTACATTGGGTTAGCAGTTTGAGGTGAACGTTTCAGATTGAGTGCGATCGAGATAAAAGTTTCTTGGATGAATTCTTTATACTAATTGTTTAGTAGTTATTCAAATAAGAATAAAGAAAATTGTAACGAGGCAGCACATAAGAATAGAGTAATGTCAACAAAACACACTGTGATGGTAGCAAAATTGTCTGCACTTAAAACAGCCACATACATGTGCACAAACATTGAGCATATAAGAGCGAGGTTAGACACAAAGCAAAGCAAAGAAATGTGCAAAAAATGTTGTACAGGTATGTATGTAAGAATAGAAAACGCAAACCGCACCATTGCAATACATGAAGACAAACACCCGATGGTGTGAACATAAAATTCTAATAAATGAGATCCGACACTGTGGTAATAACTAGCAAATTTTTATTTCAAAGTTTAGTAAAAACACGATATTTGTCAACACAGTTTAGATTTTAAAGTCATTCTTGGGTCAATCAATCTCCTGGTGGGCCCGTTTCTTCTTCCCCCGAATGCTTCTCTTGGTGCGCTGCTTGGCGTATTTTTCATCTCGGGTTTCCTGCAGCAGCAACCAGCAGAAATCAGCCATCATAGTGGTGTTCCATCTTCCTTGGTACCTTCTCTCTGCGTCCTTGATGTCCTGGTAAAACCTTTCACCTTGTTCTTCACTGTACGCCCCCATGTTTTCGGGAAAGTAGTTCACATGGGAGTGCAAGAAATGGACTTTCAGGCTCATGTTACAGCCTTGTTCTTTGAAGGCATTGAGCATCCTGGCAACAATATCCTTATAGTTCTCATCCCGCCTGTTCCCCAAGAATTTGAGAACAACATCCTTGAAGGAATCCCAGGCTTCTTTTTCCTTCTCAGACATCATTTCAGTGAATGCTCCATCTGAAATGAGTTTCCTTATATCAGGGCCAACAAACACTCCTTCCTTTAGCTTTGCTTCAGAAAGTCGGGGGAACTTTGAGCAAAGGTACCGAAAGCACTCACCATCTTTTGGAAGGGACTTGATGAATTGCTTAATGAGACCCAACTTAATGTGGAGAGGTGGTAATAGAATTTTATCACGAGGTACCAAGCTCTCATGAAGAACATTTTTCTCACCGGGTCTCAAATACTCCCGAATTGGCCAGTCTTTTTTCCCCCAGTGTAGGTCGCGGGCCCGGCTATCCCACAAGCAAAGGAAGCAGGGATATTTGGTGAAACCGGATTGCTGCCCTAATAGCATGGATAGAATTTTAAAGTCTCCACAAATCATCCACTTATGCTCATCATAACGAATCTTCTGAAGAATCAGGGCCAAATTCTCATATTTTTCTTGGAGAATAACAGAGTGAGCAATAGGAACTGAAGCGAATGTGTTGCCATTATGAAGAAGAACACCTTTTATGCTGTCTTTTGACGAATCAATGAACAGCCGCCATTCAGCAGGATCATACTTTTCCATCACTCCGTATATATCGTTGCAAAATACCAAATCTTCCTCTTTGCTGAAATACTTCAAAAATTGTGTCTCGCGGTTGCGGTACCAATAAAAAGTTGTTCCTGGTGACAATAGATTTTTCTGTTTAAGCCGAGAACCTAGCAGTTGGGCAGCATCTTTTGGGAGTCCTAAATCCCAGACTAAATCATTCAATTCAGCTTGAGAGAAAAGTTTAGGTTTCGGATCTGGTTCAGTTTCAAACTCGGAAGTACTGGACTCATCGGGAAAAGCCATCTGATGAGTCTCATCATGATCAGAACCGTCCACACAAATATGATCCAAAGATTTTGGTGGTTCAGGCACAGGTACTTCGTTGCTATGAGGCATAGGCCTAATTGCTGAGGGAAGGTTGGGGTAACTTATTACGTTCTTATTTTTTAAGTTGTATCCCTTCACAATGCAAGAGCAAAAATAGCAGTCACTGCTGTGGTCTCTTTGTTCACGCCACATCATAGGTATTCCGAAACGAAATGCTTGTTTTTTACCTTTCATCCATAAGCGTAGATCTTCCTCACATGTCTTGCACACTTTGTGAGGAGCCCACGGTTTGTCTTGATCGCCTAACTTCAAACCGAAATAGGCGAAATATACTTTTTTAATAAATGCAGAAATGTTCCTCTGCCGCTTTTTCACGGTATATTCCCCACAAATAAAACAAAAACTGTCCGGAGAGTTGACGCAACCTCTGGCTCTGTGAGCCATCACAAATACACAGCACTGCAAACTACAACTGTAGTGAACCACTTCGGAATAAAGCTGGATTACGACTGAGCAAACAAAAGGTAATAATGAACTTGCAAGAAACTGAAATTTGACAGGAACGTTCATGTCGCAACCACCGTGTTTGAGCGAGCGAACGAGGCGAGGCGAACAGGAAAGAACATGCGCCAGCGCGAGTACTGGATTTAGCCCCCCGCCTCCCAATTGTCCTGTTAATGTATAAAATGAATACAAAACACTCTAAAATATCATGAGGGAGTGTTTCTAGTTAGTTAACCATTACAACCTCTATTTTGGGCCTAGAAAATAAACTGCAGTCGGCTAAAAAGAAATTATGTGAACATTCCTTATATGGGTAAGAAATCTAATTTTGCAAGAAAACGTGACGTGATGGAACATTTTGGCTATTTTTCCTGGATTCACCACCCCAAAATCTATAGGAATCAGTTGCAAAACTGGAGGCAGTTTTTTGGTAGTGTACCTGTGTTATGGGTTGGGCATTGGAGGTTTAGAAATAGCAAAAATTATCTCCTCTTGGATATTTGATTCTACTTAATCTAATAGGTCAAGATCATGTTAACTTAAAGCATCATTTCTGCAGTGTAAAATGTTCTCATAGAGGGCTTTCTTACTTCCCCAAGAAAATGAAAGCTCATTTGTTTGCTTAGAGCCTTTCTGATTGGAGTGTTTTGAAATGATATATAGTACTGCCATTGACATTGTATTGTTGAATAAGGAAGCCATTTTGATTTACACATGTGTTTGTGTTTGTAAATCATGGTATTTTAGTGACTTATGTCTGTAAGTGACCACATATGTGCATAATGTAGTCATTGCTATTCTGAAAGTATATGCGTCAGACCAATGGTGTGTACTTTCACTGTGAATGAGCACAAGGGCGAAGTGGTGGTAGAGGGCAAATATACATGCATATGTTATAAAACATTAATGAGTGTTACTAAAAAATCTAGGTGCAGACATTTACACCTGCTATAGAACAGGCACATATGATCACGCCAAGTTTAACATGCATTTTCAACCACTTTACTTTCTAAAATAGGGGTATATGTGCATACTTATCTTTATAAAATAAGTGCAAAATGTAAGCATGTGGTGCAGAGTCTAATTTTTAATTTGTTTGTGGATGAAGTGTGAAAGCAGTACTGTAGGGCTGGTCCCCCTGCAATTCTGCGGCTGCAGATCTCCGGTCTGCTCAGACGCCTGAACCAAAGCTGACCAAACAAGATGGTTTCCTGCTGCAAGAAACTTTCGCTGTGTTGCCAGTCTCAGACTTGGCCTTCAAGCAGCTGCTTGCTAAGTGTTTCTATGTGTGAATACTGAAGCCCATTGTTCCTGGCTAATTCACTGCCCACATGCCAGAAACACCTGCTTCTCCGTCCCTTGTCATCTATAGATGGTTCTACTGGCCTTGGACACTTGTACCTATGCCCAGAAACTACATACCATTTTCTACATATGACATCATACTATAGATCCTTTGTTTGCACGAAAGATGCTTGTAGACTACCTCCTGATTCACTGAGAACTCTTTGGATTGTCTCATGACAACCAATTACCAAAAAGTGATAAGGACTCATCACGAAGAATAATATAGTCTGCACAGAAGAACGTTTGTGCCTTTTTGTGCTCCGTGTGCCCTGTGCTAGCTACCTTGCCTGTCTGCAAGACAGATACACACTACGTGTGTGCAAGGCCGTTCTTCTAAGGACAGAGATAAGACTTTTACAGATACCTCTGGTTCTGTGTTCTCACACGGCTCACTCCAAAAGGGCTGTAGCCTTTGTTATCTAGCCTAGCTGCCTCGTTGGACCCCGTGCTGCTCCAGAGACTTCGCGGACCCAGCCACCAGAATTCTGGCAAGAGCTAAAGTACTGTCATATTTCTCCTCCTCTGGGAGGGCAGTGGTTAGCTAGAAACTAATTTTCTTAATTCCTCTGAGTGCAGAGCGAATCAGTGACATCTGGTTACTAATCAGTGATTTATCACTTTGTCTAACTGTAATCTTGTGCTTCGATAACTTGCTACCTCATATTTCTAATTATATATCTATAACTATATGTCTGTATATTTTTTACCTTGCTACCCATAATAAATCTAATATATACAGACGAGGCTCTTTCATGGCTCATTGCCAGTACACTCATAGAACCTTGGGCTGGGTATTAGTAGCTAATTTTCCATATACATTAACTGAGAGCATAACTTATTTTGTTTGCTATTAATAATCCCTACAGTACCTGACTTGTAAATCCAAGGACAATATTGACAAATGGACTGTTGTTCTTAAAGAGACAGTATGCTTTTTCTGACAGGCTGTGTGCCTAGTATGATTTGCTCATCATTGTTGTGAAGTTAACTTTAGTTTTTCTTTTCTGAATCATACTGTTGTTCATGTTACATCTTGACTAATAAAATGGTCATGCATATATTGCCATACTGCCTGAAGCCTGTTTCTTATGTGGGGAGAAACTACATAAGGACAGAGTAAAGGGCATCATAGTCTGGAGGGTTGTCTCATCTATCTATCTATAGATATTGACATGCATGTATGTATTACATCTCCACTGGCTCAGTTTTAAAGAAAGCAGCCACTGGACTAGGAGTGAGTAGGGATCACTCTTACAGTCACTGCCTCTGGACTCCTTGAATTTTGCCAGTGTTCCAGAGGAAATCAAAATAACAAAACCCAAAAAGGTCAACCATTTTTTAGTGCTCCAGAGGAAGGAAGGGTGTGTTGAGCAAAGACAGGTTGACCCTCAATGATGGAGAGGCTGAGCTTCATGGAGAACTTAAGGGATTGTCTTAAGAAATTTCTTCACAATGTCTAGGCTGGACAATGGGACCATCAAGGATCAGTGGTGCCCTTGAGGAAGAAGGTGCCAGGAGCCCCTCATTCAGGCTATAACACCATTTGAATAATTTTGCATGAATTTTAGCTAAGAATGTAAATAAGTCACTAATCTGAGGAGGAGCAGCCTAGTGGTTAGAGCAGCGTTTTTCAACCACTGTGCCGCGGCACACTAGTGTGCCGTGAGATATTGTCTGGTGTGCCGTGGGAAAAATTCCAATTTCATCTGTAACATGTGGCCTCAGCTCACAAATTAGGGTTGCCAACCAGCCGGTTTTCAGCCGGCCTGGCCGGTTTTTCCATGGCCAGGCCGGCTGCCAGCACAGTTGTAAAACCGGCCATTGAAAAGTCGGTTTTTTGCTCTGGCCGCAAGATCGGGAGTGGCCAGAGCAAAAAAACGGCTTTTGTGCCGAAGTCCGCGGCGCGAACGCGATCGCGATTCCCTATAGCAGTGCAGCCGCTGGTTCTGCTTTGTACAGAGCAGCGGCTGCACTACACTTACATTGAAAAGTAAAGAGAAACTGTGTCAGGAGCCCTCCGATCATGCAGAGCCCGAGGAAGTGATGTCATGGGGGCGGGCTCCTCACAGGCTGTCTTTCCTTTTCAAATTAACTTTAGCTGCAATAAAGTTAATTTGAAAAGGAAAGACAGCCTGTGAGGAGCCCGCCCCCATGACATCACTTCCTCGGGCTCTGCGATGACCGGAGGGCTCCTGACACAGTTTCTCTTTACTTTTCAATGTAAGTGTAGTGCAGCCGCTGCTCTGTACAAAGCAGAAGCAGCGGCTTGGGCAGAGGGGGGGGGGGGTGTGAGTGAACCAGCAAGGGGGGGGGGGAGTGTGATTGAACCTGCAGTGGAGGGGGGGGGGTGGTGTGAGTGAACCAGCAAGGGGGGGGGGGGCGATGGTGTGAGTGGATAAGCAGGGGCGGGGGGAAGGGAGTGTGTGAACCAGCAGGAGGGGTGAGTAAGTGAAAGGGGGGTGGGTGAGTGAACCAGCAGTGGAGGGGGGGGGGGGTGTGTGAGTGAACCAGCAGGGGAGGGGGGTTGGTGTGAACCAGCAGGGGAGGGGGGTTGGTGTGAGTGTTTGATTCCTATTCAAGAGAATTACTTTATATATAGTCAATATAGGCACAGAGGTAAATTTTTTTAACATTTTCTAATGGTGGTGTGCCTCGTGATTTTTTTCATGAAAAAAGTGTGCCTTTGCACAAAAAAGGTTGAAAAACACTGGGTTAGAGGAATGGCCTAGTACCCAAGAGGTCTGGGCTCAGTTCCCACTGGCACTCCTTGTGATCTTGATAGATTGCCTTGGAAGAAAAGGCCTGGCATTCTACTGCTAGTCATACCTTGCTGAAAAAAACAACAACAAAAAAAAACCAAGGGCTGCTGGGTCACCAGGAATCAGCATTGACTTGATGGCACTTAATAAAAGACATTTGTAGTAACTCTGTTCCAGAAGCAGGGCCAGCCCCAGAATTAATTCAAGGTGTTGGCATCCTAGACAAACCTGCTATAATCTATTGTTTAACTTTGAATGTTCTGTTCTTTGCCCCCCCCCCCCCACACACAGAGGTTTATGCTCTAGGCAGCCATCTAGTTTGCCTAGTGGTTGGGCCGTCCCTGACCAGAGGTTGATAACTCCACATAAGCTGTCTTATTCTGCTTCCTGGGAGCACCAGGCCACTAATATATTGCCCGATGTTCCCCAGGAGCCTTCTTAAAGGAGTCAGTGCATTCCTATATCCAGAGCATAATTGCAGACAAAAAGGGAGTAGAACTGTGATCCCCTGATCTCCTCTTCCCTACAGGGAAGGGCTGCAGCAAAATACTATTGCTGCTCTGGACTCTGAACAGAAATGGCATTCCAAACTGCTTCCCCAGAAAACCCCCTGAAGAAGATCGCTCTTCCCCCAAAGATCATTCAACCCCTCTGTAGGCCCCCCAAGTCCTAACTTCTGGATATCACTGGCAGTATAGGATTAGGGACAGGAGTGACCCTCATTTGCTTATGGCATGTCTGGCACTGGGTTCAAAATTGCACGGTTGACCCCTGGTGGTACTATGGTGGTACTTCCGCTGGTGATCCAGCTATCATATGCAGTAAGGGGGTTGAGAGAAAGAGGCTGGTGGGAAGAAAGAGTGGAGAATGAGAAAGAGGAAGAGAGAGTAAAAGAAAGAGTGATTGTTGGGAAAAAGGAGAGTGGCATAGCTGAGTGTAGTTAATTTTGAGTCTTTTCATCTCCATTTTTTGGAGGGGGATTTTGCTGGTAAAAACATGAGTAGTGACACATAAATACTACTTTCAAATACTACTGTTTTTGAAGATATAGCATCCATCTAGTACCATGACTGAACACTGTAAGTTAATTCAAATGTATCTTTTATGTGGATTATTTGGTTTTAAGCTGCAAAACTGATTTCATTCAGCTCCACTACTCATGGACTAGGAATGCATTTTTGGCAAGAAAATTTTTCTAGTATGACACACACCATTATCTTCATCTTAACCCATCCAAGCCTGCTGCCATCTGGTTCATCTTTATGCTCCCTGTCCTGCACTGGCCACTCTAATTGCACGCTCTCCCATTCCCCTCGTCTCTTCCCTTCACTACCTCAGGGTTACTCTGGATTCCTCCCTCTCTTTCCATGACCGCATATCTTCTCTTATTTGCCATTCTTTTTTTCTCTTATGACAAATGTGTGAAGTTCATCCCTCCTTCCCTCCCTTTTCTCTGACTGCTCTCTTACTGTCCTTAGTTATTTCCAGACTTTATTATTGTAATGTTCTCTTGCTGGTCCTCCTTGCTACAAAATCCAACACCTACAGCTTATTCAAAATATGGCAGCTTGCATTCTTACTCACTCTTCTCATTCCAGTCACATCACCTCCCTGCTTATTCATCTTCAATGTCCCTCCCTCCCCCCCCTCAAATATCACATGAATTATAAGATAGTCAACCTGGTCCATAAAATTATTCACCCAGGTACCCCTCAATACCTTCTCCAATTTCATACCCCACATCATCTCTTGAGATCCATTTGCATCAGCCATCTAGCCTCCCTCCTGTTTCACGCGCACATCTTGAACTCACCCGTAAATCTGCCCTTTCCTTTATGGGACTCACACTTTGGAAGTCATTACCCACTCCCCTACAGGCAGAATTCTCATTCTTTAGGTTCACAAGCATTCTGAAGACCCATCTATTTAATATGGCTTTTGACGTCCCCCTCCCTCAGTCTCAGCCTGATGCTTCTCATCTTTCTGTACCTGACCCCCTCCTCCCATAACCTGATGTCTCTTCCCTTCCACCCATCCTCTTTTCCCATCCTATCATCTTTTCTTCTAAACTTTAGTCTCTCTTTCTTCTGCCCTGTCTAATTAAGGCATTCTTTTCTGTTCTCCCTTTTCTCACAGCCAATTTATTTTGCAAGCCTGGGCGGTATATCAAGAATCTGAATAAAGATAATGATCATTTTAGTCTTATTGTCAATGAGTAGAATAGCCATTATGGCTATAACATTCTGAAACATTTCAAAATTGCATATAGTACACAAATGCATAAGAGGCAGAAATAAAATAAAATATACAATGAAAATGTATTTTTGCTTCCTGCTCGTTCTGGATCAGGATGGGATATGGAAGTTGAAATGAGTGATTGAGATTATGGTACTTGCAGACTGTGAAATATGGAAGATTTCTCAAATTTTAACCAACCTTACACATGATCATAAAGTTCTACAACCATGCTACAGCAGTAGGTCTACAATAAATATCCAGCTCATGGCTTCTCATTGTTTAGGGTGATTAGCTAGGCCAAAAATTAGAATCTGAACTGAGCCGATCCTGAGTTGGATCGCCAGTGAAAACAATACTTTAATTTTAATAGATGAAAAGAATGGAAGTTTGGTTCTTTCATAATCTAGCCTTTTAGTATCTTAAGTATCCTACCTAAACCACATTAGGTATTTCAGTCAGTGTGGAGGCATAGCCTAGTGGCTAAAGCCGCAGGCTCTAAACCATCTGAATATTGCCCCCATGATTTTCTCACTAGTTTCTTTACCTTCACCTTCTCCTCCCAGCTCACTATTTTTCTGGCTTATGGGATTATACAGCACTCATTCCCATCATACACCATAATCTGTAGTCTGAAAAATCAAGAAGTAGTAAGTTCCTTTAGAAATCTCATCTTTGGGAAATAATATGAAAGTAAATAAGACATAGCATTGCCATCCTAAACTTTACCAAGGGTCAGCTGGTATACCTTGAACATCACAGTTATAGAGTGAGAAAGTACTAGAGATATAATCAAATCCTAGGTTTTTTTTTCTTGATATGGTTTATTGTTGTTTTTTTATTTATTTATTTATTTTATTTATTTATTTAACATTTCTTATATACCGCGCTATTTGTCATCAGCGCGGTTTACATCAAAACAATAGAACACTTGACCAGATACATTGGCCGTCGTTTACATAAAACGGGGAGTTAACATGGAGGAGAACTTGGGGAACTATTTACATTCAAGTTTATAGCAAACTTAGGAAACTATGTACAAATCGGTTGTATTACATATTAGGTATGATTACAGTGTTTTTTTTACTCATTGATTACTCATTGATCATGAAGAAGGCAGCTAGAGCACAATCATTTAAAAGCTCAGACTTGAATTAATTAACCCCTTTTCTAAATCATGAAATATTAGAGGCCCTATCACTAGGCTGCCTAGCCCCCAAAGTATATTGCTGCCTTTGCACCTATTGAACACAGCATTGTATTGACAATTTTCAGGGAGTAAACCCTCCAAGTATTTGAAAACTGTCCAGTTTAATGGATGCTAGCACGAAACGATTTACTACTTGGTCTCTGTAATTCCTGTTGACAGATAAAAGGGAAAGTATATCGTAATGATAGAGCTGAACAAATTGGTGGAGGGGTTGCGCTCTATGTTAGAGAGGGCATTGAGTCAGAAAGGATTAAAGTTTTGCAGGGAACAAAATTTGCTGTAGAATCTCTATGGATTGGAATTCCATTTATGAAGGGGAAGGTGATGGCAGTGGGAGTATACTATCGACCACCTGGCCAGAATGATCAAATGGATGATGAAATGCTCAAAGAAATCAAGGAAGCTAACAAAAGCCACAACAGAGTAGTAATAATGGGTGATTTCAATTACCCCGGTATCGACTGGGACAGTGTCACAGCAGGACAAGCTAAAGAGATAAAGTTTCTAGATGAAATAAATGACTGCTTCTTGGAGCAGCTGATTCATGAACCGACCAGAGGGGAAGCCATACTGGACCTAGTCCTTAGTGGAACGCCAGATCTGGTGCAAGAAATAAGGGTGTTGGGACCACTTGGCAATAGTGATCATAGTATGATCATGTTTGATTTAATCAGTGGAGGACAGATAGTAAAGGAATCCACAGTACTACCTTTTAACTTTCAAAAGGGAGACTATGATAGAATGAGGAATATAGTTCGGAAAAAACTAAAAGGAGCGGTTCCAAAGGTTAAAGACTTACAGCAAGCTTGGGTGTTATTTAAAAATACTATCCTCGAAGCCCAGACCAGCTGTATTCCACGCATTAAGAAAAGTGGAAGAAAGTCCAAAAAACTGCCAGCATGGTTTAAAGGTGAGGTCAGAGAGGCTGTTGCTGCCAAAAGAGCAACCTTCAGGAAATGGAAAAAAGAGCCAAATGATGAAAACTGGAAACAGCACAAGCACTGGCAAGTTAAATGCAAAGCATTGATAAGGCAGGCAAAGCGGGAATTTGAGAAGAAACTTGCTACGGAAGCAAAAACACGAAATAAAGACTTTTTCAAGTACATTCGTAGCAAAAGGCCTGTGAGAGAGTCAATTGGACCATTAGATGATAGAGGGGTAAAAGGGGCAGTAAGAGGAGACAAGGCTATAGCAGAGAGACTGAATGAATTCTTTGCTTCGGTCTTTACTGAGGAAGATGTAGGGATGTTACCCAAGACTGAAGTGGTATTTAAAGGTGATACTGCAGAGGAATTGAGAGAAATATCGCTACACCGGGAAGATATATTACAACTATTTGATAAACTGAATAGTAGCAAATCACCTGGACCGGATGGTATACATCCCAGAGTGTTGAAAGAACTGAAATATGAGATTGCAGACCTGTTATTGGTAATCTGTGAACTTTCATTAAAATCATCTGTAATACCTGAAGATTGGAGGGTCGCCAACGTAACACCAATTTTTAAAAAGGGTTCCAGGGGTGACCCGGGAAATTACAGACCGGTGAGCCTGACGTCAGTACCAGGGAAAATGGTAGAAACCATCATAAAGAACAAAATTACACAGCATGTAGATAGTCATGGCCTAATGGGAGACAGCCAACATGGCTTTAGACAAGGAAGATCTTGTCTTACTAATCTGATCTGTTTTTTTGAAGGTGTGCATAAACAGGTAGACAAAGGTGAGTCGGTTGATATAGTGTATCTGGACTTTCAGAAAGCTTTTGACAAGGTCCCCCATCAGAGACTTTTGGCGAAGCTAAAAAGTCATGGGATAGGAGGCAGTGTACTATTGTGGATCGGGAACTGGTTAAAAGATAGAAAGCAGAGGGTAGGGATAAATGGCCAATATTCCCAATGGAAAAAGGTGAATAGTGGAGTACCCCAGGGATCTGTACTGGGTCCGCTACTTTTTGACATATTCATAAATGACCTGGAAAAGGGAATAACTAGTGAGGTTATCAAATTTGCAGATGACACAAAACTGTTTAAAGTTGTTAAAACCCAAGAGGATTGTGGAAAACTGCAGGAGGATCTGGATAAATTGGAAGACTGGGCATCCAAATGGCAGATGAAATTTAATGTGGACAAGTGCAAAGTTATGCACCTAGGAAAGAACAACCCACACTATAGTTACACGATGCAAGGCTCCACATTAGAAACCACCACCCAGGAAAAAGATTTAGGAGTCATCGTGGATAACATGTTAAAACCCTCCGCCCAGTGTGCAGCGGCGGCCAAGAAAGCAAATAGAATGCTAGGTATCATAAGGAAAGGGATGGAGAATAAAACAAAGGATATTATAATGCCTCTGTATCGCTCCATGGTACGACCGCACCTTGAATATTGTGTGCAATTCTGGTCACCGTATCTTAAAAAGGACATAGAGTTATTAGAAAAAGTACAGAGAAGAGCCACCAAATTGGTGAAGGGGATGGAAGGCTACTCCTATGAAGAGAGGCTAAAAAGGTTAGGGCTCTTTAACCTAGAAAAGAGACGGCTGAGGGGAGATATGATAGAGGTGTATAAATTAATGAATGGAGTGGAACGGATAAACGTGGATCAATTGTTTACGCTATCAGAATATAGAAGGACTAGGGGACATGTAATGAAGCTACAGGGTAAACTATTTAAGACAAATAGGAGAAAATATTTCTTCACTCAATATGTAATCAAACTCTGGAATCAGTTACCGGAGGATGTAGTAAGGGCTGTTAGTATAGCTGGGTTTAAAAAAGGTTTGGACAAGTTCCTGGAGGAAAGGTCCATAAACCACTATTAAAAAGGGACCCAGGATATCAATGCTTGGCCTAGTACAAGCACTGCAGAACCTGTGTCTTTTGGGGAAACTGCTAGATACGTATGACCTAGATTGGCCACTGTTGGAAACAGGATACTGGGCTTGATGGACCTCGGTCTGAACCAGTATGGCATTTCTTATGTTCTTATGTTCTTACCATAGGGCCTATTTACTAAACAATATTAGCTGGTTAATGTGAGAACTACCATGTGCTAACAATTAACTAAGCATCATGATAATACACAGTCGTTCCCAAATTAAACAGCAAATGGGGTGGGGGGGGGGAATGGAAAAGAGAAAGCATAGGCAAATAATGAGTTTTATAGTTAATGAGAAAATATCTACCATGAATTTAATCTTGAAATGGTAAACAATGTGGAGGAGGTTGAGGCTACCTACTTGTTATTCTATCTTACAGCACCAGTTACTGTTTAACTGCTTTATATACTTGTTGTTCAATTGTAAACAGTATGATTACCTGAAATAGTGGTATAAAAACACACAAATGAATAAAGATATCTGCATAGTGTTTTCTGCCACTCAGATAAAGTGAGTAAGGACATTTTCTCTGCATTGGCTAAATGGCAAAATGCTGAGAAGCTCCACACTAAATGTGGCTGTTAACCCTTAATGGCTGCAAAAACCTTAGCATTTTTTTGTAAATATGCACATAGGGGTCCTTTTATTATAGTACTCTGGAATTACTAAAGTTTACTGACAAAATTTAACAGGCAGTTACTTCAAATCATCTGTGTAAACTGGGGGAATTTCCAGCATTTTGCATTTCAGTGAATTTGATTTCTTTATTGCATGCTAACTGAATGGAAGTTGGTGTGATGCCGTTAACTACCCCTCATTAGGTGGTGTTAACTGCTCTGTGTTATTAGCTGCAATAATAGCTAATATGAGATATCTACTTCTGCACCAAGGGACATGTTTACTAACCCATGCTATCAATGAGGGGTTCAGCAAGCAGTAAGCACACTGCACTAAAAATTGGTGCGGGGTCCCATGTAAAGAATTCCATGCTAACAGATAGGGGGCCAATAGGTGTAAACAGGGTGGGTTTGGAGCTGAATGTAGGAATTTATAGCACATCATGATTAGCACAGATGCGATGGGCATTTTCTAAATATGATTGTTGCCGTTAACATGGATGTACTTAATGCCACCTCAATGGATGATGTCAATCTAGCATGTGGATGCATGTGGAGTGGAGGAGTGGCCTAGTGGTTGGGGCACGGTACTTAAGGTCGGGGGTTCAAATCCCACTAGAGGACAGCAACCTTGGGCCGGAAGGACTGGGGTTTCTAGTCCCACAGGTGCTCCTTGTGGTCTTGGGCAAGCCACTTAACCCTCCATAGCTCATGTTCCCTGTAAAATAGTTATCTCCAAGTTATAATGCCCTGGTCAATGTAATTTCAGTTTGTTCAATGTAAACCACACTGATGCAGAATAGCGCGGTATATAAGAAAATATAAATAAAATAAATCTATCATGGATTTCATGTTAGAAATGTACCTATGGCATTAGGATGGATACACATGCTCTCAAAGGTGGGGCAGGCCTCCATGCTGGTTTCATTGCCTGACCACACACAACCGATGCACTTTTTAGTAAACATGCTCCTAGGAGAGTAATTTCATAATAGGTTATTCTGTTAATTGGGCTAATGCTGACCTCTTGAGATCCATCCCCTGGGTTTCTTGGCTAGATGCAACCAGAGATAAATTTCCAGGACTTTCTTCTATGCAGTGAGCCTACAGCACCTGGTGGTCTCCTATCCAAGTACTAGCCAGGCCAGATCCTGATGTTTTGAAGTAGACAAAATGTGCCTGTTTTATAAAAAATAGGTACACAGGAAGCTGTGTAGCAGGACAGTTGATGAATTTCTCTTGCTTTTTAAAGGATGGCCAGGTGAAGTGATTTTCCCTTGTAATGAAGAAATATATAACAGGATATGTGAGCAATGGAGTAACATCGAGGAGGAGCCTTAGGATGGCATTACTAATGGCAAATGTAGACACAAAGAGCTCTCTATGTTAGAGAGGGCATTGAGTCAGAAAGGATTAAAGTTTTGCAGGAAACAAAATTTGCTGTAGAATCTCTATGGATTGAAATTCCATGTAAAAGGGGGAAGGCTATGGCAGTGGGGGTGTACTAACGAGCGCCTGGCCAGAATGACCAAATGGATGATGAAATGCTCAAAGAAATCAAGGAAACTAACAAAAGTTACAGCGCAGTAATAATAATGGGTGATTTCAATTACCCCGGTATCGAATGGGTCAGTGTCACATCAGGACATGCTAGGGAGATAAAGTGCCTAGATGAAATAAATGACTGCTTCTTGGAGCAGCTGGTTCATGAACCGACCAGAGGGGAAGCCATATTAGACCTAGTCCTTAGTGGAACACCAGATCTAGTGCAAGAGATAAGGTTGTTTGGGCCACTTGGCAATAGTGATCATAGCATGATCGCCTTTGATTTAATTAGTGGAGGAGGGATAGTAAGGAAATCTACAGTACTACCTTTTAACTTTCGAAAGGGAGACTATAATAAAATGAGGAAAACAGTTAAGAAAAAACTAAAAGGAGCAGTTGCAAAGGTTAAAGACGTACATCAAGTTTGGGTGTTGTTGAAAAATACTATCTTGGGGCGGAGCCCGATGTCCAGCGGGATGGTCGCATAACGCTGAGGCTCCCGAGAGGCCTACTCAGAATCCTGAATTAACACCGGACATACTTGAATTTCTGTTCTGATCTTGCCGGGGCACATTGATGAGATGGCGGGGACCAAACCTACGCGCCTGGAATTTGGATCTCCAGCGGCTTCTCACGGCAAACGCTCCAAAACTGAACCCCCGTCCCCGCAGAAGGGGCTGGCTTTGCGCGAGGGCCCCGAAATGCAGCAGGAAATCCTCGCAGAGATTAGAGGGGTTAAGGACCTCGTGCAGTCAAACGGTGAAGCACTCCGAGCGCTGCGGGAAGATCTTGGTGTACTGCAAGGCAAGCTAGAGGGGCTCTCTTCGCGTCAGGACAAAATGGAGAGCATATTAGACTCCCACGCGGTCCGGCTGTCTAAGCTCGACAGAGTTGAACGTCAGGTGCGGGCCTTGCGGAAAGAAGTGGAAGATGGCAATAATAGAGCGCGCCGCAACAACCTACGACTCGTGGGCATACCGGAGGGAGCGGAATCGGGAGACATGAAGGAGTTTTTATATAAATCCTCCCTTCCCTGCTCCAAATCACCTTTACCAAAGAATTGGAGATCGATCGCGCTCATCGTGTACCCACAAACATAACGCTCAACAGGAAGACCCCGCGGCCTATCATCTTTCGACTTTTGAGATATCAACATGTTGAGCAAATTCTCAGTGCCTCTCGGGCAAAGGGCCATATGGAGTTTGAGAGCCACAAGATCTCCTTCTATCCTGACTTGGCTAAACCCACGGTCGACCGCCGAAAGCGCTTTCTGGAATTCCGGCCGAGGCTTCAACAACTACAAGCACGCTATGGCCTGATGTACCCGGCCAAGCTCCGAGTCACGCTTCACAATCAGACCAGAACATTTGAGGACCCTGATCTACTAGCGGAGTTTTTGGATGCTAAAGAAGCTGACTTGATGCGCTGACTTCCAGAATATTCCTGCCAGTATTCTCATACTCGCTGTACCTGCCATATTGGATTTGCCGCGGCTCAGCAAAGAGTCTGTCGCGGGCGGTTTGTTGCCTTATTTTGATGATATCTGTGACCCGACTCCATCTACCCATCGTAGCCTCGATGAGTATCAGAGACAGTGTTAATTATGGACTCTGGTGTTTCTTTTCTTTTTTTTTTATGTCTCTATCTTCCTCTCTAGGGCCTCCTCCCGCAGACATATGGTCGCCATTTTCATTGGGGGTTTTGCTTCTTCTCTAAGTTATTTTGGTACATACTTTTCAATATGGGGTGTATTAGCCAGCAGACTCGGTGATTATGTCATTGTTGTACAGATTCTGATTATGTTGTGTGTTTTCAAGCGCCCTTACCTAAAATGTCTATTACCGATTGATGGCACCATGTAAGATTTTATCATTGAACGTAAAAGGAATCAATAATCCGATAAAACGGAAGAAAATCCTAAGCTATCTAAGTCATGAAGCTGCGGACCTGATTTTCCTCCAAGAAATGCATTTAAATTCGAAGGAAACTCTTAAACTCAATATTAAACCTTACATGGTGGCCGCCTATTCCCCAGCCGTTTCTAAGAAATGTGGGGTTGCCATACTGGTTAGGAAATCTCTGATGAGGCTGACATGCAGGCCTTTCCTTTCCTTTGGCAATCCCGCATGGTGAAATATCTTGGGGTAACCATTACTGTTCTCCTTTAGAAGACACTATTAGTTTTAATGCCAAAGAGGTAGTCTCCAAAGTCCGTGAGCTCACAAATCGTTGGTCTCCCTTATCCCTTACATGGTGGGGCCGCCTAGAAACTGTGAAAATGATGATAGTCCCCAAAGTGAACTATATCTTAGAAATGCTGCCATGCTTACTCCCGCTACACACCTACAAAGATATTGAGGGCCTTCTCGTCCGCTATCTCTGGCAGGGCAAACCACCAAGGATAGCTAAACAAAAACTACAGTCTGCGAAGGAGCTAGGGGGTATCCGCTTTCCTGATTTTCTCAGATATCATCAAGCCTTCCTACTTAAACAAGGTGCCCGATGGCTAGATGCCTCAACAGACAGCAGACCAGTTTGGCTTGACATAGAAGAGGAGCTTAGTAGCCCAATTCCGTTGATCCATCTCCCCGGTATGTCCCATCAAGTAGACACCCGCCATCCCCCAATGATTGTCGATACTCTTGCGGCCTTTAACACTCTCATTCTATCACTGGGCCCAAACGTATGTCCTCAGGACGGACTCCCGCTGTGGAATAACCCCAGAATTCAAGTCCTAAATAGAACGATAGCATGGAAACCCTGGTACTCTAGGGGGGTCTGGACACCCCAACAGCTCTTCTCTGCAGCTCGTTGGAAAACCTTTTTTGATTTACAAAAGGAATTTGCGTTACCAGTGAAACATTACTTTCAATGGATGCAGCTTCAACACTGCCTCAAAAGTGCTCGAGTCCTGCCGCCCTCTGTCCCTACTGAGGACGGGCTATTAGACCTAATTCACTCTATTAGTAGTACACATGGGGTAGCCTCTAACTTCTATAACTATTATGTCAGGGTACAGATACTGCTTCTTGTAGAGCCCAACAAGCCTGGGAGCGCGAACTGCAAACCACTTTAACCCCTGTGCAATGGAGCGTTTTCTGGAGCAAAGTAGTGCGGGTTTCCCGATCTGCCTCAGTTACCCAAACTCTCTTCTTTTTTGCACATAGATGCTTTTATACTCCAGAAAAAATAGCCAAATGGAACACAACTGCTAGGGACCAGTGTTGGTCTTGCCATACTGCTGTGGGAACCCTCGCTCATGTCATTTATGAATGTCCTCAACTACAGGTTTACTGGGGGCGGGTCTGGGGTCATATTCAATTTATCTTGCACCTCCACGAGCCTCTTTCTTGGAAGATTGTGGGACTCCGCTGAGTGGCGGAGGTCCCCTCTCTTCCTAAGAAGGGTCGCTTTCTCCTTGATTTCATGCTGGGTATAGCCATATGTTTAATCACGAGGAATTGGAAGGATAGCTCTCGACTTACTGTCAATGAATGGTGGAACCTTGTCTGCTTATATAGTAAATATGAGCAGATATCTCGGAGAGCTATTCCCCATACCCAAACTCACTCTCGCTTGTCTAAATGGCAGATGCTCAATGATTATGTACAATCTGCTCATTGCTCCGACATGTCTGTTTAATGTACACTCATCATGTTTCAGATCACCGTTAGGTTTTGTAACACAATAATGTCAGTACACGCCCGTTTCGGGAATGATTAGTTTTCTAGAGAAGAAGCAGGGGGGAGGGGGTGGCAGGGGTTTACTTTGGTGTATGTATCACATTCTATGTATGTATCTGTCTTTTAGCTGTATGTCTTCCTTTCCTTTGTTGTTATAAAACGAAAATAAAGAATTTAAAAAAAAAGAAAAATACTATCTTGGAAGCCCAGACCAGCTGTATTCCACGCTTTAAGAAAAGTGGAAGGAAGTCCAAAAAACTGCCAGCATGGTTTAAAGGTGAGGTCAGAGAGGCTGTTGTTGCCAAAAAAGCATCTTTCAGGAAATGGAAAAAAAGAGCCAAACGACGAAACCTGGAAACAGCACAAGCACTGGCAAGTCAAATGTAAGGCATTGATAAGGCAGGCAAAGGGAGAATTTGAGAAGAAGCTTGCTGCGGAAGCAAAAATGCGAAATAAGAACTTTTTCAAGTACATTCGTAGCAAAAAACCTGTGAGAGAGTCAGTTGGTCCATTAGATGATAAAGGGGTTAAAGGAGCACTAAGAGGCGACAAGGCGATAGCGGAGAGACTGAATGAATACTTTGCTTCGGTCTTTACTGAGGAAGATGTAGGGATGTTACCCATGACTGAAGTGGTATTTAAAGGTGCGGAAGAATTGAAGGAAATATCGATACATCGGGAAGATGTATTACAACTATTAGATAAACTGAAGAGTAGCAAATCACCTGGGCCGGATGGTATACATCCAAGGGTGTTGAAAGAACTAATATATGAGATTGCAGATCTGCTATTAGTAATCTGTGAACTATCATTAAAATCATCTCTAATACCTGAAGATTGGAGGATCGCCAATGTAACACCAATTTTTAAAAGGGTTCCAGGGATGATCTGGGAAACTACAGACCGGTGAGCCTGACATCTGTACCGGGAAAAATGGTAGAAACCATTATAAAGAATAAAATTACTCAGCATGTAGATAGTCATGACCTAATGGGAGACAGCCAACATGGCTTTAGACAAGGAAGATCTTGTCTTACTAATCTGTTATGTTTTTTTGAAGGAGTGAATAAACAGGTGGACAAAGGTGAGTCGGTTGATATTGTGTATCTGGACTTTCAGAAAGCCTTTGACAAGGTCCCTCATCAGAGACTTTTGGCAAAACTAAAGAGTCATGGGATAGGAGGCAGTGTACTATTGTGGATCAGGAACTGGTTAAAAGATATAAAGCAGAGGGTAGGGCTAAATGGCCAATTTTCCCAATGGAGAAAGGTGAATAGTGGTGTACCCCAGGGATCTGTGATGGGTCCGCTGCTTTTTGACATATTCATAAATGACCTGGAAAGTGGAATAACGAGTGAGGTTATCAAATTTGCAGATGACACAAAACTATTTAAAGTTGTTAAAACCCAAGAGGATTGTGGAAAATTGCAAGAGGATCTTGATCAATTGGAAGACTGGGCATCAAAATGAAAGATGAAATTTAATGTGGACAAGTGCAAGGTTATGCACCTAGGGAAGAACAACCCAAACTATGGTTACACGATGCAAGGTTCCACATTAGGAACCACCACCCAGGAAAAAGATTTAGGCGTCATTGTGGATACCATGTTAAAACCCTCGGCCCAGTGTGCAGCGGCGGCCAAGAGAGCAAATAGAATGCTAGGTATGATAAGGAAAGGAATGGAAAATAAAACAAAAGATATAATGACTCTATATCGTTCCATGGTGAGACCGCACCTTGAATATTGTGTGCAATTCTGGTCGCCGTATCTTAAAAAGGATATAGCAATTTTAGAAAAGGTTCAGAGAAGAGCCACCAAAATGGTAAATGGGATGGAAGGATACTCCTATGAAGAAAGGCTGAAAAGGTTAGGGCTCTTTAACCTGGAAAAGAGACGGCTGAGGGGAGATATGATAGAAGTCTATAAATTAATGAACGGAGTAGAACAGGTAAACGTAGATCGATTGTTTACCTTATCAGATTATAGAAAAACTAGGGGACATGCAATGAAGCTACAGGGTAAACTATTTAAGACTAATAAAAGAAAATATTTTTTCACTCAACGTGTAATCAAACTCTGGAATTTGTTACCGGAGGATGTAGTAAAGGCTGTTGGTGTAGCTGGGTTTAAAAAAGGTTTGGACAAGTTCCTGGAGGAAAGGTCCATAAACCATTATTAAGAAGGGACCCAGGATATCAATGCTTGACCCAGTACAAGCATTGTGGAACCTGTGTCTCTTGGGGAAACTGCTAGGTATGTATGACCTAGATTGGCCACTGTTGGAAACAGAATACTGGGCTTGATGGACCTTGGTCTCACCCAGTATGACATATCTTATGTTCTTTTGTTAGGTTACTTTTGTAGCTCAACAATATCATGCATCCCTTTGGGAATTACAAAGTTAGTTAGGGTTTTTGTGACCTTGGTAAGGGTTCATACTTAGCATTTTGAAGAGTGTTTTTAAAGATGACCAATGCAAGAATAACCAAAAGCAAGTACAGGTATGTCATGACAAACATGTTAGTATTTACTTTCTCTTATAATATATTGAGTGGAGGAGTGGCCTAGTGGTTGGGGCAAGGTACTTCAGGCCGGAAGGTCGGGGGTTCAAATCCCACTAGAGGACAGCAACCTTGGGCCGGAAGGACTGGGGTTTCTAGTCCCAAAGGTGCTCCTTGTGGTCTTGGGCAAGCCACTTAACCCTCCATAGCCCATGTTCTCTGTAAAATAGTTATCTCCAAGTTATAATGCCCTGTTCAATGTAATTTCAGTTTGTTCAATGTAAACCGCACTGATGCAGAATAGCGCGGTATATAAGAGAATGTAAATAAATAAATAAATTACAGCGCCCTGAGTTTACTTAGCACATTTCAGGACATGAAAAAAAATATATAGTTTAGTTTGCATTAGAATTTATTTATCATTAGTATTTATGTCTAGTTTGCATCAGCAAACTACTGTCGGTGAGAACAGCAACTTAGGAGATCATGTTTAACCGAGAAGTCAGGGCCATCAGAGTTGTCCACGGGTATAGAGCAGAGACAGACATGATCGGAAACACACAACTTTCCAGAATACAGTGAGCACAGGGACATCCAAAACCATTTCGACACCTACCGGTGACCCATAATATTAACAGGGATGGGTTTCTCCTGTGGTACTGCAGACCCTCTGCAGACAAGAGAAAATGCTTTAAGCTTAGAAAAAAGAGGCAGACACCGGCTGCAGCATTACAAGGAGCCATATAGGGGGAGCAAGTGGGACCTCTGGAGGACTGAAGAGCCACGCCCCAGAGCCAGTGATGCAATACCGGCCTGCACCCAATCCAGAGAGGGAAGAGTCTCTTTTAAAAAAAGCCCAGATGACTGGAGAAGAGAAGCTTTCCAAGAGGGAGAGAAGGACCAGGAAATAGGAGTCCTGGTGGAAGGAACAGGCCCAGCAGACTCAGCAGAGCCAGGTGGAGGAGTTCACCTCAAGTATCCCAAAAGTGGAGAGGACACGCTTTCCAAGAGGGAGAGATACAGAAAGGAAGCTACCCCTGGAAGGAGGAGGACTGTGCTGGAAAGTCCTGGACCTGAGTCTGGCAGAGGCCAGCAGCCATTTAAGGATATAACATGGAGTAACCAAGAAAAAGAGGAAAGACCTTCTTTAAAAGGTAACATTCTTGGCCCAGAGAGAGGGAAGCTGTGCTGTGAATGTGGTTTAACCCCAGCAGAAGGCCTACGGGAGAACCAAAAGCCTACCCTTGTGCAAGTAAGGCCAAACCCCAGCAAGAACTGGCCTCAATCCTCACCTTGCCGTGATAAGCCAAGAAAGAAAGGTAATCACTGTTTTTCTGATTATAATTTCCTGAACGCTGTGACACAGGAGGAACAGGGAATAGAGGAACGCTGTCCTACTAGAACTGTTTATGCCTCAGGATACAAACCTATATCAAATAAGAGACTCTCTAGTAAAAGAGCCGTGTGCAAGAGAGACTGTTCTCAGTCTAGAGGTACACAAAACCAGGGCTTACCTTTGAACACAGAGCATTGGGACATCATGCAAACGTTGTATAAAAAGCCTGAATGCAAGCTACCAGATATCGATGACCTTGAACCAATGCAGGTGGACATAGCTGATGACCTTTCGGACCCTGAAATGGATTGCAGCTACTGCCAGGCGGAAAGCTTTGACCTTTTAGACAAGGAATAGAGCTGTAGCCTGGGGGAATGTGTGAATCTTTGTTTTCTCATATTATTACTGTGAAGTTAACAGGTTTAATACAGTTTTTGTTTGTTTTCTTTCAACCTGAGATAAGGACAATTTCTGTTGCTGTAAAGATCTGAGCTTTTGAACTTTTTTTTGCAATCAGGGAAATAAAAGCCTTTATTCTCCCTTCACTCGGACTATTATGTTTCTTTGAGCATTTGGTTACCAGAAGGCTACTAGGACTACAAAGAAAACCTGGGCCCTGTCTTTGAGCCAAACTCAGTTACAAATATTTTTGTGTCCACCCTCTCTACTGTGACGCTTCTTTGCCACTAGGGCGGCGTTGGGACACTCCACTTCACTCTATGGCCTGTGCCTGCACCTGTGCATGGCTCTTACTCTGAATATGTGCATGGGTCGGCTGAACAGCATGTTGGACGCGCCGTGTTGGAATATCTATGTGCTGATTCCATAAATTCAGTCACGTCTATAACCATGGATGCAGAATTAGGACTGAATCATGCCCGTGCTTAAATTAAATGTGCATGCCAGAGATAACCATCCTATATGGAATCTGCCTCTTTATATTCATGTAAGTCACTTGTATATGTATATACTTATGAATTAACACATGTTCAATCATTTTGTGAAATGTTCTTGCACTCATACAATGCACACATAAATGAACATGCGAAAGGAACCGGAAATAAAATCCCTTTTTTACCATGTGCATCTCTATGAGATAATTCATACTGAATGGGATCAAGGTCTATCGAGGTCGGTATTGTGTCTCTAACAGTGGCATATCCAGGTCACAAGTACACTTCAGCCTCAGATCCCTATTTGACAATTGGACCCCACTCATGATTTTATAAATGTCTGTGTTATCTCCTTTCACTTGTCTCTTTTCCAGGATTAAGAGCCCTGACCTTTCTTCAGAAGGAAGGTGTTCCACCCCTTTTATCATTTGCATTGCCCGTCTCAGAATCTTTTTGAGATGAGGTGTCCGGAACTTCACCTGATTCTTAAGATGCATTAGAGACTGATATTCTCCATTCCTTTACAAATAATCCCTAACTTTCTTTTTAATTAGCAAGAAAAAGAAATAAGAGAAAGGTAACCAAAACCCCAAAGTGTCCTTAGTATCTCTTTGAATTTCTGTGTCTATGAATGATTTCATTACCAAATCATCTTGTCCCAGGAGCTTTGACAACCTTTATTACCTGGCTGATTCGAAATCTGTTCTTTTTTGAAGAAGGCAAAACTGTCTGTCCCACATCTGCAGATTGTAAGTCAATTCAAGCTTCTGGTACATGTTAATAATTTGTTTTGAAACACAGAGCTGGATTTCATTTAGATCTATAGTTCTTGGACTACAAATGAATTTTGACAAGATAATTCATACTAAATGTGAGATGAATTAGTATTATTGATGATGAAAAGTGCATGCATATAGACATAAGATGAATTATCAATTATAATTATGACTGTATACTTATTTCCAAATGTTAAAAATTTGTGTTCTGAGGCATGCAGGACAGAAGGGTCATGGACTGGTTTCAGCAAGAATAGCAAATGCTACTTATTTAATGGTCTTGGCATCCATGATTCTATTTCCTATTTTAAAACTCTGACATAGCACTATGTATCAAGAGCAGATCCACTTCAGGGAAAATCTGCTCCTAATTTCTTCTCTTTACATCCACATATTGAAATTCATGAACTTAAATTATTGGAGAATGATCTGTTTTATGAGTTTGGGAAAATGTTTTAATTGAAGGCCTTAATTTATAAGCATAATTTTTAAGGACTCAAAATTCAGCACATCCAATGTTTAAAAGCCACAGTGGTCAGCCTTGGCAATGAATATCATCCAGAAATTCAGAGTCAATATCCAGATAATATCCAGGGCTGCATAGGAAGATACTGCAATTAGTGCTGAAGGCTATCCAGACAGCAGTAATATTCAGCCACTATCCGGATAGTCTACCAAGATAGCACTTAGAATAGCTTCTTTGCTGCCCTACGTTATTTGGAGGGTGGGAATTACCAGATAGTGGCTGAATATTGCCTCTATCCAGATAGCCGCCAGCACCACCCTCAGTCCGACCATGGACCTCCCCAATACTCTCTGGATAGCGCCAAGATGGTCTTTGACGATATTCAGCTGCACTATGTGCATAATGCCATTGAATATCTCTCGCAGCGCCCTTGCCGAAATAGCCTCCGTGGTTATCTATCGTCCAAATAAGGGCTTCTGAATATTGGCCCCTAAGCTCCTAAATTAAGATGAATTTTCAGTTTGGCTAAAAATAGGGCAAAAATTTAGGGGCATAATCTTTAATCTGAATTACATCAAGAGTGGAAAGACTTTGAGTGTACAGGTTGAGTTCATGCTACTTCTGCCCTTTTCAGATCTTAAGCTTCCTACATGATTCATGGCCTGTGATTCAGAAGAAAGAAGGTGACGCATCATAGAGCCTAAGGTATGACACCAGAAATCCCTGATGTGGGAAAGCAATGTCGACAATGGAAGACAAAAATTATCTAAGTCATTAAATACCCTATACATGGACAAACAGGAAGTGATTGAGATAGAACATCAACCATTGTCTGGTTTTAGAAGTTGGTTTTAGAACCAATGTAAAGGTGACTCATATTTGGCATGTGAAAAGTTCCAAGCTGAATGTCATGTCTTTCTTATAGGACATATTTTATTACAAATGAACTGTATATGTTTACTAACAATCACATACATTATAATTTACTTTAAAATTGTTCCTGTCAAAGGAAAACAATGACAATTTCTCTCTGTAAAACATGCATGGCAATCCGTGCATATTAATCCCCTCAGTGAATACCAAAATGTTAATACTTGTGAAAGATTTTAAGTATTTAATTTGTTACAGTGATTCCCAGGATGGAGAATTTAGGCCAGTCCTTTTTTTTTGACAGCTCCATCCTGTTACATTTTGGGACTGGCAGCACTGATTTCAATGAGTGGAATCAGGGGCTACAAATTCACGCTGCCTTAGCATGTAAGTTCAAAACCAGGACTTGGTAATTTGCAGCCCTGCCTCTGTTACAGATGACTGCAAAAAAAAAAAGAATAAAAAAAAGTGCATTTGTCTAAGAACTTCAAGGTCAGTTATTTTCTAAGTCTATACCTTAGATAAAAAGAACATCAATAGCATTGAAACCTTCATTTACCTGAATTGTAACCCCGTGTTCTGACCGGTAGGATACTATTTTTGCACCCATGTTTCAGTGACATCAGATGGAAAACTCCATTGTTATAGTGTGGATTTGCTTGCCTCTTTGAATTTAAAGGGCTGTTTTTTTAAGGGACGCGTGGAAAGTTTATACAGTACATTATTTATGCACATACTGTAAGTTCCTATTTTAAAGGGCTTATGTGCACCAATGGGCACTTACATGCACACTTTAAATGGTTGCTGCTCTATAAGTGCATTTGTATTTTCTATCTGCACACTTTCATTGTGGGCGTGCACAGGAGCGGAGCTTAAAAGTTGTGATCCTGCACAATAGAGGTGCAGGTATTTGCACCTGTTCTACTGTAGACACAACTGCTGTGACTAGGTTAAGGCATCTCTTTCTGCCTCTACTTTATAAAAATTTGCATGTACTTCACTTTATAAAATAGGCTGCAAATACACACATGAGTTAACTGCCTGGAAGATTTTTAAAATTATTCTCCACTGAAATTAAATGAAATGAATGATTCAGTATCTGAAAATGAACCAGTTGATGGGTGAATGATCTGAAAATAAACAGAACTGAAATTTCTTTTCATGAACATCACAAATGTACATTGATGAATGACTGTGGGGAGTAAGATTTTGGGGCTTGTTTAAAAAAAGTGGCAGCGATTTCCGATCGTTATCGGAGCCGCGGCCCCATTGACATCAAGCCCCTAAGTCTCTCCTCTTTCGCATCGCCCCTTTGAGAAGATCAGCAGTCCGAGGTCTCCTCTTGTTCCTCAGTTCACAATTTCTCTACACCTTAATTGAGCAGTGCACAGCCTCAAATTTCACAATATCTTTTCAAAACTGTGTCTTCACTTATTCCACAATGACCGCTCTGCTCCTTCTTCCCTTCTATATCTTTATGGGGAATAATGAATGGAAACATGTGAGAATTAAGGGGGTAATTTTAGAAGCCCTATTTGTGCTTTGGATGTCTGAATGTGGGTATAGAGGCATCCAAAGCACAGAGAATTCCCTGGAGCAAATTTAGAAGCAGGGGCTGTGGACATCTCCATTGCGAGGATATCAAAGTCAGAATGGGGTTATGGTAGAGGTATGGCTTGGGTGTTTCCAAAAACGTTGATGTCCTCATTTGATTTTAATAAGTCCTGGACATCCCAAGCCACGTCAAAGATTATGCCTTCTCCAGGCATGAAGGGCAGCTGAAAGTGCTCGTTTTGTCAGGCAAACATCTGGAGGGTGTGGAGAAGGAGGGACACTCATATCCCCTTATTTTACAATTTGCCAGCTGCCAGTGATTGGAAAACGGGGCTCATGTTTTTATTTTGCCATGCCGCTGGCCATCCCTTATGCAACTTTACTTTAGAAAGATATCCCCTCCTCAGGATTTAATAGTGGGGATGTCTATATGGACACCAGCAAGGACATTCACTTCGATGGTGTCTGTATTTCTAAAACTGGTCTAAAACAGACGTTCCCAGAGTCTTTCTTCATGTTCTTCCAGCTTGTACTTGGAAGCCCACTTCATGTGGACACTGGCTAATGGACTATTTAAACATCATCTACTGGTCCTAAAGATTTTGGGGTAAATTGATTGAATGCCTTGCTTAAATCACTGCTAGCCATATTTACCATGTGGTCATTGTTTTCACCCACTTATTACAAGAATTATATTATTCATTCATTTGTAGTATTTATTAGATGTGTGTAGGCCCAAACTTTGGTTTTGTTTCATTATAAAACGTAGCTTGTATTCGTATCTGTTGTTTTGTATCAAAAATTGTACAAGAGCATGCACTATTGTATAATGGCACACAATATTGAGCACTAGTGTGCCATATTGAGCAATAGTGTGCACTATTTATGCATGTGCAACCAGTGCATGCTATTGCATAACAGTACTCATTATTGCTCAAAAGTGAACACTCTTGCACAATATTTATTTATTTACATTCTCTTATATACTATACTATTCTGCATCAGTGTGGTTTACATTGAACAGGGCATTATAACTTGGAGATAACTATTTTACAGGGAACATGGGCTATGGAGGGTTAAGTGGCTTGCCCAAGACCACAAGGAGCACCTGTGGGACTAGAAACCACAGTCTTTTTGGCCCAAGGTTGCTGTCCTCTAGTGGGATTTGAACCCCCAACCTTCTGGCCTGAAGTACCTTGCCCCAACCACTAGGCCACTACTCCACTCCCCACTATTTGTGCAAAATAGGAAATGGCATAAATGTTATCATTTCCCATTGTGCTGACATCACTACTTTCATTGTAAATGAAAGCACATCCTTAATATTTATATCTCTTTCTTTATATCGCAACAGATTCTGAACACTGAAACCATGGAAACACCGAATAGGACATCAACCGCAGGATTCATTATTCTGGGCTTCTCTAAACAACCTCACCAGCAGATCTTCATTGGTGTATTTGTTTTACCAGCCTTCATTATCTCTGTCCTAGGAAACCTTGGGTTCTTAATATTAATGTTCTCTGACCAGCGTCTTCACAAACCCATGTACTTCTTCCTCAGTAATTTGTCCTTCTTAGATGTCCTAAACACTGTCATCTCTCTCTCAACAATGCTGCAAAGCCTTTTTAAAGGGAGAATCTTTATTTCTTTTTCCTTATGTATAACACAACTTTATTTTTTTTCAATTTCTATAAGTACAGAATTCCTCCTTCTCACGGCCATGGCCTATGATCGTTATGTAGCAATATGCAAACCCCTCCATTACCCACTCATGATGAACAAAAGAGTCTGTATCTTACTGGTGGCTGTGTCCTGGATCTCAGGCTCTCTTGATCAAGTTCCTGCAGACACTCTTATATCCCAGTTCTCCTTTTGTGGCTCTAATGAGCTTAACCATTACTTTTGTGACCCCAACGAACTACTAAAACTCTCCTGCAGTGATACCCACACATTTGAAATACTTGTACTTGCTGAAGGAATATTTTTTGCTGTCATCCCTTTTCTTTTAACCATCTCATCCTACGGCTTTATCATTGCAGCCATCCTGAAAATCCGCTCTTCTGCAGGGAGACGCAAAGCCTTCTCCACCTGCTCCTCCCACCTCACTGTAGTTCTTCTGTTCTATGGGACTATTATGTGCATCTACATGAGGCCAAACTCAATGCATTCACCAGAACAAGACAAATTGTTTGCTCTTCTGTATACAGTACTCATTCCCATGATAAACCCCTTAATTTATAGTCTGAGAAATCAAGAAGTAAAAAGTGCCCTGAGTAATCTCCTCATTGGGAAATAACATGAAATAAAACAAGAAATTAACCAATGCCATCTACAATTTCACCAGGACCTGACAATCAGCTAGTGCTCCTTGGTCGTTGCCATTATAGACTGAGAAACTGCTATAAATGTATTAAAATACTTGTTTTTTTCTTGGCATGGTTTATTGTTTTCTTAAATCATTGATTACAATGAATGCAGCTAGAAGTCTCTAAAGTTCAGACTTGAAATAATTATCCCCTTTTCTGAATCTCTAAATATTATAGGCCTTTTCACTAAGCTGCCTAGCACCAAATGAATATTGTTACTTCTATGCCTACAAAGTATTTGCAGACTTTCATGGAGAAACTCCCCAAGTAATTGGCCATGGATAACTTTCTCCTAAATGTGTGCTAGCATCAAAGCACTCACTACTTTGTTTCTGCTTTTTCTGAAGGCAGAGGAATGTGAAAATGCTATGGGGCCCTATTTACTAAAGAGCATTAGCTGTTCAAGGTGGCCATTACTGTGCAGTAAGTATTAGCTTGGAGCTTTGATACTGCCCAGTCATTCCCAGCTTAAACAGCTAATAAGGACAAAGAATGAATGTTTGATTATGACCACTTAGGAATGTATTCAGGGGCAGCCCAAGGTGGGTGCGGGGCCATATGTGGAGACTTGGTGTGGGCCCTCATTTGCATAAGTGACCTCATTTGCATACATATTTGCATAATGTTACCATACACTAACTTTTAGTAAACATGCCTCTTAATGAGTGTATGGATAAAGAAAGTCTAAATGATTTCTACATTAATATAATCCAGTGCCAACCGCCAGGCACATTAGGAACTACTACAAAAACTGCCATTTAGAACCCATAGCAAACCCGCCGTATCCTAACAGTACTACCAAGACTCAAAAAGCACCTGACCCTACCTATCAAAAGGCAGCACTGCAAATATTAAACCAATACATTTCAGAGAATAACAATACATGGCCTACTGGGGAAAGAGAATAAGTGGCAATGTCAAATAGGAATTACATAAGCTCAGTTACACATGCAGAACATAGACCATCACCAAACAAGGAATCATAGTTTAGAAACAGGAAGACAAAAATTAAACTGGGAACCCCTAAAGCCAAACTTGGAATGTACAACAACACTGTAGAAATAAAACTATAAATTAATTTTCTCTTGTACTAAACAAAGCACAGACATTAATGATGCACATTTCCCAGAGCTGACATATTCCAGCTAATAAATTCAAAATAAAGAGATATTTTTCTAGCTTTTGTGCATTTTTTTTCAGTTGCAATTACTCCAGCCACTTTCTTCTGGTTTCTTCTTGTCTTCTGCTAACTCTCCATCATCTGCTGTCCATTTGTCCTTTCTTCTGTCTTCTAGTTTTTTTTCCATTCTCTCCACATCTGCTTTAACATATTAATCTTTCTCCTTTTGCTCTTTCCTCATTCCTTTTTCATCCACTCAAACTGTAACCCTCCATCCTCAATCCCCACTTATTCTCCCAATGCCCGGACAATTGTAGATTTTTCTTCCCTCCCATACAAAATATTTTCCCCACTCCATTTCACTCTCTCAGCCCCATCCCATTTTAATCCTCCCCCAACATCAGCCCCCTTCTAGTTCCAGCCCCAGCCAGCATCTGCTCCCTTCTATTCCCCGCATCAGCCCATTTCCAGTCCTAGCCCCCCATCAGCCCATTTCCAATTCTATCCTAGCCCCACCATCAGCCCATTTCCAGTCCTAGCTCCCCCATCCATTTCTAGTCTTATCTAATTCCCTCCATCAGCTCATTTCCAATCCCAGCCCCCCATCAGCCCATTTCTAGTCCTTTCCTAGCCCCACTATCAGCCCGTCAAATCCTAGCTCCCCTCCACTCAGCCCATTTCCAATCCAAGTCCCCCATTAGCCTACTTCCAGTTCTCGCTCCTCCATGAGTCAATTTCAATCCAAGGCCCCACCACAGACCATTTCCAATCCTAGCACACCCAACAGCCCATATCCAGTCCTATCCTAGTCCCTCCATTAGCCTATTTCCTCCTAGCTCCTCCACACTCACCCCATTTCCAGTACTAGCTCCCTCCCCTCACAGTCCATTTCCATTCCAAGCCCCCTCCCCATCAGTTATTTGCAGTTCAAGTCCCCCTTCCACTCAGCCCATTTCCAGTCCTAGCAACCACCCCAACCTATTTCCAGTCTTAGCCCCTGCATAGCGCATTACCAGTCCTAACCCCCCATCATCCCACTTCCAGTCCTAACCCCATCACCCCATTTTCAGTCTTTGCCCACCCATAGCCCATTACCAGTCCTAACCCCCCGTCAACCCACTTCCAGTCCTAACCCCCATCACCCCATTTCCAGTCCTAACCCCCCATCAGCCCATTTCTAGTCCTAGTCCTCCCATAGCCCATTACCATTCCTAACCCCCCATCAGCCCATTTCCAGTCCTAACCCCCCATCAGCCCACCTCCAGTCCTAACCCCCCATCAGCACAATTCCAGTCTTAACCCCCCCATCAGCCCACCTCCAGTCCTAAACCCCCATCAGCCCACCTCCAGTCTTAACCCCCCCCCCCATAGCCCCTTATCAGTCCTAAATCCCCCCCCCCATCAGCACAGGAAATGTAAAAAAAAAAACCTGGTGGCAGCGGCAGAATCAAGTGTTCCGTGGCCGCGCCCCCCCCTCCTGCCTGCCCGGCTGAGCCCTCCCTGAATCAGTTACCTCAGCATGGGTTTTTCAGAGCCGCGAAGGGAGAGTTTCCCTTTCTCGTGGCTCTGTTAAGCCCGCCGGAGCTGATGGTAAACCACATACTAACCTACAGCATTGCCTAGAAGCAGAGACATCAGGTCCTTGCCTAGAATGGCAGAAACCCAGGACATTAAACACCATAGCTGGCATAGTCTGAGACAGTGGTACATCAAACCTAGGGTCCACGTGAGGTCAAGATGCCCGTCCCTACACTGTACCCCCTCCACCATGGATGGGTCCGCTGCACCACTTTACAGATGATACCACAATGTGCAATAGAGTAAGCACCCAGGAAGGTGTAGATAACATGAGGAGGGAACTAGCTAAGCTTGAAGAATGGTCTAGAATTTGAAAGCTGAGATTTAATGTTAAAAAAATGCAAGGTCATGTATTTGGGCTGCTGCAATCCAAGGGAGTGATATAGTATAGGGGTGAAGTACTTTTGTCCACTAAAGAAGAGCGGGACCTATGCATGATTGTGCCTGATAATCTTAAAGTAGCTAAACAGGTAGTAAAGGCAACAGCAAAAGAAAAAAGGATGCTTGTGCGCATAGGGACAGGAATGGCTAGCAGAAAAAAGGAGGTAATAGTGCCTCTGTATAGGTCGTTGGTGCGACCTCATTTGGAGTATTGTGTGCAATTCTGGAGACCACATCTTCAAAAGGATATAAATAGGCTGGAGTCAGTACAGAGGGTGGCTACTAAAATGGTTAGTGGTCTTCATTATAAAGCATATGAGGACAGATTTAAGGATCTTAATATGTACACCTTAGATGAAAGGTGGAATAGAGGTGATATGACTGAGACATTTAAATACTTCCGTGGGATAAATGCACAGTAGGAGAGCCTCTTTTGATTGAGGACATGGGACATGTGATGAGGGTGAAAGAGAATAGATTCAGGAGTGATATGCGGAAATATTGCTTTGCAGAAAGAGTGGTAGATCTGTGGAATAGTCTCCAAGTGGAGGTGGTAAAGATGAGGACAGGATCTGAATTCAAAGAAGCATAGGACAAACACAGAGGATCTCTAAAGGAAAAAAGGGGACTGTTGTAGTGGTTGATATGGAAGGACAGACTAGATAGGACATGTGGTCTTTTTCTGTTGTCATGTTTCTATGAACCCATGAGGCAGTACATCTGCAGAGCATGCAGGCCCTCATCACCTGCTGTACATTGCAAGATAGATACACTTGCACATACTCCTCACTCAAACCACATGCATGACCCCTGAGGTCCATCATTGACTATCCTGCCCTCCCACTATTTATTTACATTCTCTTATATACTGCGCTATTCTGCATCAGTGTGGTTTACATTGAACAAACTGAAATTACATTGAACAGGGCATTATAACTTGGAGATAACTATTTTACAGGGAACATGGGCTATGGAGGGTTAAGTGGCTTGCCCAAGACCACAAGGAGCACCTGTGGGACTAGAAACCCCAGTCCTTCCGGCCCAAGGTTGCTGTCCTCTAGTGGGATTTGAACCCCGACCTTCCAGCCTGAAGTACCTTGCCCCAACCACTAGGCCACTCCTCCACTCCACTCCACTCCACTCCACACTATCATAGATGATAAGCAGGTAATGGGCAATGCTCCAGTGATCCCAGTTATTACTGTGGATGGAACTTGGGCCCTGGGTACCGGTATCGGTTAGCCACACAATTACCCATAATGCATCACAGACATAAGTACATCACAGACATAAGTACATAGTTAAACCATGTTCAATGTAAGAAATGTTCCTTTGCAAACCACCCCTGATCTTGGGAAGGAGCGGTATAAAAATAACGATAAATAAATAAACATAAGAACATAAGATATGCCATATTGGGTCAGACCAAGGTCCATCAAGCCCAGTATCCTGTTTCAAACAGTGGCCAATCTAGGTCATATGTACCTAGCAGTTTCCCCAAAAGACACAGGTTCCACAATGCTTGTACTGGGTCAAGCATTGATATCCTGGGTCCCTATTTAATAATGGTTTATGGACCTTTCTTCCAGGAACTTGTCCAAACCTTTTTTAAACCCAGCTACACTAACAGCCTTTACTACATCCTCCAGTAACAAATTCCAGAGCTTGATTACAAGTTGAGTGAAAAAATATTTTCTTTTATTAGTCTTAAATAGTTTACTCTGTAGCTTCATTGCATGTACCCTAGCCTTTCTATATTTTGATAACGTAAACAATCAATCTACGTTTACCCGTTCCACTCAGTTCATTAATTTATAGACTTCTATCATATCTCCCCTCAGCCGTCTTTTTTCCAGGTTAAAGAGCCCTAACCTTTTTAGCCTTTCTTCATAGGAGTATCCTTCCATCCCCTTTACCATGTTGGTGGCTCTTCTCTGAACCTTTTCTAATAACGCTATATCCCTTTTAAGATACGGCGACCAGAATTGCACATGATATTCAAAGTGTGGTCGCACCATGGAACAATACAGAGGCATCATAATATCCTTTGTTTTATTTTCCATTCCTTTCATTATGATACCTAGTATTCTATTTGCTCCCTTGCCACCGCTGCACACTGGACGGAGGGTTTTAACATGTTATCCACAATGACCCCTAAATCTTTTTCCTGGGTGGTGGTTCCTAATGTGGAACCTTGCATCGTGTAACCATAGTTTGGGTTGTTCTTCCCTAGGTGCATAACTTTGCACTTGTCCACATTAAATTTCATCTGCCATTTTGATGCCCAGTCTTCCAAATTATCAAAATCCTCGCAATTTTCCACAATCCTGTTGGGTTTTAACAACTTTAAATAGTTTTGTGTCATCTGCAAATTTGATAACCTCACTTGTTATTCCCTTTTCCTGGTCATTTATGAATATGTCAAAAAACAGCAGACTCAGGACAGATCCCTGGGGTACACCACTATTCACCTTTCTCCACTGGGAAAATTGGCCATTTAGCCCTACATAACATAGTAACATAGTAAATGACGGCAGATAAAGACCAGCATGATCCATCTAGTCTGCCCAGCAAGATGGCAAGAGTAGGTGCACCTGTCGCTCTATGCAGGCCACCCCTCTCCATGTCTTTGTTTAGGGGTGAACCCACCACTCCATGTAGGACACCCCTATTTGTTGAGACGTTAGATGGTTCAGAAGTTAGATGATACCGTTTATTTTGTTTTTATCCTATTGCTGTAAAGGGATCCACTGTGTTTGTCCCATGCCATTTTGAATTCCGTCACCGTGTTTGCCCCCACCACTTCCATTGGGAGGGCATTCCAAGCATCCATCACCCTCTGATTTCTATCTTTTAACCAGTTCCTGATCCACATTTGTACACTGCCTCCTATCCTGTGACTCTTTAGTTTTGCCAAAAGTCTCTGATGAGGGACCTTGTCAAAGGCTTTCTGAAAATCCAAATACTATACTATATCAACCGACTATTTATTCACACCTTCAAAAAAAATAACAGATTAGTAAGACAAGATCTTCCTTGTCTAAAGCAATGTTGGCTGTCTCCCATTAAGCCATGACAATCTACATGTTCAGCAATTTTGTTCTTTATGATGGTTTCTACCATTTTTCCCGGTACTGACATCAGGCTCACTGATCTGTAGTTTTCCGGATCACCCCTGGAACCCTTTATAAAATTGGCGTTACATGGGCCATCCTCCTATCTTCAGGCATTACAGATGATATTAATGATAGTATACAGAGTACTAATAGCAGGTCTTCAATCTCATATTTCAATTCTTTCAACACCCTTGGATGTATATCATCCAGTCCAGGTGATTTGCTACTCTTCAGTTTATCAAATAATTGTAATACATCTTCCCGATGTATCGATATTTCCTTCAATTCTTTCACACCTTTAAATACCACTTCAGTCATGTAACAATGTAACATCAGTCATGTAAAATCTCTACATCTTCCTCAGTAAAGACCGAAGCAAAGAATTCATTCAGTCTCTTCGCTATTGCCTTGTCACCTCTTAGTGACCCATTAACCCCTCTATCGTCTAATGGACAAACTGACTTTCTCACAGGGTTTTTGCTACGACTGTACTTGAAAAAGTCTTTGTTACATGTCTTTGCTTCCGCAGAAAGCTTCTTCTCAAATTCTACTTTTGCCTGCCTTATCAATGCCTTGCATTTAACTTGCCAGTGCTTGTGCTGTTTCCAGTTTTCGTCATTTGGCTCTTTTTTCCATTTCCTGAAAGATGTTTTTTTGGCAACAACAGCCTCTCTGACCTCACCTTTAAACCGTGCTGGCAGTTTTTTGGACTTCTATCCACTTTTCTTAAAGCGTGGAAAACAGCTGTTCTGGGCTTCCAAGATAGTGTTTTTCAACAACACCCAAGCTTGATGTAAGTCTTTAACCTTTGCAACTTCTCCTTTTAGTTTTTTTCTTAACTATTTTTTTCATTTTATCATAGTCTCCCTTTCAAAAATTAAAAGGTAGTACTGTGGATTCCCTTATCATACCTCCTCCACTAATTAAATCAAACGCGATCATGCTATGATCACTATTGACAAGTGGCCCCAACACCCTTATCTCTTGCACTACATCTGGCGTTACAATAAGAACTAGGTCCAATATGGCTTCCCCTCTGGTCGGTTCATGAACCAGCTGCTCCACGAAGCAGTCATTTATTTCATCTAGGAACTTTATCTCCCTAGCATGTCCTGCCTTGACACTGACCCAGACTTTGAGCACATATATGCAACTGATGGCCATATGGAGATTGCCACGATTCATCACATCAGCACTGTAATATGCAGTGATAATGTATGCTTCCTGAACATGACAACTGCAATAGTTGCAAATGACCCATTTTAACAGTCACCCTGAATTTATGAGAGGGCACACATAACCTGGTCCCCAGAGTAAACCCTGCAGTAGATAGACTCATGAGCCTCTGGAGCAGATCTCCATCAGTGCCAGTGTACTACAGGTGCAGTCTATACTGTGTGATGATAGTCAGTTGATATCTTGTACAATAGCAGCATGCTGGAGTGGCCTGTCCTATCTGGGTCTTTTGTTCAAGCAACCGGATCAACCCAGGATGCTTATGAATGTTGGGCAACAACGTTCAGTATCAGCCACATGCATATCATCCGTGCCTAGTCTGAGTGTCACCACACGCTGCCTGTCCAAGTAGCCAACATCAACACATTGGCCTTGCACAGATAGCATGAACACCCAGAAGCCTGTCTAGTGAATGGACTGCCATCAACATAACAGCCCACATATCACTACAGCTTGGTCCTATATAGCACCTTGTGTATTGTGGTGGCAAAGCTGTAGGGGAGCAGAAACAAAGAGTAAAAAGCAGGTATTTTCCTCTGAACAAAGAATTAACTTCAGGAGTTCAGGGGTTAAAACTCCAGCTTTAGAAAAAAACTCCCTGCAGAAAGTTAGTGATAGGGAGCCACGCCCTAGCTCAATGGTAACCAGGCATGATCATGAGAATCATGGGGGGGTGGAGCTGGGGAACGGAAGGAAAAATCACAGATATAAGCTTAAGGAAGCAAGAGGAAGAAGGACATTAAGAACCTCGGGAAGTTCCCAGCTCGGAGACTTTGAGAAGCTCGGGGAGCTCAGGAACTTCGGCAGAGACGTCTGCAGAGACTTCTTGGAGGAAGGCAGAGTTTGCCAGAGAAACAGAGGCTGCCAGGAAAGCAGGGACTGTGAGAGAGGCTGTGCCTTCCAGAGGTGAAGAAGTCACCCATGAGACCTGTAAGAAATACAGGAGGAACCCGTTGAGAGGGAGAGTTTACCAGGGGAAGAGGCAAGGCTATGAGAATGGCAGAGAGGTGTTTCCAGGAGAGCAGATGGAAACAGAGCCTTCGTCAGTAAAGTCTGGAAAGAGCTTGGATCCACAGAGAGAGGTGAGCACCTTGAAATCCTCCCAGAGTGTATTGAGAAATAAGAAACTCCCTAATCCCTCTAGGAGCCCTCATCAGAGAGAGGAATCTGTATTGAGGAAGGTGTTAAAAGTTTTAGAGAAGCTGAAGCCTGCCATTTCTGAGACAGAGTTGAATCAGTTACAAACGGACTCTGATATTGAGAGCATGGACATGGAAGACTGTTTGCCAGATGAGCTTGGCTCAGATAATGAAATGGATTGCTCTCTAGTTTTTGCTCAGAACTAAAAAGCTGTAAGGTTTTTAGAGAATAGGAAAACCTGAAAGTTTAGTCATCAGAAGTGCAGTGCTGGGAAAGTATGCAAATGAGTTGATGACCTCCGAGGCTTGGCACGGAGTTTCAAAAGGACTGTTTGAAAGGGAAGCCAGAGTCTGTAATACAGCAACTAAGAAAAAGCAGAGTGTGTAAGAGATAAAACAGTTTGCAGTAAAGAAGCCAATGTTTGTATAGCTTGGAGGTTATAAAGCTTTTGTTTTAAACCAAGCTGAAAGCTGTTGTTTGGCACAGGAAAATTACTGACTGTTTTCACGTGGAGAAACACTGTTGTTTTGCACTCTAAAAAGCTTACCTCAGAAGCATTTATTATTTTGGGTTTCACTGGAGAAAATATACAACTTTATGTTTTGATATTTTTGAACTACAAGAAAGAAAGTTCATTTGGCTGAAGCATAAAAAAAAATAATAATCCTGTTTGCCTATGGAAACCTCTCGGCTGAATTATTTTCAACTACACAACTACATGACTACATTACCCAGCAGACAACCTGTTGGGAACATAGGTAATTAAACAAAGGACATTTAAAGAGGTCCCATCCCCTGCTCCTAGGCCAGCGATGGCGAACCTATGGCACGCGTGCCAGCTGTGGCACGCGAAGGCCTTGCAGCTGGCACGCGGGAAGGTCCGCATTTAAAAGGTCCCAAATTTAAAAAAAAAAAAAACCAAACAAACCGGCTGCTTCTGCCGCGGCAGCCTCAAGAGCTCTGCCGCGGCAGCCTCAAGAGCTCTGCCGCGGGGCCCCCCCCTGCCCGGCAGAGCCTCCCTGCATCATCTACCTTCAAGTCGCAAAACGCGGTCTTCTTTCAGAGCCGCGAGAGTTTCCTTTCTCGCGAACAGAGCCGCGAGAAAGTAAACTCTCGCGGCTCTGAAAGAAGCCCGCGTTTTGCGACTTGAAGGTAGATGATGCAGGGAGGCTCTGCCGGGCAGGGGGGGGCCCCGCGGCAGAGCTCTTGAGGCTGCCGCGGCAGATCTCTTGAGGCGGCCGCGTCAGAAGCAGCTGCTTTGTTTGGGTTTTTTTTTTTAAATTTGGGCTGATAGGGGGGAAGGGGGTTTAGGACTGGTAATGGGCTAGGGTGGGGAGGCTAAGACTGGAAATGGGCTGATGGGGGGGGTTAGGACTGGTAATTGGCCATGGGGGGGGCTAAGAATGGAAAGGGGCTGATGGGGGGGGGGTAGTACTCGTAATTGGCCATGGGGGGGGGGCAAAGACTTGAAAGGGGGGGAGGGGGGGGGGTTAGGACTGGTAATTGGCCAGGGGGGGGTTAGGACTGGTAATTGGCCAGGGGGGGGGGGGTTAGGACTGGTAATTGGCCGGGGTTAGGACTGGTAATTGGCCATGGGGGGGGCTAAGACTGGAAATGGGCTGATGGGGGGGGGGGTTAGGACTAGTAATGGGCCATGGGGGGTGCTAAGGCTGGAAGTGGGCTGGTGATGGTGATTTGGGGGGGGGGGGTAGGACTAGTAATGGGCTATGGGGGGGGCTAAGACTGGAAATGGGCTGATGGGGGGGTTAGGACTGGTAATGGGCTGATGGGGGGGGGGTTAGGACTGGTAATGGGCTATGGGGGGGCTAAGACTGGAAATGGGCTGAGTGGAAGGAGGGCTTGAACTGCAAATAGCTGATGGGATTGGGGCTTGGAATGGAAATGGGTTGTGAGGGGGAGGGAGCTAGGACTGGAAATGGGTGAGGGGGGCTAGGACAGGAAATGGGCTGATGGAGGGGCTAGAATAGGACTGGAAATTGTCTGGTGGGGGGTGCGAAGATTGGAAATGGGCTGTGGTGGGGGTTTGGATTGAAATGGACTCATGAAGGGGCTAGAACTGGAAGTAGGCTCATGGGGGGCTTGGATTGGAAATGGGCTGAGTGGAGGGGAGCTAGGATTTGACATGGGCTGATGGTGGGGCTAGGAAAGGACTAGAAATGGGCTCATGGGGGGCTGGGTTTGGAAATGAGCTGATGGAGGGACTCGGATGGGACTGCAAATAGATGGGGGAGCTAGGACTGGAAATGGGCTTATGGGGGGTTAGGACTGGAAGTGGGTTGATGAGGGGGGCTAGGACTGGTATTGGGTTGGGAGGTTGCTAGGACTGGAAATGGGTTGGGGGGCTGCTAGGACTGGAAATGGGCTGATGCAGGGACTAGAAGGGAATGGATGCTGGGTGAGGCTGGAACTAGAAGGGAGCTGGTGTTGGGGGAGGATTAGAATGGGATGGGGCTGGGAGAGTAAAATGGAGAGGGGAAAAATATTTTGTGTGGGAGGGATAAAAAATCTACAATTGGCCGGGTATTGGGAGAATAAGTGGGGATTGAGGATGGAGGGGTAAATTTTGAGTAGATGAAATAGGAATGAGGAAAGAGCAAAAGGAGAAAGATTAGTATGTTAAAGCAGATGTAGAGAGAGAATGGAAAAAAAAAAACCAAGAAGACAGAAGAAAGGACAAATGGACAGCAGATGGAGAGTTAGGAGAAGACACGAAGAAACCAGAAGAAAGTGGCTGGAGCAATTGCAACTGAAAAAAAATGCACAAAAGGTAGAAAAATATCTCTTTATTTTGAATTTATTAACTGGAATATGTCAGCTCTGGGAAATGTGCATCATTAATTTTTGCGCTTTGTTTAGTACAAGAGGAAATTAATTTATAGTTTTATTTCTACAGTGTTGTTGTATATTCCAAGTTTGGCTTTTGGGGTTCCCAGTTTAATTATTGTCTTCCTGTTTTTAAATTGTGATTCCTTGTTTGGTGATGGTCTGTTCTGCATGTGTAACTGAGCTGAGGTATTCTGTTTATATAATTCCTATTTGACATTGCCACTTGTTCTTTCCCCAGTAGGTCATGTATTGTTGTTCTCTGAAATGTATTGGTTTAATATTTGCAGTGTTGCCTTTTGATAGTTAGGGTATGGTGCTTTGTGAGTCCTGGTAGTACTGTTAGGATACGGCGGGTTTGCTATGGGTTCTAAATGGGCAGCGTTTGTAGTAGTTCCTAATGTGCCTGGCGGTTGGTACTGGATTATAGTAATGTAGAAACCTTTTAGTCTTTCTTTATCCATATACTCATTAAGAGGCATGTTTACTAAAAGTTAGTGTATGGTAACATTATGCAAATATTTATGCAAATGAGGCACCTTATGCAAATGAGGCTTTAATGGACGTGCTGGCACTTTGAGGAAATTCTTTGGTTTTGTGCGGCAGTTTGGGCACTCGGGCTCAAAAAGGTTAGCCATCACTGTCCTAGGCTACCGCCTGGCCAGTAGGGGGCGCGACAGTATACATAGCTGTGACATGGTCACAGATGGTCAGAGTGAGAGTAGTCTCGCAGCATGAACAGGTGTGTGCACACAGCATGAACAGGTGTGTGCACACAGCCCATGCCCATGGCAGACCCAGGTTTAGATGGCTCAGCAATTGACCTAACCTCTGACACATCCTCATCCTCTGCATACCTCTCTGTTTAGGTGATACCCAAAATTTGATGCTTCTCATTATGTACCCTGTTATCTTGGACATGGGGATAGCTCTTGCAATGCATGGAATGTGGAAAGTGGCCCAGAGACAGGATGATAGTGCATGCTGGCTCATGGTGGCCTATGTCTGTCACATAAGAGTGAGAAGGTAAAACGGTCCTTTAATGGAAAGATCCCTACATGGCCGCATTTTGGTGTAGCATTCATCAGAGAGTACTGCAAGAAGAACAGCAACATGAATAACAAAACCAATAAATAAATAAATACAAATATACAAATTTTAAAAAGTATACAAAAGCAACAAACATTTAAAATGAACTACTAAACATAAAACTGTGCATCTATTAAAGAGCAGTCTCTGCACGTATAAATAAATTCTAATGATAATATATAACAATAACAATCCAAATAAAATGTTCAAGGAGAGAGGGATAAAAAGATCAAAATCAATACTGGCATAAAAGGGAAATCAAGGGTAAGAAAATATTCAACAAGAGGACAGGCATATCTAAAAATCTCTAAAATGGAGAGGGAGGGGCACAAGATATACATACTTATTGTTGACAGGACGAAACTTGTAAGTCCAAAGATAAAAATGAATCAATTCCAACAAAAATAGTTAGAATATATAGCACTAAATGAGAGGTTAGATATGATTGCAATCTCAGAGACATGGTGGAAGGAGGATAACCAGTGAGACACTGTGATACCTGGATACAAACTATATCGTAATGATAGAACTGATCAAATTGGTGGAGGGATTGCGCTCTATATTAGAGAGGGCATTGAGTCAGAAAGGATTAAAGTTTTGCAGGAAACAAAATTTACTGTAGAATCTCTATGGATTGAAATTCCATGTATGAAGGGGAAGGTGATGGCAGTGGGGGTGTACTATCGACCGCCTGGCCAGAATGAACAAATGGATGATGAAATGCTCAAAGAAATCAAGGAAGCTAACAAAAGTCACAGCAGAGAAGTAATAATGGGTGATTTCAATTACCCCTGTATCAAATGGGTCAGTGTCACGGCAGGACATGCTAGGGAGATAAAGTTTCTAGATGGAATAAATGACTGCTTCTTGGAGCAGCTGGTTCATGAACCGACCAGAGGGGAAGCCATACTGGACCTAGTCCTTAGTGGAACACCAGATCTGGTGCAAGAAATAAGGGTGTTGGGAACGCTTGGCAATAGTGATCATAACATGATCGTGTTTGATTTAATTAGTGGAGGAGGGATAATCCACAGTACTACCTCTTAACATTTGAAAGGGAGACTATGATAAAATGAGGATTATAGTTAAGAAAAAACTAAAAGGAGCGGTTGCAAAGGTTAAAGACTTACATCAAGCTTGGGTGTTGTTTAAAAATACTATCCTGGAAGCCCAGACCAGCTGTATTCCATGCATTAAGAAAAGTGGAAGAAAGTCCAAAAAACTGACAGCATGGTTTAAAGGTGAGGTCAGAGGGGCTGTTGCTGCCATGAAAGCATCTTTCAGGAAATGGAAAAAAGAGCCAAACAATGAAAACTGGAAACAGCACAAGCACTGGCAAGTTAAATGCAAAGCATTGATAAGGCAGGCAAAGCGAGAATTTGAGAAGGAACTTGCTACAGAAGCAAAAACACGAAATAAAGACTTTTTCAAGTACATTCATAGCAAAAGGCCTGTGAGAGAGTCAATTGGACCATTAGATGATAGAGGGGTAAAAGGGGCAGTAAGAGGAGACAAGGCTATAGCGGAGAGACTGAATGAATTCTTTGCTTCGGTCTTTATTGAGGAAGATGTAGGGATGTTACCCAAGGCTGAAGTGGTATTTAAAGGTGATACTGAAGAGGAATTGAGAGAAATATCGCTACACCGGGATGATGTATTACAACTATTTGATAAACTGAATAGTAGCAAATCACCTGGACCGGATGGTATACATCCAAGAGTGTTGAAAGAACTGAAATATGAGATTGCTATTAGTAATCTGTGAACTTTCATTAAAATCATCTGTAATACCTGAAGATTGGAGGGTTGCCAATGTAATGCCAATTTTTAAAAAAGGTTCCAGGGGTGATCCGGGAAATTACAGACTGGTGAGCCTGATGTCAGTACTGGGAAAAATGGTAGAAACCGTCATAAAGAACAAAATTACACAGCATGTAGTCATGGCCTAATGGGAGACAGCCAACATGGTTTTAGACAAGGAAGATCTTGTCTTACTAATATGATATGTTTTTTTGAAGGTGTGAAGAAACAGGTAGACAAAGGGCGGTTGGTTGATATAGTGTATCTGGACTTTCAGAAAGCCTTTGACAAGGTCCCTCATCAGAGACTTTTGACAAAACTAAAAAGTCATGGGATAGGAGGCAGTGTACTATTGTGGATCAGGAACTGGTTAAAGATAGAAAGCAGAGGGTAGGGCTAAATGGCCAATTTTCCCAATGGAAAAAGGTGAATAGTGGAGTACCCCAGGGATCTGTACTGGATCTGCTACTTTTTGAGATATTCATAAATGACCTGGGAAAGAGAATAACTAGTGAGGTTATCAGATTTGCAGATGACACAAAACTGTTTAAAGTTGTTAAAACCCAAGAGGATTGTGGAAAACTGCAGGAGGATCTTGATAAATTGGAAGACTGGGCATCCAAATGGCAGATAAAATTTAATGTGGACAAGTGCAAAGTTATGCACCTAGGAAAGAACAACCCACACTATGGTTACACGATGCAAGGTTCCACATTGGGAACCACCACCCAGGAAAAAGATTTAGGAGTCATCGTGGATAACATGTTAAAACCCTCCACCCAGTGTACAGCGGCGGCCAAGAAAGCAAATAGAATGCTGGGTATCATAAGGAAAGGAATTGAAAATAAAACAAAGGATATTATAATACCTCTGTATCATTCCATGGTACGACCGCACCTTGAATATTGTTTGCAATTCTGGTCGCCGTATCTTCAAAAAGGATATAGCGTTATTAGAAAAGGTACAGAGAAGAGCCACCAAAATGGTAAAGGGGATGGAAGGCTACTCTTATGAAGAGAGGCTACAAAGGTCAGGGCTCTTCAACCTGGAAAAGAGACGGCTGAGGGGAGATATGATAGAGGTCTATAAATTAATGAATGGAGTGGAACGTGTAAATGTAGATCAATTGTGTATGCTATCAGAATATAGAAAGACTAGGGGACATGTAATGAAGCTACAGGGTAAACTATTTAAGACAAATAAGAGAAAATATTTTTTCACTCAACGTGTAATCAAACTCTGGAATTTGTTAGCGGAGGATGCAGTAAGAGCTGTTAGTGTAGCTGGGTTTAAAAAAGGTTTGGACAAGTTCCTGGAGGAAAGATCCATAAGCCATTATTAAAAAGGGACCCAGGATATCAATGCTTGACCCAATACAAGCATTGTGGAACCTGTGTCTTTTGTGGATACTGCTAGGTACGTATGACCTAGATTGGCCACTGTTAGAAACAGGGTACTGGGCTTGATGGACCTTGGTCTGACCCAGTATGGCATATCTTATGTTCTTATGAAAGTTTTTCCCTGCTGCCATGATGGAAAAAGGTCATGGGGTGGAGAGCACCACCTTGGTGTAGCAGGAAGTGATCATATAGCTAGGAGTCAGGACCCGTTCTCCAGGTGATGTAAAACCCTCTCACCCTGAGGAGGTTTAGGACAAATGTTATAGTTAGGTGATTTGATCATTCGGCATGTAGATATCTGGGTGGATGGTGTAATATGCCTGTCTAGTGCAAAGGTAACGACCCTCATGTGCCACGTAGACAAATTCTTAGATAGTGCTGTTGAGGACCAATGACATAGGAAAGTGTGGTAGGGAGTTTCTGGAGGCCGTATTCAGGCTTTTAGGTAGGAAATTGAAATCCAGAACTTCCAGGGTAGCTTATAATTCCTTGCCCTCCTGAATCTTCTCTTCTTTACTTCTCCACTTGTGTGAATAAACCTGTCCCTATTTCTATGATTTACAGAGTTATTTTTTGTTCTCTTTTTAATTTTGTTTTGTATTGTACTCCACTCTGTTGCTTCTGTGAAGGGTGCATTTTTTTGGTGCTGTCAAGTCAGTGTGGACTCCTAGCAAATCAACTGTTTCTGGGTTTTCTTGGGAATATATCACCAGAAATAAATCGCCAGGCCTTTTCTTCTGGGTAATGAAGGATAAAGAAACTTGCCCAAGGTGTGCCAGTGGGAATCAAACCATTGATCTTCTCGGTATTAGGTATTTGCTCTAACCACTAGACTATTTCTCCACTCCAAAGGGGGGTTAAGAAAGTTTTAATAAACATAAGCATAAACATTCTGAGAAAAACTTTGACATCCCGATTGCACTTGGATGTCCCACTGTGAAATGTACCTCTATGGGATTATTATTCTTTCACACATGAGTTAAAACTCAGTGAATTAACCAGAGAAAGACAAAATGTTTGCCTTCCTGTACACTGCTTTAATTTCCATGCTAAACTCCCTGATTTATGATGTAAGAAATCAAGAAGTAAAATATAGCCTGAACAATGTTATTGTTAGAAAATAATTCAAAAGGCAAAAAAAAAAAAAAGAACCATTCATGATTGCCTTCCGTAACTCTACCAAGGCAAACATTGTGGGCTTTTCTCTGTTTATGATGTGAAGAAAGAATAATGAAAAGCTAACAAAAGTTAATAAGATCCTTTATTTAGTTAGTTATTTGGGGGTGTATATGATTGGTTGCTTGTTTTTCAGGTAATCATTGATCATGAAGAAATCCTGCTTCTCTTGATTTACATTTTCTGAACCAAAAGACGATATTCATTTAGGACGTATTTAGTTACTAAAGTGTAGCAAGGTTTGCCAGAATGAACATGCTGTAACTGCTAAACCTCTGTGTTAGCAGCTGGGTGTATTCCCAGTATTTTCTCATACGTTTAATACAAACACAACGGGACCCATATAGCAAGATATTTACACAGTTTACAGATCTGTAAAACATGTAAATGCCCTTAAGTGGGTTATTTGACAGCACTAACATGGTTACTGCCACAGAATATCTCCGGGTAACACCATTATCCATCCCAATGCTAACCGCTCACTGGCAAAAGGCGCAGCAAAAGATGTCCTAACTTTTGCCGCTGAAGCTAACCAGGTAGTGGCTGAATATAGCTTTTGCACTGTGTTCAGCTGTGCGATAACCCGGATGTTCAATGTCAGTGGCCAGATATGGTCCTGGTTAACTCTTCAGCGGCGATTGCTAGCCTGTACTCACACTAGCCACCGCTGCTGAATATCGGGCCCAATGTCTTTACCATGTGTTCACTTCATTGCAGATAACATGATTCAGTCAGTTAGATCTTTTCAGGTGGAATTATTGACATCTCGTTATCTAGCACTTTAACAGTTAACACAGACTAAAGTATCTCATGTTAACTATAAGTTTAGTCCCCATCCATTTGCTGCCCCTTCCGTTGTTAGAAGTTAGGTGGTAATTTTATCACACGGCTCCTAGATTAAGAGGGTTGGCAGGCACCCATTTTAAATCTGTTTATAAAAACAAGTGGACCCCTAGTTGTCTTTATGAAATACTAGTGTAAGTCCTGCATGAATCATAGTTGCTTTTATGTATTGTAAACCGCCCAGATGCTATTTTGTATTGGGCGGTATATAAAGTTTTAATAAACATAAACATAAACATAAACATTGCAAGCAGAGACATTACTTAAGAACAGAAGATAGTCCATACTGGGTCAGACCAAGGTCCATCAAGCCCAGTATCCTATTTCCAACAGTGGCCAATCTAGGTTATACGTAACTAGCAGTTTCCCCAAAAGACACAGGTTCCACAATGCTTGTATTGGGTCAAGCATTGATATCCTGGGTCCCTTTTTAATAATGGTTAATGGACCTTTCCTCCAGGAACTTGTCCAAACCTTTTTTAAACCCAGCTACACTAACAGCTACATCCTCCGGAAACAAATTCCACAGTTTGTCAAGTGAAAAAATATTTTCTCTTATTAGTCTTAAATAGGTTACCCTGTAGCTTCATTGCATGTCCCCTAGTCTTTCTATATTCTGATGATGTAAACAATCGATCTATGTTTAGCCGTTCCACTCCATTCATTCATTTATAGACCTCTATCATATCTCCCCTCAGCCGTCTCTTTTCCAGGTTGACGAGCCCCAACCAGAATGGACCCTTAAAGCCCCTCCTGTTGCTGAAATCACCTACTCATGGCCTGTGTCACCTGCAGCCCCCCTAGTGGCGGCGTAGTTTTCCACAGAAGGGCTGGGGGACACAAGATTGTGATGATTGGGGTTGGACAGGTGCGAGGGTCAAGGGTGGCAGTCCCTTGTGCCGGCCTCGTAACCAACTTCCCAAAGAGAAACAAGTCCGCACGAAAATGGAGAGAAAATGAAAAGGCTTTATTTCCCCTTTTTTGCACAAATGGTTCAAAACAGGATAAATGGATTGGATGGTATCACAACTGAACAAGTCCCTGGCATCAGGTTTAAACCATAAATGAAAAAGACCAAAGTAATGACTGTTAACTTCACAGTAGCTTAAGGCAACACAATATACTGCATTCATTTATTCATTCATAGAGCTAGGGATAAACTCCAGATTCTCTGCTGTGCAGTATGTGCATTCCATCGGCTGGTCAGACTCTTCGTCTGCAGATTCCACTTGCATGAATTCTACCTCTGATAGTTCTGAATCCGATGTCTCCACACAACTATACTCTGGCTTTTTAAAAGCTTGCTGTACTGTTTTCCAGTGTCTGGCAGATAGCTTAGGGCGTCGGTTTCTGGCCACTGGATAAAACAAAGGCTCCTCTTCAGTTAGAGTTTTAAAAGCCTGTTCAGCGCAATGCTTAGCATTTACAGTCCTCTTTTTAGACCAATTGTTTTCAAGCTTTTGCTTATAAGTATCTCGGTTACAAGGAGAAGCTTCCTTCCACTGTCCTTCTCTTATGTTAGGATTATGTAGACAATTACAAGTAATAAAAGTTTTACCTTTAAGTTTTCTCCTTTCCTTCTCTGAGAAGGCTTGAGGCCCACCCCAGTCGGCTTCTAGCTTAGCATGGTCCAGGTTCTCCAAGGGTATCTCTCAGTCCTCAGTATAGGGAAGAATATCTCTGTTCCAAGGCTGCAGCTGTTGCCATCTGCCAGATATTTGCTTACAGTTTGTTTCTCTGCCTCTGCCCTTGCCTCGTAGCCCAGCTCCTTCAGCTTTTCTGTGCACACCGGTTCTTTGTGTTCTCCACTTGTCTTCAAGGCCAGCACTCTCTTTGCCTCCCAGGCCTGCTTTCTCTCTGCCTTTCGAGTCTGCTCTTTCTTTGGCTTTTGGGTCTCCTCCCTCCTCTGATTCAGACCTGTCTCTGTTTAAATCCAAACTGACTGGGCCTAAGTCCTGCCCATAGAGGCGTGGTTCTTCAGACTCTGTACTGACTCTCGTGCTCCCTCTAGGTGGATCCTCAGGACATTGCAGGCTATACCTGTCTTTTCCTGGATTTAAAACTTTTTTTCTCTCTGCAAGAGGGTCCGCCGCATCACACCTGCTGCCGAATTAGATCCCACCATAGCCGTTAATACATCATCACCTTGAACTGCTGAGCCAGCCAGTCAGTCGGATTTTTATGATAATGTGTTAGAGTCTCTAATGTGATAGGCATCAGTGTGGGCAGCTTCCAATGTAGCCCTAAGAGCAAAATGTTTGCCCAGCTCTGATCTATGTCCTTTTCTAGAGATGCTCCCAGAAAAAAAGGTTTTGGTTCATTTGGCCTTTTTTCCCAATTTCAAACTTTTTTGTTTGTTTCACATATTCATTTAAATGAGCATTTTTATGTGCATTAACACTGTTTAATGTGCATAAATCTATATAGCACACATTAAAGATATTATTTTAGAAGCCTTGCTCTTGATTTATATATGTATAATCAGGCATATACTCAGCTCACATATGGATGTCTTTACTACATGGAACTTGCAAGGTTGTGTGTCAGGGACGTAGTTAGAGCATGGCCAAGGCAAGTCAAACTACATGTGAATTCCCAATTTCATTTTAGGAATACAAGCATATAAGCAACAATGTCCCCTTCAGGATTTACATCTCGGCCCTCGCATGTTTAGGTTTCTAAAAAGTCCTTGTTTCAGTCAGACATTACAGGGGGTAGTAAGGTAGGATTCTTCCTTAATCCCAGTTTGCCCCCTCCAAATTAGAACTAGATAAAGATATAGGCATTTGTAGTTAATTGGTGGTATTTACATGTGAGACTTGCAAAATGTCTCACAGACATATATATCGCCATCACCTGCAGGTATAGGTGTCAAAATATTGGCCTACGTGAGTAAACGCCGGCACTTACAAGGGAATGTAGGCATTTTACTTTTTTGTTTTTTCTCACGTGTACGCTTGTAAGAACGGCTCCTTCCGCTGCATGCAGATGTATATCCACGTGCACTCCTCTACTTCATTCTAGGTATTTTAGAAAAGAATTCCCATTAAGCAGAGCTCTTTCTAAAGTACTGCCAGAATTGTAAAGCCATGATCTCGCCATCTCAATTCTAATCTTTGTTAAATTGTGCCTTCACATCTACTATGTGCATACTAGGGAAGCTGGTTACTAAGTTGCACTAACATTAACGCACATTATTAATAACTAGGTGTGTGCTAAAATAGCATACATTACAGTAAATTAACACATTCGTTTTTGCACTTTGGTAACTAGCCCCCTAATTTTTTTAAGAGCAATAATGCTTAAAAAATGTGTTACTAAATACGCATCCCTGTCCACCTCCTTGATTGACGTCTAAGGTGTGTTGTCACTGACTATTCCTCTTCAGGAATTCTCTGCATCATTGGCTACCCATATGCTTTCTGAATTCTTTTCAAAATTCTTATTCTTGTTCACAAGTCCTACATGCTGAGATTCCCCCCTACCTTTCCCCTTTTGCTCTTTCCCCCTTTTTATTTATTTTTTATTCATTTATTTATTTGTAAGTCTTTTATATACCGCCACTTCCCAAGATCAGTGGCGGTTTACATCAAACAATAAGAGATACATAGAACAGCTCAATAATAAAACTGGTACAATGAACAGCCCTTTTCTTTCCATATTCCTTTACAAATTTCACCCTTCCATTCTCAGTCCCCACTTACTCTCCCAATACCTGGCCCATCATAGACTTTTCTTCCCTCCCACACAAAATATCTTTTTCCCCTCTCCATTCTTATTCCCCATTCCTTTCTAGTCCTTCCCCAAAATCAGCTCTTATAGTTCTAGACCCACCAAGCATCTGCCTCCTTCTAGTCCCATTCTCCCAAGCCTCCACATCAGCCCATTTCCAGTCCTAGCCCCCCATCAGCCCATTTCTAGCACTATTCCAACTCCCATCAGTCCGCTTCCAGTCCTATTCCAGCCCCCATCAGCCCATTTCCAGTCCTATCCCAGCCCATCACCCATTTGCAGTCCACGTTCCCCCCATCAGCCCATTTCTAGTCCTATTCTAGCTCCACATTAGCCCATTTCCAGTCCTAGCCCCCATATGCTCTTTTCCAGTTCCATTTCAGCCCCCCATTAGCCCATTTCCACTCCAAGTTTCCCAATCAGCCCATTTCTAGCCCTATTCCAACTCCCATCAGCCCGCTTCCAGTCCTATTCCAGCCCCCATCAGACTATTTCCAGTCCTATTCTAGCTCCTCATCAGCCCATTTCCAGTCCTAGCCCCCCATATGCTCTTTTCCAGTTCCATTCCAGTCCCCCATAAGCCCATTTCCACTCCAAGCTCCCCCATCAGCCAATTTCCAATCCTAGTCCCCTCGTCAGCCCACTTCCAGTCCTATTCCAGCCCCCATCAGCCCATTTCCATTCCTAATCCAGCTCTTCATCAGCCCATTTCCAATTTTAGCCCTCCCATCACAGTCATTTCCAGTCCTAGCCCCCCCCCCCCACCATCACAGCCCATTTCCAGTCCAGGTTTCCCACCCCCCATCACAGTCCATTTTCAGTCCAATCACCCCCATCACAGCCCATTTCTAGTCCGTCAGCCCCCCACCATTAAAGCCCATTTCCAGTCCGTTCCCCCTCCCCATCACAGACCATTTATTTATTTATTTTATTTATTTATTTAGCTGTATTTATATCCCGCTTTTCACCGGGTCAAAGCGGTCAATCGAGGATACATTTAACACGAGGGGATATGAGACACACACACTAATACATACAGGGAACATGGGCATTGGAGGGTTAAGTGGCTTGCCCAAGACCACAAGGAGTGCCTATAGGACTAAAAATCCCAATCCCTCCGGCCTGAGATTCCTGTCCCCAGGTGGGACTTGAACCCCCGACCCTCCGGCCTGAAGTACCTTGTCCTAACCACTAGACCATGGCTCCCTCATGTTCTTCTGTACATGAATGGATTTATTTTCTAATTAATTTATTATTTCCCATCCAAGAAGTTCCTCCCTGATCCTGCCCTAGTCCACCCCCTTCAAAGAGCCCCACAGCTGTCTAAGGGGCTGCAGAGGAAGCCGGGAAAGCCCGTGCGAGGCCCCAGCTCCCTCTTCACAGCCGCCAAAATGAAGAGCCTTTTCCTTCATGCGGGCGGCTGTTTCAGTGAAGCCGCGAATGCTGGGAAAGGTTAAAGGCAATACTCTTTAACCTCTCCCGGCATTTGTGACTTCACTGAAACAGCCGCCCGCGTGAAGAAAAAGGCTCTTCACACTGGCGGCAGTGCAGAGGGAGCTGGGGACTCGAGCGGGGTTCCCTGGCTCCCTCTGCAGCCGTCCATTGAGCGGGAATGGAGTTTGCGCAGGGCCCCCTGCTCAATGGATGGGCCAGCCCTGGTTAGCCAAGTATGTGGCTGGATGTGCAGCCCCTCAGAATCGGGGCCTGGCCTACACATCCAGGCCATACACCTGATTCTGATCGGCCGCACAAGGGGCTGGAAGGCCAGTACAGAATTGGCCCCTCTGCGTGTACGCCTTCTTCTGTACATGAATGGATTTATTTTCTAATTAATTTATTATTGATGTTATGAAAAATGTTCTGATGTAAATGAAAAGCAATATAGCAAATTTTAAGAAAGCATAAACCATATGTGCTGTGGATGGATTCTAAATCAATCTTTTGCAGTATTTCAAGTTGAAGAGCCCTAACCTGTTAGTGTTTTTCATAAGAGTGGCGTTCCTTCCCCTTTGACATTTTTGTCGACCTTCTCTGAATCTTTTCTAGTGACGCCCTTTCATTTCTGAGATGCTGTAGCCAGAGCAGTAGATAATACACAAAGTGAAGCAGCACTATGGACCTATAAAGAGGCATAACATGATTCTCAGGTTTGTTCTCTTTTCCTTTTCACATAATCCCTAACATTCTTTTTTGTTAGCAAGAAAAACAAATTAGAGAAAGGTAACTACAAGTTTCTTTTGTTACTCTGTGACTTTCTGTGTCTCTGATTGCACTAATTACCAAGCCATCAGGTCCCAGAAGCTTTGACAGCCTTTATTACCTGGCTGATTCGAAATCAGTAAGTGTTTGAGGAAGAAGCAGCCGTCTCTTGACTGAACACCGTGAGTCAATTCAAACGTATGTGTTATGTTCATTTTTAGTTTTTAAGCATCACAGTTGGATTTCATTTAGCTCAAAGCTCTTGGACTAAGATTGCATTGCTGCAAAAGAATTAATGTTGATATGACATTAACAATCATTCTAATCTTAAGGGAGATGAGGAGAACATGCACGCTAAATATAAGAGGATCTCAATTGCTGAAAATTTGTTCCTGGTACATTTCGCATATAGACCCCATATGTATACAGGCATGCAGACCTAGATCAGGAGGACAGGGAGAGTGACAATTATAGATTTACTGCATATGAAAAGCAAGGATTTACATTTCTTGATCTTGACCATTCCCGTGACAAAGTCAATGATTTTAAAATAATTTTTAATCACAAGAGAAAGCAATATCATTCTGTATAAGGAAATGTGATTCTGTGAGCAGAATGGAAAATGGGCATTGAAATGAGTTAGCAAGATTGTGGCACCTGATGGTAAAATAGGTCATTAACGTACCCATCTAGACCATGACGTTTGGTTTGTTATTCTTTCTGCTCACACCCTCATCACCCTTCTATAGTTATTGTCTACTTATCTGATTCATGTCTGCCTGCACTCACAACGAAATCTGGCTAGTCGGACTTCTGATGTGATACAGCTCTGGTTTTCATAACTAGCTTTCGAAGGTTAAGACCATCTTCCTCAAGTCAAGATGATACTGTCCTTATCGGGCGAAGATGGTTTTAACCCTTAAAAGCTAGTCTACAAATGAATTAAGTTAGTACAATAAGAAGGTATCACTTTATTTTGCTTTTTTAAATCTTTTTATGTAACTTGCTTAAACCACTGAGAGCTATATGTATTGCATTATTTGGACCAATTCTATATTGGAATAAGAGTATTATTCTTTCAGCTCCAATGTTTATATCTACTTATATGTATACCAACAGTTCATGAACACTGAAAGCATGGAAAATGTGAACAGAACATCGATCACAGGATTCATTATTCTGGGCTTCTCTAAACAACCTCACCTGCAGATCTTCATCTCTGCAATAGTATTACCAGCCTTTGTTATCTCTATCCTGTGGAACCTTGGGTTCTTAATATTAATGTTCTCTGACCGTCGTCTCCACAAACCCATGTACTTCTTTCTCAGCAACATGTCCTTCTTAGATCTGTGTAACACCACAGTCAGTTTCTCTACGATGCTCAAAAGTCTTTTAGAAGGGGAAATCTTCATTTCCTTTTCTCTGTGCATGACACAGCTTTACATTTTTGTAGTTTCTTTAAGTACAGAAATCCATCTACTTGCGGTGATGGCCTATGACCGTTATGTGGCAATATGCAAACCCCTACATTACCCACTCATCATGAACAAAAAGATTTGTATCATACTGATGGTTACTGCCTGGATAATTGGTAGCCTAGATGAAGTTCCTGTAGTTGTTGTCTTATCTCGCTTCTCCTTTTGTGGCTCCAATGAGATTGACCATTTCTTCTGTGACCTCAACGTACTGCAAAAACTCTCCTGCACTAATACTGACAGCTTTGAAATAATGGTGCTCTCTGAAGTGATAGCTTTGGATCTCATCCCCTTTCTATTAACTGTGTCATCTTATGTCTTTATCGTTGCAGCCATCCTGAAAATCCGCTCTTCTGAAGGGAGACGCAAAGCCTTCTCCACCTGCTCCTCCCACCTCACTGTCGTTCTTCTGTTCTATGGGAGTGTCCTTGGCACTTACATCAGTTCAAACTCAATGTTTTCACCAGAACAAAACAAACTGTTTGCCTTTCTGTATACAGTATTCATTCCCATGATAAACCCCTTAATTTATAGCCTGAGAAATAAAGAAGTAAAAAATGCCTTAAGAAATCTCATGTTTGGAAAATAATATGAAAGGAAACAAATAAATTTTATTGCCCTCTAAAACTCCCCTCGGATGCTTATTGCAGCACACAGTAAGGAGGGAGTTGCTTCACCTCAGGCGCTGGGCTGCATATGTAGGAGATGAATTATTTTCAGGACAGGACCCATCTTTTCTTTTTTAAGCTGTCGCAGCTGATTGTGTTTCTGCAGACTAAAGGGAAAGTTATGAATGGCTAGAATTAAGTTCAGATAGACCCATTTCCACTTTTGATGCTTTGGAGTTAGAGAGCACTGATCCTATTTTATTTTCCATTATTTTTTACAGTTTAGTCTCTTTCCTAATCTGATGTTTGTTTTCATTATTCTTTTCTAGTGTGGACTTTTGCTTACCTTTCCTTTTATAAAAGTACAGCTGCAATTTCCTTAATATTGTTTCTGATTGTCATCTGAAATGTTTAATAAATAATAAAAAAAAATGAAGAAATGGCTGTTTGTGTTGATATGACTGATAGTTATTTAAAAAAATTATTTGTGATAGAAATGGCCAGAGGCACCGTCCTTCACAAGATCACATTTAAATCATTAACCCCTTGATAAACCTCTAAGAAGTATATTTACTAAGCGGCTTCCATGCGATATCGGAGCTTCGACCCCATTGAATTCACAGTGTGCAGTTGATGGTCTCTCTCCTCTCCATAGTCCTGCTCAGATCCTCCCCGATAAAGTTATTCCAAATGAATGATCATTTCGCTGCATGGTAATTATCCTGCCTGCACAGTAACGATTACTGTCGGACCATAGAAGCCGTTAACATGCGCTGAAATATGAATTAACCATTTTACGCAAATTTAAAAAAGGGCAAATTAAGGGTATGTTTACTAAGCAGTGGTAGCGGCTTCCATGTAACAATGCAGCAGCGTCCCCATTAAAGGGCTCTGGGGGCCCTTTAAAAGTTGTTGCTTGAGGGCCCATAATTGAATTCCTGCTACTGCGCAAGATTAAAATGGCTACATATCCTGCACCATGGATTAGGGCCAGTCTGTGATGGGAGTTCTGTTATTGACATGTCTACAATTTCTTCATGTTTTCTTGCTTTTCCCTATACACTCTGTAATTGTCCCTTGGTTTATGCCCCTTCCCTAGATATCCCAGGACTGTCTCTTATTTGGATAGTGTTAGTGGTGCATATACATTTGGACCTTCAGGGGCTTGGTAAATATCGGGGTCACACAGGGCATTTATGTGTGCTCTCAAGTGTGTACTACATAGCTATTGTGACCTCCACATCCATCACTGGTGGCAGTTGAGAGGGCCCCTCACTCACCCCACATGTTCACACCATTATCAGAGCTGGGACATGTAGCCCATAGGTCTTTACCAAAGACTGTGGAAGGTCATGTGACAGAACATGCCTTCTGGATTCCAAAGAGGGGGGTATGCTGTGTGTTTGGGGAGATCACTTGGGGATCTCAGTAGATACTGGCTTCCCCAGTTGTGCCCCTGTTGGTTTGGTCCTGGACATTCAACTTTTCACTGACCTATGTGCTGACATGGCTAGATTACCCCTCTAACACATGTGGCACCTTCCCAGGCCCTATAGTTCACATGTTATCCCCTTTAACAGATAGCAACTTTATTTACAAAACCAACAGACCTGATAACTGACAGATTGCTCTAGTGATATGCCTTCCCCTTGTCTTCTGTAGGTACAAGGGCAGAGATATATGACAGCAGTTGCCGGATGGTCTCTGACATAGCATGTATCTTAGCCTTTATTCCCTCTAAGTCAAACTCTATGATACCTTGTTACCAGGTGAGCACACAAAAAACCTGTTGCATCTGCAGATGGATGGCCAAAAGATACTATCAGACCTTCGGGTAACCCAGCAGTGTGTGTGTGTGTGTGTGTGTGTGTGTGTGTGGGGGGGGGGTTCTTATGTTAGAGCACCTGCTCTGTGAGCACACAGCGGGCATGTTGGGCCATCAAAATGGCAAGAAATAGCACAAAATTTCTGTCTGTGCCCCCCCTCCCATCCTCTCCTACCTCCCTTACCAAACCCTACCTCCACTCTTCTCTCCTTCAAGCTATGTTCAGGGGTTCCAGTGGCTATATGCAGCCCTTAAATGTCCCTAAATGGGCCCTGTAATGCCATCATACTTATAGGGTTCCTGCTTCTCTAGATCCCACTCATCACCTTCATCGTCATGCTCACCAGATATGTCTATCATAAGTCTACTACTGGTGCTAGATGTGTTAGGCTACTATTGGTGCTAGATGTTGCTCCGTGGAAGACAGCCTGTGTGCAGTCATATGCCCTGCAGTGGTTCCTGATATGCTGTTGTGTTCACCACTGTACATATTTGTTGTCATGGCTTCCGTAGATTTGCCACTGATACTGGTGCTTGTGCTGATGCTGCCACTAGTGCTGATAGTGACATTGATATAGCCACTTTCAGTGCTGCTTCAAGGGGAGACACAGGCATCATTATGAAACCTCTCCAACCAAATTGCGGGCTCCCTTTCAAGGTGTCATGGAGAAGTAGACAACCATCCTATGCTGTGCAACCCCATATTGGACTTGAGCCATGGTGCCTAACTTTGTTCTATATTGCTATTCCAACCTTCTGCAATCTATTATACCTCATTGACAACTGGCCAGTGGCATAAATTCTGCTCAAGCAGTCCTTGCAATGCAGAAAAGCCCGTGCAGAAAGGGGGTACATATGGCGGAGACGGCAGCACCAGCACAGTAAAGTTACTTCATTGTGTTTGCTGTGCTGCACCATCCATCTAGGTTTACCACAGGACCAGCAGCTGACTCTTGCTGGGCTGAAATCTCAAGATAATAGCCACCCTGTGAGACTATGACCCTGGGGGAGAAGGGGCAGCTGATGGGCCCATGGCAAACTTTGAAGAGCAGAACAGCATGACAAACACAATCAACACAATCAAATTAGTTTGCCATTGTTGCCGCTATATGAGGAGGAGGCCCACCGCATGAAAGAGGGCCATGCATGTGGGGCACAAGGATAAAGACCCACCACCGTGAAAATGAGGGCCCCTCATTGTAACTTAGAACACTGCAAGTGGCCTATACCATTGCCCAGAGTGATATTTCAATACTTGCAAACTAGTCTCTGCTTTGCTGCCTTTGCCTTCTCATCCCATGCCCATCGCTCGCTGCCTCACACTCATCCATATCCCTGTCCTGTACTGCTTACACTTCCAGAGATGCATCTGTGTGCTGCATGCTCACCCCTCTGCCACTCATATTTGTGACCCTCTCTTGCTGTCACTCTTCAGTCTCCTGCCCAGTTGATGCCCTTTCACTGGCTATAGCTTTCTTTCCCTTGGTTTATATGTGGTCTATCTCTATATTGCATGAATCTACTATTCAACATTTCACTACAGACTTGCCATCTTGTATGACTGGCCTTTATCCGCCCTTCCCTACTAACATGTACTGCACATGGCTTTCTCTGGGTGTCCACTGACATCATTTTGAAATGTAATGTGCTCACTGCATCTGTGCACCTCTTGATTCCTTCACCTCAGGAGCTGTCCAGGCCAGCTGTTCATTTATTTATTATTTATTTAACAAGTTTTTTATACCGCCTTTTCCTTCAATCAAAGCGGTTACAAGACATACAAAGGTTATACAAAAGTAAGGGAAACATGCACTGCATAAACAAAACATCAAAGTAGTAAGGTAGGATATATAACATGGGTTAACTAATATAGAAAATCATTTTATATAACAGTTACAATAAATGGAATCTAGTTAGTTGTTTGATCCGTAGTTCTCAATGAAGAGTATAGTCTTTAATTGTTTCCGGAAGTCCTTTAAATCGTCAATTGATCGTAAGTCGGGAGGGAGAGAGTTCCATATTAATGGGGCAGCTAAAGAAAGTGCTCTTTGTGTAGTGGTATGCACCACCCTCACCATGAATCTCTGACATACAGGTATCCTGAATCCTATGCCGTATATGTGGACCCTTTCTTTCTGATCCCACACCTGCCTCATAAGTCTCTTGAACCACAGAAACAATTATGCTGCTGATGGAATGAAGCAAGATCACAGATCTGTGAGTAAGGTAGACTCAGTTTATCCACTACAGACAGAATCGTTCATCATTATCTGAATATAAGACAGAGGCCAAACATCTCCAGTTCAAGCTTAGGTCATGGAGATATCTTTCTGGGGGTTGTAGAGCAGGAATATCAGAGGACCCAATTTAATGATAGGGCATGGCTTTTAGATTCAGAACACCATGATGGGAGGAAAGTAGAAGATGATTATGTACATTTCATTACTAAATATCCCCTCTCAGCTTTAATATTCAATGGGTAATGCAGCATTATTTTGCAATGATTCTCACCATTCCCTGAGGATAAGAAGTCCAGAATGGTATGGTCCAGAGGCCACAATCTGAAAAAGATTCTCAGCCCGGCGTGCCTGAGATCTATGGTTCCTAGGCTAGTGTCTGGGGACCATTCGATCTGTGGCCAATATTCAATTTGTGTGGTTTCTTTACAGGTTGACAGATTTGTATATAAGGGACATGAATATAGATTGTGATGTTTGACCACCTGCATGACATCATTTTTGGTAAGGTGTCCTTGTATACTTATCTATATAGGTAAGGCATTTTGTCCTTTTAGAACTAGGATGTATGAACACCGTAGTAGGTTGCAGCATAGTTGTGTGGAAGTCCCTATGATACAGAAATGCATTGAGCATGGACACCAATTTAATGACAGACAGCAACGGATTCGCACCCTCTCCACAACTTCGCCCCCATACAAACAACTTCAAGGAGTACCCCAAGGATCCACCCTATCAGCCATGTTGTTTAACATATACCTACGTCCACTATGCTCAATCATACGCACCCACAACATCAACTTCCACATCTACGCGGACGACATAATGCTCTACACACCAATTACAACCAACAACCCAAAAAAACGAACAGCTATCAGCCTGCTTCAACGACGTGGCCAACTGGCTACAGGAGAACAATCTATCCATCAACATAAAGAAAACCGAAGCCCTAATAGTAACAAAAGAACCTGACTTCAAACCACCTACCCACCTCAACATGGGAACCACACAAATACAAATCCAGCCTCAAATAAGATATCTAGGCGTCATCATTGATCAAGCTCTCACCTTCAAACAACAAATCAACAAAACCGCTGGGATGATATTCCACAAAGCTAAAACTATCCAACGACTCAGGCCCCTCCTAGAACCTCACGACTTTAGGACAGTGATGCAAGCTGTGACACTCCCTCATCTGGATTTCTGCAACATAATCTATCATGGACTTCCTGCCTCGCACACCAACTCCCTCCGTACTGCCTTAAACACCACAGCAAGGATTATTCAAAATGCAAAAAAACGGGAGCACATCACCCCAATCCTAAGAGACCTTCACCTCCTTCCACTGCAAGCAAGAATCAAGTACAAAGCCATCTTACTCATCCACAAAACTATCCACCAAGCACGGAACACCTCACTACACTCCTTACTGCCTCGACCATCCCACAACAGATCAACCAGACATTCCTCCAATAACTCTATCGTTGTCCCCCACAAAAGAACCAAATCTACACAACAGACCTGCAACAGAGCATTCGAACTTTAAGCTCCATCCCTCTGGAACTCTCTACCAAACCACATCAAGAACAACAACGACATCACATCATTTAAGAAACAGCTAAAGACAATCCTATTCCGTGAACATCTTTCAACGGAAACACCACCATGACCTCACACTTAGATTTTAGCAGAAGTAAATCATGTCCATGTCCACCCATAATCATTAATTGTTGACCCTGGTGATGGCCCCTTCCCAAAAGAAATTACCCCTCCCTATGTTACATGTTACACCGCTTTGACCTGGTGAAAAGCGGGATATAAATGCAGTTAAATAAATAAATAAATAAATAATGATGTGTGTTGCTTTTGCAATGATCATTTAGAGCCAGAGGTGGGTGAATAGAGAAGTGGCCCTCTTGAGGTGTGAGCAGAGATGGATTGTCTCTCTCGGTTAGTTGCCCACGAGGGCCTTAATGGCCAGATTGATGGGGCAGGTTGTGGATAGGCAAATAGATGCCTTAGAAAGATTTTTTGTGATTGAGGTTGAGCTCAGTGAAACTTTAGCTGGTTAATAAGAGATGGGATGGTGGTTCTGTTTGTTCTCACATGAACTGTGAATGGTTGTTATGGACTGAGCATCATGGTTGTGATTGGATGGATGAGGGATGTCTATGTTGTGTATTGGATGTGATGTCAATCTGGGCAAGCAATTGCATGGCAGTGATTGGCTGTGATCTCTGCCCCTTATTGATGAGGTTTTCTAGTTTTGGGTGGAATTGTCAATGCTGGAGGGGTTTTTAATGTGGGCATGTGCATTGCTGTTGGAAGTATTTGGAACAGTCAGGGCAGCTATGGCTGCACATTCACAGACTTGGTTCTGAAATTGGCTTCATCACCTATACTGCCCTATTTGCCCATCTCCCTCACTGCTGAGGCATCATCCTTTCTAAAATACCACTTCATAGGATATTTACATGTATAAGTGCGAGTGTTTACTAGATATGTGCATGCTTTTGAAATTATATAGAAAATGTCAAAATGCAAACTATGACTCATGAGGTAGAACCGCCCCTTAAAGCCCACCAGTGACGCACAATCACCTATCCATGGTCATCTGTTGGTTCAGATCCCACTATAAGAATATCAGAAATGCCTTACTGGGTCACACCAAGATCCATCAAGCCCAGTATCCTGTTTTCAAGAGTGGCCAATCCATGTCACAAGTACCTGGCAGGTTCCCAAAGAGATACACAGATTCCGTGGCGCCGCTGTGCCATGACATCCATGGTACTGCAGCACAATTTAAAAGCTGTGATGCCGGCTGCCTGCCCAAAATGTTATGTTAATTCCCCACAGCCCGACCCCCAATCCGGCCTCCTATAGCCAGGGTCGGGCTGCCGGGAATTAACCCTGCTCCCCCTCAGCCTCTGGAGCAGCAAAATGGAAACATCCAGGGAAGACATTCCACTCTGGGGGTGGAATAACATCCCCGGCCATTTCTCCAGATCTAGACATCCAGATGACCGTCCACTGCCCGCCCACTCTCCACCCCCATGCTGCCCCTTCCCCGCCCCGTCTAAGTTCCCGGCACAAGTGGCAGGGAAGTTATGCAGGGGCAAGAGCTGGCACTAATAGCAGGAATGGACATCCCTACTATTCGTGCCTCAGAATGAACTCATAGTGTATAAATGGCATCCATATCTAAGTCATCATTTTAGAAGAGCTCAATTTACATGTGAATGGAAAGGGGTGATACCAGGGACACGATTAGAGAATAATTGGGATGGGCCAAAAATCTACATCTGTATTCCACATTCTATATATGGAATACAAGTATATGACCCAAACTGCCCACAACAGGATTTATACCTCCTCCATGTTTAGATTTACAAAAAGTGCTTATTTTGGCCAGCTCTTTCCGCTAATCATTGAAGTTTATTTTCTCATCCAAATTGAAATTAGATAAAGATAAAGACATGTGAAGTTAATTGGTGTTATTTACATGTATGGGCTTGCAAAATGGCTCATAGACATGTATAAGTGCAGTCATCTGAAGTTATAGGCGGCAAAACACATGTTGGTGCGTGCTGCCTGCTCTCAGCCTTCCCCTGGTTGTCAACAGAATATCCGTTATGACCCATAGTGGGCATGGCTCTGCGGAACCACAGAGCCTGTGCACGTAATGGTGCTCATGTGTTGCAATATGTACTGAACACATCTATCACTGCCTGTTTGCAGTACACATAGCATCATACTACAGCAGGCATCTGTTCTGGGGCTGTTCTGGGGCTCTCAAATGTGCACACTCACCTAGAGAGCCACACATCTCCGAGCCACACATCTCCTAACTGCTGCTTGTCCCAGGCTGGACTGGGCAAAGACAAATGCATCAAGGCAGGACCCTGGATAGTGGGCGCACACATCAATGAAGTCCATGTTGGCATCTACAATGACCTGCACATTAATTGATGTGTACCCATGCCTGTTCAGGTATGCCCTTGCTCCAGTCATGGTCCCCACAGTGCAATGTGGGTACAGTCCATAAATCCAAGCACTGATGGGAACCCAGCAAAATTATAGAATGGCTGCACATCTGCTGTGCCAGGGGAAGGCTATTAGGTGGCACATCCTCTGTAGCAGGGCCTTGTGAAGGTTCCTATGCAATGACTGGAAGTGGACTGCGTGATTCCAACAGCCACCCACATTCACATGTTGGAAGCTGCCAGTTGCAAGGAATCCCAGGGCAATGGATGCCATCATGGCCACTGGCAGGGCCTGAGTTGAATGTGGAGGGCTCCAGGTTCACAATGAGAATGCTGCACAGCTCAGTTAGTGTTGCCCCATCCAGTCTGTATCTCTGGTTGACCTCCTCCTCTGTCAATGGCAGGAAGCTCACCCTGGGCTGTGAACATGCGTGGAATGATACCTGCATCTCAGATGCTGAACTACAGCTTGCTGCTGGGTGTTCACTGCCTGTCGCATCCTCCGCTGTGCCTAGGCACAGTGGGTGGGTCTCCACCTCTGGATCACTAAGTGCATAGTCCACATGGCATCTCTGCCTGTCCAGTATTGCTTTACATCTGCAAAGTTTGGGAACAGACATGAATACCCTCCCCTCGCTGTAATGTGCACCGTTCCACTGCTACACAGATTTGTTACTCACTATCAGTGGTCGTATGTGCTGGGCACTGTCGCTTAAGGCTATGCAGTTAGTGCACTGTCGGTGCACACAGGTTTCATAAATCCATTTTATGTGGGTTTCATGGTGACACGCTCCAATTCCACCCCGGCGCCTGATGCTGTGAATGTAGCTAGGCCTCAATGATTCAAGTTGCCTTGTTAAATATCTGGTTTACACGGTTATGGCAGTTTTGCATGGGTAAGGCAGGCCTTTACACATGTAGCACAAACCCAGGGCTTCAAAAACCTGGCCCAAATACTCTAAAGCCCATGTCATATATCCTAGAGTCCACCACATGGGAGAGAAAGCCAAACCAAATTATATGCTTGAAATAAAACACAAATAATCATGCCAAATTCCTCTATCAAAAAGACCCTTTTTAACCATTCACAGCTGGCTTCTGTGTATGAAATCCTTTAGGTGTCCAGCATCCCAGAACATATGCATTTGGGCTGCAGCAATCCAAAGGAGTGATATAGTATAGGGGGTGAAGTACTTTTGTCCACTAAAGAAGAGCGGGACCTAGGCATGATTGTGTCTGATGATCTTAAAGTAGCTAAAAGGTAGAAATGGTGACAACAAAAGCTAGAAGGGTGCTTGGGTGCATAGGAGAGGAATGGCCAGCAGAAGAAAGGAGGTGATAGTGCCCCTCTATAAGTCTTTGGTGTGACCTCATTTTGGAGTATTGTTTGCATTTCTGGAGACCACACCTTCAAAAGGATATAAACAGGATTGATTCAGTACAGAGAGTGGCTACTAAAATGGTTAGTGGTCTTCATTATAAGGCATATGAGGACAGATTTAAGGACCTTAATATGTACACCTTAGAGGACAGGCGAGAAAGAGGTGATATAATTGAGACTTTTAAATGCCTCCATGGCATAAATGCACAGGAGGAGAGCCTCTTTCGATTGAAATCAAGCTCTCTAACGAGGGGACATGGGATGGGGGTGAAAGGAGATTGATTCAAGAGTGATATGCAATATATTTCTTTATGAAAAGAGTGGTGGATCCATGGAATAGTCTTCATGTGGAGGTGGTAGAGATGAGGACAATATCTGAATTCAAAGAAACATGGGACAAATACAGAGGATCTGTAAAGGAAAAAAGGGGAATGTTGTAGTGGTTAATATGGAAGGACAGATTAGATAGAAACATGACAACAGAAAAAGACACCATGGCCTATGCTTCTATTTTTCTAAATATCCGCATGGCATAAATGCATAGGAGGAGAGCCTCTTTAGATTGAAAACAAGCTCTGTATGAGGGAACATGGGATGAGGGTGAAAGGGGATATATTCATGAATGATATGCAGAAATATTTCTCTACGGAAAGAGTGGTGGTTTCATAGAATAGTCTCCAAGTGGGGGTGGTAGATATGAGGACAGTATATGAATTCAAAGAAGCATGGGACAAATGCAGAGGATCTCGAAAGAAAAAAAGGGGACTGTTGTAGTTGTTGACATGGAAGGGCAGACTAGATAGGCCATGTGGTCTTTTTCTGTCGTCATGTTTCTATATCCAGGGTCACCTGTGGGGGCAATGTGAGCTTTGAACATGAGCATTGGGATGTGCATTGAGTATAGTCTATGAGCTATTCTGGATAGTACAATGCACACCATCTACCAGTCAGCAACAATGTGGCAGTGAGATGACACTAACCTATGGTCTGTTTGGCATTCGAGCATTTGGGGGGAGGGGGGGGAATTGGCTGATGGTGACATAAGCAGACCTGTTGGGAGGGAGGGTGGCAGGGGATATGGCATAGGGATACAGTTGGGGGGTCTGCAGGCTGTTATGGGGGCAGACATGGATGTGCCCTATACAAACTGATGCCATGTGGCTGTACTACATGGCACCAGGCCATGCTCTTCCGCATTCCACATGTTGATGTGTGCTGCCTGCTGTCAGCCTTCCCCTGGTTATCAACAGAATATCCATTATGTCCCATAATGCACATGGCTCTGCGTAACTATAGAGCATGTGCTCGTAATGGTGCTAATGTGTTGCAATACATACAGAACACATCTATCACTGCCTGTTTGCAATACACATAATATCATACTACAGCAGGCATCTGTTCTGGGGCTATCCTGGGGCTCACAAATGTGCACACTCACCTAGAAGCTACACATCTCCGAGCTGACCCCTAACTGCTGCTTGTCCCAGGCTGGACTGTGCGAGGACAAATGCATCATGGCAGGACCCTAATAGCGAGCGCACACATCAATGAAGTCCATGTTGGCATCCACAATGATATGCACATTCATCAATGTGTACCCATGCCTGTTCAGGTGTGACCTTGCTCCAGTCGTGGTCCCCACAGTGCAATGTGGGTACAGTCCATACATCCAAGCACTGATGGGAACACAGTGACATTGTAGAATGCCTGAGCATCTGCTGTGTCCAGGGGAAGGCTATTAGATGGCACAACCTCCGCAGAAGGGCCCTGGTGTGGATTCCTACGCAGTGACTGGCAGTGGACTGCATGATTCCAACAGTCACCCCCTATCACATGCTGTAAGCTGCCAGTTGCAAGGAATCCCAGGACAGTGGATGCCATCATGGCCACTGGCAGGGCCTGAGTTGAATGTGGAGGGCTCCAGGTTCACAATGAGAATGCTGTACAGCTCGGTTATTGTTGCCCCATCCAGTGTGTATCTCTGTTAGACCTCCTCCTCTGTCAGTTGCAAGTAGCTCACCCTGGGCCTGTGAACATACGTGGCATGATACCTGCATCTCGGATGCTGAACTACAGCCTGCTGCTGGGTACGCACTGCCTGTCGCGTCCTCCGCTGTGCCTGGGCACGGTGGGTGGGTCTCCACCTCTGGATCACAATGGGCATGTCCCATATGGTGTCTCTGCCTGTCCAGTATCGCTTTAAATCTACACAGTTTGGGAACAGGCCTGCACACCCTCCCCTCATTGTACTGTGCACTGTTCCACCGTTACACAGGTTTGCCACTCCCTATCAGTAGTTGTATGCGCCGAAAACCGTCACTTAAGGCTGCGTAGTTAGTGATGTCCACTGTCGGTGCACACAGGTTTCAAAAATCCATTTTACGCGGGTTTCATGGTGACACACTCCCCTTCCGCCCCTGGGTTTGGGCGCTTGGTGCTGTTCATATAGCTAGGCCTCAATGATTCAAGCCACCTTGTTGAATATCCAGTTGACACGGTTATGGCAGTTTTACATTGTTAAGGCTGGCCTTTAAATGTGTAGCACATGCCTAGGGCTTCAAAAATTAGGCCCAAATACTCTAAAGTCCATGTCATATATCCTAGAGTCCACCACATGGGAGAGAAAGCAAAACCAATACAATTATATACTTCAAAGAAAACACTAATAATCATGTCAAATTCCTCTACCGATAAGACACATTTTAACCATTCACAGCTGGCTTCTGTGTATGAAATCCTTTAGATGTCCAGCATCCCAGAACATATAATCCCATCCCTAAAACTGGAAATAACACTTGCTCGGAAATTTTAAAATTAAATCCACACACGTTTATTTTAATAAAAATATGTTTAGTCTGCATTAAACATTTTTAAAGATCACAAAACAACTTATGTTTTAAACAAAATTGTTGCAGAATAAGATGGCTAGTTACCAAACTGTGGTGAAATCCAAGACAGCATAATTTAGCTTGGGAGTACAACAGATTACTTACTCCTGTTGTAAACTCTTAAAGCAGCTGTTATTCCAAGGGAAACCGAATGTCAGGTCAAAGCTTGGAGCACTGGGCCACTAATAGATAGTCCAATACTCTAGACCGCAGTCTTAAATGGGCTGAATGGAGAAAATTCAACCCATGGTCTGAGGATCCACACCCCTTCACTATCAAGAAGCCAGTGCACTCCCCAAATAAATCCTCCTCTTCCTACACAAGCTTCCAACCTCCCCCCAAAGGAATAATCAAAGTTCCAACCTTCCTTAAGACACTCTACCACATCTGACCCCGATCTAAACACCCCCACCCCATGTCCCTCTAAGGCCTTGCTGGGCCTATATTTAATAAAGCCTGGTGGTCTAGTGGAACCCAGACAGAAGCAACCCTTCACTCAATCCTGTCCAGGCTAGTGCCGGGTTTAAAATGGCACCTGGACCCCACTCATGATTTTATAAATGTCTGTGTCATCTCCTTTCACTTGTCTCTTTTCCAGAATGAAGAGCCCTGACCTTTCTTCATAAGGGAGGTGTTCCATCCCTTTTATCATTTGTATTGCCCTTAGAATCTTTTTGAGATGAGGCGACTGGAGCTTCACCTGATTCTTAAGATGTAGATGCACTAGAGACTGATTTTCTCCATTACATTACAAATAATCCCTAACTTTCTTTTTAATTAGCAAGAAAGACAAATAAGAGAAAGGTTCCCAAAACCCCAACGTTTTCTTTGTAACTCTTTTAATTTCTGTGTCTGTGAAAGATCCCATTACCTAATCGTCCCAGGAGCTTTAACAATCTTTATTACATGGTTGAATCAAAGTTTGTTCATTTTTTGAAGAAGACAAAACTATCTGTTCCACAACTGCAGATTGTAAATCAATTCAAGCTTCTGGTACGTGTTTATTGTTTGTTTTGAAGCACAGATTTGGATTTCATTTAGATGCACAGTTCTTGGACTACAAATGGATTTTGACAAGATAATTAATGCTGAATGTGACATGAGTAAGTACTACTGATGATGAATAGAACATGCATATAGATATAAGAGGATTTATCAATTATAATTATGAATGCACTGTATACTTATTTCCAAAGGTTAGAAAATTGTGTTCTGAGGCATTTCATATATACAGTAGAGCCCATAAAATGCAGAATTGAATAGCATTCTCCCCAAAGATGTATTTAAAGTCATGCTTAGCGCACGCTTATCTAATGGTCATAGCATCCATGATTCTATTTCCTCTTTCAAAACTATGTGTCAAGAGTAGATCCGCATTAGGGAAAATCAGCTCCTACTTTCTTCTCTTTATATCCACTTATTGAAATTCATGAACTGAAATTATTTGAGAATTATCTATTTTATGAGTTTGGGAAAATGTTTTAATTGAAGGCCTTAATTTAGAAGCATAAAAGCCACAATGGTCACACTTGGCAATGAATATCATCCAGCTGTTCAGCGTCAGTATCCAGATAGTGGCCGGGGCTGAATAACAAGATACTGCAGTTAATGCCGATGACTATCCAGATGGCAGTAATATTCAGCCGCTAGCCGGATAGTCTACCAAGATAGCACTAAGAATAGTGTTTTTGCTGCCCTACGTTATCTGGAGGGGGGGAATTACCCCAATAGTGGCTGAATATTGTCTCTATCCAGATAGCCACCAGCACCACCCTCAGTGGACCTCCACAGCTCTCTTTGGATAGTAGATATTCAGCTATACTATGCACAAACTGCAATTGAATATCTCTCACAGCGCCCTTTCCCAAATAGGTAATATTGTCCACTTAGCTCCTAAATTAAGATGAATTCCTGTTTGGCAGAAAATAGGGCAAAAATTTAGGGGTCTAGGTTTTAATCTGAATCACATCAAGAGTAGAAAGACTTTGAGTGTAATGGTTGGGTTCATGGTACTTCTGCCCTTTTCAGATCTTAAGCTTCCTACATGATTCATGGGGGCATGTTTACTAAAGAGCGCTATTTGCGCCGCTTCCCGTTATCGCGCGGTAAGGTACCTTACCGCGCGATAACGGGACGCGGCGCAAATAGCGCTCTTTAGTAAACATGTCCCATGGTCTGTGATTCAGAAGCAAGAAGGTAATGCATTATAGAGCCTAAGGTAACAATGACACCAAAAATCCCTGATGCAGGAAAGCAATGTCAACAATGGAAGACAAAAATGATCTAAGTCATAAAATATCCTATACATGGACAAACAGGAAGTGATCGAGACATAACATCAGCCGTTGTCTGGTTTAAGAAGTTGGTTTTAGAACCAATGTAAAGGTGACTCATTTGGCGTGTGAAATGCTCTATGCTGAATGTCATGTCTTTCTTATAGGACATATTTTATTACATATGAACTGTACATTTTTACTAACAATCAGATACATTAGAATTTACTAACATACATTAGAATTTAATTTAAAAATGTTCCTGTCAAAGGAAAACAATGGCAATTTCTCTGTAAAATCCGTGCATATTGATACCCCTCCCTGAATACCAAAATGTTAATATTTGTGAAAGATTTTAAGTATTTAATATTTTAAAATGATTCCTAGGATGGAGATTTTAGGCCAGTCCTTGTGTTTTAACAACTTATGTTACATTTTGAGTGAAATCAGTGGCTATAAATACACGCCGCCTTAGGATGTAAGTTCAAAAGCAGGACTGCCTCTGCCTCTGCCTCTGTTACAGATGCCTGCCAGAAAAAAAGAAAAAAAACCACATTTGTCTAACAACTTCAATGTTAGTTATTTTCTAAGTCTATACCTTAGATAAAAAGAGCATCAGTAGCACTAAAACCTTGGTTTCCCTGATTTTTAACCTACTGTTCTAACCCGTAGAATACTCTTTGTACCCACATTTCAATGACATCAGATGGAAAAACTCATTGTTATAGTGCAGATTTGCTTGACTCTGACTTTAAAGGGCTGGTTTTATTGGGAAGTGTGGAAAGTTAGTACATTATGCACATAAGTTCCTCTTTTAAAGGGCTTATGTGCACAAATCGGCACTTATGTGCACGCCTTAAATGGTTGCTATTCTGTAAGTAGATGCGTAATTTCTATCTGCACACTTTTGTTGTGGGCGTACACGGTGGTGGAGCTTAAATGTATCCACATAAGTTATAAAGTATAATATACGTGAGTTTCTGCGCAATTGAGGTGCGGCATTAACACGTGTTCTAGTGCAGGCGCAACTGCTGTGACTAGATTAAGGCACATCCTTACTCTTATATTTTATAAAGTATAGACATACTTCACTTTATAACACAGACCCCAAATAAACACACAGCAATGTGAGCCAACTGCCTGCAAGTTTATGACATTACTCTCCACTGAAATTAAATTAAATGAATGATTCAATATCTGAAAATGAACCAGTCTTCTCTTCTTTACGTCTCCACTTGTGTGAATATACCTGTCCCTGTTTCTATGATTTACAGAGTTATTTTTCATTCTCTTTTTAATTTTGTTTTATATTGTACTCCACTCTGCTGTTTCTGTGAAGGGTGCATTTTTTTAGTGCAGACTCCTGGCAAATCAACTGTTTCTGGGGTTTCTTGGGAATATATCACCAGAAATAAATTGCCAGGCCTTTTCTTCTGGGGTAATGAAGGGTAAAGAGACTTGCCCAAGGCATGCCAGTGGGAATCAAACCATTGGTCTTCTGGGTATTAGGTAGTTGCTCTAACCACTAGACTATTTCTCCACTCCAAAGGCAGCGGGGGGGGGGGGGGGTGGATAAGAAAGTTTTAATAAACATAAGCATAAATATTCTGAGAAAAACTTTGATGTCCCACTGTGAAATGTACCTCTATGGGTTTATTATTCTTTCATACATGAGTTAAAACTCAGTGAATTAACCAGAGAAAGACAAAATGTTTGCCTTCCTGTACACTGCTTTGATTTCCATGCTAAACTCCCTGATTTATGATGTAAGAAATCAAGAAGTAAAATATAGCCTGAATAATGTTATTGTTAGAAAATAATTCAAAAGGCAAAAAAAAAGAACCATTCATGATTGCCTTCCGTAACTCTGCCAAGGCAAACATTGTGGGCTTTTCTCTGTTATATCAGTTATATGATGTGAAGGAAGAATAATGAAAAGCTAACGAAAGTTAATAAGATCCTTTATTTAGTTAGTTATTTGGGAGTGTATAGGATTGGTTGCTTGTTTTTCAGGTAATCATTGATCATGAAGAAATCTTGCTTCTCTTGATTTACAATTTCTGAACCAAAAGACGATATTAATTTAGGACGTATTTAGTTACTAAAGTGTAGCAAGGTTTGCCAGAATGAACATGCTGTAACTGCTAAACCTCTGTGTTAGCAGCTGGGTGTATTCCCAGTATTTTCTCATACGTTTAATTCAAACAAAACGGGACTGATATAGCAAGGCATTTACACAGTTTACAGATTTGTAAAACATGTAAATGCCCTTAAGTGGGTTATTTGACAGCACTAACATGGTTACTGCCACAGAATATCTCCAGGTAACACCATTATCTGTCCCAATGCTAACCCCTCACTGGCAAAAGGCGCAGCAAAAGATTCCTAACTTTTGCCGCTGAAGCTAACCAGGTAGTGGCTGAATATAGCTTTTGCACTGTGTTCAGCTGTGCGATAAACCCGGATGTTCAATGTCAGTGGCCAGATATGGTCCTGGTTAACTCTTCAGCGGTGATTGCTAGCACTGTACTCACACTAGCCACCGCTGCTGAATGTCTTTTCAGGTGGAATTAATGACATCTCTGAGCCAGCCAGAGAGTTGGATTTTAATGATGATGTGTTAGAGTCTCTACTGTGATAGGCATCAGTGTGGGCAGCTTCCAATGTAGTCCTAAGACCAAAATGTTTGCCCAGCTCTGATCTATGTCCTTTTCTAGAGATGCTCCCAGACCAAAAGGTTTTGGTTCATTTGGCCTTTTTTCCCAATTTCAAACATTTTTGTTGGTTTCACATATTCATTTAAATGAGCATATTTATGTGCATTAACACTGTTCAATGTGCATAAATCTATATAGCACACATTAAAGATATTATTTTAGAAGCCTTGCTCTTGATTTATATATGTATAATCAGGCATATACTCAGCTCACATATGGATGTCTTTACTACATGGAAGTTGCAAGATTGTGTGTCAGGCACGTAGTTAGAGCATGGCCAAGGGAAGTCAAACTACATGTGAATTCCCCATTTCATTTTAGGAATACAAGCATATAAGCAACAATGTCCCCTTCAGGATTTACATCTCGGTCCTCGCATGTTTAGGTTTCTAAAAAGTCCTTGTTTCAGTTAGACATTACAGGGGGTAGTAAGGTAGGATTCCTCCTCAATCCCAGTTTGCCCCCTCCAAATTAGAACTAGATAAAGATAGAGGCATTTGTAGTTAATTGGTGGTATTTACATGTGAGACTTGTTCACAAGTGCTACATGCTGAGATTCCCCCCTACCTCTCTTCTCTAATTATTCTTCACATCCACACATCAGGTACTCCATTCCATTCATGCTAAATCTCTTTCTCCCTCCAGTATCTTGAGTTTGTGAAACAACCTTCTTCCAGATCTTCACCAGGAATAGTCATATTAAAAATTTAAATGGGATTTGAGAACCTCTCTCTTTCAGACAGCATACAATTATGTATAATAGTAGACCTGGATAGGTCCTGGGCTAGCCTGCATATCTCTCCCTTGCCCTCCAATATGTTTAGGACATTGCTGTTCTTTCATTTACTCTGGGGATCATTCTTGGGCGTGACAGCCCATCACAGCCCATTTCCAGTCCTAGCCACTCCCCCCACCATCACAGCCCATTTCTAGTCCAGGTTTCCCACCCCACCATCACAGCCCATTTGCAGTCCTAGCACCTTCCCCATCACAGCCCATTTGCAGTCCAATCACCCCCCATCACAGCCCATTTCCAGGCCGTCAACCCCCCACCATCACAGCCCATTTCCAGTCCGTTCCCCCATCACAGCCCATTTCCAGTCCATTCTCCCCCCCCCCACATCATAGTCCATTTCATCCGTTCCCCCCCATCACAGCCCATTTGCATTCCGTTGCCCTCCACCACCATCACAGCCCATTTGCTATCCATTTCCCCCCACCATCACAGCCCATTTGCAGGCCTTCCCCCCTCACCATCACAGCACATTCCCCCACCGCCACCATCACAGCCCATTTCCAGCCTGCCCCCTAGGGTTGCCAACCGGCCGGTTTTCATCCGGCCTGGCCGGTTTTTCCATGGCCAGGCCGGCTGCCGGCGCAGATGCAAAACCGGCCCTTGAAAAGCCTTTTTTTTGCTCTGGCCGCAAGATTGGGAGCGGCCAGAGCAAAAGACCGGCTTTTCTTCCGAACCGAAGTAAAAAAAAAAACCCACCCAGGGCCGTCCCTCACACCGGAGGGCTTCAGAGGAAGCTGGGGAAGCCTGCGCGAGGCCCCGGCTCCCTCTGTACAGCCGCCAGCGTGAAGATCCTTTTCCTTCATGCTGGCGGCTGTTTCTGTGAAGCCGCGATTGCTGGGAAAGGTTAAAGGCAATACCCTTTAACCTTTCCCAGCATTCTCGGCTTCACAGAAACAACCGTCAGCGTGAAGGAAAAGGCTCTTCATGCTGGCGGTTGTACAGAGGAAGCCGGGGCCTCGCACGGGCTTCCCCGGCTCCCTCTAAAGCCCCTCAGACAGCCGCGGTGCTGGTCGGGGGGGGAAGCCAAGGACTGCATAGGCTGTGATGGGGGGGACCTAGACTGGAAAAGGGCTATGGGAGGGGGGGACTTGGACTGGAAATGGGTTGTGATGGGGGGGGGGACCTGGACCGGAAAAGGGCTATGGGGGGGGGGACTTGGACTGGAAATAGGCTTTGATGGGGGGGGGGGACCTGGACTGTAAAAGGGTTATGGGGGGGACATGGACTGGAAATGGGTTGTGATGGGGGTGGAGGGGACCTGGACTGGAAAAGGGCTATGGGGGGGGGAACTTGGACTGGAAATGGGCTATGGTGGAGGGAGGAGGAACTTGGACTGGAAATAGTCTGTGATTAGGGGGGCTAGGACTGCAAATGGGCTGTGATGGTGCGGGGGGGACTCGGACTGCAAATGGGCTGTGATGGTGGGGGGGCCTAGGACTGGAAATAGGCTGTGATGGGGGACTTGGACTGGAAATGGGCTGTGATTGGGGGGGGGGCTAGGACTGGAAATGGCCTGTGATGTGAGGGCTAGCACTGGAAATGGGCTGATGAAGAGCTGGAATACGACTGGAAATGGACTGATGTGGGGCATGGGAGAATGGGACTAGAAGGGAGTGGATGCTGGGTGGGTCTAGAACTATAAGGGAACTGATTTTGGGGGAGGACTAGAATGGATGGGGAATGAGAATGGAGAGGGGAAAAAATATTGTGTGTGGAAGAAAAGTCTATGATGGGCCGGGTATTGGGAGAGTAAGAGGGGCTTGAGAATGGAAGGGTGAAATTTAAACGGATGATAAAGGAATAAGGAAAGAATTGGGGGAAAGAGCAAAAGGGAAACAATCAGTATGTTAAAGCAGAAATAGAGAGAGAATGGAAAACATCTAAAAGAGAAGAAAGGACAAATGGATAGCTCGCAGAAGACACAAAGAAACCAGAAGAAAGTGAGTGGAGCAATTGCAACTGAAAAATAAAACGCCCAAACAGAAGGTAGAAAAATAGTTTTTATTTTGAATTTATTAACTGGAATATGTCTGGTCTGGGAAGTGTGTATTGCTAACATCTTTGCGTTTTTGTTTAGTGCAAGAGGAAATTACATTATAGTTTTATTTCTCCAGTGTTGTACATTTCATGTTTGGATTTTGGGGTTCCCAGTTTAATTATTATCTGACCAAGGAAGTTAGCCTACACGTATCCACGGTAATTTTTGTGGGTGGGGCTGGGGGTGGGGCAGGGGTGGGACTAGGGGCGGAGATTGGGTGGAGCATGGCGAGCCACAGGTGTCGGGTTTTTCTCTGTGAAAAAGTTGGCAACCCTACTGCCCCCCCCCACCATCACAGCCCATTTGCAGTCCCTTTCCCCCACATCACAGCCCATTTCCAGTCCAAGAATTTCCCCCCTGATCCTGCCCTAGCTCACCCCCTTTGAAGAGCCCCACAGCTGTCTAAGGCGCTGCAGAGGGAGCCGGGAAAGCCTGTGCGAGGCCCCAGCTCCCTCTTCACAGCCGCCAACGTGAAGAGCCTTTTCCTTCATGTGGGCGGCTGTTTCAGTGAAGCTGCGAATGCTGGGAAAGGTTAAAGGCAATGTTCTTTAACCTCTCCCGACATTTGCGGTTTCACTGAAACAGCTGCCTGTGTGAAGAAAAAGGCTCTTCACACTGGCGGCTGTGCAGAGGGAGCTGGGGTCTCGAGCGGGCTTCCCCGGCTCCCTCTGCATCCGTCCATTGAGCGGGAATGGAGTTTGCGCAGGGCCCCCTGCTCAATGGACAGGCCGGCCCTGGTTTGCCAGGTATGTGGCTGGATGTGCAGCCCCTCAGAATCGGGGCCTGGCCTACACATCCAGGCCATACACCTGATTCTGTTCGGCCGCACAAGGGGCTGGAAGGCCAGTACAGAATTGGCCTCTCTGCGTGTACGCCTTCTTCTGTACATGAATGGAGTTCTTTTCTAATTAATTTATTATTGATGTTATGAAAAATGTTCTGATGTAAATGAAAAGCAATATAGCAAATTTTAAGAAAGCATAAACCATATGTGCTGTGGATGGATTCTAAATCAATCTTTTGCAGTATTTCAAGTTGAAGAGCCCTAACCTGTTTAGTGTTTTTCATAAGAGTGGCGTTCCTTCCCCTTTGACATTTTTGTCGACCTTCTCTGAATCTTTTCTAGTGACGCCCTTTCATTTCCGAGATGCCGTAGCCAGAGCAGCAGATAATGTACAAAGTGAAGCAGCACTATGGACCTATAAAGAGGAATAACAATATTCTCAGGTTTGTTCTCTTTTCCTTTTCATATAATCCCTAACATTCTTTTTTGTTAGCAAGAAAAACAAATTAGAGAAAGGTAACTACAAGTTTCTTTGGTTACTCTGTGACTTTCTGTGTCTCTGATTGCACTAATTACCAAACCATCAGGTCCCAGAAGCTTAGACAGCCTTTATTACCTGGCTGATTCAAAATCAGTAAGTGTTTGAGGAAGAAGCAGCCGTCTCTATACCTTGACTGAACACAGTGAGTCAATTCAAACTTATGTGTTATGTTCATTTTTAGTTTTTAAGCATTACAGTTGGATTTCATTCAGCTCAAAGCTCTTGGACTAAGATTGCATTGCAGCAAAAGAATTAATGTTGATATGACATTAACAATCATTCTAATCTTAATGGAGATGAGTAGAACATGCACGCTAAATATAAGAGGATCTCAATTGCTGAAAATTTGTTCCTGGAACATTTCTTATATAGACCCCATATGTGTACAGGCATGCAGACCTAGATCAGGAGGACAGCGAGAGTGACAAATTATTACAGATTTACTGCATATGAAAAGCAAGGATTTACATTTCTTGATCTTGACCATTCCCGTGACGAAGTCAATAATTTTAATATATTTTTTAATCATAAGAGAAAGCAATATCATTCTGTACAAGGAAATGTGGTTCTGTGAGCAGAATGGAAAATAGGCATTGAAATGAGTTAGCAAGATTGTGGCACCTGATAGTAAAATAGGTCATTAACGTATCCATCTGGACCATGACTTTTGGTTTGTTATTCTTTCTGCTCACACCCTCATCACCCTTCTGTAGTTATTGTCTGCTTATCTGATTCATGTCTGCCTGCACTCACAGTGAAATCTGGCTAGTTGGACCTCTGATGTGATACAGCTCTGGTTTTCATAACTAGCTTTCGAAGGTTAAGACCATCTTCCTCAAGTCAAGATGATACTGTCCTTATCAGGCGAAGATGGTTTTAACCCTTAAAAGCTAGTCTACAAATGAATTAAGTTAGTACAATAAGAAGGTATCACTTTATTTTGCTTTTTTAAATCTTTTCATGTAACTTGCTTAAACCACTGAGAGCTATATGTATTGCATTATTGGAACCAATTCTATATTGGAATAAGAGTATTATTCTTTCAGCTCCAATGTTTATATCTATTTATATGTATGCCAACAGTTCAAGAACAATGAAAACATGGAAAACGTGAATAGGACATCGATGACAGGATTCATTATTCTGGGCTTCTCTAAACAACCTCACCTGCAGATCTTCATCTCTACAATAGTATTACCAGCCTTTGTTATCTCTATCCTGTGGAACCTTGGGTTCTTAATATTAATGTTCTCTGACCGTCGTCTCCACAAACCCATGTACTTCTTCCTCAGCAACATGTCCTTCTTAGATCTGTGTAACACCACAGTCAGTTTCTCTACGATGCTCAAAAGTCTTTTAGAAGGGGAAATCTTCATTTCCTTTTCTCTATGCATGACACAGCTTTACATTTTTGTAGTTTCTTTAAGTACAGAAATCCATCTACTTACGGTGATGGCCTATGACCGTTATGTGGCAATATGCAAACCCCTACATTACCCACTCATCATGAACAAAAAGATTTGTATCATACTGGTGGCTACTGCCTGGATAATTGGTAGCCTAGATGAAGTTCCTGTAGTCATTGTCTTATCTCGCTTCTCCTTTTGTGGCTCCAATAAGATTGACCATTTCTTCTGTGACCCCAACATACTGGAAAAACTCTCCTGCACTGATACTGACAGCTATGAACTACTAGTACTCTCTGAAGTGATAGCTTTGGATCTCATCCCCTTTCTATTAACTGTGTCATCTTATGTCTTTATCATTGCAGCGATCCTGAAAATCCGCTCTTCTGAAGGGAGACGCAAAGCCTTCTCCACCTGTTCCTCCCACCTCACTGTCGTTGTTCTGTTCTATGGGAGTGTCCTTGGCACTTACATCAGTTCAAACTCAATGTTTTCACCAGAACAAAACAAACTGTTTGCCTTTGTCTATACAGTATTCATTCCCATGATAAACCCCTTAATTTATAGCCTGAGAAATAAAGAAGTAAAAAATGCCCTGAGAAATCTCATGTTTGGAAAATAATATTGCCCTCTAAAACTCCCCTCGGATGCTTATTGCGCCACACAGTAAGGAAGGAGTTGCTTCATCTCAGGCACTGGGCTGCATATGTAGGGGATGAATTATTTTCAGGACAGGACCCATCTTTTCTTTTTTAAGCTGTCACAGCTGATTGGGTTTCTGCAGACTAAAGGGTAAGTTATGAATGGCTAGAATTAAGTTCAGATAGACCCATTTCCACTTTCGATGCTTTGGAGTTAGAGAGCACTGATCCTATTTTATTTTTCATTATTTTTTACAGTTTAGTCTCTTTCCTAGTCTGATATTTGTTTTCAATTGTTCTTTTCTAGTGTGCACTTTTGCTTATCTTTCCTTTTCTGAAAGTACAGCTGCAATTCCCTTAATATTGTTTCTGATTGTCATCTGAAATGTTTAATAAATAATAACCAAAAATGAAGAACAGCCTAAGTTTGTGTTGATATGATTGATAGTTATTTTTAAAAATTATTTGTGATAAAAATGGCCAGAGGCACCATCCTTCACAAGATCACATTTAAATCATTAACCCCTTGATAGTTAATTGGTGTTATTTACATGTATGGGCTTGCAAAATGGCTCATAGACATGTATAAGTGCAGTCATCTGAAGTTATAGGCGGAAAAACACGTTGGTGCATGCTGCCTGCTCTCAGTCTTCCCCTGGTTGTCAACAGAATATCCGTTATGACCCACAGTGGACATTGCTCTGCGGAACCACAGAGCCTGTGCACGTAATAGTGCTCATGTGTTGCAATATGTACTGAACACATCTATCACTGCCTGTTTGCAGTACACATAGCATCATACTACAGCAGGCATCTGTTCTGGGGCTGTTCTGGGCCTCACAAATGTGCACACTCACCTAGAGAGCCACACATCTCTGAGCTGACCCCGAACTGCTGCTTGTCCCAGGCTGGACTGGGCAAAGACAAATGCATCAAGGCAGGACCCTGGATAGTGGGCGCACACATCAATGAAGTCCATGTTGGCATCCACAATGACCTGCACATCAATTGATGTGTACCCATGCCTGTTCAGGTATGCCCTTGCTCCAGTTGTTTTCTCCATAGTGCAATGTGGGTACAGTCCATACATCCAAGAACTGATGGGAACCCAGCAAAATTATAGAATGGCTGCACATCTGCTGTGTCCAGGGGAAGGCTATTAAGTGGCACATCCTCCGCAGCAGGGCCTTGTGAAGGTTCCTATGCAGTGGCTGGAAGTGGACTGCGTGATTCCAACAGCCACCCACATTCACATGTTGGAAGCTGCCAGTTGCAAGGAATCCCAGGGCAATGGATGCCATCATGGCCACTGGCAGTGCCTGAGTTGAATGTGGAGGGCTCCAGGTTCACTATGAGAATGCTGCACAGCTCAGTTAGTGTTGCCCCATCCAGTCTGTATCTCTGGTTGACCTCCTCCTTTGTCAATGGCAGGAAGCTCACCCTGGGCTGTGAACATGTGTGGCATGATACCTGCATCTCGGATGCTGAACTACAGCCTGCTGCTGGGTGTGCACTGCCTGTCGCATCCTCCGCTGTGCCTGGGCACAGTGGGTGGGTCTCCACCTCTGGATCACCAAGTGCATAGCCCACATGGCATCTCTGCCTGTCCATTATTGCTTTACATCTGCAAAGTTTGGGGACAGACATGAATACCCTCCCCTCGCTGTAATGTGCACCGTTCCACTGCTACACAGATTTGTCACTCACTATCAGTGGTCGTATGTGCCGGGCACTGTCGCTTAAGGCTATGCAGTTAGTGCACTGTCGGTGTACACAGGTTTCATAAATCCATTTTATGTGGGTTTCATGGTGACACGCTCCAATTCCACCCCCGGGCTTCGGCGCCTGATGCTGTGAATGTAGCTAGGCCTTAATGATTCAAGTTGCCTTGTTGAATATCTGGTTTACATAGTTATGGCAGTTTTACATGGGTAAGGCAGGCCTTTACACATGTAGCACAAACCCAGGGCTTCAAAAATCAGGCCCAAATACTCTAAAACCCATGTCATATATCCTAGAGTCCACCACATGGGAGAGAAAGCCAAACCAAACAATTATATGCTTGAAATAAAACACAAATAATCATGCCAAATTCCTCTACCAAAAAGACCCATTTTAACCATTCGCAGCCGGCTTCTGTGTATGAAATCCTTTAAGTGTCCAGTATCCCAGAACATATAGTCCCATCCCTAATACCTGAAATAACACTTTCTCAGAAATTTTAAAATGAAATCCACACACACATTTATTTTAATGAAAATACTTTTAGCCTACATTAAACATTTTTAAAGATCACAAATCAACTTATGTCTTAAACCAAATTGTTGCAGAATAAGATGGCTAGTTACCAAACTGTGGTGAAATCCAAGACAGCTTAATTTAGTGTGGAATTACAGCAGATTGCTGACTCCTATGGTAATGTCATTAAGCAGCTGTGTTATTTCAAGGGAAAATGAATGACAGCTCAAAGATTGGAGCACTGGGCCACTAATAGATGGTCCAATGCTCTAGACCACAGTCTTACAGGGACTGAATAGAGAAAATTCAACCCATGGTCTGAGGATCCCCAACCTTCACTATCAAGGAGCCAGGGCACTCCCCAAATAAATCTCCCTCTTAACCTCACCCCAAAGGTATAATAAAAGTTCCAACCTTCCTTAAGACTCTTTACCACCTCTCATCCCGATCTAACCTCCCCCCCCCCCCCCGCCCCATGTACCTCTAAGGCCTCACTGGGCCTATCTTTAATAAAGCCTGGTGGTCTAGTGGAACCCAGACAGAAGCAACCTCTCACTCAATCCTGTCCAGGCTAGTGCCAGGTTTAAAATGGCAGCTGTGATTATGTGTTATAACATAATATGTATTATAACATAATAAAGATATGCTTTTGTGAGTACTTCAAGTTCATTTCGGGCACTTAAACATTTTGTGCCATTTGCATGTGGGTGGGAGATGTGTATCTTGCAAAAACATCTATGGACATATTCTAGAATACGGTACATAGGGACATCAAATTGCATGAGGATCTCTGCCCGTGGGCAGGAGGGACGGATCAGTGGTGTAGTTTGCGTGGATACATGTATAACATGTTCTGGAAAGGTGAGTGTACTTTTTTACTTCCCTGCAGAAGTGCCCAATATTCCTGCTGGGATCTGGAATAAGTCCAGTACTTAGAAACGTTTCTGTGTGTTCTATAGTTTGTCCCTGCAAGTGTCAGTGTATGTGTGCGTGTGTGTTGTTTAAGGGTTGCATGGGTGGATCTGATGTGCTGATCTGCAATTCAGGGAGGACATGAATGCCTAGGAAGTACCTGGCCCTTAGGGAGGACCGCAGCATCAACAGATTCAAATGTGATAGGGCAGCCATACATCAACTGTGCCAGGCACTGGAAGATATGACTAATGTTATGCCAACATTTGCCAAATTCTGCCATGAGGCCTACATCCTTACCCAATCCAGGATCTATGCAAGCTGCTGGAGTAGTTATATATCTGGACGCTGGCTATTTAGTTTGATGGCACAGGGATCCCTCTCCCATGCCAAAGCAGGCCTGACCAGGGGAGCATTGCCACAAAGCAGACTGTGGGAAAGCAGACAGAGTTTCTTCACAGATAGTGGATGTATACATATTGAACTAAATCAAGAGTGGACATTGTATGGGACAGGTATAGCCACATGTAGGATGCTGTTGTGGGAAATGCCAGTACCAAGATATGTGGGATATAGATGCCATAGTCATTAATGGAGCAGACCTTTGAAGCTCAACAATATTATGCATCCTTTCGGAAATTACAAAGTTAGTTAAGGTTTTTGTGAACTTGGTAAGGGTCTATACTAAGCATTTTAATGAGTGTTTTTAGAGATGACCAATGCAAGAATAACTGAAACATATTTATACCTCCACGTACTTTTTGATATAGGTTATGCCATGAAAAACATGCTAATATTTACTTTCTCTTATAATATAGTGCCCCGAGATTACTTAACACTTTTCTGGGCCTGAAAAAAAACCCCAGTATACATTTTAGTTTGCATCAGCATTTATTTATCATTAGTACTTATGTCTAGTAACCGAGGATAGCGTACGCGGGGAATCCCCACCGTGCAATACCCCCCTTCCACCTTTCTTCCCACCCCCACCCCCTGCCACCCCAACTTTAATAAGCACACCACAACCGTGCTGGAATTCAACTGGCCACAGCTTTATTAACAACACAACTTCATCAACAACAATTTAAATTCTGCATCATAGCCCCCCCCCCCATCCGCGGAAGCAGGTATCACCAGCCATATGACTAGCAAGGTGCCTTCCTTCTGCTTCCTCCACGGATAGGCCCACGGCTATCTGCAATACCCACCCCTCCTTCCGGCTTCACCATATTACTAGCAAAAGTCCCCAGGGGTTCTCCGGGACGGGGGTACCCCACCCCCGCCCTAGGTATTGCCCCGGCTCCGGACCCCGGAAACCTCCGGGATTCTGCTGCCCCCCAAACCTCCCCCAGCTGCGACACCCCACAGTCTCCCCCTATGGGCGGGTGGGTGGGACCGTCCGAATCCTCCCGCCGCACACTGGACAGTGATCCTGCTGCCCCTCGTGCACCAGCAGCCTTTACGCCCTCTGCCCCCCCCCCCCCATTGGCTCCCACTCGCCTCAATCCTGGGTGGGAGCCAATCATTCTCCTGCACGCCGCCTCCTTGGCCCCTCTCTGGCCACGCTCTCACTCAGCTGCCGACGGCGTGCTGGATCCCCGCCCCGCTCCCCCGGTTACCCAGGCCATGCAGGTACATGGCCCCGCGGCCATTCTTTTTGCATCAGCAGATACTGTCAGTGAGAACAGCAGCTTAGGAGATCATGTTTAACTGAGGAGTCAGGACCGTCAGAGACGTACATGGGTATATAGCAGAGAGAGGCATGATCGGATACACCCGTCTGGAATATGGTGTGCACAGGGATATCCAAAACCATTTCAACATTTACCCGTGTCCAATAATATTAGTGGGGATGGGTTTCTTCCCTTCACTCTATGTGCCTGCACCATTTGCTGCTCTCACTCTGAATATATGCATGAGCCAGCTGAACAGCATGTGGGGCGTGCCGTGCTGGATATGTCTATGTGCTGATTCCATAAATGCAAGCATGTCTATAAGTGTGGATGCAACCTATTGGGTCTACTTTATTGAACGTTTTACTATAGTTTCTAATGAATCGTTCAATTTTAAATCTGAAGCAAGTCAGAATAATACTTTAAAGCACTTCAACAGGTCTCAAAATCAACTTCCACTCTTATTTTTCTAGCTTTCAGTCTTCTTTTTTAAAAAAAAGACTGTGATGTTTGCCTAGTTATGGCAGAACAGACACAATTCCAGTATCATGGTACCAGCTTCACCCTTTATAGTCACACTAATTGTGCTTCGGAAGCAGTGATATATGGCATTCTATGCCCCTGTGGGTTGATGTATATAGGTAAAACAGCACGCTCATTGCGAGTGCGGATACGGGAACATAGAAACCGTTTAAAATGTCAACGATTAGAGGCACCTATAGTTGCGCACTGCTTAGCCCACAAGCACACTTTTGAACAGCTACGCTGTTTAGCAATTGAACAAGTACATTATTCCTTGGCAGGCCGCACATTAGATGAAACCCTATTGTTAAAAGAACAGCAGTGGATTTATAAGGTAAACCCGATTTATAAGGTAAACCCGTTCTATGTAAAATAATAGCATGCTATTATTAAACTTTGTTTACTTGTAAACCGCCACTGATCGCTGGAAGTGGCGGTATAGAAGAGATGTATAAATAAATAAATAAATAAATAAATAAATAAACACTGTTAGCCCAGAGGGCTTGAATCTCACTATTGATTGGCAACTATGCATTTGAAGATGACTGACAGGAAGTGATTGATATGATGATAGGGTGCTTCGAATAGGGATCTTCACATTACCAGTATATGAGCAAATATGAGCAACTATGTATTTGAAAATGACCGATAGGAAATGATTAACATGATGATAGGGTATTTTTAATAGGGATCTTTACATCATTAGTATATGAGTAGTGATGAACAGAATCACAGGAAATTTTGAATTTTGAATAGGGATTTCCACATCACTAGATCATGTGCAATGATCAATAGAATAACAGACGACTTTAAATAGGAGTCCCCACGTTAATCGTACATAAGCAGAATAAACATCTCAGATGCATAATTGGCTCCATACATACACTGTTCTATGGATATATGGGTAGTGAGGTTTGGTTTTAACATTCCATGAAGTGGGTATCCAATTTAATATGATGATATCAGAGGGATTTAAATAGGGGAAGCTTTAGTCCGTACGCATGCGCGACGTCTTTTCAAGAATGAGAAAATGGTTGGACGTGGGCAGCATCCGTCGTAAGAGTAAGTTAGAAGATTTAGTATATAGTAAGTTAAGGTTTTTAGATCACAATAAGGTTGGAAATATAAAGGGTAGAGGTAGTTTTTTATTTAAATAATTTGTTTGTGTTTTTAAGGTAAGGATCTCCTGAAGAAAAACTAGTCGTTGAAACGCCGCAAAGGCGCCCTATGAGAGCGTCGAGATCCGCTCGATTAGAATGAGCACAGGGGTGAAGATTTTAAAGAAAGTCCTCTAATAAAGTTGTTATTTTTTAAGAACAATGATTTTCTAAGCACTGGGGTCGTTGATGTTAAATTGATTTTTTTTAAAAAAGAAGACTGAAAGCTAGAAAAATAAGAGTGGAAGTTGATTTTGAGACCTGTTGAAGTGCTTTAAAGTATTATTCTGACTTGCTTCAGATTTATAAGTGTGGATGCACAATTAGGACTGAATGGTGCCCGATTTGAACGTGTCTGCCAGAGATAACAGGCCCATATGGAATCTGCCTCTTTATTTCCAAGCAAGTCACTTACATATGTATTTACCTATGAATTAAAATATGTTCAATCAATTTGTGCATATAGAAAAGTTCTTGCACTCATACATTGCACACATAAATGAATAGGTGAAAGGAACTAAAAAAAAAAAACAACCCTGAAAATTAGGAAAAGTTCATTCAGGGCAAGCACAACAAAACTTTTTTTATTTTTTATTTTACCATGTACATCTCTATGAGATAAATCATACTGAATGGGATCAAGGTCTATCGAGGCCGGTATCCTGTCTCAAACAGTGGCAAATTCAGGTTACAAGTACACCTCAGATCCTTATTTGAGTATTGGACCCCTCTCATGATCTTATAAATGTCTGTGTTATCTCCTTTCATTTGTCTCTTTTCCAGGATGCAGAGCCCTGAGTTTTCTTCATAAGGGAGGTGTTCCATCCCTTTTATCATTTGTATTGCCCGTCTCAGAACCTTTTTGAAATGAGGCGACTGGAACTTCACCTGATTCTTAAGATGTTGATGCACTAGAGACTGATATTCTCCATTACATTACAAATAATCCCTAACTTTCTTTTTAATTAGCAAGAAAAACAAATGAGAAAGGTTACCAAAACCCCAAAGTTTCCTTGGTAACTCTTTTAATTTCTGTGTCTGTGAATGATCTCATTACCAAATCATCTTGTCCCAGGAGCTTTGACAATCTTTTTTATATGGCTTAATCAAACGTTGTTCTTTTTTGAAGAAGATGAAACTATCTGTCCCACAACTGCAGATCGTAAGTCAATTCAAGCCTCTGGTACATGTTTATTGTTTGTTTTGATGCACAGAAGTGAATTTCATTTAGATCCATAGTTCTTGGACTACAAATACATTTTGATAAGATAAGTCATACTAAATGTGACGTGAATAATTATTATTGATGATGAATAGAGCATGCATATAGATATAAGATGCTTTATCAGTCATAATTATGAATGTACTATATGTTTATTTCCAAACATTAGAAAATTGTGTTCTGAGGCATTTCATAAACAGAGCCCATAAAATGCAGAATTCAAGTAGAATGCCCATCAAAGATTTATTTTTATTTAACAGGTTGTTTATACTGCTTTATCATTTTGGTCAAAGCAGTTTACACTGTAACAAACTTGGTAGAGTGCATTAAACAGGGATGTTGATAACTTGGATTTTTATGGAGCAATGGAGGGCTAAGTGACTTGTCCAAAGCCGCAAGGAGTGCTAGTGGGAATCAAACCCGGTCTCTTGGTTCTCAAGCAAGTGCTCTAACTATTAGGCTACTCCTCAATGGATGTATTTTAAGTCATGCTTAGCACACAATCAGTTATATAGATTAAATTAAAAGTCATTACAGGAATCACTGTATATGAAATGGAAGGGTTTATACTTCTTTGTTTTTAAACTATAAATTAGGCACATCAGACACCCATGCATTTACATTTATAAAATTACCCTAGTTTGCATTCAGCATGTGCAGTTTAAGTTGATATTCCTGTTCCTTAAACTTCTCATGTTATGTTTGCCCATGCCCTAGTAGCCATTATCCAAACATAGCAGCCAATACAGCGACATACATTGATAGTCTCAGTTTTGCTCTGAATTTCTTTTCAAATAATCTCTAACATTCTCTTTCGCAATGTGTACTGAAGGCAGGGCAAATCATTTTGCTGGCCTTCTATAGAGAAACTTGATTGATCTTAACTAACCACATGCAAGACGAAGGGGTCATGGACTGGTTGCAGCAAGATTAACACACACTACTTATCTAATGGTCAGAGCATCTATGATTCTATTTCCTTTTTCAAAACTCTGACATTGCACTAAGAGTCAAGAGCAGATCCACATCAGGGAAAATCTACTCCTACTTTCTTCTCTTTATATCCCCTTATTGAAATTCATAAACTTAAATTATTTGAAAATAATCTATTTTATGAGTTAATTTATAACTTTTAAGGGCTCAGATATTCAGCAAATCCAATGTTTAAGAGCCACAGTGGTCAGACTTGGCAATGAATATCATCCAGATATTCAGAGCCAATATCCAGATAGTCGCCGGGGCTGACTGACAAGATACTGCAGTTAGTGCTGATGACTTTCCAGACAGCAGTAATATTCAGCCACTATCCGGATAGTCTAACAAGATAGCACTTAGAATAGCTGATGTGCTGCCCTACGTTATCTGGAGAGTGGGAATTACCCAAAATAGTGGCTGAATATTGCCTCTATCCAGATAGCCACCAGCGCCATCCTCAGTGGACCTCCCCAGCACTCTCTGGATAGTGCCAAGATGGCCTTTGGAGATATTCAGCTATATTATGTGCATAATACCATTGACTATCTCTTGCAGCGCCCTTACCCAAAAAGCCTCCATGGTTATATATCGTCCAAATAAGGGCTTCTGAATATTGGCCCCTAAGCTCCTAAATTAAGATGAATTTCCAGTTTGGCTGAAAATAGGGCAAAAATTTAGGGGCCTAAGCTTTAATCTGAATTAAATCAAGAGTAGAAAGATTTTGAGTGTAACAGTTGGGTTCATGTTACTTCTGCCCTTTTCAGATCTTAAGTTTCCTACATGATTCATGATCTGTGATTCAGAAGAAAGAAGGTAACGCATTATAGAGCCTAAGGTAACAATGCCACCTGAAATCCCTGATTTGGGAAAGCAATGTCAACAATGGAAGACAAAAATTACCTAAGTCATAAAATACCATATACATGGACAAACAGGAAGTGATCGAGACATATCATTAACCATTGTCTGGTTTTAGAAGCTGGTTTTAGAACCAATGTCAAGGTGACTCATATTTGGCATGTGAAATGCTCTATGCTGAATGTCATGTCTTTCTTATAAGACATATTGTATTACAAATGAACTGTACATTTTTACTAATATACATTACAATTTGCTTTAAAATTTGTCCTTGACTGTATCAAACAACGTATCACCAATCGGGTTTATTGGAGCAATTAAAATGCCAATCTTACTATGAATATTGGTCCATTCATGCACATAACCAAAAAACACTATTCTGTTTAGGGAACAGGTCTCAGACTATAACGGGGAGGAATCTTATGAGGCCAATGCCTCTGAACAACAATCCCCTTCTTTGCATCAAGGACCTGAAATTTCCCTTTTCAGTTTCAATAAATCGATGTGTTCAACTAATAGTCTTTCTCAAAATGTTCATGACTCTTTCAACAACTGAAGTAATAACAAAAATTGCTTATCTTAGAGTCAGTATCTGATAGTCGGAGAAAATTACTTTTTACAAAAAATGCTATGTGTGCTTTTCTTTATGTAGAGTTGAGAGAAAGCCACACGTTGAATTGGATACCCCCAAAGAAACCACTTGGATGGTGAAACGCATCAGTGCTAAGGATTCGCGTTGGGACCCCAGTTCTGACTCTAAGATAAGCAATTTTTGCTACTACTTCAGTTGTTGAAAGAGTCATGGACATTTTGAGAGAGACTATTAGTTGAACACATCGATTTATTGAAACTGAAAAGGGAAATTTCAGGTCCTTGATGTAAAGAAGGGGATTGGTGTTCAGAGGCATTGGCCTCATAAGATTCCTCCCCGTTATAGTCTGAGACCTGTTCCCTAAACAGAATAGTGTTTTTTGGTTATGTGCATGAATGGAGCAATATTCATAGTAGGATTGGCATTAAAAATTTTCCTGGCAAAGGAAAACAATGACAATTTCTCTCTGTAAAACATGCATGGCAATCCGCGCATATTGATACCCCTCCCTGAATACCAAAATGTTAATACTTGTGAAGAGTTTTAAGTATTTAATTTGTTAAAATAATTCCCAGGATGGAGATCGCTTAATTCTCCCCTCTTTCTCATAACTCCTTTGAGAAGATCAGCAGTCAGGTCTCCTCTTCTTCCTCAGTTCACAATTTCTCTACACCTTAGTTGAGCAGTGCACAGCCTCAACTCTCATAATCTCTTTTCAAAACTGTGTGTCTTCACTTATTCCACAATTACTGCTCTGCTCTTTCCTCCCTTCTATATCTTTATGGGAAATAGTGAATGGAAATGTGAAAATTAAGGGGGTAATTTTAGAAGCCTTATTTGTGCTTCGGATGTCTGAATATAACCAAAGCACAGAGAATTCGCTGCAGCAATTTTAGAAGTCGGGGCTGTGGACATCTCCATTGCGAGGATATCAAAGTCAGAATGGGGTCATGGTAGAGGTATGGCTTAGGTGTTCCCAAAAATGTTGATGTCCTTACTTGATTTAAAAAAGCCCTGGACATCCCAAGCCACGTCAAAGATTATGCCTGCTCCAGGCATGAAGGGCAGCTGAAAGTGCTCGTTTTGTCAGGCAAACATCTGGAGGGTGTGGAGAAGGAGGTTCACTCATACCCTCTTATTTTACAGTTTTCCAGCTGCCAGTGATTGGAAATGGGGGCTCATGTTTTTATTTTGCCATGCCGCTGAATGTTCTGCCAGATTGCACTTGGAAGCCCACTTCATGCGGACACTGGCTAACGGACTATTTAAACCATCATCTACTATTCCTAAAGATTCTGGGATAAATTGATTGAATGCCTTGCTTAAATCACTGCTAACCATGAGGTCATTATTCTCACCCACATATTGCAAGATAGCTATCATTCATTCATGTGCAATATTTATTAGGTGTGTGTAGCTTGTTTTGTATCAATAATGCACCCTATTGTACAACAGCATGCACTATTTTATAATGGACACAAAAATGAGCACCAGTGTGCCCTATTTGCGCATGTCCAACTAGAGCATGAAATTGCATAATAGTACACATTATTGCTGAATAGTGCACACTCTTGCACAATAGGGCACACTATATGTGCACAATAAGAAATGACATACGTGTCATCATTTCCCATTGTGCTGTAAATGAAAGCACATCCTTAATATTTATTTGTGCACAATAGGAAATGGCATAAATGTCATCATTTCCCATTGCGTTGGCATCGCTGCTTTCTTTGCAAATGAAAGCATATCCCTAATATTTATATCTCTTTCTTTATATCGCAACAGATTCTGAACATGGAAACCATGGAAACACCGAATAGAACATCAACTGCCGGATTCATTATACTGGGCTTCTCTAAACAACCTCACCAGCAGATCTTCATTGGTGTATTTGTTATACCAGCCTTCATTATCTCTGTCCTGGGGAACTTTGGGTTCTTAATATTAATGTTCTCTGACCAGCGTCTTCACAAACCCATGTACTTCTTCCTCAGTAATTTGTCCTTCTTAGATGTCCTAAGCACCACCGTCACTCTCTCAACAATGCTGCAAAGCCTTTTTAAAGGGAAAATCTTTATTTCTTTTCCCCTATGTATAGCACAACTTTTTTTTTTTTTCAATTTCTGTAACTACAGAATTCTTTCTTCTCACGGCCATGGCCTATGATCGTTATGTAGCAATATGCAAACCCCTCCATTACCCACTCATGATGAACAAAAGAGTCTGCATCATATTGGTAGCTACTTCCTGGATCGCAGGCTCTCTTGATCAAGTTCATATAGAAACTCTTATATCCCAGTTCTCCTTTTGTGGCTCCAATGAGCTTAACCATTACTTTTGTGACCCCAATGCACTACTAAACCTCTCCTGCAGTGATACACACACATGTGAAATACTTATACTTGCTGAAGGAATATTTGTGGTTGTCATCCCTTTTCTATTAACCATCTCATCCTACGGCTTTATCATTGCAGCCATCCTGAAAATCCGCTCTTCTGCAGGGAGACGCAAAGCCTTCTCCACCTGTTCCTCCCACCTCACTGTTGTTCTTCTGTTCTATGGGACTATTATGTGCATCTACATGAGGCCAAACTCAATGCATTCACCAGAACAAGACAAATTGTTTGCTCTTCTGTATACAGTACTCATTCCCATGATAAACCCCTTAATTTATAGTCTGAGAAATCAAGAAGTAAAAAGTGCCCTGAGAAATCTCCTCATTGGGAAATAACATGAAATAAAAAAAGAACATATAATTGCCATCTAAACTTTCACTAGGACCTGGCAGTCAGCTAGTGCTCCTTGGTCATTGCCATTATAGACTGAGAAACTGCCATAAATTTAATAAAATGCTTGTGTTTTTCTTGGTGTAGTTTATTGTTTTCTTAAATCATTGGTTGCGATGAAGGCAGCTAGAAGCCTCTAAAGTTCAGACTTGAAATAATTATGCCAGTTTTTTGAATCTCTAAATATTGCAGGCCTTTTCACTAAGCTGTCAAGCACCACATGAATATTGTTACTTCTATGCCTACAAAGTATTTGCAGACTTTCATGGAGAAACTCCCCAAGTAGTTGGTCTCGGATAAGTTTCTCCTAAATGTGTGCTAGCATCAAAGCATTCACTACTTTGATTCTGCTATTTCTGATGGCAGAGGAATGGGAAAATGCTACAGGGCCCTATTTACTAAAGAGAATTAGCTGCTTAATGTGACCATTACTGTGCAGTAAGGATTATCTAGGAGCCTTGATAGTGCCCAGTCATTGCCAGCTTAAACAGCTAATGAGGAAGGGCAAAGAATGAATGTTTGATTGTGAGCCACTTAAGAATATATGGATAGGTGGTGAATAACTCAAATAAATAGAATGTAAGTGAAAAGAACAATAACTTAGGGGTATTCTTATCAAATAATATTAAGGGTGTAGTGGTTAGCAAGTCGTTAAAGCAGTGGTAAGAGTGACATCATGCGGTAAAGGCCGGGGCGGGCAGTAGACATTCCGGTGGTAAGGGTGCTTGGTTCCGCTTATCGGGAGATAACAGGACATAAAGCGTTAAGGTGCCAAGCATGCAACTTAATGCCCAAAAATGGCAGGCATCTTAACACAGGATAAGGGAAAAGTAGCTGATGGAAGTGTCAGATCCATGTTTGATAGCCCTGCAGGTGGCCATCTCAGGAGACGTAATTGCCTGTATTTACTGCATACACGTGAGGAAGCCAAAGATGTTCAATCACAGTAATGATGAAATATGTCTATTATGTACAACTCATGTGCCATACATCCACAGAGTGAACATGTCTGCCCTATACAATGAGATACATCAAAGCCAATAAAGGCATGCTGTCAGATGAGAATGACTGCAATGTGCATGTTTGCAGACCCAATTACCACAGAAAATATATAAGAATCTGTATGGTAACATAGAAACATAATGTCAGAAAAAGATCACTTGACCTATCTAGTCTGCCCTTCCATATCAACTACAATAGTCCCCCTTTTACCTTTAGAGATCCTCTGTGTTTGCCCCATGCTTTTTTGAATACAGGTACTGCCCTCGTGTCCACCACCTGCACTGGGAGGTTATTCCAAGCATTTGCCACTCTTTCCATAAAGAAATATTTCCGCATTATTACCCCTGCAGTCAAAGCAGACCCCAGACTGTTACTGCCAATATCTTAAAGTGAGTTCCCGCTGCCACAATGAGAAAAGTGGGAGTCAAACCCAGGTCTGTCATTTATCATAACTGTATTCTAACAATTAGGCTACACCTCCACATACTAACCTATAGTATTGCCTAGAAGCAAAGAGATATCGGGTCTTTGCCTAGAATGGGAGAAACCAAGGACATTAAACACCATGGTTGGCACAGTCTGAGACAGTGGTACACCACACCTAGGGTCCACATGTGAGATCAAGATACCCATCCCTCCTCTGTACCCCTCCACCAAACTACAGTCACAGGGAGAGGTCCTCTGCACCACTGTGCAGATGATACCAAAATCTGCCATAGAGTAGACAACCAGGAAGGTGTAGATAACATGAGGAGGGATCTAGCTAAGCTTGAAGAATGGTCTAGAATTTGGAAGCTGAGATTTAACGTTAAAAAATGCAAGATCATGCACTTGAGCTGCTGCATTCCAAAGGAGCAATATAGTGTAAGGGGTGAAGTACTTTTGTCTACTAAAGAAGAACAGGATCTAGGCGTGATTGTGTCTGATGATCTTAAAGTAGCTAAACAGGTAGAAAAGGTGACAGCAAAAGCTAGAAGAATGCTTGGGTGCAAAAGGAGAGGAATGACTAGCAGAAGAAAGGAGGTGAAAGTGCCTCTGTATAAGTCTTTGGTGCGACCTCATTTGGAGTATTTTGTCCAATTCTGGAGACCGCACCTTCAAAAGGATATAAACAGGATGGAGTCAGTATAGAGGGTGGTTACTAAAATGGTTAGTGGTCTTCATTATAAAGCGTATTAGGATAGACTTAAGGATCTTAATATGTACACCTTAGAGGAAAGGCGGGATAGAGGTGATATGATTGAGATGTTTAAATATCTCCATGGCATAAATGCACAGGAGAGCCTCTTTTGATTGAGGGCATAAGACATGGGATGAGGGTGAAGGGGGATAGATTCAGGAGTGATATGCGGAAATATTGCTTTGCAGAAAGAGTGGTGAATCTATGGAATCATCTCCCAGTGGAGGTGGTAGAGATGAGGACAGTATCTGAATTCAGAGAAGCATGGGACAAACAGAGACGATCTCTAAAGGGAAAGGGGGGGGACTGTTGTAGTAGTTGATATGGAAGGACAGACTAGAAAAGCCATGTGGTATTTTTCTGTTGTCATGTTTCTATGTTACTGTTAACCCATGAGGCAGCACATCTGCAGAGCATGCAGTACCTTGTCACCTACTGTACACTGCAAGATAAGTACACCTGCATATACTCCTCACTTAAATCACATGCATAACCCCTGAGGTCCATCATTGACTATCCTGCCCTCCTACTATCAAAGATGATAAGCAGGTAATAGGCAATGCTCAAGTGATCACAGCCATTACAATGGCTGCAATTGGGGCCCTGAGTACCGTTATCAGTTAGCCACACAATTACCCATGAAGCACCACACACTTTGAGCACATATATGCAACTGATGGCCATATGGAGATTGCCACAATTCATCACATCAGCACTGTAATATGCAGTGATAATGTGTTCTTCCTGCACATGACAGCTGCAATATGTGCAAATGACCCGGTTTTGCAGTCACCCGGAATATATGAGAGGACACACATAACCTGGTCCCCAGAGTAAGCCCTGCAATAGATGGACTCTTGAGGCTCTGGAGAAGATCTCCATCAGTGCCAGCATGCTACAGGTGTAGTCCACATTGTGTGATTCTAGTCAGTTGGTATCTTGCACAAAAGCAGCATGCCATAGTGGCCTGTCCTATATGGGTCTTTTGTCCAAGAAACCAGATCAACCCAGGATACCTATGAATATTGGGCAAGAACGTCCAGTATCAGCCACATGCATACCATCTGTGCATAGTCTGAGTGTCACCACACACTGCCTGTGCACATAGCCAGCATCAACACAATGGCCTTGCACAAGCAGCATGAAAACCCAGCAGCCTGTCTAGTGAATGGACTGCCATCAACATAACAGCCCACATATCACTACAGCTTGGTCCTATATAGCACCTTGTGCATACATAGCTGTGGCATGGTCACAGATGGTCAGAGTGAGAGTAGCCTCTCAGTATGAACAGGGGTGTGCATCCAGCTCATGCCCATGGCAGACCCAGGCTTAGATGGCTCAGAGATTGACCTAACCTCTGACACATCCACATCCTCTGCAGACCTCTCTGTTTAGGCGATATCCAAAATTTGCTGCTTCTCATTATGTACCCTGTTATCTTGGAGATAGCTCATGCAATGCATGGAATGTTAAAAGTGGATGATAGTGCATGCTGGCCCATGGTGTCCTATGTCTGTCACATAAGAGTGAGAAGGTAAAATAGTCCTTTATTGGAAAGATCCCTACACGGCCACATTTTGGTGTAGCCTTCATCAGATATCACATATCACTACAGCAGTGGTTCTTATCCTTGTTGGAGGTACTGAACCTCACCAGTTTCATATGCACATTCACCGAACCCTTCTTTATTGAAAAATAAAATATGATTTTTTTCAAATCCAAGACATAGGTATATGTTTTATTGGTTCACAAAATGAATCGTGCATTAACATCACTGTGTTCAAAGAACAAAACCAATACAATGCATGAATTCACAACAAATTACATACATAACTTTTCACAAAGATATGACCTTTTTTAATACTACAATACTGAAATGGTTTTAATTGTTAACCTTATGTATTCCAATAATGAACTTATTGTATTTGTGCTATTTATTATTTTTAACATTTTAACATACACCCATCACCTAATTTCCATCAGGCTACACAGCTACAATAATAATGAATATTTACTGCAAATCAGTGTGACTTCTGCTGTTGCCTTTGAGAGACCAGTTCAGAAATGCGTGGCTTCACCTTGGCAAGTGCCACTCTCATGTCATTTTCACAGCAAAGTCTGTTCCTTTTCTTCGTTTTTATGTCCAGCATCCTCAAAAAGGATTGCTCGCAAAGATATGTTGTAACAAATAGTATAAAAATTTCCAGGGCTTTCCTAGCAATAACAGGATACGTTACCATTTGTCGACACCAAAACATTGAGAGCGTTGTTGTTCTGAAGAGTTGCTATTGAACCTGGCTCTGCTGAATTTCAATGATTTTGTCGAGGTATTCATCATTGACATCTGCTGTCTCAACACCAAACGTGAACGGCTGTCTCACCCATGCTGGATATGACTCTCTTGTAGGGAAGTATCCGTCGAGAGACTTTGCAAGCTCATCTAAGTGCTTGGCAATTGCTTGCTTCAGTTCCGTGGGTACAGAAATGTCTCCGACTCCAGACACATCTTCGATCTTACTTACATACCATCACGACAGTCACAAGTCGACTACTGAGTGCACCAAATTCCCTGCAGCACAGATTGGCTAAGCAATGTAGCGTGGTCACCTGCAGCCAATGATGGCCAAGCGGGGCATGTCATCACGAATCATATGAGTCGGGTGTGTGTCTTGTGTCTTGACCTCCGCCAAATCCCTGAGACTGACTCACCGAACCACTAGAGTTCTATCGAACCCAGGTTAAGAACCACTGCACTACAGCAAGGTCCTATATAGCACCTTGTGCATACATAGCTGTAACATGGTCACAGTTCACCCAGCCCATGCCCATGGCAGAACCAGGCTTAAATGGCTCAGCGATTGACCTAACCTCTGACACATCCACATCCTCTGCAGATTGCTCTGTTTAGGTGATACCCAAAATTCGCTTCTCCTCATTATATGGCCCAGAGACAGGATGATAGTGCATGCTGGTCCATGGTGGCCTATGCCAGTCACATAAGGGTGAGAAGGTAAAACAGTCCTTTGTTGAAAAGATCCCTATCTGGCCACATGGTGTAGCCTTCATCAGAGCGTACTGCAAGAAGAACAGCAACATGAATAACAAAACCAATAAATAAATAAATGAATACAAACATACAAATTTTAATATCTCCATAAGTAACAAACAATTAAAATGAACTACTAAATATAAAACTGTGCATCTATTAAGGAACAGTCTCTGCACATATAAATAAACACAAATGATAACATATAACAATAACAATACAAATAAAATGTTCAAGGAGAGAGGGATAAAAAGATCAAAATCAATACTGGTATAAAAGCAAAACAAGGGTAAGAAAATATTCAACAAGAGGAGAGGCATATCTAAAAATCTCTATAATGGAGAGGGAGGGGCACAAGATATAGTTACTTATTGTTGACAGGACCAAACTTGCAAGTCCAAAGATAAAAAATGAATCAATTCCAACAAAATGAGCACAATCTGTTGCTAATAAAAATTGTACATCAAAATAGTACATTAAAACCATTGAAAAATCCATCTTTAAAAAATGGAGAACGGTAAAGACTTATTGGAGATAATGCGTGATATTGCTTAAACGTGTGAATGTCCACCACTGCAGCAAAAGTGTTGGAGGGACAGCTGAGAACTTACAATAATACTGCAAATGCAAACGTGTCATAAATGACACTATAAAACACATGTCAAAAAAGAGACTTGGATAAAAATCCAATAGATAATACAAATCATTGCAAAGAGCCATTGGGTAACATCTGGGGCACATTTTAAAAAGGAAGCCTTTGAACATAAGACCACTCATAAAACAAACAAATAAATAAATAATAGACACATAAAAGTAAAAATCAAAACCTCATCCGGTAACAATAAACATCACAATTAAGAAATGATTACTCGTCCAAACACTGAGGGCAATAAAATCAATTATCCTCCATTGTAACTGCACAAATACTTGCAAAAAGTCCAAATGATGTTGTACAATCGAGGCATTAGTATTCTTTGTTGCTAGACTTGATTTATGCTAATGAAGTCTTGTCAAGACAGATTGACTAGTCCTCCCCACATGGGGGCTTAGGCACACCAGAGCAGGTACTACATTTTGCAATCAGCAAGCAGTATAAGACAGTGATCATATAGCACACCGAGAGACCGGATCCATCCAAGATACACCCCCTTAACCCCCTGTGAATATGTGCAGTGGACTAGGCAATCAACAGGACTTTGTGAGCACAAATCAAGACTAGCAAAGAAGAATACTAATTCTCCGATATCTTGAGAAAATTGGGAGAGACAAGTTGAATGGATTCTATTGAAGAGACAGATGGCCAGATGCAGTCGAAAGGGAGAGAAAGGCGGGACAGGGGGCGCTGAGGAAGGGAGAATAAGTCAGGAAAGAGGGTGCTAACACTCCCTCCAAGGTTCATGGGAGTCTTTCACCCACATTCCTACCTGTAGGAGGTGCTGTAACAACACAACTCTAAAGGTGCCTCTCCTCTCTCACTCTACTCACCCCCCCCCCCCCCCATAGCAGTATGTAAGGTTGAGCACTCATTTTAGAAAGGAACATGTTCCAAAAAAGAGCAGCACTACTTGGGACTCTAGACATGTAAATGTCGGCAGTTACATAGGTACAATAAGTGGCTGATCTTGCTACCTACACCCCAAGGGGAGCCAATTAAGGAGTAAAGTAGCAAAAATCATATTTGTGGGGGTTTTTTAATGTAGTTTTCAACACTGAGGAGTAGTAGGCCTAGTTGTTCTCTTAATCAGTCCTCTAGATCCTAAGCCCAAATGATCAGTTAGCTGATGTGTGCTCCTTGGCTTAGTTTTAAATACAAGGGTCTAGATTTTTATAGCAAGCATGTTTTTGCCATTTCGAAGTCATAAAGGCATGGATGCTTTTCATTTCTGCCCGAAGTACCCTCTTTTCAAAACTGCATGTGATGCAAATAATTGTAAGCAGCCGATGTTCTAAATCTACGATGTGCACATACAGAGGGGAATTTTAGAAGATCTGTCTACGTGCAGTCGGGGACACCTAAGCCAGAAAGTCTGAAAAATGCAGACACATCCAGATGTGGACCTGATTTCACAAACCTGCAAGTGTCTGATATGGACGTCCTGCAGGTCATCTACTTAGACATCAACCTTCTCCTCGATACCCTGTCCTCACTTGGTTTTAGGGGCTCTGTACTATCCTGGTTCTCCTCCTACCTCTCCCATCGCTCTTTCAGTGTGTGTTCTGGTGGCTCCTCCTCCTCTGCTACCCTGCTCCCAGTTGGTGTACCCCAGGATTCCGTCCTGGGACCGCTCCTTTTCTCCCTCTATACCCAGTCCCTTGGTGCACTTATCTCCTCCCATGGCTTTCAGTACCATCTCTATGTCGATGACTCCCAAATCTACCTCTCTACGCCTGAAATCTCTCCGGCAATCCAGACCAGGATCTCCGCCTGCCTTTCTGACATTGCTGCCTGGATGTCTCACCGCTGCCTGAAATTGAACATGTCCAAGACTGAATTCCTTATCTTTCCCCCCACAACCTCCCCTCCTCTTCCTCCCCTCTCAGTCTCTGTGGATAATGCTGTTATCCTTCCTGTCTCCTCAGCCCACAATCTGGGGGTTATCTTTGACTCCTCTCTCTCCTTCTCCACTCATATCCAACTCGTAGCTAAGACCTGCCATTTCTTTCTCTACAACATTAGCAAAATCCGCCCCCTCCTTTCTGAACACACTACTAAAATGCGTATCCACTATTTAATCACCTCTCGTCTTGACTACTGCAACCTACTCCTTGCTGGTCTCCCTCTGAATCATCTCTTTCCCCTTCAATCTATTCAACATTCTGCTGCATGACTAATCTCCCACCAACCTCACCATACCCACATTACTCCTCTTCTCAAGTCACTTCACTGGCTCCCTATCCGCTTCTGCATCCAGTTCAAACTTCTCCTCCTGACCTATAAATGCATTCACTCTGTAGCTCCTCAGTACCTCTCATCTCTTATCTCTCCTTACAACCCCTCTCGGGAACTCCGCTCTTCTAACAAACTACTTCTATCTATTCCCTCCACTCCTACTGCTAACACCAGACTTCGCTGCTTTTACCTTGCTGCGCCTTACGCCTGGAACAAGCTACCTGTGTCTGTTCGCCAGGCACCCTCTCTAGCCCTCTTCAAATCCAGGTTGAAAACTAACCTCTTCACTGTTGCTTTCAGATCTTGACTTCTGTGTTTTGTCTTGACTAGATTGGTAGCTCTTTGTTTTGTCTTGACTAGATTGTAAGCTCTGATGAGCAGGGACTGTCTCCTACATGTCTGTACAGCACTGCATACGATTGCTGGTGCTATATAAATGCTCAATTGTAGTAGTAGTAGTAGTAGTAATAGTAGTGTCGTGGGATGAGAATCTAGCATGGTCCTGGTCCAGTCCAGATGATACCTGGTAAGGAGAGAACAAGAGCAAGCAAGGCAAGAGAGACAAACAAAATTTCCAGGCAGATACCTTTTTATTCACTGCTATAGCAGGGCTGGCTCATAGTAAGCTATCAAGGAGTCCAGCCCTCACACAGGATTCAAGCTGGATTTTTATACAGTCTTAGCATAGCAGTTTGTCATGTGGGTTAAAGCAGGATAGCATTTAGGAAGAATTCTCTGGGCCCCTTGACTTCTTCTTTCTACAGAATTATCTAGGTGGCATATCTGGAGAGTACCTAACTGCTAGGAGTCCCTGATTGGTCAGTGGAGGGGTGGCTACCTTATCTCTCCCTGCAGTCTAGGGCATTTGTGGCTAAGCTGTATGAGGCCCTACTTCTTTGTGTGTGTGTGCACGAGAAGACAACCTAGCAAAAGCATCTCTCTACCTCCCCCCTCCCGTTACTTTGTCAGCTTGGTTGTAAAGATAGTTTATCTGTTTTAGCCTGTTGGTGTTCTTGTGCCTGTCTAAAGTTTAATGCCTGTTTATTTCAGCATACCATTTATTTTATTCTGGCATGCTATCTCCTTTTTCCCATCTCAGTAGTACATCCGTAGAACCATACTGCAGACTTCAGATGTCTAGGATAGCCTAATGGGTAGAGTGGGTGGCTAGGGATGGGGCAGCTGGGGTCCAAATCCTGTGTTGTGGTGGAAATTGTGATGAATGCTAGAGATGAATGAAAGCATCAGTCGCCACACCCTCTGGGTGTTTTCCAGCTAAAACAAATACTCACTGAACATGCCTTGGATCAGCTCTAGGGTTAGACCTGATGCCAGATGTCCATGATGTTTCTGTGATCAGGAAAGGATGCCTGGTTTCCTAGGAAGGCCCTAAGCACATCTCCAGTTTCCTGGCAACTCTTCCTCCAGGCACCTATTCAGACTTGGTCATCCCCAGAGCCGGCTTCTAAAATGTCTTTGGATATCTGTAACCCATTTCTGTATGTCTAAAGCACGAATAAGTGTTTCAAAATTACCAACATAGCGCCTTTACACATGACTATTTACATGTACTTTACAAATGCTACATAAGCCTTCAAAAATGGCCTCTTAGGTCTGGCAAATCATTTAACTCTTCGATCTCTATACCCTTTAGTAGGGATTATGCACAGGGCAAGTTTTACATTTATTTGGCTTTTTTCTTGAATTTATGATTTTGTAATTTGTTCCACACCTTATTTGTATTTGTAATTTGTTCCACACCTTATTTTTTCTCATTTAACATTTTTTTAAATCTTTGCAGTCTAAAGAAGCAGCAACAAAAATATTTTCCAATATTTTCAAGAAGAGGAACATAAGGCAGCAAAATTAAAAACTAAAAATAAATACTTGAAAGCCCAAGTCATATATTCTAGAATCCAACACTTGAGAGAGGAAGCAAAACCAATGTAATAATATAATTATATACTTCAAAGAAAACACTAATAATCATGCCAAAGTCCTCTACAAATAAGACCCATCTTAAGCATTCACAGCTGGCTTCTGCGTATGAAATCCTTTAGATATCCAGCATCCCAGAATATATAATCCCATCCCTAAAACCAGAAATAACACTTTCTCAGAAATTTTATTTATTTATTTTTTTTATTTAACTGAATTTGATATACCGTTATTCTACAAGGCATAATGGTTGACATAGAACAGAACAAAATGGTTTACACAGAACAAGTCAATAATGGTGCAGATAGTTTTATAGAACAGTGCAGTCAACAATGTACAAAGCCAAATTCTGGCAAACTATATACAGACAGCTGTGAGGAGATAACTGGTAGTAGCTGATAGTGTGGATGGAAGTAATGTAGAGTGTGTCGACATTGGAGCTCAGAGGCTTCAATTGTGTTATATTGTATGTGGGTGGGGAGAGGAATGTAGGTGCTATGGTATTTACGAGAATATGTGGGTTTATGTCTAGGAAGGGGAAAAGATTTAAACATTTTTAAAATTAAATCCACACACGTTTATGTTAATAAAAATATTTTTAGCCTGCATTTAACATTTTTAAAGATCACAAATCAACTTATGTCAAATCAAATTGTTGAAGAATAAGATGGCTAGTTACCAAACTGTGGTGAAATCCAAAACAGTTTAATTTATTGTGGAATTACAGCAGATTACTGACTCCTGTGGTAAAATAAAAAAGCGGCTATCTTATTCCAAGAGAAAATGAATGCAGCTCCAAGCTGGGAGCACTGGGTCACTAAGATGGTCCGATGCTCAAGATTCATCCCATGGTCTGAGGATCCACACCCCTTCACTAACAAGGAGCCAGGGCACTCCCCAAATAAATCCCTCTCTTCCCACACATGCTTCCAACCTCCTCCCAAAAGAATAGTCAAAGTTCTGTCCCTCCTTAAGACTCTATCACATCTGACCCCAAACTAGCCTCCCCCCCCCCAAAAAAAAATCCCTCTTGCAGGGGTTCTCAACCCAGTCCTCGGGACTCACCTAGTCAGATGGATTTTCAAGATAACCACAATGAATATGCATGGGAGAGGTTTGCATATAATGGAGGCAGTGTATGCAAATCTCTCTCATACATATTCATTGTGGTTATTCTGAAAACCCGACTGGCTAGGTGGGTCCTGAGGACTGGGTTGAGAATCCCTGCTCTATGGCCTCCCTGGGTCCATATTTAATAAAGCCTGGTGGTCTAGTGGAACCCAGACAGAAGCAACCCTTAACTCACTTCTGCCCAGGCTAGTGCCAGGTTTCAAATGGCAGCTGTGATTCCCTGTAAGTACATAACATAATAAGGATATGCTTTTGTGAGTACATCAAGTTCATTTTGGGCACTTAAACGTTTTGGGGGTCATTCCAGAACCTGAATAGGCCAGTTACACGTATGCAGGAGACGTGTATCTTGAAAAAAAAAGGACATATTCTAGTATACTGTACATGGGGACATCAACGGCGCTTGTATGAGGATCTCTGCCTGTGGGCAGGAGGGATGGAACAGTGATGTAGTTTGCCACGGAGACATGTATAACGTATTCAGGAAAGGCGAGTGTACTTTTCTTTTCCTTCCCGCAGACATGCCCATTATTCCTGCCGGAGATGTAGAATAAGGCCAGTACTTAGAAAACTTTCTTCTGTGTTCTAAAATTCATCCTGCAAGTGAGAACGTGTGTGTGTGAGGATCTGGTGTGCTGATCTGCAATTCAGGGAGCATATGAATGCATGACCAGTACCAGGACCTTACGGAGAACCACAGTATCAGCAGATGCCAGTGTGATAGGGCAGCCAAACATCAGCTGTGCCAGGCACCGGGAGACATGACTAATGTTGTGCCATCATTCCCCAGATTGTGCCATGAGGCCTATGTCCTTACCCAGTCCATGATCTATGCAAGCTGCGGGAGTGGTGATATACCTGGAGGCTGGCTACTTGGTATGATGGCACAAGGATCCCCCCTACCATGCTCACACAGGCCTGACCAGGGGAGCATTGCCACAAAGCAGACTGTGGGAAGGCAGACGGGGTTGCCCCACAGATAACAGATGTATACAGACTGAAATAAGTCAAGACAGAGAGTGGACAGTGTATGGAACAGGTGTAGCCACATGCAGGGAGCTGCTCTGGGATATGCCAGTACCCACATATGTCAGAAATAGATGCCATAGCCAGAAGACCATAATCATTAAATGCAGGGCCGGCCCGTCCATTGAGCAAGAATGTTTTTTGCACAGGGCCCCGCGTTTCAGGGGGCCCCGCGCAAAGAACATTCTGCTTTTTTTAAAATGACTTAAAAAAAAAAAACCTGGCTCTGGCTGCTGCCGCTACCACCGCGGCAGCATGGAGTGTCCCGCGGGGCCTCCCCTTCTCGTTCAGCCCCTCTGCAAAGGCTTTGAGATTCGCGAAGGGAGAAAGTCTCCCTCGCGTCTCTGTTAAGCCCGCAGGGGCTAATGGGAAATTTCCCATCTGCCCCTTTAGACGCGAGGGGCTGATGGAAAATTTCCCATTAGCCCCTGCGGGCTTAACAGAGACGCGAGGGAGACGCTCTCCCTTCGCGAATCTCAAAGCCTTTACAGAGGGGCTGAACGAGAAGGGGAGGCCCCGCGGGACACTCCATTCTGCCGCTACCACGGTGGTAGCGGCAGCGGCAGCAGCCAGAGCTAGTTTGTTTTTTTAATTTTGCCATAAGCCCGGGGGGGGGGGGGGTGTTAAGACTGGCAAGGGGGGGTGTTAAGACTGGCAAGGGGGCTGGGGATGGGGGGGGTAAGACTGGGACGGGGCGGGGGGGGTTAAGACTGGCAAGGGGGATGGGGATGGGGATGGGGGGTTAAGACTGGCAAGGGGGGGTTAAGACTGGCAAGGGGGATGGGGATGGGGATGGGGGGGTTAAGACTGGCAAGGGGGATGGGGATGGGGGGTTAAGACTGGCAAGGGGGGATTAAGACTGGCAAGGGGGATGGGGATGGGGGGTTAAGACTGGCAAGGGGGGGTTAAGACTGGCAAGGGGGATGGGGATGGGGATGGGGGGGTTAAGACTGGCAATGGGCTGGGGGGGTTAAGACTGGCAATGGGGGGGTTAAGACTGGCAAGGGGGATGGGGGGGTTAAGACTGGCAATGGCCAGGGGGGGTTAAGACTGGCAAGGGGGATGGGGATGGGGGGGTTAAGACTGGCAATGGGCTGGGGGGGTTAAGACTGGCAAGGGGGGGGTTAAGACTGGCAAGGGGGATGGGGGATGGGGATGGGGATGGGGATGGGGCTGGGGGGGTTAAGACTGGCAAGGGGGGGGGTTAAGACTGGCAAGGGGGATGGGGATGGGGATGGGGGGTTAAGACTGGCAAGGGGGGTTAAGACTGGCAAGGGGGATGGGGATGGGGGGTTAAGACTGGCAAGGGGGGGTTAAGACTGGCAAGGGGGATGGGGATGGGGATGGGGGGGTTAAGACTGGCAAGGGGGGGTTAAGACTGGCAAGGGGGATGGGGATGGGGGATTAAGACTGGCAATGGGCTGGGGGTGTTAAGACTGGCACGGGGGGGTTATGACTGGCAAGGGGGATGGGGGGGTTAAGACTGTCAAGGGGGGTTAAGACTGGCAAGGGGGATGGGGATGGGGGGTTAAGACTGGCTATGGGCTGGGGGGGTTAAGACTGGCAGGGGGCTGGGGGCTGTCTGGAAATGGGGCGATGGGGGGGGGTTAGGACTGGTAATGTGCTATGGGGGGGTTAGGACGGATAATGGGCTATGGGGGGCTAGGACAGGAAATGGGCTGATGGGGAGGGGTTAGGACTGGTAATGGGCTGTTGGCTGTTGGGGGGGTTAGGACTGGTAATGGGCTATGGGGGGGTTAAGACTGGTAATGGGCTGTGGGCTGATGGGGGCTGTCTGGAAATGAGGTGATGGGGGTTAGGGCTGCTAATGGGCTATGGGGGGGTTAGGACTGATAATGGGTTATGGGGGGCTAGGACAGGAAATGGGCTGATGGGGAGGGGTTAGGACTTGAGGTGGGCTGATGTGGTTAGGACTGGTAATGGGCTGTGGGCTGATGGGGGGGTTAGGACTGGCAATGAGCTATGGGGGGCTGACTGGAAATGGGCTGATGGGGTTAAGACTGGAAGTGGGCTGATGGGGGGTTAGGACTGGAAATGTGATATAGGGGGGCATAAACTTTAAATGGGGTGATCGGGGGTTAGGACGGGAAGAGTGTTGATGGGCTCCTAGGACTGGTAATGGGTTGGGGGGTTGCTATGACTGAAAATGGGCTGAGTGGAAGGGGAGGCTTGAACTGCAAATAGCTGATGGGGAGGGAGCTTGGAATGGAAATGGGCTGTGAGGGAAGGGAGCTAGGACTGAAAATGGGCGGATGGAGCAGCTAGGATAGGACTGGAAATGGGCTGTTGGGGGGAGCTAAGATTGGAATTGGGCTGTGGTGGGGGTTTGAATTGAAATGGACTCATGGAGGGGCTAGAACTGGAAGTAGGCTCATGGGGGGCTTGGACTGGAATTGGGCTGAGTGGAGGGGAGCTAGGATTTGACATGGGTTGATGGTGGGGCTAGGAAATGACTAGAAATGGGCTTAAGGGGGCTAGGATTGGAAATGAGCTGATGGAGGGACTCAGACTGAAAATGGATGGGGGAGCTAGGACTGGAAATGGGTTGATGGGGGGCTAGGACTGGAAATGGGTTGATGGGGGCTAGGACTGGAAATGGGCTGATGCAGGGACTAGAAGGGAATGGATGCTGGGTGAGACTGGAACTAGAAGGGAGCTGATGTTGGGGGAGGATTAGAATGGGATGGGGCTGGGAGAATAAAATGGAGAGGGGAAAAATATATTTTGTGTGGGAGGGATGAAAAATCTACAATTGGCCGGGTATTGGGAGAGTAAGTGGTGATTGATGATGGAGAGGTAAAATTTGCGTGGATGAAATAGGAATGAGGAAAGAGCAAAAGGAGAAAAATTAGTATGTTAAAGCAGATGTAGAGAGAGAGAATGGAAAAAAAAACTAGAAGAGAGAAGAAAGAACAAATGGACAGCAGACGATGGACAGTTAGCAGAAAACATGAAGAAACCAGAAGAAAGTGGCTGAAGCAATTGCAACTGAAAAAAATGCACAAAAGGTAGAAAGATATCTCTTTATTTTGAATTTATTAACTGGAATATGAAAGCTCTGGGAAATGTGCATCATTAATGTCTGCGCTTTGTTTGGTACAAGAGGAAATTAATTTATAGTTTTATTTCTACAGTGGTGTTGTACATTCCAAGTTTGGCTTTTGGGGTTCCCAGTTTAATTATTGCCTTCCTGTTTCTAAATTGTGATTCCTTGTTTGGTGATGGTCTATGTTCTGCATGTGTAACTGAGCTGAGGTATTCTATTTATGTAATTCCTATTTGACATTGCCACTTGTTCTCTTTCCCCAGTATTCTCTGAAATGTATTGGTTTAATATTTGCAGTGTTGCCTTTTGATAGGTAGGGTATGGTGCTTTGTGAGTCCTGGTAATGCTGTCAGGGTACGGTGGGTTTGCTATGGGTTCTAAATGGGCAGCGTTTGTAGTAGTTCCTAATGTGCCTGGCGGTTGGCACTGGATTATAGTAATGTAGAAATCTTTTAGTCTTTCTTTATCCATACACTCATTAAGAGACATGTTTACTAAAAGTTAGTGTATGGTAACATTATGCAAATAAGGCCACTTATGCAAATTAGGCCCCGCACCGAGTCTCCGCACATGGCCCCGCACCCCCCTTGGGCCGCCCCTGATTAAATGAGCATAGTTTTCTAGCTCAACAGTATCATGCATCCTTTGGGGAATTACAAAGTTAGTTAAGGTTTTTGTGAACTTTGTAAGAGTTCATACTTAGCATTTTGAAGAGTCTTTTTAGAAATGACCAATGCAAGTATAACCGAAGCATTTTTATACTGCCAAGTACTTTTTGATGCAAGGTATGTCATGACAAACATATTAATATTTACTTTCTCTTATAATATATTATAGTGCCCTAAGATTACTTAGCACGTTTCTGGGCATGAAAAAAACCCTAATATAGTTTAGTTTGCATCAGCATTTATTTATCATTAGTATTTATGTCTAGTTTGCATCATCAAAATACTGTCAGTGAGAACAGCAGCTTAGGAGATCATGTTTAACTGAGGAGTCAGGGCCATCAGAGTTGTCCATTGGTATGTAGCAGAGACTGGCATGATCGGAAACATCCAACTGTCCAGAATACAGTGAGCATAGAGACCTCCAAAACCATTTCAACACCTACCCTTGTCCCGAAATATTAGCGGGGATGTGTTTCTCCCCTACACTCTATGGCCTGTGCCTGCACCGTTTGCGGCTCTCACTCTGAATATGCGCATGAGCCAGCTGAACAGCATGTTGGAAGCACTGCAAGGGAAACGTCTATGTGCTGATTCCAGATATGCAGGCGCGTCTATACCCATGGATGCAGAATTAGGAAGGAATGATGCCCGATTTAAACGTGTCTGCCAGAGATAACAGGCCCATATGGAGTCTGCACCTTTATGTTCAAACAAGTCACTTACATATGTATATACCCATGAATTAACACATGTTCAATCAATTTGTGTATGTAGAAAACTACTTGCAATCATACAATGTACACATAAATAAACATGTGAAAGGAACTGAAAAAAATACCCTAAGATTAGGAAAAATTAATTTAGAGCAAGCACAAACAAAACTTTTTTTTTTTAAAATTTCACCATGTACATCTCTATGAGATAATTCATATTGAATGGGATCAAGGTCTATCAAGGTCAGCATCCTGTCTCAAACAGTGGCAAATCCAGGTCACAAGTACACCTCAGCCTCAGATCCCTATTTGACTATTGGACCCCCACTCATGATTTTATAAATGTCTGTGTTATCTCATTTCAGCTATCTCTTTTCCTGGATGAAGAGCTGTGTTCTTTCATCATAAGGGAGGTGTCCCATCCTTTTTATCATTTGTATTGCCCGTCTCAGAACCTATTTGAGATGAGGCAACCAGAACGTCACCTGATTCTTAAGATGCAGATTCATTAGAGACTGATATTCTCCATTACATTACAAATAATCCCTAACTTTCTTTTTAATTAGCAAGAAAAATAAATAAGAAAAAAGTAACCAAAACCCCAAAGTTTCCTTGCTAACTCTTTGAATTTCTATGCCTGTGAATGATCTCATTACCAAATCATCTTGTCCCAGGAGCTTTGACACTCTTTATTATATGGCTGAATCAAACTTTGTTCTTTTTTGAAGAAGACAAAGCTATCTGTCCTACAACTGCAGATCGTAAGTCAATTCAAGCTTCTGGTATATGTTTATTATTTGTTTTGATGCACAGAATTGGATTTTATTTAGATCCATAGTTCTTGGACTACAAATGAACTTTGAAAAGGTAATTCATACTAATTGTGACATGAATAAGTATTGTTGATGATGAATAGAACATGCATATAGATATAAGATGATTTATCAATTTTAATTATCAATGTACTGTTTACTTATTTCCCAATGTTAGAAAATTGTATTCTGAGGTATTTCATATATAGAGCCCATAAATTGCAGAATTCAAGTAGAATGCCCACTAAAGATTTATTTAAAGCCATGCTTACCACACAATCAGCAGTATGGGCTAAATTAAAAGTCATCACAGGAGTCCCTGTATATGAAATGCAAGGATTTATGCTTCCTTAAATTTAATCTATAAATTAGGCATGTCAGACACAAAGCAACCCATGCATCGACTTCTATAAATTACCCTCAATATCTTACGATTGGAGGCCTTGCACTAGTTTGCATTCAGCATGTGCAGTTTAAGTTGATATTCCTGTTCCTTAAATTTCTCATGTCATATTTGCCCATGCCCTAGTAGCCATTATCCAGACATAGCAGCCAGTACAGCGACATACACTGATACTCTCAGTTTTGCTCTCAATTTCTTTTCAAATAATCTCTAACATTCTGTTTCGCAATGTGCACTGAAGGCAGGGCAAATCATTTTGCTGGCCTTCTATAGAGAAACTTGATTGATCATTACAAATCACATGCAAGGCGAAGGGGTCATGGACTGGTTGCAAGAATAACACATGATACTGATGTAATGCTCATATTATCCATGATTCTATTTCCTCTTTCAAAACTCTGACATTGCACTACGTGTCAAGAAGAGATCAGCATCAGGGAAAATCTGCTCCTACTTTCTTCTCCCTTATTGAAATTCATGAACTTAAATTATTTGAAAATAATCTATTTTATGAGTTTGGGAAAATGTTTTAATTGAAAGCCTTAATTTATAAGCATAAATTATAAGGGCCCAGATTTTCAGCACATCCAATGTTTAAAAGAAACAGTGGTCAGACTTGGCAATGAATATCATCCAGATAGTCAGAGCCAATATCCAGATAGTCGCCGGGGCTGACTGACAAGATACTGCAATTAGTGCTGATGACTTTCCAGAGAGCAGTAATATTCAGCCACTATCCGGATAGTCTAACAAGATAGCACTTAGAATAGCTTTTTTGCTGCCTACATAAGAACATAAGATATGCCATACTGGGTCAGACCAAGGTCCATCAAGCCCAGTATTCTGTTTCCAACAGTGGCCAATCTAGGTCATATGTACCTAGCAGTTTCCCCAAGAGACACAAGTTCCACAATGCTTGTACTGGGTCAAGCATTGATATCTTCGGTCACTTCTTAATAATGGTTTATGGACCTTTCCTCCAGGAACTTGTCCAAACCTTTTTTAAACCCAGCTACACTAACAGCCTTTACTACATCCTCCGGTAACAAATTCCAGAGTTTTATTACACGTTGAGTGAAAAAATATTTTCTTTTATTAGTCTTAAATAGTTTACCCTGTAGCTTCATTGCATGTCCCCTAGTCTTTCTATATTCTGATAAGGTAAACAATCGATCTACATTTACCCGTTCCACTCCGTTCATTAATTTATAGACTTCTATCATATCTCCCCTCAGCCATCTCTTTTCCAGGTTAAAGAGCCCTAACCCTTTTAGCCTTTCTTCATAGGAGTATCCTTCCATCCCCTTTACCATTTTGGTGGCTCTTCTCTGAACCTTTTCTAAAATCGCTATATCCTTTTTAAGATACGGCGACCAGAATTGCACACAATATTCAAGGTGCGGTCTCACCATGGAACGATATAGAGGCATTATAATATCTTTTGTTTTATTTTCCATTCCTTTCCTTATCATACCTAGCATTCTATTTGCTCTCTTGGCCGCCGCTGCACACTGGGCCGAGGATTTTAACATGGTATCCACAATGACGCCTAAATCTTTTTCCTGGGTGGTGGTTCCTAATGTGGAACCTTGCATCGTGTAACCATAGTTTGGGTTGTTCTTCCCTAGGTGCATAACTTTGCACTTGTCCACATTAAATTTCATCTGCCATTTTGATGCCCAGTCTTCCAATTTATCAAGATCCTCTTGCAATTTTTCACAATTCTCTTGGGTTTTAACAACTTTAAATAGTTTTGTGTCGTTGAGGGGAATCCAAGATGGCGTTTGTGTGAGGTGTGTGTTCGGAGCGGCGTTTACCTATGGGCAAGAAGCGGAAGTCTAAGGGGCCTAAACAGCCTTCTAATGCTCCCGCGGTGGCTTCCCAGTTACCTGTGGACGTCAGTCCGCTCGATTCGTATTTTTTGCCGGCTCCGAGACAGCTATCAGGTGCACGGGAGTTTAGCCTGGCTAGGCAGCAGTCGGAGGTGGATTCCTCGGCTTCGGCTACAGGCGGTGATCTGTCTTCCCCAGGCTCGGTTCGAGCCTCGAAGGTGCTTCGTCAAGACTCTGACCTGGAAGGGAAGGTGTTGGAGGGGGTTGAGTCGTCGGACTCCCTGGCGGTGCAGCGCCTGCCTGAGGAGGGTGAGGCGGTTGCTGGTCCTTCCCCGGTGCAACGTCAAAGGTCGCAGGTTGTTGGAGAGATGTTGGAGGAAGGTGCTGGCCCAGATTTGGGGCCTACTACATTGACCCTTGTTCCTGGCATTTTTTTACCATCTGGCGGAGTGGGAGTTGGTGTTCCTTCGCCCCCTATGGTACCCCCGGCGGTTGTGACTCTGGACACAATATGGGCCGCTATCATGCAACTTCGGGAAGAGATGGTACCACGGATCTCAGGATTGGCTTCTCAAGTTAGTAACGTTGAATTGGTTACTCAGGATCATGCAGTTAAAATAGCAGATTTGCAGAAGGTTGTGGCCGAATCTCATGAAACTTTTTCACTTTTGGAAAAGGAGGTGGAAACCCTGAAGAAGAATATTGTGCCTATTGGAGCCAAATTGGAATTGCTGGACAATATGTCTAGAGTTTGTAATTTACGTTTGGTAAATTTTCCTAGGTTAACTATGATGTCTCCTAGAGATATGTTTAAAAGCTATTTGGTGGACATTTTCGGGATCCCCCCTGAGTCCCACCCACTGATAGTGAAGATGTATTATCTACCCTTGGGGAAAAAAGCTTTGGGTTTGGGGGTGGTTGACGGGTTATCTAATGTAGATGTTTTGAATGTAACTGCATTGCTAGAGTCATCACATGAGGATCAAGTGGTACCTTCCACTTTGTTGATTACTTTAGCGTTGCTTTCAGACAAAGAATGGTTGATGAAATTATTCTTCAAAAAACGTAATGTTTTGTTCAAGGGGTTGCAGGTTCGTATGTTTCCAGACCTCTCCAGGGAGACCCAGCGGAGACGGAGGGATTTCCTTCTCCTTCGCCCTGGGGTACAGCAACTGGGAGGACTCTTTTTCCTAAAGTTTCCCTGTAAGTGTCTGATTAAGAATCAGTCAGATTCTTTTATTTTTTTGAGCCCTCACAGTTGCTTGCCTTTATTAATGCCCGCCACAATAGGTTGATGGATGTACCTCCCCCCTCTCCACCCCGAGAATTAGGTTAGCTGTTTGTCACACCTCTACTTCTTGCTGAATTTGGTTGAATTGTTTAATTTCCTATCTATGGTATTCCCTCCTTTAATCATGGTGGGCTAGAGTGGGTTGGGTTGCTGGATTTGCTTTGCCTTTGTATTTTTGTATGAGATTATGTTTAAACTGTATTGCTTATACCCTTCTCAATTTCTGTTTCAAGATGTATTCTTGAATGTAAATTGAAATTCAAAAATATAAAAAAAAAAAAAAAAAGTTTTGTGTCGTCTGCAAATTTGATAACCTCACTCGTTATTCCTCTTTCCAGGTCATTTATGAATATGTCAAAAAGCAGTGGACCTAGCACAGATCCCTGGAGTACACCACTATTCACCTTTTTCCATTGGGAAAATTGGCCATTTAGCCCTACCCTCTGCTTTCTATCTTTTAACCAGTACCTGATCCACAATAGTACACTGCCTCCTATCCCATGACTCTTTAGTTTTGCCAAAAGTCTCTGATGAGGGACCTTGTCAAAGGCTTTCTGAAAGTCCAGATACACAATATCAACTGACTCACCTTTGTCCACCTGTTTATTCACTCCTTCAAAAAACCATAACAGATTAGTAAGACAAGATCTTCCTTGTCTAAAGCCATGTTGGCTGTCTCCCATTAGGTTGTGACTATCTACATGCTGAGTAATTTTATTCTTTATGATGGTTTCTACCATTTTTCCCGGTACTGACGTCAGGCTCACCGGTCTGTAGTTTCCCGGATCACCCCTGGAACCCTTTTTAAAAATTGGTGTTACATTGGCGATCCTCCAATCTTCAGGTATTAGAGATGATTTTAATGATAGTTCACAGATTACTGATAGCAGGTCTGCAAGCTCATATTTCAGTTCTTTCAACACCCTTGGATGTATACCATCCGGCCCAGGTGATTTGCTACTCTTCAGATTATCTAATAGTTGTAATACATCTTCCCGATGTATCGATATTTCCTTCAATTCTTCCACACCTTTAAATACCACTTCAGTCATGGGTAACATCCCTACATCTTCCTCAGTAAAGACCGAAGCAAAGAATTCACTCAGTCTCTCCGCTATCGCCTTGTCGTCTCTTAGTGCTCCTTTAACCCCTTTATCATCTAATGGACCAACTGACTCTCTCACAGGTTTTTTGCTACGAATGTACTTGAAAAGGTCTTTATTTTGTGTTTTTGCTTCCGCAGCAAGCTTCTTCTCAAATTCTCTCTTTGCCTGCCTTATCAATGCCTTGCATTTGACTTGCCAGTGATTGTGCTGTTTCCAGGTTTCGTCGTTTGGCTCTTTTTTCAATTTCCTGAAAGATGCTTTTTTGGCAACAACAGCCTCTCTGACCTCACCTTTAAACCATGCTGGCAGTTTTTTGGACTTCCTTCCACTTTTCTTAAAGCGTGGAATACTGGTCTGGGCTGGTCTGGGCTTCCAAGATAGTATTTTTCAACAACACCCAAGCTTGATGTACGTCTTTAACCTTTGCAACTGCTCCTTTTAGTTTTTTTCTTAACTGTTTTCCTCATTTTATCATAGTCTCCCTTTCAAAAGTTTTTTTTTTTTAATTGATTTTAACCAGCATTACAAGTTAATCCAAACAAATCAGGACAATCAAAACAAATATGATAGGAAACAATACCATTACAGCATACAATCAAAAGTGATAAAGTCCACATTACTGGGACCTGGACGTGAGAAAAAAGAAAAAAAATTGAACATCATAAACATAGGAAAACAAGGTTTCCCTTTCGAAAGTTAAAAGGTAGTACTGTGGATTTCCTTACTATCCCTACTCCACTAATTAAATCAAAGGCGATCATGCTATGATCACTATTGCCAAGTGGCCCCAACACCCTTATCTCTTGCACTAGATCTGGTGTTCCACTAAGGACTAGGTCTAATATGGCTTCCCCTCTGGTTGGTTCATGAACCAGCTGCTCCAAGAAGCAGTCATTTATTTCATCTAGGAACTTTATCTCCCTAGCATGTCCTGACATGACACTGACCCAGTCGATACCGGGGTAATTGAAATCACCCATTATTATTACTGCGCTGTAACTTTTGTTAGCTTCCTTGATTTCTTTGAGCATTTCATCATCCATTTGGTCATTCTGGCCAGGTGCTCGATAGTACACCCCCACTGCCATTGCCTTACCCCTTTTATATGGAATTTCAATCCATATAGATTCTACAGCAGATTTTGTTTCCTGCAAAACTTTAATCCTTTATGAGTCAATGCCCTCTCTAACATAGAGCGCAACCCCAACCCCTCCACGTTATCTGGAAGGTGGGAATTACCCAAAATAATGGCAGAATATTGCCTCTATCCAGATAGCCACCAGCGCCATCCTCAGTGGACCTCCACAGAACTCTCTGGATAATGCCAAGATAGTCTTTGGAGATATTCAGCTGCACTATGTGCATAATGCCATTGACTATCTCTCGCAGCGCCCTTACTCAAATAGCCTCTGTGGTTATCTATCGTCCAAATAAGGTCTTCTGAATATTGGCCCCTAAGCTCCTAAATTAAGATGAATTCCAGTTTGACAGAAAATAGGGCAAACATTTAGGGGCCTGAGCTTTAATCTGAATTACATCAAGCATGGAAAGACTTTGAGTGCAAAGATTTGGTTCATGCCACTTCTGCGCTTTTCAGATCTTAAACTTCCTACATGATTCATGGTCTGTGATTCAGAAGAAAGAAGGTAACGTATTATAGAGCCGAAGGTAACAATGACACCTGAAATCCCTGATGTGGGAAAGAAATGTCGACAATGGAAGACAAAAATTACCTAAGTCATAAAATACCCTATACATGGACAAACAGGAAGTGATCAAGACATAACATCAACCACTGTCTGGCTTTAAAAGTTAGTTTTAGACCCAATGTAAAGGTGACTCAAATTTGGCATTCATGTGTTTCAGGATCCGGGGCATATTTTATTACAAATGAACTGTACATTTTTACTAACAATCAGGTGCATTCGAATTTACTTTAATACTGTTCCTGTCAAAGGAAAACAATGTCCATTTCTCTCTGTAAAACATGCATGGCAATCCGTGCATATTGATACCCCTCCCTGAATAACAAAATGTTAATACTTGTGAAAGATTTAAGTATTTCATTTGTTAAAATGATTCCCAGGATGGAGATATTAGGCCAGTCCTTGTTTTTGACAGCTCCATCCTGTTACATTTTGAGACTGGCAGCACTGATTTCATTGAGTGTAATCAGGGGCTACAAATATGCACTGCCTTAGAATTTAAGTTCAAAACCTGGACTTGGTAATTCTCTGCCTCTGTTGCAGATGCCTGCCAGAAAAAAAGTTTGCATTTATCTAACAACTTCAAGGTCAGTTGTTTTCCAAGTCTATACCTTAGATAAAAAGAACATCAATAGCACTGAAACTTTAGTTTCCCTGAATTGTAACCCACTGTTCTAACCAGAAGGATACTATCTGAACCCAAGTTTCAATGACATCAGATGGAAAACCTAATTGTTATAGTGAAGATTTGCTTGTCTTTTTTACTTTAAAGGGCTGGTTTTATAAGGGAACTGAGGAAAGTTATACGGTACATTATGCACATAAGTTCCCACATTAAAATAGGAATGGAGGAGTAGCCTAATGGTTAGAGCACTGGCTTGGGAACTGAAAGACCAGGGTTCAATTCCCACTAGCACACCTTGAGTAAGTCACTTAATCCTCTATTGCTCAGAAAAATCCAAGTTATCAATGTCCCTGTTTAATGTAAAACTTTAAGATACAATGTAAACTGCTTTGATTGAAATGATAAAGCAGTATTAAAAAACTGATAAATAAATAAAAAAAGGGCTTATGGGCACTTATGTGCATGCCTTACACAGTTGCTGCTCTGTAAGTACACGTGTAATTTCTATCTGCTTACCTTCAATGTGTGCATGCACAGGGGTATCAATTAAATGTATCCATGTAAGTTATAAAGTCTAATAATCCATGCCTGTTTCTGTGCAATTGAGGTGTGGGCATTTACACCTGTTCTAGTGCAAGCACAACTGCCATGATTAGATTAAGGAACATCTTTATGCCTCTATTTTATAAAGTACACACATATTTTGCTCTATAAAATAGGTCCCAAATACACACATGTCAATGTGAGCTAACTGCCTGTGAGTTTATGAAATTACTCTCCACCAAAATGAAATGAATGATTCAGTATCTGAAAGTGAACTAGTTGAAAGGTGAATGTTCTGAAAATAAACAGAACTGAAACTTCTTCTCATGAAAGTTCATCTCATGAAGTTCTTCCCTGTTGTCGTCGATTAGAGAGGTCACATGGTGGGAGAGCATCACCCTGTTGTGGCAGGAAATGCAATTCTACAAGGGTTCCCACATTCCACCCTGGGTCCGCTCCAGCTCGCAATGAATACTGTGGCTAGAGTTCTATTTGGTGCCTCCAGGCATGACCACATGACACCCATCCTGAAACAGCTCCACTGGCTCCCTATTCACGGTAGAATTTCCTTTAAGATCCTACTGCTGTCCTTTAAGGCCATCAACGGGCTCTCCTCCGCCTCACTCTCAGAGCTTATTCACGCTACTCCCCCCAACAAAGCCAGAAGATCTGCAGTAATCAACACACTAGTAACACCGAAAGCAGTAACACAATGCATCCAGGCAACAGCAAGCAGGGCATTTAGGTTCTGCGCACCCAGATGCTGGAACGCCCTTCCACCTAGCATCCGGGCAATCCATGACCTAATACAATTTAGGAAGGCATTGAAGCACCACATCTTCCTCAAACACTACCCAGACAATTGCGCACCATTAACCACTCCCCCTTCTAGTTCCAATGCACTATGAATACTCTTTGATTCGATTAGATGTGATGCCTATATGTAAATAGTTTCCCCGGTTTTACCCAAGTTTAAGCACCTGTTCTTTGTAAATGCGGAGCAGATTCCGGCACCGTATCAGCTTTCTGTTGTCATGTAAACCGCACTGATGTTGAATAGCGTGGTATAAAAGAGACTGCAAATCCAGGTGATGTAAAACTCTCTCACACTGAGAAGGTTTCTCCAAGGCCATGTGCCCACGAGGGAAGGGTTAAGACAGCAGTTATAGTTGGTGATTCGATAATTAGGCATGTAGAGAGCTGGGTGGTAGATGACGTGATGATTGCCTGGCAACATGCTTGCGTGTTGCAAAGGTAGTGGACCTCACATGCCACCTAGACAAGGTCTTAGATAGTACTGAGGAGGAATCTGCTGTCTTGGTGCATGTTGGTGCCAATGACATAGGGAAGTGCAGTAGGGAGTTTCTGGAGGCCAAATTTAGGCTTTCAGGTAGGAAACTGAAAGCCAGAAATTCCAGGATAGTGTTTTCTGAAATGTGTCCTGTTCCATGAGCAGGACCCAAAAGAGTTCTGGAGTCTAAATGCGTGGATGAGACGATGGTGCAAGGAGAGGGTTTTGGATTTGTTTGGAACTGGGCAACATTCTGAGGAAAGAGGGGCTTTTCTGAAGGAATGGGCTTCACCTTAACTGGGATGGAACCAGGCTGCTGATATTAACCATTAAAAAGGAGATAGCGCAGCTTTTAAACTAGATAATAGGTGAAAGTTGACCTTGCCCAAGAGCGCATGGTTCGGAAGCATGTATCCTTGAAGGATAATAGTAAAAGATTGAAGTTAGGTTCCAATAAAGACAAAAGCAACTCAAATGCCCTTAAGTACAGAGCAGACAGAACTTAAAGATTCAAAAATACCCCTGCCTACTGGTAACCAGATAAATATGAATGCTCTAAAATGCTTGTATGCAAATGATAGAAGCCTAAAAAATAAGATGGGAGAGTTAGAATATATAGCATTAAATGAGAAGTTACATAGGATTGGTATCTCAGAGACATGGTGTAAGGAGGACAACTAGTGAGACACTGTGATAGCTGAGTATAAATAATATTGTAATGATAGAATAGATCAAATTGGTGGAGGGGTTGCGCTCTATGTAGTGGGATGCAGTGGTAGTAGGGTACAGAGCGCATTACAATGTAACCTAGGCTCTGTACCCTACTATCACTGCATCCCACTACCAATTATCTTTCAGTTTATCTGTAAATATGTATATAATGTATCCTGTGTGAAGTGTTTCACCATCAATCATCTGTAATCTGTAACCCTATGTTTGCTGTGTATTACCTCCCCCTCCCAATCGCAATGTATATCTTTCTAAATTCTTGGCCAGTACAGCCACTCTTACCATGTATAGCAACCGCTGCTGATCGCTGGAAGCAGCGGGATACAAATGTACACTAAATAAATAAATAAATAAGGCATTGAATCATACAGGATTAAAGTTTTGCAGGAAACAAAAAACACTGTAGAAATTCCATGTAAAAAGGGGAAGGCAATGGCAGTGGGAGTAAACTATTGATCACCTGGCCAGAATGAACAAATGGATGATGAAATGCTCAAAGAAATCAGGGAAGCTAACAATATTTACAGCACAGTAATAATAATGGGTGTTTTCAGTTACCACGGTATTGACTGGGTCAGTGTCAGTGCAGGACAGGCTAGGGAGATAAAGTTTCTAGATGAAATAAATGATTGCTTTTTGGAGCAGCTGGTTCATGAACCAAAAAGAGGGGAAGCCATCTTGAATCTAGTCCTTATTGGAACACAAGATTTAGTACAAGAGATAAGGGTGTTGGGGCCATTTAATACATGGAGGTAGGATGGCAAGGAAATCAACAATACTACCTTTTAACTTTCAAAATGGAGACTATGATAAAATGAGTAAACAGTTAAGAAAAAACTAAAAGTAGCAGATGCAAAGGATAAAGCTTTGCATCAAGCATGGGTATTGTTTAAAATTACTATCTTGGAAGCCCAGACCAGCTGTATGCCACACTTTAGGAAAAGTAGAAGGAAGTCCAAAAAACTGCTAGCATACTTTAACGGTGAGGTCACAGAGGCTGTTGTTGCCAAAAAGGCATCTTTTCAGGAAATGGAAAAAGGAGCCAAATGGCGAATAGTGGAAATGAGATAAATACTGGCTAGTTAGATGCAAGGCATTGATAAGGCAGGCAGAGAGAATTTGAAAAAAAGCTGGCTGTGGAAGTAAAAACACGTAATAAAGACTTTTTCAAGTATATTCGTAGAAAAAAAACTTTGAGAGAGTCAGTTGGACCATTGGATAATAGAGAAGTAAAAAGGCTTCTAAGGGAGGACAAGACCATAGTGGAGAGACTGAATGAATTCTTTGCTTTGCTCTTTACTTAGGAAAATGTAGGGAAGTCAGCCATGACAGAAATGATATTTAAAGCAGATACATCAAAAGAATTGAAAGAAATATTGATAAATCAGGAAGATGTATTACAACTGTTTGATAAACTGAAGACTAGCAAATTACCTGGACTGGACGGTGTACATCCAATGGTGTTGAAAGAACTAAAATATGAGATTACAGACCTACTATTACCAATCTGTGCACTATATTTAAAATCATCAGTAATACTGGAAGATGGTCAATGTAACACTAGTTTTTAAAAAGGGTTCCAGGGTGATCTTGGAAAATACAGACCAGTGAGACTGACATCAGTACTGGGAAAAATGGTAAAAACCATTATTGAGAACACAATTTCTGAATATGTAGATAGTCATCATTTAATGGGAGACAGCCAAAATGGCTTTTGCCAGGGAAAGTCTTATTTTACTAATCTATTATAAACAGGTAGACATAGGAGGAGGAGTGGCCTAGTGGTTGGGGCAAGTTACCTCAGGGCTGGAAGGTTGGAGCTCAAATCCCACTAGAGGACAGCAACCTTGGGCCAGAAGGACTGGGGTTTCTAGTCCCACAACTTCACCTTGTGATCTTGGGCAAGCCACTTAACCCTCCATTGCCCATGTTCCCTGTAAGCATTAGTGTATGTGTCTCATATCCCCTTGTGTTAAATGCATCCCCCAATTGTGTTGTGACCACCTTGATTGAAGGATATGGTGGTATACAAAACTGTCTAAATTAATAAAGGTGGAACAGTCAATGTACTGCACCTGGATTTTCAGAAAGCTTTTTGACAAGGTCCATCATGAGAGACTGTTGGCAAAATTAAAAAGTCCTGGGATTGGAGGCAGTGTACAATTGTGGATCAGGAACTGGTTAAAATATAGAAAACAGAGAGTAGGGCTAAAAGGTCAATTTTACCAATGGAGGAAGGTGAATAGTGGAGTACCCCAGGTTTCTATGCTGGGTCCACTGCTTTTTAACATATTTGTAAATGCCTTAGACATAGGAATAATGAGTGAGCTAATCAAATTTGCAGATGACACAAAATTACTCAAAGTTGTTAAAACCCAAGAGGATTCCAAAAAATTGAAAGAGGACCTTAATAAGTTGGAATACTGGACGTTGAAATGATAGATGAAATTTAATGTGTACAAGTGCAAAGTTATGCACCTAGGAAAGAACAACCCAAACTACGGTTACACGATGCAAGGTTCCGCATTAGGAACCACCACCCAGGAAAAAGATTTAGGCGTCATCAGGGATAACACGTTGAAATCCTCTGCCCAGTGTGCATTGGCAGCCAAGAAAGCAAATAGAATGTTAGGAATCGTAAGCAAAGGAATGGAGAATAAAAAAAGGATATTATACTGCCTCTGTATCGTTCCATCGTGCATCTGCAGCTTGAATATTGTGTGCAATTCTGGTTGCCGTATCTTAAAAAGGATATAGCAAATTTAGAAAAGGTATAGAAAAGAGCTACCAAAATGGTAAAGGGGATGGAAGGATACCCCTATGAGGTATCCTATGAGGAGAGGCTAAAAGGTTTAGGGCTCTTCAACCTGGAAAAGAGTTGTTTGAGGGGAGATATGATAGAGGTCTATACATTAATGAATGGAGTGGAATGGGTAAATGTAGAGCGATTGTTTATGCCATCAAAATGTAGAAAGACTTGGGGACATGAAGTTACAGCGTAATGCATGTAAGACTAACAAGAGAAAATATGTTTTCACTCGATGCGTAATTAAACTCTGGAATTCATTACCAGAGGATGTAGTAAAAGCTGTTAGTGTTGCTGGGTTTAAAAAAGGTTTGAACAAGTTCCAGGAGGAAAGGTCCAAAAACCATTAAAGGGGACCCGAGAAATCCACTGCTTGTCCAATACAGGTATTGTGGTACCTGAGGCTTCTGGGGAATCTGCTATATACTTGTAACCTAGACTGGCCACTTTGAGAAATAGGATACTGAGCTTATGGACCTTGGTCTGACCCAGTATGACATATCTTATGATCTTATGTGCTTATGAACATCATTAGTGTGCATTTTTGAATGTCTGTGGGGAGTTAGCTTAAGTCTGTCCTCTTTCTCATCACCTTTTGAGAAGATCAGCAGTCAGAGGTCTCCTCTTCATCCTCAGTTCACAATTTTCCTACACCTTAAGTGAGCAGTGCACAGCCTCAATTCTCACAAACTCTTCAAAATTGTGTCTTCACTTATTCTGCAATTGCTATTCTGCTCTTTCTTCCCATCAATATCTTTATGGAGAATAGTCAATGGAAATGTGAAAATTAAGGGGGTAATACTAGAAGCTCTAGTTGTGCTTTGGATGTCTGAAAATGGGTATAGAGACATCCAAAACACGGAGAATTCCTTGGAGCCATTTTGGAAGTCGGGTCTGTGGACATCTCCATTTCAAGGATGTCAAAGTCAGAATGACTTCATAGTAGAGGTTTAGATTGGGTGTTCCTAAGAACTTGGATGTCCTCACTCATTTTAAAAAATGTCCTGGACGTCCCAAGCCACATCAAAGATTATGCCTGCTCCAGGCATGAGTGCTCATTTTGCTAGGCAAATATCTGGCGGTTGAAAAGAAGGAGGGACACTCATATCCCCTTTATTTTACAATTTGCCAGCTGCCAGTGATTGGAAATGGGGGCTTAGGTTTTCATTTTGCCATGCCGCTGGATGTCCCCTATGCAACCTTACTTAAGAAAGAAATTCTCTCCCAAGGTTTAATAGTGGGGATGTCTATGGGCACCAGCATAGGCATCCACTTCGATGGTGTCTATATTTCTAAAATTGGACTGAAACAGACGTTCTCAGAGTTTTTCTACATGTTCTGCCAGATTGCGTTTGGATGACCACTTCATGTGGATTCTGCTAATGGACTATTTAAACCAGCATCCAGTGTTCCTAAAGACTTGGGAATAAATTGATTGACTGCCTTGCTTAAACCACTGATAACTATATGTACCATGTGGTCAGTGTTATCATCCACATTTTGCAAAATATATATTATTAATTCATGTGCAATATTTATTAGGGGTGTAGGCACAAAACCTTGGTTTTGCTTCATTAAAAAACTTAGCTTGTTTTCATATCTGTTGTTTCATATCAATTGTGTGCCCTATTGTACAAGAGGGTGCACTATTGTATAATAGCACACAATATTGAGCAGTAGTGTGCCCAACTGAGCAATAGTGCGCACTATTTGAGCATGTGCAACTATTGTGTGCTATTGCATAATAGTGCCCATGGTTGCTCCATAGTGTACACTCTTGCACAATAGGGCACACTATGGAGCAATCAGAATATAGAAAGACTAGGGGACATGCAATAAAGCTACAGGGTAAACTATTTAAGACAAATAAGAGAAAATATTTTTTCACTCAGCGTGTAATCAAACTCTGGAATTTATTACCGGAGGATGTAGTAAAAGCTGTTAGTGTAGCTGGGTTTAAAAAAGGTTTGGATAAGTTCCTGGAGGAAAGGTCCATAAACCACTATTAAAAAGGGACCCAGGATAATCAATGCTTGACCCAGTACTAGCATTGTGGAACCTGTGTCTTTTGGGGAAACAGCTAGGTACGTATGACCTAGATTGGCCACTGTTGGAAACAGGATACTGGGCTTGATGGACCTCGGTCTGACCCAGTATGGCATATCTTATGTTCTTACTATTTGTGCACAATAGGAAATGGCATACGTGTCATCATTTCCCATTGTGTTGGCATCTCTGCTTTCATTGCAAATGAAAGCATATCCGTAATATTTATATCTCTTTCTTTATATCTCAACAGATTCTGAACATGGAAACCATGGAAACACCGAATAGAACATCAACTGCCGGATTCATTATACTGGGCTTCTCTAAAGAACCTCACCAGCAGATCTTCATTGGTGTATTTGTTATACCAGCCTTCATTATCTCTGTTCTGGGAAACCTTGGGTTCTTAATATTAATGTTCTCTGACCATCGTCTTCACAAACCCATGTACTTCTTCCTCAGTAATTTGTCCTTCTTAGATGTCCTTAACACCGCCATCACCCTCTCAACAGCACTGCAAAGCCTTTTTAAAGGGAAAATCTTTATTTCTTTTTTCCTATGTATAACACAACTTTATTTTTTTTCAATTTCTGTAAGTACAGAATTCTTTCTTCTCACAGCCATGGCCTATGATCGTTATGTAGCAATATGCAAACCCCTCCATTACCCACTCATGATGAACAAAAGAGTCTGTATCTTACTGGTGGCTGTGTCCTGGATTTCAGGCTCTCTTGATCAAGTTCCTGTAGAAACTCTTATATCCCAATTCTCCTTTTGTGGCTCCAATGAGATTAACCATTACTTTTGTGACCCCAATGCAATACTAAAACTCTCCTGCAGTGATACCCACAATTTTGAAATACTGGTACTTGCTGAAGGAATATTTGTGGGTCTCATCCCTTTTCTATTAACCATCTCATCCTACGGCTTTATCATTGCAGCCATCCTGAAAATCCGCTCTTCTGCAGGGAGACGCAAAGCCTTCTCCACCTGCTCCTCCCACCTCACTGTTCTTCTGCTGTTCTATGGGACTATCATGTGCATCTACATGAGGCCGAACTCAATGCACTCACCAGAACAAGACAAATTATTTGCTCTTCTGTATACAGTAGTCATTCCCATGATAAACCCCTTAATTTATAGTCTGAGAAATCAAGAAGTAAAAAGTGCCCTGAGAAATCTCTTCGTTGGGAAATAATATGAAATAAAACAAGAAAATATCATTGGCATCAAGATTTTCATCAGGACCTGACAGTCGGCTAGTGCTCCTTTGTCATTGTCATTATAGTCTGAGAAACTGCTTTAAATTTATTAAAATCCTTGTTTTTTTCTTGGTATGGTTTATTGTTTTCTTAATTCATTGATCACGATGAGGGCAGCTAGAAGTCTCTAAAATTCAGATTTGAAATAATTAGCCCCTTTTCAGACCCGGCCGCGAATCAACGCGGCAGGGCACAGGCACGCGGTGGCGAGCCGAGGGCCGAGGGGAGGGGCGGGGGGGACGGCAAACGAGGGGGGGCGGGCAAAGAGCCGCAGTCAAAAGAGCACGCCTGGTGCGGGCGCGGCCTCTTTGCCACTCACCCCCCCCCCTTCCAGGAGGAAGCCGGACAACGTTAGCCTACCGGAGCAGCTTTCCAGGGTCCGAGACTGCAGCGAAATCCCCCTCGGTGCTCATATCCGCCCAGCGTCTTCCTTGGGAGGCGGCAAAAAAGAAAAAACAAGTTGGATCGTGAGAAGGCAGCGGGTGTGAGCAGGGGGGGGGGCTGCAACGAAGGCTCCGGGCGATCCACCCCCTCCACGTGGAGGAGCGCGTGTTGATTGCCGCCCCGGTGAGACCAGCGACAGGCGGTAGCGCTGCCAGGAACAAATCCGCGGAGGAGAGAAGGCAAAAAACAAAAATGCAAGTACCCATATTGTAATCGCACGGGGAGGGGGTCGGAATGGGGGGAGGAAGGAGAGAATCAATAGCGGGGAGCTGAGGCACACGGACACGGGGCGGGGGGGGGAGGAAGGAACGAGGCCAGCCAGCCAGCCTGCCCACCAGCCAGCTAGGCACATCTGGGTGCAAGGGGTGAGATGCCAGGCCCTACACGGCACCGTGCCTCCCCCCCCCCCCACCGCAGCAAGGACTGTTAGACACGTGGATAGGGGAACCAGCGCAGTAGTTCGGTTTATTAAACAAAGGAGATGGGCAGCTAGCCCAGAGGGGGGGGGGGGCAGATAGCGTGGGTAGGGAGGCAGCCGAGCAGGTTGTGCCGATATATACAAAAAAAAAATAAAAATAAAAATAAATAATAATAATATATATATGTAAGGGCAACTGAACGGCTGCAGAACAAGGTAAAAGGCAGGCACAAAGCAAAGGATGGGGAGAAATGAAGCGTAAGGCTGCCATCTAATGGCAATTGGTGGTAATGTAAGTTGTTAGGATGCCTTTCTTATGGGATGATGTTGAAACTCACAAGGGGAATGTGGTTCTAAGCTGTAGGGGGTAGGGGGGAAGGTAGCTATAGGGGAAGGCATGTGTATGGAATGTTTAGATAGTGATATCGTAGCTATGGAAATATAGAGTGAGATTATAGGGACATAGATAGCGCCAGAGTATACGGGATTGAAGTTAGCATTCTGGACGTTAGTAATTTAGACTTTCCATTGCCTCTGCATAGTATCTTTGTTTTAGTGGAGAGATGTCGAGAAGGGAGACGCCTAAGGCTGCCAGGCCGCGAGGCACCAAGGCGGCAACAAAAGGGGCAACAGCGTCAAAGGCACAAGTAGCCGCCGGCCCAAACACGAGAGGAGCACAGAGGGCAGCAGCAGCAGCGAAGCCACGCCACAGTACCAGGAAGAAGGCGCCGCAGCAACTCGAGATCTCCGCCCCGACGCAGAATCAAGAACTAGATGACCTGCTCCAGATGGTCAGGGATCAGGTGACGCAACACGGCCTGAACTCAGTTAAGCAACGGCTGGGAGCGCCTGGCTCTACGATCTATGAAGTGCCATCGACAAGTGACAGCGCGACCATTCCCAACCCAGCACATGGTAGGTCGGGGTGTGAAAAGGGGGCGCCAAAGCTATCAACGTCCTCGTCTGATGGGTCCAGTTCAGACAGTGAGAGGGACATAGAATGGGCAGACGTGATGCGCTACGCATTTAAAAAAGTGAAGAGGAGGAGGAGCGAGAGACAATCCAATTCCCTCAGGCAAGCTTGGTCAGGGCAAAGTCAGCAGGGCGAGGACCGCACGTGCGCCACAACGGGAGCGGTCCAGAGAATGCAGATGGACTGGAGGGACACCAGCCGCGACCCACGCTGCGGGGTGAGGTCCCTAGCCGTGTCGGTACCCAAAAAAATTAAGAAGAAGATTTGGAGGAGGGAGTATATCGACATATTCTCCCTCTTGCTTAGGGACCAAGATGATGAGTCGAGCAATGGAAAGGATAGGGATAAGAGAAGCGAGAGGGAGCGGAAACAGAAAATTCCCAAATCTATCAATAATTGGGTGACAGCATTCCACATCTTCATGAGCGTGGTGATGGAAAAAGAACCCAAAGCAGGGCCATACCTGACCCGGTACCTGGACACGATCACCAGGGCACATAAACAATATGGGGGATGGGCCTGGTTGAACTACGACGTGCAGTTCCGGAGGACAATGGCTGATGACCCCACCCTAGCATGGCATCATAGGATCCTGGACATGTGGACCGAAGAAATGGCGCCCAACAGGCCCTTTTGTCTGGAGGGGCTGCGCCAGCCGCATTCGAGCTCACAATGGCAGCAGCCCTTTCAGAACATACAATGGCGGCAGGCTAATCAGTCCGCGGGGAAACGGCCATGCCGACAGTTCAACGCAGGAATTCAAGCATTCCTGCGCAATATGTGGAAACGGACACCCAGCCTTCACATGCAGGGTCTCAAGGGACGCCAAGCCGTTCAGAGCACTACACTAACGTCCCAACGAAGGGGCTGGCACCAACACCCATCAGGCTTGAGCCGATGCGGCCGTGGCTGAGAGCATACCCCAAGCGGGAAGTAGCTATCAATATAGAGGATGGCTTTTCTCAAGGTTTCCGTATCCCATCCATGATCTTAATAAACAGAGCACAAACGAGCCTACTCACTAACCCACCATCTGTACAAAAGCACAATGAGATCGCCCGCAGCAAGATAGCCAAAGAACTAGGTATGGGGAGGGTAGCTGGTCCTTTCCAGTCGCCCCCCTTCAAGGACATGGTAGTCTCCCCATTGGGGGTAATACCCAAAAAGGAACCGGGCCAATTCCGGTTAATCCATAACCTATCATACCCAGAGGGACAGTCAGTCAATGATTATATTGATCCGGCATTATGCTCGGTCAGATACGCAACCATGGATCAGGCAATTAACCTCATATGCAGCAAGGGGCCACAAGCACAATTAGCGAAGGCGGACATTGAGTCGGCATTCCGGTTATTGCCGGTGCACCCGGACTCGTTCCCAATGTTGGGATTCACGTTCAACGGGGACTTCTACTATGACAAGTGTTTGCCTATGGGCTGCGCAATATCATGCACGTATTTCGAACAATTTAGTTCGTTCTTACACTGGGTAGTGGAAGACCTAGCAGGCCCCAATACTGTTGTACATTACCTGGACGATTTCCTATTCATCGGAAAAGATCGCGACGACTGCAAAAGGATACTGGATATCTTTGAACAGATGGCGCGAGCGTTTGGGATCCCGCTGGCAAAAGGAAAAACAGAGGGCCCACAAGGGATCATCACTTTCCTGGGTATACAGTTGGATGTGCCGGCACACAGGTCGCGGCTACCGCCGGAAAAGGTGCTGAAGTTGAGAAAAGACATGCACGTTATGCACAGCCGGCGAAAAGCGACACTTCAACAATTTCAGTCGATGCTGGGCTTGCTATGCTTCGCATGCAGGGTAATACCCATGGGAAGAGTGTTCTGCCATCGCATGACATGGGCAACAAAAGGTATCACAAAAAGATACCATCGCATCAGGGTCACCAAGGAAATACGGGAAGACCTACTGGTCTGGCTTCAATTCCTGCACACCTTCAACGGCCTTGCATTCTGGCAAGCGCTCCCAGTATCCAATGCCAAACTCGAATTCTTCACTGATGCATCAGGGGGGATTGGTTTTGGCATATACTATAAAGGAGCATGGTGCTCCGAGACATGGCCTAGGGAGTGGCATGCAGAAGGAACCACCAGGGATATCACGTTCCTGGAGCTTTTCCCGCTAATGGTAGCTCTCAGTGTCTGGACCCCGGAGCTCGCCAACAAGGCAATCACCTTCCATATCGATAACCTAGCGGTGGTGTGGGCGGTGAACAGGATGAGAGCTCAGACGCCCAGGGTGGTGACACTATTGAGGCGAATTGTATTGCTGTGCCTGGCACATAACATATCCATTAGAGCGGAGCACATAGAGGGCGAGAATAATAACATTGCTGATGCTCTGTCTCGTTCTAAAATCTGCCTTTTTCTCCAGCTAGTGCCCGAGGCCGACGCGGACAAGACAGCGGTGCCCGATCAAGTCTGGGAGTATGGTCCGCCGAAATATGGGAGCTCCTGTTAGGCGCCTTAGCGGATAATACCCGGCGCAGATACCTAGCGGCATGGGAACACTTCCAAACATTCTGCGGAGAGAATGTAATACGACAGGAGGACAGATTCAAAGTAACAACTATTCTGAAGTGGATTATGCATTGCAAAAGCATGGGCTGCACAAAAGCGGCGGTACAAGCCCGTCTAGCGGCAGTATCCTTTTTTTCAAAGGCTATGGGAAAGAAGAGCCTCAAGGCCGAGTTCATCATAAAGAAGGTGATGCGAGGCTGGTCCTTGGGCCAGCCCCGACAAATAGACAAGCGCCGCCCAATCACGCACCATATCCTACAACAACTCATGGTAACGACTAGCCAAGTATGCTACGATGAGTACGAGGCGCGCCTCTTCCAAAGCACATATTCCTGGGCCTTTTACGGAGCATTCCGGGTAGGGGAGCTAGTAGCATCCTCAGCATCGGAGCGAGGGACGGCCCGTGGAGGAAAGCGCGACGTGTGCATACGCACGAGGGCAGTAGTGCTGCAGTTGCGCAGGTCCAAGACCGACGTAGAGGGAAAAGGGGCGCAGGTGGTGCTGTCGGCAATGCACGATGACCCTTCATGCCCACTAAAAAATGCCTTAGCCTACCAACAGGTATGGGCGCACTCAGAAAGCCACTGGTTCGTGCATGGGGATGGTGCCCCCTTATCGCGCTTCCAATTTGTCAGGGTACTAAAGCTAGTAATTGAGCGAACAGGACGGGATGCAAGCTTCTACGGCTCGCACTCCTTTCGCATAGGGGCTGCTTCAACGGCAGCCAGCACCGGGATGTCCCGAGAACAGATAATGAGGATAGGCCGATGGCGTTCGGATAGATACAAACTGTATATACGTCCAACGCAGTGAGGCCAGCGAGTAACTGATGAGGAATGGGAGGCGGGGATAAGGAGAATGTAACACAAAGTGAATTAACATCTGTGGGATATGTGCTGAAGTAAGACTAACATCTGTTGGAAATGTGCTGCTGTAATAATATTCTATGATTGTGCTCCACGCAGGGATGCGCTACCAACTATGGCCACGGGAAGTGTGGATATGCGGCCATTCATTTGTTCACTGGGCACAAAAGAGGACTCGGTCGAGACCGCAGGGGTTGAATCTGGGGCTACCGAGCGCAGAGGTAACAGTAGTATGGCTGGGACGACGAGGTATGGTGTGGGACCAGCTAATGCCGTCCTTTCTCCTAAAGAAGAGAGCTACCGGGAACCCAGCGATGACTGTGATCCACTTGGGGGGCAACGACCTGGCATCCACGCGCAGCGTCGAACTCAACAAGAGGATGCAAGGCGACCTCCTAACGCTGGCAAACACCTGTCCCGGGACGCTATTGGCATGGTCACACATCATACCGCGGCGAGTGTGGAGAGGCGAAAACTCGCACAGGGCGTTGGAGAGGACCAGACGCAAAGTGAACAGATGGATGACCCACTTCATGGGGGCCGTAGGGGGATGCAGCATTGCACACGACCTCATAGAAGAGAGATGTCCAGGACTATATCGCGCAGACGGAGTGGCTTGTCAGACATTGGAATGGACATTTTCCTCTGCGACATATAAGAGGCAGTTGATCGACTATGGAAGAAGCAAGTGTTGGCCACAGCGGCGCGCTGATTGGTGGGGCCCCGTCAACAAGCGAGGAGTCGCGGTTGGCGGGGTTGGCTGGAAAACGCACCCGGTGAGAGAGAACACAGCCTAGGCCTTAAGTAAACGGGGGAGAGGTACTGGAGAGATACACGGACCTCCCCCCAGAGAGAGGGAGATGGCGAAAAGAACACCGCGCAGAGAGCCCCCCTGCCTTGCTTTGACGGCGAGCAAAGGGGGGGGGGTAAGGAAGAAAGGTTGCCAAGTCTGCTCGAACGGCAGGTGTAACAGCCTTTCGACTAAAGGATACGAAAGACGGAGGGACTGAGAAAAGCTTTCACGGCAGAGAGTCCCTCCTGTGATGTAAAAAGGCTGTAGGATATCAAGCTGTTTCTCTCGAGGGTTGCAAAAAGAAAAGAGGGGATACAAGGAAGTTGTAGACCGTTTTTGTTGATTGTGACGTGCATGCTGTGGCCAACAGTTTTATTGTACTGTTAATAACCATTGTTGTTAATAACCACTGTTGTCAATAAATCAAATAGTTTGGTGAAAGAAACTCCATGGTGTAATGTGGTGACTTACGGGAAGAGAAAAGTGGGGGGGGAAGGGGGAGGAGGAGGGGGAAGGGGGAGGGTTACGGGTAAGGGGAATAGGGACCTGAGGCGGTCATGCCAGTTGCGTGGCTGAGACCCGGCCGCGAATCAACGCAGCAGGGCACAGGCACGCGGTGGTGAGCCGAGGGCCGAGGGGAGGGGCGGGGGGGGACGGCGAAGGAGGGGGGCAGGCAAAGAGCCGCAGTCAAAAGAGCGTGCCTGGCGCGGGCGCGGCCTCTTTGCCGCTCACCCCCCCCTTCCAGGAGGAAGCCGGACACCCGCCCGCCCCCCCCAAATAACAAACGGGGGGGGGGGGGTATCGTCGCAGCATGCAAGACGGCTGGAAAACGCACCCGGTGAGAGAGAACACAGCCTAGGCCTTAAGTAAACGGGGCAGAGGTACTGGAGAGATACACGGACCTCCCCCCAGAGAGAGGGAGATGGCGACAAGAACACCACGCAGAGAGCCCCCCTGCCTTGCTTTGACGGCGGGCAAAGGGGGGGGGTAAGGAAGAAAGGTTGCCAAGTCTGCTCGAACGGCAGGTGTAACAGCCTGGTTGGTTTATTGTTTTCTTAATTCATTGATCACGATGAGGGCAGCTAGAAGTCTCTAAAATTCAGATTTGAAATAATTAGCCCCTTTTCTGGATCTCTTAATGTTGCAGGTCTTTTCACTAAGCTGCCTAGTACCAAATGAATATTGTTACCTCTATACCTACAAACTATTTGAAAACTTTCATGCAGAAACTCCCCAAGTAGTTGGTCTTGGAAAAGTTTCTGCTACGTATATGCTAGCATCAAAACATTCACTACTTTGTTTCTGCTATTTCTGTTGGCAGAGGAATGGGAAAATGCTACGGGGCCCTATTTACTAAAGAGCATTAGCTACTTAATGTAGCCCTTACTGTGCTGTAAGGATTATCTAGGAGCCTTGATAGTGCCCTGTCGTTCCCAGCATAAACAGCTAATGAGGAAGGGCAAAGAATGAATGTTTGATTGAGAGCCACTTAGGAATGTATGGATAGGTGGCGAATAAGTTTAATAAATTTAATGTAAGTGAAAAGAACAATAACTTAGGGGTCTACTTAAATATTAAGGGTGCAGCGGTTAGCAAGCAGTTATAGCAGTGACATCATGCGGTAAGGGTGACATCATGCGGTAAAGGCTGGGGCGGGCAGTCGATATTCCGGTGGTAATGGTGCATGGTTCCACTTATTGGGAGCTAGCAGGACATCAGGTGTTAAGGTGCACCTTAATGCCCAAAAATGGCAGGTACCTTAACACAGGATAAGGAAACCTCTGTGAAAGTCAGATTTTAGCGGATGGACAGAGGGAAAGGTATGAGCTGATGGCTGTGTCATATCCATGTTTGATAGCCCTGCAGGTGGCCATCCCAGGAGATGGATGTGCCTGCATGTACTACATACATGTGAGGAAGCCAAAGATGTTCAGTCACAGTAATGCCTATCATGTACAACTCATGTGCCATACATCCGCAGGGTGAAAACATGTCTGTCCCTATGCGATGAGATACAGCAGAGCCAATAAAGGCATGCTGTCAGATGAGCATGATTGCAATGTGCATGTTTGCAGACCCAGTTACCACAGAAAATACATACGAATATGTATAGAAACATAGAAGCATAACAGCAGAAAAATATCACGTGGCCTATCTAGTCTGCTCTTTCATATCAACTTCAATAGCCCTTTTACCTTTAGAGATCCTGTGTGTTTGTCCCATGTTTTTTTTTAATTCAGATACCGTTCTCATCTCTACCACCTCCACTGGGAGAATATTCCACACATCTACCACTCTTTCCATAAATAAATATTTCTGCATTATTACCCCTGCTGTCATAGGGCCTTTACACATGACTATTTGCATGTACAAATGGTACATAAGCCTTCAAAAATGGCCTCTTAGGTCTGGCAAACCACATAACTCCTCGTTCTCTATACTCTTTCCTAGGGATGTGCACAGGGCAAGTTTTGATATTTATTTGGCTTTTTTTTTCTTTATTTATGATTTTGTAATTTGTTCCACCCCTTACTTTTTTTCATTTAATATATTTTTTAATCTTTACCAGTCTAAAGAATCAGCAACAAAAATACTTTTTACAATTATTTTCAAGAAGAGGAACATATGGCAGTAAAATTAAAAACAAAAAATAAATACTTGGGAGAGGAAACAAAACCAATACAAAGAAAACACAAATAATCATGCCAAAGTCCTCTACCAATAAGACCCATCTTAACCATTCACAGCTGGCTTCTGTGTATGAAATCCTTTAGATGTCCAGCATTCCAGAACATATAGGGGTATGTTTACTAAACCGGGCTAACAGTTAACTTGGACTATCTGACACTAGGTCCCATATTATTCAATGGGACCTAGTGGCAGATAGCCCGGGTTAACTGTTAGCCCGGTTTAGTAAACATACCCCATAACCCCATCCCTAAAACCTGAAATAACACTTTCTCAGAAATTTTAAAATTAAATCCACAAATGTTTATGTTAATAAAAATATTTTAAGCCTGCATTTAACATTTTTATGTTTAAATCTTTTTATTAATAGCCATAACTGCAACAAATAGTGAACATCACAGTATACATAGTGAAACATTGTAAATTGTAAACAGCAGCATTCCAACCCACTACAGAGTGTATTTATTACTTTCCCCCTCCCCTCCACCACCACCCTTCCCTCATCCCCCCTCTATTCCCCTCCCCCTCCCCATCCCCCTCCACCATCACCCTTCCCTCCTCCCCGCCTCCCTTTATGTTCCCCCTCAAACCCCCACGCTTACCACCACCACCCCCTTCCCTCCATGCTCTTGTCCTAATTAAGCCAACTTAAACTGTTAAGATATCATTTCTTGCCCTGGCCGATACCCCTTCAAGATATGGAGACCAAATCATCAAAAAACATGCTCTTCTGCGGACATGTCGTCTAGAAGCCTCTCCCTCCCATAATACCAGTTGGTGTAAAACATTCCTCCATTTCCAGTATTCTGGACCTCTAGACTCCCTCCATTTCCGAAGGATACAGTGCTTGGCAAGCAGACAACACTTCCTCACCAATAGTCGACTCCCTGATGAAGAAAGTCCCAGAGGATCAGGAGCATCAAGAACAGCAAACCCCAGGGTTAGTTTCAAAGTCTGCCCTATTATACCCCTCAGAAATATTTGAATTCCATTCCAGAGCTTCCTTACTCGTCCACATTAAAGATCACAAATCAACTTATGTCTTAAAACAAATTGTTGCAGAATAAGATAGCTAGTTATCAAACTGTGGTAAAATCCAAGACTGCTTAATGTAGTGTGGAATTACAGCAGATTACTGACTCCTGTGGTAAAGTAATAGAGCGGCCCTGTTATTCCAAGGGAAAATGAATGCAGCTCAAAGCTGGGAGCACTGGGTCACTAATAGGTGGTCCAATGCTCTAGACCACAGTCTTAAAGGGGCTGAATGGAGAAACTTCTACCCATGGTCTGAGGATCCACACCCCTTCACTATCAAGCAGCCAGGGCACTCCCCAAATAAATCCCCTTCTTCCCACACATGCTTCCAAACTCCCCCCAAAAGAATAATCAAAGTTCTGCCCTTCCTTAAGACTCTCTACCACATCTGACCCCCAATCTATTCCCTCCCAACCTGGCCTATCTTTAATTAATCCTGGTGGTCTAGTGGGACCCAGACAGAATCAACCCCTCACTCACTCCTGCCAGGCTAGTGCCGGGTTTAAAATGGCAGCTGTGATTCCCTATAACTACATAACATAATAAGGGTGTGCTTTGGTGAGTACATCAAGTTCATTTTGGGCACTTAAACATTTTGGAGGTCATTCCAGAACCTGAATAGGACATTTCCACATGCGCAGGAGATGTATATCTTGTGAAAACATCTATGGCCATATTCTTGTACATGGTACACAGGGACATCAACGGCGCTTGCCTGAGGATCTCTGCCCGTGGGCAGGAGGGATGGAACAGAGATATAGTTTGATGCAGAGACGTGTATAACATATTCCAGAAAGGTGTATGCACTTTTTTACTTCCCTGCAGACATGCCCATTATTCCTGATGGAGATTAGGAATAAGGCCAGTACTTAGAAAGTGTGTGTGTGTGTGTGTGTGTGTGTGTGTGTGTGTGTGTGTGTGTTGTGCTGATTTGCAATTCAGGGGGAATGCCTAGGCAGCACATGGACCTTACGAAGGACCACAGTAACACCAGGTGCCTGTGTGATAGGGCAGCCATATATCAGCTGTGCCAGGCACTGGGAGACATGACTAAAGTTGTGCTAACAGTCCCTAGATTGTGCCATCAGGCCTATGTCCTTACCCAGTCCATTATCTATGCAAGCTGCGAGAGTGGTGATATTCCTGGAGGCTGACTACTTGGTATAATAGCACAGGGATCTCCCCTCCTATGCCAAAACAGGCTTGACCAGGGGAACATTGCCACTAAGCAGACTGTGGGGAGGCAGAAAGAGTTTACCCACAGATAGTGGATGTATACAGACTGAAATAAGTCAAGACAGAGAGTGGACATTGTATGGGACAGGTGTAGTCACATGTAGGGAGCTGTTTCTCACCCGGATATGTGAGAAACAGATGCCATAGCCAGAGGGCCATAATCATTAAATGTGTGTACTTTTGTAGCTCAACAATATTATGCATCCTTTGGGGAATTACAAAGTTAGTTAAGGTTTTTGTGAACTTGGTAAGTGTCCATACTTAGCATTTTAATGAGTGTTTTTAGAGATGACCAATGCAAGAATGACTGAAGCATTTTGATACTGCCAAGTACTTTTTGATGCAAGGTATGTCATGACAAATCTAATAATATTTATTTTCTCTTATAATATATTATAGTGCCCCGAGATTACTTAACACGTTTATGGGCAATAAAAAACTAGTATATAGTTTAGTTTGCAGCAGCATATATATACAGGGTGGCCCAAAAAAAGTGAGAACATCTCATAAATTAAAAGCGTAGTTTACTTATTTACCTTTTTTAGCTATATAACGTCTTTATTTTGACAATTTCCAGTTGCCATCTTTTTTTTTTAAATTTGTCAATCGTTTACATCTATCTTTTTGAATTTTTAAATAACTTATATGCTACAAGATGTTCTCACTTTTTTTGGGCCACCCTGCATATCATCAGCATATATATACATATATCATTAGTATTTGTGTCTATTTTGTAAACAGCATGCAAAAGTGCATGGGAGCGATACACGAAGGGTGTCAGGGGCCGGCTGAAGGGAAAGCCAAGTGGATGGCCTGTGGACCAGTACAACACCGCAAAAGCACAAATCACGCTGAACACAAGAAAAACAGTCACAGGCGTGAATAAAATGGAAAGACAGAGTCCTTTATTAGACCAACGGCCGCCAGACACAGGCTGTGTTTCGTACCCTTCGTCAGGGGCTAGCCAGGCAAGAAACTCTGTTGCAGTTCATAAAATAAGTCTTACTTCACACTGTTTGTGCAAACATATAGGTTACATACTAATGCTCAAGAGGACTGCCGTCAAGGCTCAGTTGACGCGCAGAAGGCGCAACGGAATGAAAAAGGAGCATGTGAAAATCCAACCTGCACAGTGATGTGGCACAGACCAGTCAACAACAGCAGTACCAATCCACCAAGCAGACTGGTCACATGGACACTACAAATAAAAAGCCATATGTAACACACAATATGCGACAGATAGGCTTCAGAGAGGGCACACTGTGGCGCACAGCGCAGAGCTGGAAGGATGTGTGGAGAGGTGACGAGGCTGCAGCCATCGCATGGGCAGGTTAGCAGAACACATGAAAGGAAAAGGAACAGAACATGTGGGAATCAAACTGGCAACCTATGGACTGGCAATGGGTGCCTGTGACCATTATCCCAAAGAACCCCCACAAGCACAATGCAAACAAGTTACCACAAAAGGCACACACTGGATCACAGCAGACATCGTATCCCTCACCCTGATGTACCATATGCCTTGGATAAACTCACGGGGTCTATGTGGCAGGCACCTTCACCAACACACATCCAATCCATGCTGAGAGCCAACCTACCCGCTGCTGCCTGTGGACTCTAACTACCTTGACCCCCCCTCCACCGTTGCCTCCCCTACCCCTGCTCCCACATTCATTCACCTATCCTAACTAGATTGTAAGCTGTGGTGAGTAGGGTGTCTGCACGACATGTCCGTGCAGTGCTGTGTACAGGGGGCAGTGACAGACAAAAGTACTGAGTTATCTTTGTAAGTAAACAGTTGTCCATCCCACCTTACCCAACAAATGAAACAGTGGCCAATGGAGGGCAATAAGACCAGAAACCCCAGTCCCAATGTTGCTGTCCCCAGGTGGGATGTGAACCCATGGCCCCCTGATCTGAGGTACCATTTCCTAACCAATAGGCCACATCTCCCACTGTGCAGGTGCAGTAGGTGTGTCAGTAATGAAAGTAGTGGGACTAAACTTTGTGATGTAACTATACCCATACACGGTACACAACAGCAATGCCTGTATACCTATCCCCTCCCCCACAACCCCGCACCCGGATGTTGTACCCCAAAGATTTGGCATGGATACCCCCTCTCCCCTCCATACACAGTCACCTAGTGTGGCCATCAGCACCCATGGTTGGCTGTACCAGCTAGATACTGATGGCCCACAGAGCCACCTACGCACACCTGAACCCTCCCTGGCTAACCAAACCCTGATTCACGCCTGTCATGATGACATCGCTGCCTGGATGTCTCATCATGGCTTGAAAGTGAACATGGCCATGACCGTACCTCCCATCCATTATCGTAACACCTCCCTGCCCCACCCCTTGTTGTTGGTGTCTGTGGATAACTCTGTACCTCCCCCAGTGTCCCCAGGCCGCAATCTGGGCCCATCACTGACCCCTCAACCCCGTCCACGATACACAGCCATCTGATAGCTAACACCTGACCCCCTCCCCCCACAACACCAGTGATACCCGCCCCATCCACCCTGAACACATCACCAATATGGCCATGCACTGCCCAATCACATCCCATCGGTACCTCAGTAGTCTGCCCCCTGCATCCAACCGTGCACCAGGACAGTCATGGCCGCACCACCCCCCTTGTCCGGTCATGTCAAAGCCTCCTTAACCTTTACCATACCCATGTCAAACCTCCCCTGCTGAGGTCAAGATGCAGAAACTCTGTGGCAACCCACCACCCCTCATCTCCCATATCCCCCGCACAAACACCCCTGAAAACATTGGGCCCAAGCAGACACCCACCACCTGTGCAGCACACCCCTAATGGCAGCCCCACACTCTGCCTCTTTCTCCGTGATGCCACGTACGCCGTGAGCAAACCTATGCTGTCCGTACAGCAGACACCATCTCCAACCCCTCACAGATCCAGGTTGAAACCTCACGTCCTCGCTTCAGCCATAGAAGCAGGATACCCCTGACACACCCCACTGTCCCTAGAGTTATCCCTCCCACCCCATCTGTGTGAGTGCTGACTAGATAGTAATCACAGATGCGCAGAACATGTCACTCACCTGTCTGAACTGTGCCACATTTGCCATGTAGCACTATACAAATGCTTAGTAGTGGTAGAAGTACATGTCTGAACCATCACGGCCACGGCACCAGAACACACAGTTGACAGGTGGCATGTATCAGGCAGGCACACCAGGCTGACAACACACACACAAGGCAAGAAGGTCTGAAGGGAAGATACAGAGATGTAATGTGATGCATCCGCACAGTGAAGTGCATATGCAGTGCACAGGCAACTGCACAAACATGCCAATGATGTCATGTCCCAATGCCCCAGTACCACCCATCACATGTATAGACATGATGTGTGGGTGTCAGTGGGTCATACAGCAGTGTAGATGTCCCTAGAACAGCATGTGATGTGCTGAGAAAGGCCAGACGTCAGGTAGTCATGTAAATAAACATGGCTAGCAGAAAAAAGGAGGCGATAATACCTCTGTATAAGTCTTTGGTGCGACCTCATTTGGAGTATGGTGTGCAATTCTGGAGACCGCACCTTCAAAAGGATGTGAACAGGATGGAGTCGGTGCAGAGGGTTGCTACTAAAATGATTAATGGGCTTCATTATAAAGCATATGAGGACAGACTTAAGGATCTTAATATGTACACCTTAGAGGAAAGGCGGGATAGAGGTGTTTTGATTGAGATGTTTAAATACTTCCGTGGAATAAATGTTCAGGGAGAGAGCCTCTTTCAATTGAAGGCAAGTTCTGCTACGAGGGGACATGGGATGAGGGTGAAGGGAGATAGATTCAGGAGTGATATGCGGAAATATTTCTTTACGGAAAGAGTAGTGGATCCGTGGAATAGTCTCCCAGTGGAGGTGGTAGAGATGAGGACAGTAACTGAATTCAAACAAGCATGGGACCAACACAGAGGATCTCTAAAGGTAGAAAGTGGACTGTTGTAGTTGTTGTTATGGAAGGACAGACTAGATTGGCCTTGTGGTCTTTTTCTGTCATCATGTTTCTATGTTTCTATGTTTCTTTAATGCACACATGGCATCAACAACAGTGACACAATACAAGAAGAATGCTTAAAAGAGATGCAAACATGGCTCCAACGAAACAACATGGCCATAAACCATAAAAAAAATGAAGTCATGTACATCTTAAGAAAACCAGAATTCAAACCACCAGCTACAATCTCCCTATGTGAAAATACTTATCACACAAAGAATGAAATAAAATACCTCGGAGTAACACTTGATAGCGAACTAAAGATGGCAAAACACCTCCGCTTAGTAAACAAGTCCATTTTCCACAAGCTCAGGGTCATACAACCACTAAGGAACATCATTGAGGCTACAGATTTTAGGACAGTAGCACAAGCCCTCATCATACCTCATTTCGATTACTGTAATGCAATTCTACAAGGCCTTCCAAAAAAAACCCTAAGCATACTCCAGTTGGTACAGAACGTCGCAGCCAGAATCATCACTAAAACAGGTGTGGCAGAGCACATCACACCTGTGCTAATTGAACTTCACTGGCTCCCCATCATAGCTCGTATAAAATACAAAACCCTAGTGACCACATTTAAAATGATCCACAACCTGGCACCAACTTTCCTCTCTAACCTAATCAACTTACAACCTGCTAACAGAAATAGGAGAACCACCACCATAAACAACCTGCAGGTACCAATAAGTATAAGATCAGTTAAAATAGCCACAAGCAACTGCCCCTTCACTTTGGAACCAACTCCCGACTGAGTTGCGCTCAACCAATGACCTTATGGTCTTCAGAAAAAAACTGAAGACATACTTATTTCAACAAGCCTACAATGTGTCTTGAACATCAATACATTCTTAGCATCAGCTGCTTCACCAAAAATGTAGCCAATACTAAAATGTATTTATACCCCAAAAAATGAAACAAGTGTAAAATTGTACATATGTAAATCTCTCTCTCTCCCCCCCCCACCTAACTGTGTGTTGTGCTTATCCTACGAATCAAACTGTATACATTATTGAAAATGACTGGCTTTGTACTGATAACCATCATATAACCGTGTAAATCACACTGTAATTTCTTGAAATTTGTCATTGATCAGACACTCCTTTTTACTTAATCAAACCGCTCCTGATCGCTGGAAGTAGCGGTATACAAATATATGCTAAATAAATAAATAAATAAATAAATAAATATGAGGAAATGGTATCAGGACAAGAGTCACATGTGGTCAAGCAGCAAAGAAGATGGGATCGGACTAGCATATAGAGGTAGCACTATGTGGACATCACACCTCAATGGGTGCTGCAGAAACAGGAGCAGTCAGAATATGGCAATGTACAGGGACTGCACAAATGGAGTCTTGAAAAGGACACGCCCACCACCACAGTGCAAAGGTACTGGCACAATGTGAGTGGAGCAATGTCATGTCAGAAAGAGGACTGCGCACACATGCAAAGATAAGGCAACAAATCAATGTACATTGCCACATCTGTCCAGGAAACACACACAATAACATGTAAGTAGAGCTACAAAGAGACACCCACAATGGTGCACATACCTACACAAATCCCACCCTGGCACATACACCAGTGTAAGAGATGAGTCTGGCACATACGTTTAAACACCACAGAGTGCTGCCCCATATCCACTGTAACACGCCATGCGATGGTCAAACAGCAACCTGAGATAGTGGCATTCATCACAGTTTTCTGGAGGAAAATAGTGTGTCATTTACAAGTGGAATTTAGCCACACAAATAAGCAGGACCTACAGAATGTATCTGCTGTGCCATATACATGGCTGCATGTACCTGTTTAGCCAAATATTGGTGCAAGCCTGCGATGTGAGCCCCACACATTGCCCACACACTGCTACATAATGTCAGATGGATGTACAACATAGAGCGCACATGTGAGTTCCTTCTGTAGATGTACGGACAAGTGTCTACAGTGCAAATGCCACCTGTGACCCTACAAGTCCATCTATGACCATGCCAGATTACATGGCCATGCAAAGTCACAAGTGACGTCTCAATGTTCCACAACAATGCAAAGGTGATGTTTCTCAGCTGCGATCAACGCAACACCCAGACAGATCACGGCAGCGATGATGTGCCATTCCCCCCAGTGATGGCCAAAATAGTAGGCCAACAATGATGTCCAACAAAGGCCTGTGTCCAACTCGCATAGGTCCATCTCCCACTGGCACCATCACCCAGGGACCATTGCATGGAGGTGTCCTGTCCAACCACATTTGGGTGGTGGGGACTCCAGATGCAGCGTAGTAGATGTGCCATGTGTGTTGGCTGTGCCCTGTGTTAAAAGGAGTAGAGAAAAGGTAAGGGTATGCCACACCCACCATCCGGTCACAATGCAGACAGTGACAGCACATTATGTGCATAATGAATGCCCAGATATTAAAACATGACACAGCCACAACACACAGCACAGTGCACATTGACCACAGCAGGAGATGGCACTGCAGACCAGGTTACCATCTCGATATGTCATGTTTCACCTATGCCTGTGGATCCTCCACAGCTGCAGGTCTGAGTTGCAGCAGGACTGCACCCATGCCCAGTGCCACAGCCCCAAGGACACCATCTCCCTCTTCAGGCAACTGCAGCTCTGCCAGCTCCACCAGCGCCACCACCGCACAACCCGCATGCACTATCTGAGCCATGATAGACATGGGATGGAGCACAGATAGATGTTAAATAGGGTGTGGGGTGTGGAAAATAATCAGATCAAACCCTACACACCTGGTGATGCTGGGACATATACCATCAAGACCATGAGACAACGCCCTGCACATACGGAAGCATAACATGTGCAGAAATGCGCATTCCCTGGCGTTCCACATTACATGCCCCACCCAAACACGTAGGTGAGAGCAGAACACACGACGAGTTCCCACGCGCGGTGGCGTCGAGGACACACGTATGTCAGATGCAGAGTAGCACGTGGGGATACATAGCATGACCTACGTACGCATGTAATAACACACCATAACACCAAAAGCAATGAGACCCAGCAGAGTGTGCATGTATGCAGCATGAACCACGTCGGAGGATAAATAGCGCGTGTATGGAGCAGTGCACACCAACAGCAGAGACAAGGACAAATCTGAGGATGTAGAGCATAGGGATAGTGCGTCGAGCACCTAGCAACATGCCTCACGTGCGTTGGGTGCATGAGGATATGTCATACGTAAGGCGCATACATAAGCGCGGAACAGGAGAGGTGCCCATATGGGGGGACAGCATGCGCAAAATGTTACGCATGCTACTGTGCATGCATGTAATGCCCATGCGGAACACACGTAGGGCCACACCCAAGGCACATAACTGGACACAGCATGCCCAGAAAGGCAAGGGCTATGGTAAACGCAGAATACCACAGCATGAAGGACAATGCAGGAGGCAGCCATGAGGCAGTAGGAGAGCGCAGCCAACAACCACCAGTGGCCCCCACAAATGCAGACCCGGAGAGTGAGAGAGCAGGCCCATCTGGGGCCATAAACCACACCCCAGACCATCCTTGAGGTGTGCCAGTGCAGAAGCGCCAGAGGACACCGGTGGCCGAGGAAGCCAGGAGGAGGGCGGTCCGCTTCACCCAGGAGGAGAATGACCTCCTCCTGGTCAGCATCCTTGAGAGGTATGAGGTGCTGTTTGGGAGGATGAGCGCAACCACCACCATTGCCACCAGCACAAGAGCATGGGCCGAGGTACAGGCCGAGGTGGCGGCAGCAGGGGGCCCGCAATGTGACATTGAAATTCTACGCAAACGGTATTGTGACATCAAATGCAACATACGTGCCCAACTCACTCGGGAGAGGCAGAGTGCACAGGGCACTGTTGGGGGCTCAGCACAGGGGACCACCCTGAGCAGCCTGGAGCAGCACCTAGCCTGGAGCAGCACCTAGCAGCACCTACCTATACATGGCCTACCCCCCATGCTGGACACAGCACACCCATGTGCAGGTAAGATGGAGAGAGGTGTACTGGAGACAGACTATAAACAAGCAATTGCAGGGACGGACGCAGGAGTTCAGGGTGCGGGGTGGGAGGGACCATGTCAGTGGCACACTAAAATGCATGACACTAGCCAGTCCCATGCAAAATATGGTGTGACCCACACCATGTGCACCATCCCCACACTGCCCCCAGACCACAGCCCCCTGTCAGTCATGCACTGCGCAGGCTACCGTATGTAGACCCCACACATGCAGGTGCCGGAACCTGGCCCAATGGGAGTTATCATCCCACCCCCCCCAGCCACATCCCCTGCACCACACCATGTGGCCCTGGTACAACACCGGCCAACATGCACCGCCACCCCCGGGCACCTGCCAATCCCAGAAGGGCCCTGCAAGGGCATACGGCAAGGTCCAGGGACCCCACACACCTATCCATGGGCTGTCAGCCCTTGAAACTGATGAAAGGGGCATGGACTGCGCTCCACCACCTGCCATGCATTGCTCTGAGCCATGAATAGACCTACGGGGTGCATAGATCACCACTGCACACATGGGCAATCGTAGTGCACCAAGGGACCGTGCTAACAGGGTGGGATGAGCAGGCCACAAACAGAGCCATGGGGCCCCAACCCTCTGGGGATGGCATAGCAGTGGGGGTGCAGCAACAGGTACACACACAGGAATAGCGTGGCGTAGGGTGTGGGGCCACCAAGGACAGTACAGAGCCAAACACCCAGCCAAGAACATGGACACAAGGATGTACCCAGCCAGTGGGGGGTGGGTGGAGGGGGTCCAACGTTGGACGGAGCAGCCAATGATGGAGGTGCTGGTACAGGGTCGAAAGCGGGGGCTGGCCTGGAATGCAAGTGGGTAGGGAGTGCCAGGCCCGACACCAGCACCCTGGCCAGAGGAACGGGATATGCGGGTGAATGCAGAGACCCGAGGACATAGCGTGGAATCATGTGCGGACCCATCAAGGGGCCGGCAGGTGTCTGGCAGTACATGCTGGGTCTGGCCAGCAGAGATGTGGGGATTATGACCAGGAGCTGGGGCAGGGGGAGCAGGGCATGCACAACACATGGCACCGGAAAGCGCATGGGTTGCAGGGCGGGTGAGGGCCATGGAAGCACAACAGGCATGTTACGTGCAGATACCCCCCCCCCCAGGTAGCAGCAGCAGTCCATGGGGGGCAGGTTCTTGGGGTGACAGCCCCTGATGAGAGAGGGTCAAGGGGGGTGGGGTGGCGGGGTGGCAGCCAGAGAGGGGTCTGAGCGGCAGAAGCAGGGCATGGCTGCCATAGATCGAGGGGAGGCCACAGACACAAGGGCAGTGAGTGGGGCAGCACAGGTGCAGCTGTAGGTGCAGGGGCCAGTATGGGGGTGGACGTGGCGATGTGGAGCAGAGGGTCGGCACAGCGCAGTGGATAGGTGCAGGGGCGGGGGGGGAAAGGCCCGTGGTAGCAGCGTTGGGTGACAATGTGTTGTGGGGACACAGTGCAGGGCTGGTCAGGGCAGCAGGGCCACATGGGTGGCTATGCGGGGGAGACGGAGGCACAATGCACCTGTGCATGCCATAGGCACTGGGTGCAGGGACACAGGTGATGACATGGTGGCACGGGGTGGGTGGCTGTGTGCACGGGGGATATGTCCCCGGTAGCGTCAGGCACAGGACAAAGGGGTCACCACTGTACAAGCGGCAGTGCCGTGGGGGGCATACAGGTCCCAACACAGACCTGTGTGGCCCATACATATGCCTACTACATGCAGCCACCCACAGCCCGCCTTCAGTCTCACCTCCACAGGGCCAGCCCCACCCCGTCCCATGCAACCATGCATGCATATCCCCACCACCACAAGGCACACCTGTCCCCGGATGCACTGGCACAGCACCCTGGCCCCACCCCACCAGCCATGCCTTGCCATGTGGTGTGCCCCCAGTCACATGCACATGCGGTCACTGGTGGCCCGCCACAGTCACCTGGGACACAGACATGGGATGGTACCACACACATCCCTGCACAGGTGACATCCATGGCCACACGTATGCAGCTTGGGTACCCGCATACTGACCAGGGTGCCCTGTACCCTATACGACATGTAGATCAAGGGTGTGACAGGGGCAGGCAGAGAGGCACACCCCAACTTATCTGTGTAACCTGTTCCCCCACAGGTGACATACATGCCATTGAGTAGGTGGAGGAGGGGGCAGAGAACACGGACCCAGGTCCATGGCCCCATGATGATACTGGGCCAGAGAGACAAATGTGGGACATGTGGAGGTGGGGGGTCCAGCAACACCCCTGGAGGGTGACGGCAGGCCAAGCCAGGGGCCGTCCGAAGACAGCATGCCATCTGCCATCACAGTCACCAGGGAGGCGGTGCCTGCTGCCCCTCTGCAGGCCACACGGGACATGCGGTCCGCCCTGGTGGAGGTCATAGGGGAGATGCGGACGCACTCCGAGGCGGCACATGGCAATGCAGAGGGTGAGTGTCCAACAGTGGTCATATGCTGTTGCCTGTGCACAGGTGGCAGGTGTAACCATATCTCATGGCACACAGCCTGTCTCCCCCACAGGTGTATGGTATGTGCTTTGTGTGGTCCTCTGTGAGCAGCAAATGCAGCGGTATGAGGCATGTTAAATGTGACATGAATTAATATTATTGATGATGAATAGAGCACGCATATAGATAAAAGAGTATCTATCAATTATAATTATGAATGTATACTGTTAGGGGTCTGTGTGGGTGCCAAACCACTAATCTCACTTTACACGAACACACTCCAGAATTCTACAATTATGTAATACAACACAACTACTTCTTTATTCACACAGGTTACCCTTCGTACATAGGCACAAGGTAATACTGCAAAACACAAAATAGAAAAGGTTAGGGGGGCAGGTATACCTGGCAACTCTACCTACGTGAGGCAGCTAGGTATCCATTCTCCCCCTACCACTTGGACAGAGTGAATGATTTATATAATTTGACTCTGTCTGTGGACGTGCTTACTGATACATAATTTGCCCCCTGCTTTGCTTAGCATTACATACTTAGTAACATGCTTCATTTGTCCACTTGGGTGTTTGCAGAGTTCTTCTATTCTAGTCCCAAATTGGCATCATGATATTCTGTAGTCAGAAAAAATCCCCTGCCAACAATGCCCTGGCCGTCTCCCTTTGTCTGCTCTCATACTCTACCTCTGTCTTCTTGCACACCTGCAGTCTTAAGGCCGATGTGTCCTGGTATCTCACGTATTCTGGCACTTCTGTCTGTGTTCTATTTTTATTTCTTTCCTGTAGTCTGTGCTTTTTGAAAACCTCCCAAAAAAAACCCCTTTGCCTGTCTCTGGTTCTTCTGCTTGTCTGAGCATACTTCACATTCCCAGTGTTCAACAGAACCCATTTCCACAGGTTCCACAGTTCACCAGTATGCAAGCATTCTGTCATTTCCCTACAATACTTATTTCCAAATATTAGAAAATTGTGTTCTGAGGCATTTCATACATAGAGCCCATAAAATGCAGAATTCAAGTAGAATGCCCATCAAAGATGTATTTAAAGCCATGCTTAGCACACATTCAGCTGTATAGGCTAAATTAGAAGGCATAACAGGAATCACTGTGTATGAAATGGAAGAGTTTATCCTTCTTTAATTTTAAACTATAAATTAGGCACGTCAGACACACAGCAACCTATGCATTGACTTTTATAAAATCACCCTCATTATGTTACAATTGGAGGCCATGCACTAGTTTGCATTCAGCATGCGCAGTTTAAGTTAATATCCCTGTTCCTTAAATTTCTCATGTTATGTTTGCCCACTATCTCTGGATAGTGCCAAGATGGTCTTTGGAGATATTCAGCTATCTTATGTGCATAATGCCATTGACTATCTCTCGCAGCGCCCTACCTGAATAACCTCTTTGGTTATCTAACGTCCAAATAAAGGCTTCTGAATATTGGCCCCTTAGCTCCTAAATTAATATGAATTTCCAGTTTGACAGAAAATAGGGCAACAATTTAGGGGCCTGAGCTTTAATCTGAATCACATCAAAGAGTGGAAAGACTTTGCGTGTAAAGGATGGGTTCAAGCTACTTCTGCGCTTTTCAGATCTTAAACTTCCTACATGATTCATGATCTGTGATTCAGGAGAAAGAAGGTGACACATTATAGAGCCGAAGGTAACAATGACACCAGAAATCCCTGATGTGGGAAAGCAATGCTAACAATGGAAGACAAAAATTACCTAAGTCATAAAATACCCTATAAATGGACAAACAGGAAGTGATCGAGACATAACATCAACTCTTGCCTGGTTTTAGAAGCAATGTAAAGGTGACTTATATTTGGCATGTGAAATGCTCTATGCTGAATGTCATGTCTTTCTTATAGGACATATTTTATTACAAATGAACTGTATATTTTTACTAACAATCAGATACATTAAGGGGTATGTTTACTAAAGGGCGCTAATGTCGCAGCAGCGGAATTAGCATGCGATAAGTGACGTTATTGGGCAATCAAGTCATGTTATTGCACGATAACGGCACTTATCGCACAATAACGCACCTGCGGAGTTAAGGCACCTTAACGCCGTGAAATCCGGCCCTAAAGGGCGGAGGAAGGCTTCCCAGAGGGCTGAGAGAGGGGGTCAATAGGTGGAGAGTGGGAGGGGCTCCAGGCACACTAATGCTGTGGAATCCGGGTCTGAAAACTAATGCCAGTGAAACCTTTGCGTTAAGGCACATTTGCAGGAAAGAGAAACCATTTCCGTCAGCAATGTACAGCAAAGCCAGGGAAACCTAAACAAAGTGATAGTTGTGATACATGTTGTCGCCCGCTCACCCTCCCAGAGGCCATGGGCATGAAGAAAAGTGAGCGAGGTAAAGTTCCTTGATAACTGTGGAATATTATAATGAGGCTTAGCAGAGCCTTCTGGGTAATGTAGTTCCACAGCCAGTAGAAATAAGTAATTGCAGTCAGAGTGATAAGGTCAAATAGGATTTATTTCCCTTCACAGGGTTGGATTCAAAAACAATGAAAACAAGGTAACACAAAGACTATGCGTCTGGAACTACAAACAAAGAATTAACTTGAACTCAGGCAATGCTTATCTTCAGCCAAAAAAGAAATGAAAATGCAAAGAAAACAGTTTCTTTCCCAAGACTCCTTTTGTCTGTTTTCTCCAGTGAAACAGCCCTTGTAGCACTTTAACACAAAGATTGTATGTTGTCAGAAAAAGTATATGTACAATCCATAAATACCTCAGTGTCCGGGTCCTCATAAAAATCACACTGCATGTGTTCAATGTCTTGACCGGTTTCCCGTTGGCTGAAGCCTTTACCTTGCCTGCCGGGTTCCTCTCTATAGCCTAAGGTATTTCCTTCCCCCAGCAGCTTAGAGGAGTATGGGTATTTACCGTAATTGCTGCTGTTTCTCACAACTGAGTCACAGAGTTCCTGGTAAGTGCAGGGAATTTGGCTATACTCTTCTTTCCTGCTATTAGGGAGAATACTCCTACCTGCCAACAAGTTTCTTCCAAGCTTTCTCCCTTGAACACAGCTTTGCACGGGGAAAAACTCTTCCCCTCATGTTTGCTTAGCTTTTCTTTTGGGCAACAAATTAGCCTCAGGAAAATAATCCTCTCTTGCTGGGTACCTTGAGTTGTAAGGCTGGAATTGCCTTAACTGGACTTCAGAGCAATTATCTCTGCTCCCACGCCAGCAGAGCTCTTTGGTGCAATGGTCAGCCGTGTACTGCTCTTCCACGCAGTCTCCCTTGGGCTTCACAGCGCAGCACCATCCTACCAGTCTCCTCTGGTCAGCATGTCTCTCAAAGCTTCCTTCCTCGTTGAAGCTTTCTCCCTCAAGGCTTCTCCTACGACTGGGACTTCCTGTGCTTGCTGCTCTCCCTGTGTTTGCTGCCCTGCCCCTTCTCTCCGGTAAGGGATTTTTAAATGTGTTGCATTTGGTATTTGTTTGGGCTCCGCCCCCTATCAGCTGTCCCCTATCTCTTGATGAGCCACGAGGTAGCTTTTGGTTTGGGCGTTCCCTAGCACTACGTGAATTGGTTTGTGTACAGTTTCTATGCCAACCCTCCTCCATGTTTATTTCTGAGCTGTCAAAGTTAGCTTTATTCTGATCAAAATCTCCTGTCTCTGCGGGCTCTGATCTCTGCACCTCATGACAATGTGCACAGAACAAAAAGGCAAATAAACATGGAAAATGACCTGAAAAAAATTTAAAATCACCATAAACAAGCTGGCCAATAGTGATATTAATGGGAAAAATAAAAAAAACACTACTGAGAAAGCTAAAAAAAAATATATCATTTCTGGAAGGGTCTATGCTCTGTCCCCCTACAAGGTGAATGATCCCACATTGAAATAGCACTGATCAGGGTTTTCCCTTTTTATTGGACAGGTTTCTTATGGCATGCACATGTTCTACAACAGCAGGGTAGACATGTTGGAAAGAACAACTGTACAGATGCTGGAAAATGGGATACAGAGGGTTGCAGGGGGCACATGCTGTGGTGCAGCTGGGGCACAGTGCGGACTAGGGAGATGCCTAGATGGCACATAAGAATGCTGAAACTGTACAGCAGCCAGACAGCAACTGATGAGGGCCCAACATGGGCACGAGTATGTTTCTCACAATGTCACAGGGGATAGTACCCAGCAGGTACCCCCAAGGGCACAGAACATTGGCAGGCGATGGTGGGGGGGAAGCGCGGACGTCTATGCAGGCACCCCTACCCCAGATCCCGCACCATAGGCATCCGCCTACCGGCACACTGGATGGCCTGAGACTGCGCACCACCAGCACCGCCAGCAGAAGGGCATGTCAGCATGGTGGCGGAGGGGTACTGGTGGTGGAAGGGGCAGTGGCATCTGCCCACAGCAGACCATGGCCTAGCCCCATTTAGGTGGGTGCCATGCACTGCAACAGACAGGCGCTGTCTGATGAACAGTCATGGTATCCCCAGGGAATGAACTGTCCCTGTGGCAACAGTGTGGTGCAGTACACACAGCCATTGTGTTCAGGCATAGAAAGTCACAGGTTCAAGTCCCAGCTGTGACTCTTGCCAACCCAATCCCCATATTTTACCCAGTACTAAACCATCGTAATGAATATGGAACCTTTATTGCAGATAACATAAACATGCCTGAACGCCTATATTTTACCCTACAGAGCACAGACACCATAAACATGTGCAATACCTAGAGCAGAGTTTCCCAACTGCAGTCCTGGAGGGCTAAAAACCATTCAGGTTTCATGCTGTCTGTTCGAGCAGACGGGGCTACATCGTAACCATTTCAACAAAGTCAAGGAGTGCCTCAAGGATCTTCCCTATCATCTTTGATGTTTAATATATACATCCAACCCATCTGCAACATCATTAGATCCTTCAATGTTAGTTGCATGATATATGCTGACGATGTGCTGTGATACATGCCAGTATCATTGGACAGTCTAGACCTTGCCCCTCTGACCAATTGCTTCAATGCCATATCTGAGTGGCTCCTATCACAAAATCTGCGAATCCAACACAAGAAGACGGAGGTGCTTTTCATCTCGAGAAATCCCAGTTTCATACCACCCAGCTGTGTGAAGGTAAATGACGCCGAACTACAAGTGAAACCGGCTATACGTTACCTTGGGGTGACGTTGGACCAAAATCTCGACATGAAGAAACACATAGCCAATAGAGTAAGAGCGATCTACTTTAAAATCAGATCCCTCAGACACCTACGCCCGTTACTCGAACCAGATGATTTCCGCACCATTTACCAAGCCCTTATCATTCCTCATTTTGATTATTCAAACTCCATACTACAAGGACTTCCCCGATCCACCCTGAACCCCCTGCAATTTGCTATGAATAGTGCAGCGCGAGTACTCCTTGGAGCTTCCAGGAGAGACCATGTGACACCCCTCCTGAAACAGCTACACTGGCTCCCCATTCAAGCCAGGATCAGTTTTAAGACCTTGCTGATGACTTTCAAAGCTGCCAAGGGGCTCTCCTCCTCCTCTATATCCGACCTTGTCCAACCACTTGCACCTAACAGACCAAGAAGAACCGCAGAGCCCAACAGAAGAACCGCAGAGCCCAACCGCAGAGGGGGGAGTGGTCTAGTGATTAGGACAAGGTACTTCAGGCCGGAGGGCTGGGGGTTCAAGTCCCACCTGGGGACAGCAAACTCAGGCCGGAGGGACTGGGATTGCTAGTCCTATAGGCACTCCTTGTGGTCTTGGGCAAGCCACTTAACCCTCCATTGCCCATGTTCCCTGTAAGTATTAGAATATGTGTCTCATATCCCCTCGTGTTAAATGTATCCCCTAATTGACTGCTTTGACCTGGTGAAAAGCGGGATATAAATACAGCTAAATAAATAAATAAATAAACATGCTAGCAATACCGAAAGAAATGACAAGCTGTACTAAAACAACTGCTAACAGAGCCTTCCGACTCTGCGCCCCAAGTCTATGGAATACCTTACCACCACATATCAGAGCAATCCCCAACTTGAGCCAGTTCAGGAAGGCCCTTAAACATTTCTTATTCATCAAATATCTCACTGACAGCTCTGAACCCCGGTCACACTCGAATAGCCTACACCTCAACATTAGTAGTAGTCAACCAGACAAGATCTTGCAACAGGTGACCTCAACAATGTAAAACACCAAACTGTATCCGTTCTCATTCAATTTCATATGTATATAGTTTACCTTGTTCCCCAAGTTCCATTTCCTGTTAAATGTAATTGACCAGACATATGTATATTGTTGGATGTTTATGTTCCATGTAAACCGCGCTGATAGCAAATAGTGCGGTATATAAGAAATGTTAATAAATAAAAATAAATAAATAAATAAATAAAGATGCCTGCGCTGCATTTCTATGCACCACCCCCATGGTATGCAAATGTATCTCATGCATATTCATTAGGGACAGTGTGAAAACCTGAACAGTGTTTGGCCCACCAGGACTGGAGTTGGGAACCTCTATCCTAGAGCAGCGGCCAACAGGGGCAGAAACACCCGCACCCACAGGCTACATTATACAACGCCTCATGGAGAGGGCGGCTGTTGGGCCCTGCGTGCAGCAGCATCTCCCAATACTAGCACTTGCATACCTTAGCAATGCCGCCCTGAACCTGGGAATATATTACACAAATATCAAAAGGTTGATATGATTAATGGCAGATAGAAATTCCTAAGTTAAGCACAATTTGCTGATTGAGCTGCATCATAGCAACCATTCTGATATCTGTGGAGTGTGTTTCAGTTCTGTTTTTTGACAGTGTTTACCACCCTGGAGAGTGACCCCAACAGTATTGCGTACCATAGCCATGCCTGCACTGTGCTCAGGACTGGTGTGGAGGCCAGGGCTGACAAAAGCCTCAATATTTGCACAATGCTGGCATAGGTGTGGGAGTGTGTGTCTGTCTATCCAGTGTGTGGTGGCTGCCAACCAGCTTACTCAGCCCACACTGCTTGCAATGTTTCTAGTGTTAGCCTGCTAATGTGCATAATGAGGAGCAAGGTACTGTGGGTATAGCCCGGACAGGGCGGCCTGGGCAGGATGCATCCGCACAGGGCATAGGGCAATGGCTGGGACATTGTAGTGCCTGGCCACCACCTGCATGGACAGGGTGGCCACAGCATGTCCTGCTGGGAGGTCACTCTCACCCTGACTGAGCAGTGAACACGGCATGGCTAGGTTCCCCCATAGTGCTATATAGCATTTCTCTCAAGTGCTATTTGTGGGTTTTCTCTTCTGGGGCCCAATCACTGACCTATCTGCTTGGTGGGTGTGCTTGCATCCCAGTTTTGGGTGCACACATTTCCCCCAGGAACATGTACTATAGACTAGCTAGCAGACTGTCTGTTGTTAATATGTGTATGGCTGGAGGCTCACTGGGCTTGTTGCTGGAGAACATCAGATAATGGTGGGGGGGCAGCTGAGCATTTCCAGGCCTACTGTCTGTCTGTCTGTCTGCCAGCCATTGCCTTATGGATGTGTACAGATCTGCATTGACTGCCCTGTAGGATGTCTTTTCCCCAGCAGCACAGGGGTTGATGGTCCCCTCTACTGCTATCATTGCAGGGATGTAGAATGTGGATCTGTTGGTGGGATATCCTGTCCCCCACCTTGAGCCCCAGAGGGTAGGGTAGGGTACAAACACCCCACCCCTCCCTCCCTCCCTTCCTTCCTTCCTTCCTTCCTTCCTTCACTTAAATCATGTGACCATGGCACCCATGCAGAACATGCACTATTCTGGGTGCATCATAGCCCATAAGGGCTAGATGTGACTGAGAAATACAGATGGACACAGGCGTAGCCACAGGAGCTACCTATCACACACTGGCACTGATGGGGACCTATAGCATGGCCTGTTTCAGCCATGAAAGGTGCTGCAGACCTGGTGCTGGGCACCCCACCTCACCCTCAGGGTGAGCACAGTACCCCCACAATGTGACGGTCTGTAGCTACTCTGTGCCAGTGACACACACGGTCAGTTCCCCCTACCAGGCCTCGGTGCTGTGGAGGTGCATACCCCATCCTGTAATCATCTGTAGACTTCTGATCTGCATGTGCAGTGCATCATGGGTACGGGTGGGATAACCCTATCCTGGTAACCACAGCAGACAGTTTGTGGGGTGACCTGCATTTCTTCTGTAGCCAGCCAGGGGTTTGTTAGCAGCTATAGAGATGTAGCCCACTGGTTACTTCACTGCCTGTGGAACCAGAGGTCATGGCTTTGATCCACAGTGGTGTTATTTGATAGGGCTGTTTGAGGCATTTTCTTTTTTAATTTAAATTAGTGCTGCCAGCAAAAACACGTTCACAGTGCTGTGACCTTAAGGTGCCTAATAAGGTGCCCCATAAAGCGCCCTATAAGGTGCCCCATAAAGCACCTTATAAGGCGCCCTATAGGGAACATTATAGGGTTCCTTGGCGGATAATGCACTTTATAATGTGCCCTCTGGAGTGCCTTATAGGGCGCCTTATGCGGCACCTTAGGTTACGGCACTGTGAGGGTGTGTTTGCTGGCAGCACTAATTAAAATTAAAAATAAAATGCCTCAAACAGCACTGATTTAAAGTAAAGAGTAATGCCTCAGACAGCTTTACTCATTAAGCCCACAGGAGGATCGAAAGCATGACCCCTGTATCATCAGTCAATGTATCAACCATTGTGCTACGCCTACTTAAGATTAACGCGTGTTAACGTGCACGGCTCCCTCTATCACGTGATAATTCGCAATTGCTATGCTTAGACCAGAACGCCCACTCCTTTTATGGCATCCTGTACATTATCGCCGGGCACACGTTAAGGCGGTTTAGTAAACATACCCCTAAATTTACTTTAAAATTGTTCCTGTCAAAGAAAAACAATGATAATTTCTCTCTGTAAAACATGCATGACAGTCTATGCATATTGATACCCCTCCCCGAATACCAAAATGTTAATACTTGTGAAAGATTTTAAGTTTTTAATATTTTAAAATTATTCCCAGGATGGAGATTTTAAGCTAATCCTAGTATTTTAACAGCTCCATCCTGTTACATTTTGGGACTGGCAACACTGGTTTCAATGAGTGGAATCAGGCGCTACCAATACACACTGCCTTTGGATGTAAGTTCAAAACCAGGCCGTGGTAATTTGCAGCTCTGCCTCTGTTACAGATACTTGCCAGAAAAATAGAAAAAAATTGCATTTATCTATCAACTTCAAGGTGAGTTATTTTCTCAGTCTGTACCTTAGATAAAAAGAGTTTCCCTGAATTGTAACCTACTGTACTAATCAGAAGGATACTATTTGTACCCACGTTTCAGTGACATCAGATGGAAAACCTCATTGTTATAGTGCAGATTTGCTTGCCTCTTTGACTTTAAAGGGCTGGTTTAATAGGGGAAGTGTGGAAAGTTATACAGTACATTATGCACATACGTTCCAATTTTAAAGGGCTTTTGTGTACGAATGGGCACTTACGTGCACTACTTAAACAGTTGCTATTCTGTAAGTAGATGCACAATTTCTTTCTGCACACTTTTATTGTGGGCATACAGAGGAGTGGAACTTAAATGCATCCACGTAAGTTATAAAGTATTATAATATATGCGTGTTTCTGCGCAATTGAGGTGTGGGCATTAACATGTGTTCTAGAGCAGGCACAACTGCTGTGACTAGGTTAAGGCAAATCCTTACGCCTCTGTTTGACAAAGTACACACATACTTCACTTTATAAAATAGACTCCAAATACACACGTGGCAATGTGAGCTAACTGCCTGCAAGCTTATGAAATTACTCTCCATTGAAATGAAATGAAATGAATGATTCAGGATCTGAAAATGAACCAGTTGAAGGTTGAATGATCTGAAAATAAACAGAACTCAAACTTCTTCTCATGAAAGTTCTTCCCTGTTGCCAGGAAGGAGAGAGGCCACGTGGTGGGAGAGCATCACCCTGGTGTGGCAGGAAGTGATCATGTAGCTAGCAGTCAGGACCTGTCCTCCAGGTGATGTAAAACCCTCTCACCCCAAGGAGATTTCTCCAAGGCCATGTACCCACGAGGGAAGGGTTAGGACAGCTGTTATAGTTGGTGATTTGATCATTAGGCATGTAGATATCTGGGTGGCTGATGTAATACGCTTGTCTGGTGCAAAGGTAGCGGCCCTCATGTGCCACCTAGACAAAGTCTTAGATAGGGCTGGGGAGGAGGTACCAATGACATAGGAAAGTGTGGTAGGGAGGTCCCGAGGGCCAAATTTAGACTTTTAGGTAGGAAATTGAAATCTAGAACTTCCAGGGTACCTTTTAATTCCTCACCCTCCTGAATCCCCTCTTCTTTACCTCTGAACTACATACTTCTCCAGTTGTGTGAATATACCTATCCCTGTTTCTATGATTTATGGAGTTCTTTTCTGTTTTCTTTTATATTGTACACCGCTCTGCTGCTTCTGTGAAGGGTGTATTTTTTTTAGTGCTGTCACGTCAGTGGTGACTCCTGAAAAACCAACTGCCTCTGGATTTTCTTGGCAATGCACCACCAGGCCTTTTTTTCTGTGGCAATGAAGGGTAAAGAGATTTACCCAAATTCACAAGGAGTGCCAGTGGGATTCAAATCATTGATTCTCTGGGTATTAGGCAATTGCTCTAACCACTAGGTTACTCATCCATGCCCAAGGGTGGTTAAGAATGTTTTAATAAATGTAAATATAAACATTCTCAGAAATGCTTCCTGTTCCACATGCAGGACCCAAAAGTCAGGCAGAGCTTGGGAGCATCAATGCATGGATGAGACAATGGTGCAAGGAAGAGGGTTTTGGATTTGTTGAGAGCTGGGCAACAATCTGGGGAAAGAGGAGCTTTTCCGAAGGGATGGGATCCACCTTAACCATGATGGAACCAGGCTGCTGGCATTAATGTTTAAAAGGAAAATAGAGCAGTTTTTAAACTAGATAATAGGGGAAAGACGACCTTCGCTGAAGAGCTCGTGGTTTGGAAGCATGTATCCTTGAAGGATGTTAGCAAAAGATTGAAATTAGTACACATCGACAGAGAGGTTCCAATATAGACAAAAGAAACCCAAATGTCTTTAAGTACAGAGCTGACAGTACTTAAAGATTCCAAATTACCCCTGCCTACTAGTAACGAGATTAATTATGAATGAAATACAACCTCTAAAATGCTTGTATTGTCACCACCAGGTGGGCAGGCTACTGCCTAGGGTAGCAGGTCTGTCTGCCTGATGATGTTTAGGAAAAATAAGTAGTTGTAGACACGAGTGGTTCAGGTAAAGTTAGGGTTTTATTTCCCCTCCCGGGGTCGGATTCTCAAATGCACAACACAGGAAACTTAAGACAATAAAGCCATACTCTCTGGCATGATATAAAGGAAATAATAATAGCTTCTTCTTGCCATAGGAAAACAATCCTCAGCACATAATTCCTCTGTAGATAAACAGGCACTCTTGACTTTCACTGTTAGGCTCAAGCAATGCACAATCACTGCTTTAACATAAAGAGGTAATTTTGTCTGAGATAGTTAACGTACAGTCCATTGGATCATCACATGAGCTTTCACTAGCATAATTAATGACCATGGGTTCATGCTTACTTTCAGAAGGACAAACGTTTTCCTTGCTACAGAACGTTTGTAAATCTCCTTGCAATGTCTCGTCACGGAGCTTGTCTGCCCAGCTCTCTCTAGGGCTGTAATTGCTGCTACCGTATTTATCAGAGTGTGAGAGAGGAGAGACCCACCATTCAGGATATTCAGAACATACCTTCTTATAGGAACTTTTCCCTTTAGAATATCTGTTTGTTCTAACTTCAGGCTTTGGCAGTGAATAAAGGAATTGTTCTCCCTTGTCAGCACAGGTCTTTACTCTGTGAATCCTTCTCTGAGGTTTAGGCCTTTCAAACACTTCCTCTTCAGACATGCACACATCTTCTATAGAATACCTCTCCCTTTCAGGGACTTGTAAATGCTCCCACGTTAGCTCTCTAGTCAAATCCTTCGGTTGGCTTTCACAGCACGGCACCCACCTTGGACTTTTCCTAAGAGGCTTTTGAGCATTAACCCTCCAGGTATTTCTGTTGCCAGTAAACGTCCTTAAATCTGCTTCAGAATCACTTTCCAGCTCACAGCTCCCAGATACATACTGTTTCACTCTTTCAAGCTTCCATTCACTCTGGACAGAACGTTGCCTCTGAGTTTCAAACTGCGTCACAGCAGATGAACATTCACAGCTGTTCTCTGATTCCTCTGCTCCTGACTGCTGGCTTCGCTGTTCTGCCTGGCTTCCCCGTTCTGCCTGTTCTGGCTTTCCTGAGTGTTTCTTATAATGCTGATTAGCCCTTCCTCTAGTCAGGTGAAAGCTATTAGGAACTAGGGATTCCTTGCTAGTTGGGTGGGGTTGCAAACCTCGTGGCTGGGTTTGTTTACGTTGCCCCTGACAACTATTGCTCATATGGCTTGCCTGCCTGTCAGCTTCTGACCTAGTTCTCACAGAATCCTGTGTTTTTAAGGCAAAGGATGGATCTTCCTCATTACAGTATGCAAATGCTAGAAGTCTAAAAAATAAGATAGGAGAGTTAGAATATATAGCACTAAATGAGAAGTTAGATATGATTGGAATCTCAGAGACATGGTGGAAGGAGGACAACCAGTGGGACACTGTGATATCTGGGTACAAATTATATTGCAATTATATAGTAGATAAAATTGGTAAAGAGGCCATTGAGTCACACAGGATTAAAGTTTTGCAGGAAACAAAATACACTGTAAAATCTTTATGGATTGAAATTTGATTTAAAAAGGGAAAGGCGATGGCAGTGGGGGTGTACTATCGACCTCCAGGTCAGAATGAACAAATGGATGTCGCCAGCCCTGGATGTACAGGGCCAACATTAGAATCGACCCTGTATGTCCAGGGTCAGCAACTGCCCAGACTCCACACAGACTCTGCCCCCCAAGCCACCCCTTTCCCGCCCCATCTAAATTCCCCACACAACCGGCAGAGAAGTTAGTAGAGGCTGGTTGAAGGCACAAATAGCGGGGATGGACATCCCATCCCCACTATTCATGGCACAGAATAGCCCCCACAGTGTTTACTCTGGCTATGCTGACATTTACAGTTTGTACTAAAGGAACAAATATAGGGTTCTCTAACAATTCCTATGCCCTGAAAAATGCTATAATGTTATGCCAACTGTTGTTGATAGGTGCAGAGCATCGTTTTGGCAGAATTATGGTTTTTTTTGAGACTGCAAGTGAGATTGTGTGTGCATGTGTGTTTGAGTTTTGAATAGGAGGATCTAGTGTGTTTATCCACAATTCTGGAGGGGACATGAATGGCTGGCCAGTACCTGGGCCATAGGGGTGACTGCAGTGTCACTAGGTGTCGGTGTGATCGGGCAGAAAAAATCTGAACAGGTTCTCCATAGCTAAACATGAAAACATATCTCTGTCACTAATAAGGGACCCTTAGAATGAGATCATGCAAGAGTGCAAACTGCACTAATACATGCCCAAAAGCACCATCATTGGTCTCTACATATATGCACTAGTATATATTGTCTACATTGCATCAACTAGTATGAATCATTAGCCTTCATGTGTAGTTTGCATCAGCAAAACACTGTTAATGAGCACAAAAGTTTAGGAGATGCACATTTTACAGAGGTGGCATGGCCATTCATGGGTATATAGCAGAGGCGAGCAGGATCAAAAACAACCATTTTTTTCAGAATACGTTGAGCATGGGGACGTATACAGCCATTTGCTGAAGATACCTGTCTCTCGTACTCCATAGTGCTTTTTTCGTGCTGCACTGAAAAACATTTATGTCCTCAGTTCTGGAACCGCAGTTGCATCTATCCCTATGGCCATGGAATCAGGTTTAAATCAGGCCCATTTGCAATTTGGACGTGCCTGCAGGCTGGCCATGCAGGTTATGGGATAAGGCTCCTACTATTTACATGCGCAAAGGCAGAACAAGCCCTTTAAAATGAATTCTAAGTCTGGCAATTTTCTTCTCCTTCTTCTTCTTTAATCCTTAGCTGGCATTTGGAGAGCAGGGTGTCCTCTCAACCAATATGCTGCTCAATTCATATGTCGTCCACAATATGCTTCTAACCTTGGCGATTGCTGGTGATATTTCTGGCCTTGTCGATGGTCAGTTGCTAGTTCCTTAGGCCTTCCTTGATGTGTTTGAGCCACATTTTCTTCGGTGCTGCTTGTTGAACCCTCCAATGGATAGATCACTCTCACCAGAGAAGTTTGTATGGCAGCCGACTGGTGTTCATTCTGCAAACATGGCCAAACCATCGCAGTCTGCATTTTTGGATTTGTTCTTCCACTGAAGGTTGATGGTCTCACCAAGTCCAAATTCTCTTGTTTCGATGGCAATCACAAAGAGAGACACCCAAAATCTGTCTGAGGCATCACATTTGGAAGACCTCGAGTTTGTTCATTTCAGTTTTGAGCAGAGTCCATGTTTCCAATCCGTACAGGAGAATTGTCAGGATCAGTGTTTGGAAGAGGCAAATTTTGGTCTTGGTGGAGATTTTGGCCTTCTTCCAGAGGCACCATTTGAGCAAGGTGAGCCTTACTGTTGCCTGGTCAATCCTTCTGTAGACATCGGTGGTGGATGCCACCTTCTTCTTCTGCATCAGCGATCCCAGGTATTTGAATTTTTGGACCTGCTTGATTTGGATTCCATCAAGGTGAACATTGGCCTATGATCCATCTGTGATCATAACTTTGGTCTTGTCCACTTTGTTTCTTAGGCTGTAAGATTGGGTGATGTGGGCAATGTGGTAAAGGATGCCGAAGGCCTCTGCACCCATATCAACAGATATGGCACTGTCATTTGTGAATATCAAGTTGGTCAGGAAGTTGTTCGCATCATACTGGACTCTGCATCTGTCCTCAAATGTTTTCCTCATAATGGTGCTGATCACGATATTGAAAAGTAGGGATTTATTTATTTATTTATTTAACAGGTTTTCTATACCGCCTTTTCCTTAAATCAAAGTGGTTACCAAGACACAAGAAGGGAGAACAGAGACAGGGGGGCATACACTGACTAAACTAAAGAGTGAAGGTAAAATTGGGATACACAACATCAAGGAACTGTTACAGTAAAACAAGTTACATGCAGGCTATAATAATAGAGACTGTTAGATGTCTGTGCCATAGTACTCAGTGAAGAGTACAAATTTCAGTTGTTTTCTGAACTCCTTTAAATCATCCATGGATCGCACATCGGGAGGGAGAGAGGTGACATCTCCCTGGCGGACTCCAGTTTGGATAGGAAACTCCTTGGATAGTTAATTTCGGATCCGCTGAGCCATTGAAAGATGCTTGAAGAAATTGGATGATCTTCAGCAGCATGTGCTAATTCTCAAATGCCCTCCACAGGGTGGGCCAGTGATCATAGTCTAATGTGGATTTGAAGTCAATGAAGATGATGGCACCTGATCCTTTCCTCCGCCAGTTGACAAATGGTGACTATTTGATCGGTGCAGCCCCAATGTGGCAAATTTCACTTAACTCCTTCTCTTTCCCTATACCAGGGGAGACCAAACTACAACCCATGAGCCAGAATGGCTCCTTAAAGCCCCGCCTGTTGCCGACAATCACCCATGGTCCGCTGCTGATTCAGATCCCACCATAGCCGTTAATACATCATCACGCTGAGCTGCTGAGCCAGTCAGTCGGCTTTTAATGATGATGTGTTATGAGTCTCTAATATGATAGGCATCAGTATAGACAGCTTCCAATGCGGTCCTAGGACCAAAATGTTTGCCCAGCTCTGTTCTATGTCCTTTTCTATTGATGCTCCCAGACCAAAAGGTTTTGGTTTGTTTGGCCTTTTTTCTCAATTTCAGATTTTTTGTTTGTCTCACATATTCATTTAAATGAGCATTTGTATGTGCATTAACACTGCTTAATGTGCATAAATCAATATAGCACACATTAAAGATATTATTTTAGAAGCTTTGCTCTTGATTTACATATGTATAATCAAGCATATACTCAGCTCACATATGGATGTCTTTACTACATGGAAGTTGCAAGGTTGCGTGCCAGGGACATAGTTAGAATATGGCCAAGCCAAGTCAAACTACATGTGCACTACATGTGAGGAATACAAGTATAGAAGCAAAAATGTCCCCTTCAGGATTTACACTTCCTCCCTCTCATGTTTAGGTTTCCAAAATGTCTTGTTTCAGCCAGACATTATAAGGAGTAGTAATGTAGGATTCCTCCTTAATCCCAGTTTGCCCCCTCCAAATTAAAATTAGATACAGATAGAGGCATTTGTAGTTAATAGGTGGTATTTACATGTCAGGCTTGCAAAATGTCTCACAGACATATACAGGTAGTCGTCGACTTATGACCTATGCGACTTACGACCGATCGACTTTACGACCGAGTCGCATAGGTCGTAAGTTTTGCCGGATTCCCTCGATCTGAAAACATGAAAGCCACTAACCCGAGCCACAGCTCCTTCCATCCTCTGGCTCCGGCTTCCAGGGATGGCTGCTCGGCATCGTGGATTGCCACAGAGGAAGAGGCGACTCAGCGTCCCTCACTCACCGCCAGAGTAGCGCCTCCCACGGCGGGCTGGTGAGGTTTAAATGCAGGCAAGTGGTGACGGCCCGACTTACGACCAGATCGACTTACGACCGGTCTGTCGGAACCAGACGTGGTCGTAAGTCGACGACGACGACCTGTATATCGCCATCACCTGCAGGTATAGGTCTCAAAATACTGGCTTATGTGAGTAAACGCCAGCACTTACAAGTAAATGTAGGCATTTTACTTCTTCATTTTTTCTCACACGTATGTCTGTAAGAATGGCTCCTTCCGCTGGTTGCAGATGCACATCCACGTGCATTCCTTTACTTCATTCTAGGTATTTTAGGAAAGAATTCATATTAAGCAGAACCCTTATTAAAGTACTGCCAGAACTGTAAAGCCATGATCTCTCCATCTCAATTCTAATCTTTTTAAAATTGTGCATCTACTATGTGCATACTTTGGAAGCTGGTTACTAAGTTGCACTAACATTAACACACATTATTCATAACTAGGTCTGTGCTAAAATATCATACATTATAGTAAATTAACACATTCATTTTTGCACTTTGTTAACTAGCCCCCTAATTTTTTTTAAGAGCAATCATGATTAAAATACGTGTTACTAAATACACATCCCTGTCTACCTCCTTGATTGACGTCTAAGGTGTGTTGTCACTGACTATTCCACTTCAGGAATTCTCTGCATCATTGGCTACCCATACGCTTTCTGCATTATTTTCAAAATTCTTATTCTTGTTCACAAGTCCTACATGCTGAGATTCCCCCCTACCTCTCTTCTCTAATTATTCTCCATATTCACACATCAGGTACTCCATTCCATTTATGCTAATTGTCTCATTCTCCCTCCAGTATCTTGAGTTGGTGAAACAACCTTCCTCCAGATCTTCACCAGGAAAATTCATATTTAAAAATTAAATTGGATTTGAAAACCATCTCTTTCAAAAAGCATACAATTGTGCATCACAGTAGACCTGGATGGATCCTGGGCTAGCCTGCATACTGTGATGCTGCAGACCCTCTGAGAGGAGAAGAAAATGTTTTAAACGCAGGAAAAGTCAAGCACAACCTGCAATATTATGAGGAACCACATAGGGGGAGCAGGAGGGACCTCCAAGGAACTGAGGAACCACACCTCCTAGGTCATGAGGTAATGCCAGCCAGCTTCCAATCAAGGAAGAGAGGAGTACCTCTTAAAGAGAGTTTGGAAGACTGGAGGGCAGGTCGAGCAGAACGGCCAGGAAGAGAACCGGCAAGATAGCCTGGGACAGAACAGCCTGAGGAGACAGGACAGCCCTGGAGAATGGAACAGGCAGGACGGCCTGGGGAAGGAGGACTGCCAGGAGAACCAGCAGAACCAGCAGGTTGGGCAGGGCATCCGAATGAATGGGCTAGATATCCAGAAGGAGCAGTAATCCCTGGACAACGGTTTCGCAGGAGGCAGCAGCAGCCGCAGTGGCTTGAAGAAAGGAGCCACCGTGGAGAAGGTGGGACAACTCCAGCCAGAGTGAGTGTTTGTCGTACAGAGAGGAAAAGGCGTGGCTGTGACTGTGGTCTAAAGCCAACAGAAGGACGGTTGGAGAGCTTAAGGCCTATTGCTCAGGCTAGGCAGGATCCCAACTGGAGCAGGCCTCAAACCTCACCGGGAGTAGACAAGCCAAGGAGAAAAGGTAACCCATGTTTAACTAAGAGCAGGTTGCAGACTGCTAATGTATGGGGAGTACAGGGAGCAGAGGAATACTATCCTTGTGAGACTGACTATGAGATAAGGTGCAAGAAACAAGCACCAAGTAAGAGACTTGTTAATGGCAAAGCTTTACAGAAAGCTAAGATAAAATACTGGCAAAAGGAAGACAGTTCCCAGTATATGAGGGCGCAGGACCGACACCCTATATTCAACCCTGAGCATTGGGAGGTTGTGCAGAAGATATATAAAAAGCCTGATTACAATTTGCCAGCAAGTACTGACTTGGGTTCAGAGGCTTCAGAAGGGGAACCGATGCAGGTGGAATTTGCCTCAGACACTGAGATGGACTGTAGCTTCTGTAAGACAGGAAGCTTGGAGTCCTTACTAAGCAACTAAGCTCTGTCTTGGGAGTTGAGACCGTTTGTTTGCCTGCTATACCATTTACTGTGAAGATAACAGTTTTGCTTTAATGTTATGTTTTTCTTTTTCTTTAACCTGAAGTAAGGAACTTGTGTTTGATGTTTTTGTGTCCAAGCATATGAACCTTTTTGCATGAAAGGGAAATAAATGCCTTTTGTTTTCCCTCCACTCGGACCTTTTGTATTCTTTGGGACTTTGGTGAAAAAGGAAGCTACCAGGGCTGAAAGTCCCTGGGCCCTGCAAGATATTGGCCAAACCCAACCATAAATGTTTTTATGTCCTACCTGCCTTGGCTCACTACGCCACCAGGGCGGGTGTGTGACATAAAATGGCGTAGTTGGCAGGATTTTTCTTTGCTTGGAACCTACGTCTGCACAAAGAAAAGAAAAGAAAAGAAAAAAAAACCTCCTGAGTTGAAAAAAAAAGGAAAACCTAGTTGGAACTGCTGGAAAGACAAGATCCGGAGCGGATCAGCTAGAGAGACCGGATCGGAGGGAGAAAACACGAAGTGGAGTAAACCTGAAGTCCGGAAGGGAAGGTGAAAATCCTGAAAGGAAAATCCTGTTGCCAACCCGGAAGCAGAGGAGCTGCAGAGGGGACAGCAACTAACGTTCCAGAGCTGACTCAACACTTAAGTCAGGTAAAATGTAATTAGGCCTGACCAGTGTTGGATGCCAGGGAAGTTAAAAAAAAAAAAATAGCAAAGAAAGAGAGTTTAGGAGAGCCACACTTGGTTTTTTTTTTCTCTTTGTCTCTTTTTACAGGTTCCTCATGGAGCCTAGGGATCTCTGTGCCTGGATGGCACATCAATTTGATAAGCAAGCGGAGGTTGCCCTGAAAAACCAAGCCCAGGCGTTGCAGGCGATGCAAGCGCAGCAAGTGCCAGTATTGCAGACGATGGAGAAATGGTTGGCTCAACAGCGAGAGGAGATGGAAAAGGTCAACTCGGAGAGGCTCCAGGCTACCGGACCGGCCAACCCAGGAACTGGACAGTGGTCATGTAATGATCTGGTGGTGGGAAAGCTAAGCCCAAATGATAACATAGACGACTTTTTGGACTCATTCAGTAGGATTGCTCGGTCAGCTAATTGGCCACCCGAGCAATGGGCCATTCGACTGGCAGCGTCCCTTACGGGGGAGGCGCTAGCTGCGTACAGGTCAATGCCCCCAGCCCTAGCTAACACCTTTGAAGAGGTCATCATAGCTATTAGGGACCGCTTAGGCCTTACACCGCTAGCCTACAACAAGATGTTTAGAGCCACGTCCCTTAGGGCTGAGGAAACACCAAAAGCCCTTGGTTATAGGATAAAGAGCCTAGCACACAAATGGCTACAGCCAGAAAGAAAAAATATAGATACGTTAATGGATGCCATAGTATTGGAGCAGTACATGTCCGCTGTACCTAGTAGAGTACAGAACTTTTTAATTTTACAAAATTGCTGTACTACTACGGATGCCATAGCTCTCACCGAGCGATACTTGGAGGCAGAAAGAGTCACCCAACCTAGGGTAGGGACTCCCAAATTGGCCATAGGAATGGAGGCACGGAGAGTTGGAAGTCCTTCACTACCTCCATATGGTAATTTGAAAAGTAATACACCGCTAGTAAGAGAAAATGTAAAAAGATGCTATGCTTGTGGCAAGAAAGGTCACTTAAAAAGTGAGTGTTATTCTCGCACGGCTCTTGTGGGAGAGGCCCCAAGGACAATGCGAGAAGGTTTTGTGCTAAATGTAAAAATTCATGGAGTCAATGTACAAGCACTTCTGGATTCAGGAGCTGACCAGACCATGATTTCCAAAAGGTTATGGTCGGTGATCAAGGATCAGGGATTGTCAGTTCCTGAACATCCAGAAGGAAATGTTAAAATAAAATGCATTCATGGAGCGGCTACCCGCTATCCTGTTTATAAGTTGTGGGTTAAGGGATTGGGCTTAGAAAAAGAAATGCTAGTGGCAGTTGTGCCTAAGTTGCCACAGGAGTTGGTATTGGGCCGTGATTGGCCACAATTTAGGAGAAGTCTTAAAGAGGGCTTATCTCCACCCAAGGTGCCAAATTCCACTTGCATTCGGCCTGAGCCTACTGAGAACCCCAAGCCACAACCAAATGGCCCGAAGAAGGGTACGGATCCCAGGGAAGCTCTGGTTTCCACAAGGTCGCACGCCCAGGATGATGAAAGACCTTCATGTTCTAAAGATACCTCTTTAGGGGACCTTCCTTCGCATGAAGATATAATTGGGGACCCCTCGAGGAGAGAACGGAAGTCCAAAGCTGAGCGAAGGAAAGAAAGAAAGTGCCGCTCGCAAGGCCGAGCGGAATTGGAAGCTGGGAGAGGGATGCCGTGGGTACCGGCGGACTTAATGGAAAAGTTCCCCTCCTTCAAGATGGAGCAGAGAGCAGACCCTGCACTATCCCGTGCATTTGAGCATGCACAGGAAGAAAAGGATTCATTCCCCAGATTCATCATGGATGAGGACATACTCTATCGGGAGAGTAAGAACCCTCGGACTAGAGCTCTGCGAAAACAGTTGGTAGTACCGAATACGTTTATATCACTGGTTTTACGTCTGGCCCATGATTATCCTGTAGGGGGCCATAAGGGCGCACAGGGCACCCTTGACCAGATTTTAGCCAGATTTTATTGGCCGGGAGTCTTCCGGGAAACAACTCGCTTCTGTGAATCGTGCGCGTCATGCCAAAGAGTGACCCCTCTCAGACCAGCTGAAGTACCACTAGTGCCGATGCCCATCATTTCGGACCCGGTAAGGAGATTGGCCATGGACATAGTAGGACCCCTCATCAAAACACCAAGAGGATTCCAGTATATCCTTGTAATTATCGACCAGGCCACCCGCTTTCCATGGGCGGTTCCCCTGAGAAATATTTCAGCCAAATCAATTGCCATCGAACTAGTCAAACTATTCTGCGAGATAGGCTTCCCGCAGGAGGTCCTGACAGACAGAGGTAGTAACTTCTTGTCAAAATACCTCGCTCAGGTTTGGGACGCTTTTGGCATCCACCACATAACGACCGCCGCCTACCACCCCCAATGTAATGGCTTGGTGGAGCGATTAAACCAAAGCATAAAACAAATGCTTCGAAGAGCATTGGATGGACAAATGATGGAGTGGGACACCATGCTGCCTTTCATCCTATTTGCTTGTAGGGAGAGAAAACAGAGTTCCTTGGGGACCTCACCCTATGAACTCATGTATGGATGACCACCCAGAGGCCTGTTAGATGTCTTAAAGGAACAATGGATTGAACCAGTGGAGACCAAAGTAGGCGTACCCCAGTTCTTGAAGGACTTAAGGACTCACCTAGAACGAACCTCCTGAGTCGCAGGTGAGAATCTAAAAGAAAGTCAACAAAAACAAAAGCGATATTATGATTGGCGTACAAAGCCCAGACAATTAAAAACCGGAGAAAAAGTGATGATCCTAGTATCGGGCGCTACCCCCAAGTTTGAAGCCCGATGGAAGGGGCCTCATGTAATAGTTAAGCTCATAGGATCAACTTCCTATTTGGTCCAGGATACCAAAGGACATACACAAATTTATCACGTTAATGTTCTTCGGCTCTGGCACGAGCGGTCAGGTTTGCTAGCATCCGCTACCAATATATTCCACCATGAAGGGATACAAGTAGACGATAGTCGAGGGAATTATCGAACCAGTCAGCTGCGGAAAAGCGCGAGGTCATGTATTACATGCTGTGTGGAAGAGGCTTCACCAGCCCGTAATATTTTAAGAGGGGGGATGTGTGATGCTGCAGACCCTCTGAGAGGAGAAGAAAATGTTTTAAACGCAGGAAAAGTCAAGCACAACCTGCAATATTATGAGGAACCACATAGGGGGAGCAGGAGGGACCTCCAAGGAACTGAGGAACCACACCTCCTAGGTGATGAGGTAATGCCAGCCAGCTTCCAATCAAAGAAGAGAGGAGTACCTCTTAAAGAGAGTTTGGAAGACTGGAGGGCAGATCGAGCAGAACGGCCAGGAAGAGAACCGGCAAGACAGCCTGGGGCAGAACAGCCTGAGGAGACAGGACAGCCCTGGAGAATGGAACAGGCAGGATGGCCTGGGGAAGGAGGACTGCCAGGAGAACCAGCAGAACCAGCAGGTTGGGCAGGACATCCGAATGAATGGGCTAGATATCCAGAAGGAGCAGTAATCCCTGGACAAAGGTTTCGCAGGAGGCAGCAGCAGCCACAGTGACTTGAAGAAAGGAGCAACCGTGGAGAAGGTGGGACAACTCCAGCCAGAGTGAGTGTTTGTCGTACAGAGAGGCAAAGGCGTGGCTGTGACTGTGGTCTAAAGCCAACAGAAGGACGGTTGGAGAGCTTAAGGCCTATTGCTCAGGCTAGGCAGGATCCCAACTGGAGCAGGCCTCAAACCTCACCGGGAGTAGACAAGCCAAGGAGAAAAGGTAACCCATGTTTAACTAAGAGCAGGTTGCAGACTGCTAATGTATGGGGAGTACAGGGAGCAGAGGAATACTATCCTTGTGAGACTGACTATGAGATAAGGTGCAAGAAACAAGCACCAAGTAAGAGACTTGTTAATGGCAAAGCTTTACAGAAAGCTAAGATAAAACACTTGCAAAAGGAAGACAGTTCCCAGTATATGAGGGCGCAGGACCGACGCCCTTTATTCAACCCTGAGCATTGGGAGGTTGTGCAGAAGATATATAAAAAGCTTGATTACAATTTGCCAGCAAGTACTGACTTGGGTTCAGAGGCTTCAGAAGGGGAACCGATGCAGGTGGAATTTGCCTCAGACACCGAGATGGACTGTAGCTTCTGTAAGACAGGAAGCTTGGAGTCCTTACTAAGCAACTAAGCTCTGTCTTGGGAGTTGAGACCGTTTGTTTGCCTGCTGTACCATTTACTGTGAAGATAACAGTTTTGCTTTAATGTTATGTTTTTCTTTTTCTTTAACCTGAAGTAAGGAACTTGTGTTTGATGTTTTTGTGTCCAAGCATATGAACCTTTTTGCATGAAAGGGAAATAAATGCCTTTTGTTTTCCCTCCACTCGGACCTTTTGTATTCTTTGGGACTTTGGTGAAAAAGGAAGCTACCAGGGCTGAAAGTCCCTGGGCCCTGCAAGATATTGGCCAAACCCAACCATAAATGTTTTTATGTCCTACCTGCCTTGGCTCACTACGCCACCAGGGCGGGTGTGTGACAATACCCCTCCCCTCCCCTCCCCTCCATTATGTGTATGACATTGCTGTTCTTTCATTTACTCTTGGGGCCGTTCTGAGTTGTGATCTGGATGCTCCGTTACCGAAAAACAGTTTAGATTTACTATCAGCAATTTGTATGAAGAGCTGGCATTTAAGTGTATTCAAAAAGTTCATGCACAAAAAGTTCACGGAATAGTTGATAGTGTTTTTAAATAAAGGGTTTTTTTTAACCACTCACGTAAAGGGGGAGTGGTTAGCTGTCAATCCTTGACGTTATTTTTCTTCCCGCGCATTTTCAATGCTTTTAACTACGGCGCAGTCGCCAGCGTCTCTTTTTAATGTGGATTAATCGTGGATCGGCTGACAAGTAGAAATTACCCACTCAGGGTGGTATTTGCAATATATACTTAGTTGCCAAGAAGGGGTAAGAAATTGGTTTGTCATCACGGTACTGTACTGTTTTTCGGTAACGGAGCTCCCCCCGTAATGATATGAAATGATTGCCAGTGGATTTTGTTCACATCCGAGGGAGTTCTTTCAAAAATGTTTAAAAGATATTTTAAGAATCTTTAGGTTGTCCGTAAGGTGGGAGTTCATGCCGGTTTTAATGTATTGGTATATATTTCAGGTCATTTTGTGCAGAAATTATATGAAAAAATTATTTTTGTTTTCCTCCGGCCTCCTCAAATGCACCCGAGGAAATTTAATAAGACAGAGTCCTAGGGTGTGTGGAAAACTTGGTATCATTTTCAAGAGCAAATAGGCCTTTGGTCATATTTGCCTTATGGAATGGTCTCCACATCATGTTTTTATTCATTTTTAATCAATTTATTAGTTTTTTGTCTGCTATTTGCAGTTTGTTATTTTTACCTGTAACGGATTTGGTAATTAATGACCTTTATGTGCACAGCCGGCATCTCGCCCCGGAAAAAGAAGTTATGAAGTTATTTATACAGATAGGGGAAGGGGCTAGGGATTAACTATTATATAGTAATTTATCTAGTGCTGTTTTATTTTGTTTAGTCACAGTGCAGCCGCCAGTGGCTCGTGGCAATAAGAATAGTTGAATGTCGGCAGACAAGCACGGAGTACCAAAATAGGCATTTTTTGCAAAATAAACAGTTGCGGTTTAACCTGTTCAGTAGAGGTAAGAAACCGTGTGTCATGGGTTTTATACTGATTTGATTTTAATAAAAAAATTGTTTATAACGGAGTTTCCAAATATGAATAAATATGAAAGAATTATTGCAAACCTTATCTTGTTTATATGATTATAGTTTTGGTCTAAATCTTACATGCGTTAAAATAATTTACATAATTTGTGTACATGAGTTCCTACCACATTCCTGTTGCGCTTATCCTTGGTTGGGTCTTTCCTCTAATTGTGGATATTGTAATATTAGATTCGCCCATTTATAAACAGTCCTCTATTCTCTCATTGTAGTATTCACAGTGTGGCAAGGTACAGATTATAGAACATACAGGTATGGTTGTTTAATATACTCAGACTTTTAATGACCATCGATTATACCTTTTTATGATATTTATGTTTATTGGTTTGGTTTGTCACTTCTTAAGAGTTTTTATTTATTATGTGATATTTATTGATAGTCAAGAATTATTTATATGGGTTATATATGCATATTTATTTATGTATTTAATTATTTATTTATTTATTCAAGGTGAGATTATTTGCTGTATTTTAATAGTGCCTTTATGATTTGTTTTTATAAATGTTTTTAATTGTAACTGTTTTTAATTATTTATGGATGTTTTTATATGTTTTGTAGCCAAAAGCCCCTGATGAAGGCATAAGCAAAACACGGCCTGTGTCGGGCCTGGCTCTTTGAGTAAAAGTGTTCCAAAAAATAATTCCTTCCTTGCTATCCACGTTTCCTGACTGGTTTTGTTTTGCAGGAGCTGGACTGGCAGAAAAGAGGTAAGGGGGTTCAGGGTGATCCCCAAAGCCTGACCCTGGCTATGGGAGGCTGGATCAGGTGTCAGGCTGCAGGGAAAGCAGCATCTCAATTGCGGTCGGGAAGCGTGACCACCGAAAGGAGCCATGGTGCCATGGTGATCGGACGCCATCGCACTGTGACTCTGTTCAGGGCCCTGGCTGAGTTAGCCGGGTATGTGGTTGGATGAGTAGTCTCTCAGATCATCCAGGCCATAGACCTGATTCTGATCGGCCGCACAAGGGGCTAAACGGCCAGTGCAGCATTGGCCTCTCTCTGCATGCACGCCTTCTTCTGTACACAAATGCAGTTCTTTTCTAATTAATTTATTATTGATGTTGTGAAAACTGCTCTGATATAAATGATAAACAATATAGCAAATTTTAAGAAAGCATAAACCATATAAAAAATTACAGATGCGGACATTTACCCATGAGATACAGCTCCGGTTAGTGGTTGGATGTGTAGTCTCTCAGATCATCCAGGCCATAGACCTGATTCTGATCTGCCGCACAAGTGGCTAAACGGCCAGTGCAGCATTAGCTTCTCTCTGCGTGCACGCCTTCTTCTGTACACAAATGCAGTTCTTTTCTAATTAATTTATTATTGATGTTGTGAAAACTGCTCTGATATAAATGATAAACAATATAGCAAATTTTAAGAAAGCATAAACCATATAAAAAATTACAGATGCGGACATTTACCCATGAGATACAGCTCCAGTATTCATAACTAGCTTTCGAAGGTTAAGACCATCTTCCTCAACTCAAGATGATACTGTCCTTACCTGACGAAGATGCTTTTAACCCTCAAAAGCTAGGCTACAAATGAATTAAGTTAGTACAATAAGAAGGTATCACCTTATTTTGCTTTTTTGTCTCTTTTTAAGTAACTTGTTTAAACCACTGAGAGCTATATGTATTATATTATTAGAACTGATTTCATATTCAAATAAGATTATTATTCTTTCAGCCAACAGTTCATGAGCACTGAAACCATGGAAAATGTGAATAGAACATCGATCACAGGATTCATTATTCTGGGCTTCTCTAAACAACCTCACCAGCAGATCTTAATCTCTGCAATAGTTTTACCAGTCTTTGTTATCTCTATCCTGGGAAACCTTGGGTTCTTAATATTAATGTTCTCTGACCATCGTCTCCACAAACCCATGTACTTCTTCCTCAGCAACCTGTCCTTCTTAGATCTGTGTAACACCACAGTCACTCTCTCCACAATGTGGCAAAGCCTTTTAAAGGGGGAAATCTTCATTTCCTTTTCTGTATGTATGACACAGCTTTACTTTTTTGCAATTTCTTTAAGTACAGAAATCGATCTACTTGCAATGATGGCCTATGATCGTTACGTGGCAGTATGCAGACCCCTACACTACCCACTCATCATGAACAAAAGGATTTGTATCATACTGGTGGCTACTTCTTGGATAATTGGTAGTCTGGATGAAGTTCCTATAGTTGCTGTCTTATCTCGCTTCTCCTTTTGTGGCTCCAATGAGATTGACCATTTCTTCTGTGACCCCAACGTACTGCAAAAACTCTCCTGCACTGATACTGACAGCTTTGAAATTCTAGTACTCTCTGAAGGGATAGCTTTGGATCTCATCCCCTTTCTATTAACTGTGTCATCTTATGTCTTTATCATTACAGCCATCCTGAAAATCCGCTCTTCTGAAGGGAGAAGCAAAGCCTTCTCCACCTGCTCCTCCCATCTCACTGTCGTTCTTCTGTTCTATGGGAGTGTCCTTGGCACTTATATCAGTTCAAACTCAATGATTTCACCAGAACAAAACAAACTGTTTGCCTTTCTGTATACAGTATTCATTCCCATGATAAACCCCTTAATTTATAGCCTCAGAAATAAAGAAGTAAAAAATGCCCTGAGAAATCTCATGTTTGGAAAATAATATGAAAAAAAACAAATAAATATCATTGCCCTCTAAAACTCCCCTCGGATGCTTATTGTACCAGGGTGGAGTAACTTCCATGGGAATTTCCATTTTGCTACTCCGGGGGGCAGAAGGGACTGGGAGGGCAGTGTTAATTCTCTGCAGCCCGACCTTGGCCATAGGAGGCTGGATCATGGGTCGGACTGTGGGGAATTAACATTTTGGGTAGGCAGCTGGCAACGCGGCTTTTAAATGGAGCCGTAGTGCCTTAGTAGCAGGACGTCATGGCACCATGGCTCCATTCAAAAGACCTGGCTGAGTTAGCTGGTCTGTGGCTGCATGTGCAGGCCAGGACTGACTCGCAGTCCTGGCCTTCACGTACATGCCTGTTCGCGATTCTGATTCCGTGGGGCTAGATGTGCCCCATGGGATCAGAATCGCGATCTCCATTGTACGTCCAGGTCATCCCGGACGTACAAAGAAGATGTACATCGGTATCAGAATCGAGCCCTATGCTATTAGATATCTTGGTTCTGAAATACTCTCCTGGGGACGTCTATATAGATGTGTGATACCCATGCATATCAGGCATGTCTATGTTTCCGAAACTGTGCCTGAACTTGCATGTAGCTGCTTTTTTTGTAGACATTCTGGCTTTGATGTCCCAGATCACATTTGATTGTCCCATCGTGAAATGTATCTCTATGTGATTATTATTCTTTCATACAGGAGTTAAAAATCAATGAATTAACCAGAGAAAAACAAAATGTTTGCCTTCCTGTACACTTGTTTGATTTCCATGCTAAACCCCTTTGATTTATGACATAAGAAATCAAGAAGTAAAAAATAAGCCTGAATAATGTTATTGTTAGAAAATAATTCAAAAGTTAGAAAAAGAACCATTCATGATTGCCTTCCGTAACTCTACCAAGGCAAACATTGTGGGCTTTTCTCTGTTATATTAGTTATATAATGTGAAGAAATAATAATGAAAAGCTACAAAGAGTTAATAAGATCCTTTATTTCTTTAGTTATTTGGGGGTGTATATGATTGGTTGCTTGTTTTTCAGGTAATCATTGATCAAGAAGGAGTCCTGCTTCTCCTGATTTACATTTTCTGAACTAAAAGACAATATTTATTTAGGACCTATTTAGTTAAAGTGCAGCAAGGTTTGCCAGAATGAAGATGCTGTAAATGCCCCTAAGTGGGATATTTGACGGCACTGTTAGTGCCACAGAATATCTCTAAGTAACACCATTATCCATCCTGATGCTAACCGCTCAGCGGCAAAAGGCGCAGCAAAAACTGTCCTAACTTTTGCCGCTGAAGCTAACCAGGTAGTGGCTGAATATTGCCACTGCCTGGTTAGATTTTGTACTGTGTGCAGCTGTGCGGAAAACCCGGATGTTCAACGTCAGTGGCCGGATATGGTCCTGGCATTGAATATCTGGGTTGACCTTTCAGCGGCGATTGCTAGGCACTGTACTCACGCTAGCCACTGCTCCTGAATATCGGGCCCAATGTCTTTACCATGTGTTCTCTTCATTGCAGATAACATGATTCAGTTAGCTGCATCTTTTCAGATGGAATTAATGACATCTCGTTATCTATTCCAGTTTGTTCAATGTAAACTACCTTGATATCATGAAAGGCGGTATATAAGAAATGTTAAATAAATAAATAAAATAAATAAATAAATCTAGCACTTTAACAGGTAACACAGAATACAGTATCTCATGTTAAATATAAGTTTAGTCCCCATCCATTTGCTGCTCCTTCCATTGTTAGAAGTCAAACGGTAATTTTAGAACACGGCACCTGGGTTAAGAGGGTTGGCAGGCACCCATTTTAAGTCTGTTTAGAAAAACAAGTAGACCCCTAGTTGTCTTTATGAAATACTAGTGTAAGTCCTGCATGAATCATAGCTACATTGCAGGCAGAGAAATTGCTGTATACAATCCCTGCTGCCCAGACTTTGGCTGACTATTTCTATGATAAATTCCACAATATTGCTCTTGAATTGCCCATGGAGTCATTTCCATTCCCCATTCCCACTCTTCATTCCTAATTCCTTCCCTCAAATCCTGTTACCCTTTCTTCCTTTTATAAGATCACACAGGAGGAAACCGCACATCTTCTTTCCTCCTCCAAACTCAATACCTGTTCCTCTGATCCTAAACCCACCTGTCTCCTGAACTCCATCTCCTCCACTGTCATCCCTTCCATCTGTCCTGTTCTCAACTTATCGCTTCCCACTGCAACTATTCCTGCAGCTTTCACCTCCCCTCTAGGTTTTCTCCTCTACATGCTACTGAACTGGCTCTTGCCAAAGTCTTCAGTGACTTGTTCCTGGCCAGACTAAGAGCCTTTACTTGCTCCTTATCCATCTTGACCTTTTTGCTGTTTTTGACACTGTTGATCACTCCTCAATACCCTGTCCTCACTTAGTTTTAATGGCTCTGTTGTGTCCAGGTTCATATCTTCTCTTTGTTTTCTGTGTCTAACAACATTTCATATATCATTTCATCTTATTTATAAATCTGAAACAAAGTGGAAAACATGAAATATCGTTGATTCTCATGTTCACTATCACTCAATAGCATTCTCAATAGGTGAATAGTGCATGCTATTACTCAATTGTGCATGCTGTGCATTGATAGTATGCACTATTGAGCAGAAGCGTGTGCATACACAGATTGTGCATGCAATTGTGCATCTGCAAACATACAAATGTGTGCCCATTTTGTGCATGCTCACTGTTTCACAATATTGTGTGCTACTGATGCACAGTGTGCACTACTGAGTGATAATATGCACTGTTCAGCAATAGCACGTGCTATTGAAGGCATTTTCCTGTGAAATGAACATTTACAAAAAACAAAGCAAAATAAAATATGAAATCCCACAAACAACACAGAGAACTAAACAAAATGAAACAAATTTGGCCTGCACCACCCCTAGGAGGTCATTCCAGAACACAAATAAGCCGGTTAGATGTGCGGGTTGGATGTTTATCTAGTGAAAATGTCTAAAAACATATTCCGAAACCCTGTGGCCATGTATGCCTATAGTGCTAGCACGGAGATCTCCGAATGTGGGCAGGAATAGGCGGAACAGGGGTGTGGGTCAGTCGCAGAGATGTATAAAGTGTATTCAGGAAAGGCCAGTGTACGTCTTAAGTATTTCCCGCGTACATCCATGTTATTCCAGATGAAATGTGGAAAATGTTCTGCTCTGCTCCTCAAGGCACCCCATATTGAAGAATGGCTGTGACAATGATGTTTTTCACTGGCATCTCTGCAGTCTGGAAAAACACAAGACGCAGTTTTACAGAACAGAAAGCAGAAGTGAGAGAAGGCCGTAAGATAAAGAAACATTAATAAATACCCCCACATAAATATTAGGAAGAGCAACAGTGTTTATTCTGGCTATGCTGACATTTGCTATTTGTGCTGAAAAATGGGACTGTTCATGGAGTCCCGTGACTCCATGCTATAATGTTATGCCAGCTGTTGTTGATAGGTGCAGGGCATCGCTTTGGCAGAATTATATATTGTTTGAGACTGTAAGTGACAATGTGTGTGCATGTGTGGTTTGAGTGTTGCATGGGAGGATCTCGTGTGCTCAACCACAAATCTGGAGAGGACATGAATGACTTGAGAGTACCTGGACCATAAGGATGACTGCAGTGTCACCAGGTTCTGGTGTGATTGGGCAAAAAAACCCCAGAACAGGTTCTTCATAGCTAAATGTGAAAACATATCACTGTCACTAATAAGGGACCCTCAGAATGAGATCATGCAAGAGTGCAAACAGCACTAATACATACCCAAAAGCACTAAAAGGAGCATTGTCAAAGATTTACATCAACCATGGGTGTTGTTTAAAAATACTATCTTGGAAACCCAAACCAGCTGTATTCCATGCTTTAAGAAAAGTGGAAGAAAGTCCAAAAAATTGCCAGCATGGTTTAAAGGTGAGGTCAGAGAAGCTGTTGTTGACAAAAAAGCATTTTTCAGGAAAATGCAAAAAGGAGCCAAATGTTGAAAACTGGAAAAAAATACAAGCACTGTCAAGTTAGATGCAAGGTATTGATAAGGCAGACAATTAAAGAAATTGAGAAGAAGCTTGCTGTGCAAGCAAAAGACGCATAACAAAGACTTTTTCAAGTACATTCATACTAAAAAACCTGTGACAGAGTCAGTTGGACCATTAGATGATAGAGGGGTAAAAGTGGCACTAAGAGGGGACAAGGCCATAGTGGAGAGATTGAATGAATTCTTTGCTTTGGTCTTTACTGAGGAAGATTTAGGGATGCTACCTATGACCAAAATGGTATTTTTTGTGTATAAAGTTTTTTTGAAAGTCATAAAAATACAGACAACACAGGATAACTCTAGCACTAACATCTTATAACAACACAGTTCCATAAACCATTTGAGATGACTAATACACATAGCTTGGTTATAGTTTAAACAGCTGGTAAAGTGAAAAAGGAAGGAAAGGCAGAAAAGGAGAAAATTCTCAGACCTGAAGGGATCCAATATCTCCCAAGCAGCGGTTATAACACCAAGCAAAATCCCAACATCCTTAACAAACGAAGCCATCCCTAAGGGAGAGACTTTCATTACCTAAACCCCATCCCTTCCCCCGAACTTCCCCACCCATCCCCCCTTCCCTCCCCCCATCCCCTCCCTAACCCTCCTCCCCCCTACCTTAGTACCCTAATACACTATCAACCTTTTGCTGCGTCACAACCACCAAGAAGAAAGAGGAGAGAGAGAGTCACCCCACTTCAACCCCCATATCGAAACAGGAAATGAAAAGTAGGAAGAACAGGTCTACCTCTGCAGTCTAGAACTCCTCCCACCCCCTCCCAACACCCACAGGAAACCCCCATTATTCTGGACCAAAACCAAACCAAAATGGTATTTAAAGGTGATGTTGCAGAAGAATTGAAAGAAATATAGATACACCAGAAAGATGTATTAAAGCTATTTGATAAACTGAAGAGTAGCAAATCACCTGGACCGGATGGTATACATCTAAGGGTGTTGAAAGAATTGAAATATGAGCTTGCGGACCTACTATTGCTAATCTGAGAACTATCACTAAAATCATCAGTAATACCTGAAAATTGGAGGGTGGCCAATGTAACACCAATTTTTAAAAGGGGTTCCAGGGGTGATCCGGCAAACTACAGACCAGTGAGCCTGATGCTAGTACTGGCAAAAATGGTAAAAACCATTATAAAGAACAAAATTACTCAACATGTAATTAGTTATGGCTTACTGAGAGACAGTCAAAATGGTTTTAGCCAAGGAAGATCTTGTCTTACTAATCTGTTATGTTTTTTTGAAGGTGTGAATAAACAGGTAGACAAAGGTGAATCAGTTGATTTAATGTATCTGGATTTTCAGAAAGCTTTTAACAAGATCCCTCATGAAAAACATTTGGTGAAATTAAAAAGTCATGGGATAGGAGGCAGTGTACTAGTGAACTGGTTAAAAGATAGAAAGCAGAGGGTGGGGATAAATGGCCAATTTTTCCAATGGAGAAAGGTGAATAGTAGAATACCCCAGAGATCTGTGCTGGGTCTGCTGCTTTTTAACATATTAGTAAATGACCTAGAAATGGGAATATTGAGTGAGGTAATCAAATTTGCAGATGACACAAAACTAGTCAAAGTTGTTAAAACCCATGAGGATTGTGGAAAATCACAAGTGGACCTTGATGAATTGAAAGACTGGGCATCCAAATGGCAGATGAAATTTAATGTGGACAAGTGCAAAGTAAATCACTTAGGAAAGAACAGCCCAAACTATGGTTACACGATGCAAGGTTCCACATTGGGAACCATTATCCAGGAAAAAGATTTAGGTGTCATTGTGGATAGCATGTTAAAACACTCTGCCCAGTGTGTAGCAGCGGCCAAGAGAGCAAGTAGAATGCTAGGTATCATAAGGAAAGGAATGGAAAATAAAACAAAGGAAATTATAATGCCTCTGTATCGTTCCATTGTGCGACCAAACCTTGAATATTGTGTGCAATTCTGGTTGCCATATCCTAAAAAGGATATAGCATTATTAGAAAATGTACAGAGAAGAGCTACCAAAATGGTAAAGGGGATGGAAAAATACCCCTATGAAGAGAGGCTAAAAAGGTTAGGGCTCTTCAACCTAGAAAAGAGACGGCTGAGGGGAGATATGATAGAAGTCTATAAATTAATGAATGGAGTGGAACGTGTTAATAAATATCAATTGTTAATGCCATCAAAATATAGAAGTCTAGGGGACATACAATGAAGCTACAAGGTAACCTATTTAAGACTAATAAGAGCAAATATTTTTTCACTCAATACGCAACACTGGTCAACAAAGTTTTACAAAAGTCATGTTACTGAAATAAAAATAGTCATTTCTTATCAATTTTTATATGCTGAACACAAATATGACAGTGAAATTGCAAAGTGGGCTCTAGTTTTTTTGTAATCTACAAGAATTAATGTTTACATCACGAAATGCATGTCAACAGTAAATATAATAGGCCTTCGGTTAATACCTGTAAAAAAACAAGTCATAGACTACTTCCTAGATTTTTTCGTCTGTCTCTTGTACAGCTGTTCGGGAGCTTCTCTGGGGAGTGTCCAGCAGTAGTCAGCCAGCATTGTGGTGGACCATTTTCCCTGGTATCTTTGCTCCATCGTTGCGATATCCTGGTGAAAACATTTGCCCTGTTCATCACTAACCATACCACAGTTGTCAGGAAAAAAATTGAGATGGGAATCAAGGAAGTGGATCTTTAGAGACATATTGCAGCCAAGTTTCTGATACTGCATCAGCATGTCTTCTACTAGTTCCTTGTAGTTTTCTGCCCTAACATTCCCGAGAAAGTTTGTTGACACTAGGCAAAAAGCATTCCATGCTTGTTTCTCATCACCCTGTAGCAAGTTGTTGAACCGGTCATCTTTGAAGAGCTCTCGAATCTGAGGACCCACAAAAACTCCCTCTTTAATCTTTGCTTCACTGAGTCGAGGGAATTTTTCATGCAGGTATCGGAAAGCTGGCGAAGTGCGGTCCATGGCTTTCACAAAGTTTTTCATCAAACCTAGTTTGATGTGAAGGGGTGGTAGCAGGACTTTATGAGCCTCAACCAGAGCTGGGTGCTGGAAATTCTTCTCTCCAACTGTTACATTTTGTCTGTGATTCCATTCCTTCCGTAAGTAGTGCCAATCCCTTGCTCGGCTATCCCACTCACATAAGAAACACATGTATTTTATGTATCCCTGCTGCAGTCCCATTAAAAGGGCAACTACCTTCAAGTCACCACAGAGGTGCCAGCAGTACTTGTTATAGTTAATGGAAGTCAGTAGATGCTTTAAGTTATCGTATGTCTCTTTCATGTGGACATAAACAAAAATAGAGTGAAAAAATCTAATTGTGTGAGCTAGCGTGTATGTGAATGTATTTATGTTGGAAGATCAGCCATGAGGTTAAAACGACCTCTCGAAGCTACACTTCCATTTTACTCAATTTTTAATAAGCTCACATCAGAGCCATAAATCAAAGGTAAAAACCACCATTAATTGGTGCTACCTACATCAAAATGATGATTAAATACGTATATATCATTCCTCATCTGGACTATTGCAACGCCATACTACAGGGTCTGCCTAAAAACCCCCTCAATATCCTGCAAATGGCGCAAAATGTGGCAGCTGGAATCATCATGGGGATCGGCCTGAAGGATCATATCACACCAATACTAATAGACCTACATTGGCTCCCAATCACTGCACGCATACAATATAAAATCATTATCACCGCATTCAAGCTCATTCATAATATAGCACCTTCTTACCTCAACACCCTTGTCACCTTACAGCCAAATAGCAGAAGATCTCCAAACCTCAATACCCTCCTGGTCCCGGGGAGCCTGAGATCTGTCAATACAAATACCAGCAACCGAGCATTTTCATTGATAACGCCTCTGCTATGGAACCATCTACCATGCGAACTGAGAGCAAACAGTGACTTGTTGGACTTCAGAAAAAAACTTAAGACTCATCTTTTCCAGACGCATTTCAATCCTGCCTAATCACCATGTACTCACACTGGGTCACAACAGGCACAAAGAAAGAACTCCGCGTTCTAGCCAACAATAGACCCAGCGACATGTAAATATGTATATACTTGTGAAATCACTAGCCTGCAATCAAGTGTGAATCATATAATTCGAGTGATATGACCTGTACTTTTCCACTAAATCATTATGTATGTTTTAATTCCTGGCCTGTACAGCCGCACTGTTATGTATAGCAAACCGCTGCTGATCGCTGGAAGTAGCGGGATACAAGTGTACACTAAATAAAATAAAATAAATATATGGGTTCCAACAGAAGGATCCAAAAACCATTACTTATCTTGACTGCTTTTCCCACAAATCTTCTTTGAGCTTCACATAAATCAAACAGCAGCAGCAGTTATGAAGAAGTACACAGTACTGCATTTCGGGCAAATATGAACTCCATGCCCTGTTTCAACGCTTGATTAAACTGCCAAAAAATGAAATCGATCATCCGACTTCTCCACCTCTCCGAGACGCTGGCGCATGCTCATTGACGGTCCGAACCCAGCAGAAGGATACTCGTATTAAATAGTTCAAGCAGCCAATGACAGTTGACCAAATCTCCTTGCCGTATTTATGCTATTAGAATGACCACAACAGTCCCATTAAAGTAAATACATTCACATACACACTAGCTCACACAATTAGATTTTTTCACTCTATTTTTGTTTATGGGTATTTTGTGTAAAGTGGTAGTTATTTAGTTTTTTTTCTTTCATGTGGACGGAATGCGCTACTGGAATAGATGGAAGATGGTTTCCATTGTTAAAAAGCACAGCCGTCAGGCTCAGCTATGAAGAGTCTATAAATAGTCTCCAGTCTTGTGGGTCATGAGTGATTTTTTAAGGCATTCATGAGGCTTTCAATATCGGAACAGAATACCAGATTCCTTTCCGACTGCGTATAGTACACACCTGACGTCAGATGGCTTCAGCAGTCATCTGGCAGTAGTATTGTATTGCTTCAAAAAATGATGCAATCAACTCTGGATGATGTGTGCATGCTGGTATTATGCAATGTGATGCAATATTACATCATTCAAGGCTTATTTGGGATGTTGTTGATGTCCTACTGGATAAATTTACACGGTGAAACATCAAAAATGAACTACATGCAATATCTTCAAAACGAGAGCCAATACAATTTTTTTTAATGTTATATTTGTGTTCAGCTCACCAAGATACTACAGATTAGGGCCTTTTAAAGTCAGTAACGATTTCAATGTTGACCAGTGTAATCAAACACTGGAATTTGTTACTGGATGATGTAGTAAAAATTGTTAGTGTAGCCAGGTTTAAAAATGGTTTGGACATGTTCCTGGATGCAAGATCCATAAACCATTATTAAAGGGGACCCGGGATATCCACTGCTTGACCCAATATAAGCATTGTGGAACCTGTGTCCTTTGGGGATACTGCTAGATACCTGTGACCTAGATTGGCCACTGTTGTAAACAGGATACTGGGCTTGATGGACCTTGGTCTGACCTAGTATGGCATATCTTATGTTCATTTGTCTCTACAGATGTGCACATCTGTAGAGAGCGATGCTGGTGCCTTTGGGCATATATTGGTGATATTTACACTATTGCATACTCTCATTCTGAGGGTCCCTTATTAGTGCAGGGATATGTTTTCATGTTTAGCTATGGAGAACCTATTCTGATTTTTTTTGGTCCATTGTACAGATTGTTTGCAGAGATGACCAAAGCAAGCATAACTAAAGAGGTCTTCTACTGCCATGTATGTTGTGATGCAAATATGTCATGACAGACATATAACTTTCTACTTGCTTTTTTACTATTTTAGAGTGCACTAAGTTTACTTTGCAGTGTTCTGGGCAAGCAACAGATTAGTATATCTAATCTACTTTGCATCAACATTTATGTATCATTAACCTTCATGCGTAGTTTGCATCATCCAAACACTTCCAGTGAGCACAGCAGTTTAAGAGATGCACATTTTACAGAGGTGGCATGGCCATTCACGGGCTTATAGCAGAGACAGGCAGGATTGAAAACAAGCATCTTTTCAGAATACATTGAGTGTGGGGATGTATGCAGCCATAACCGGGTAGACAGACCCGGCGCTTACCCCTGCTGCATACAACATTACTTCCCCCCCCCTCCACCCTTTTCACCACCCTTCCACAACTTCCCCTTTGCCCTTCCCAGAGATTACACCAAGAGCCGAGTGTGGTGATAAACTGGTCGCAGCTTTATTTCAATAACATCCAAAACAATAACCAAAACAATTGTTTCAACAATCGTCTCCCCCCCAGCAAAGGAGCGATGCGTCACCAGCCATGCTACTAGCAAAGCGACCTCGCCTCCGCTGCAGCCATGGTCACACCCCCGGCAACGTTCCGACCACCCCTATCTGACTTCGCCATATTACTAGCAAAAGTCTTCCAGGGGTAGTCCGGGTCGAGGGCACCCCGCCCCCGTCCCGAGTCGCCTAAGGCTCTGGACCCCGGAAACCTCCGGGATCCCGCCTGAACCCCCCCCCAGCTGCGACACCCCAACACCAGCCTTGTAACAGAAAGGCTGGGTGGGCGGGTGGGCCGCCGAGCCTCCCGCCAAACTGCCTGTGCTCTGGCAAGCAACGCGCACGCCAGAGCACATGGCAGGCTGAACTCTGATTGGCTCCACTCACTCAGAGCCTGAGCGGAGCCAATCAATTTAAGCCCCGCGCCGCGGGCATGGGCTCAACGAGGCGCCCGATCCCTCACTCTCCCCCCCCCCCCCGTTCACAGGCAGGGTCCCGCGCCGGGCAGAGCACCCGGTTACGAGCAGGCGCCGGGACCCTGCCCGCGCCTTTAATCTAACCGGGTAGACAGACCCGGCGCTTACCCCTGCTGCATACAACATTACTTCCCCCCCCCCTCCACCCTTTTAACCACCCTTCCACAACTTCCCCTTTGCCCTTCCCAGAGATTACACCAATAGCCGAGTGTGGTGATAAACTGGTCGCAGCTTTATTTCAATAACATCCAAAACAATAACCAAAACAATTGTTTCAACAATCGTCTCCCCCCCCGCAACGGAGCGATGCGTCACCAGCCATGCTACTAGCAAAGCGACCTCACCTCCGCTGCAGCCATGGTCACACCCCCGGCAACGTTCCGACCACCCCTATCCGACTTCGCCATATTACTAGCAAAAGTCTTCCAGGGGTAGTCCGGGTCGAGGGCACCCCGTCCCGAGTCGCCTAAGGCTCCGGACCCCGGAAACCTCCGGGATCCCGCCACCGGCACAGGGCCTGTAACTGTGCCGCCCCCCCCCCCCGTTAGGACAAGCTGCGACCAGTGAAAACACCCCGAACCACCCTCTCCAGCACCTCCTGCCAGTCGTTCAAGAGCAAGTCTATTCCCACTGGCGAGAGGTGCACACCATCAGCCCTGTACAACCCTGCACAGGACACATCAACCCAAGTATGCTGCACCTGATAACCCCCTCTCTCGCAGACCCATCTCCCGATCTGCTGATTTATCTTGGTCAGTCCCCGAGACCACCGCCTCTGACTCCATGACGATGGCCTAGGGATAATGTCGGACCAAATCAAGATGACTCCGTCCAGCAAACGGAGGAAAGTCAGAAAGTCCTTCTTTGCCGCCCGTATCAGCCGCTTACAGGACCACTCCATCAGATCATTGCCGCCCAGATGAATCAAGACGACCGCAGGCCGCCCTCGCACACGAAGATGGTGACGAAGCAAGGGGAGCAGCTGAGACCACCTCAACCCCCGCTCACCCAGCCATGAAACCGCCACCTCAGCTGTGTCCAGCCCAAGATTCAGCCCGATCGGCCGAACAGCTGCCCGCTGACCAGCCCAGAAGACAAAGGAGTGTCCCATCATCCAGCAGACCCTCTCAGTACACACCCCACCTGCAAGAGAAAAGAACAGCATTAGTAACCCCCCCCCAACCCTCCAACATCTCAAAGTCGCACATAACCCTGAAAAGCCCGAGAGCGCCATCGGCCAATACTCTGGATCTGCTCCCCCGACAGACCCGCAGCCGCCGCACTGGTGGCAGCCCCAATGCGAAAAGAGTGAGCCGAAAACAGCCCCGGCTCTTCACCAATTTTGCGCAGCGCCATGCGCAACACCGCTGTCACCTGATACCTGGTCACGCAGGAAGAGTTCGCATGCACGAAAAGCCCTTCGCCACCGCCCGGGCGCATCCCCAAGTAGGTCTCAAGAGCAGAGACAGGGCAAGTCAGACCCCCTATCCTGCCCAGCACCACCCACAAACCCTTCCCTTTCTGGTCAGTTTTGGACCTGGCCAACAGCACCCTAATGCGCCCCTGCTCCCTCCACACATGCCGCAACCGCAAGCAATTACCCAAACCGGACTTAACTGAATCAGCCACCAACTCACCGACCCTAAAGGCCCCAAAAAACGCCAAGCAAAACACCGCCCGAAATAAAACCTCCTCATAGGGCGATGCCGCCACCCCAGACAACCCCAGACATAGGCGCCTCAACAAGTCGTGTGAGATTGGGAGATGCCGATCACACCGCCTAGGGAGCTCCCGCTCCCACCCTTGCATTAACCGCCGCACCAGGCGCCCATGCAGGGCGCAGGCCAACCCGCCGCCCTGGCAAAAAAGTCAAACCCCACCAGGTGCCCCCGCACCGCTGATCTTGTCCACCCTTTCGCCTTCGCCCACCCCACGTACCCCCCCAGCATAAACTCGGACACCCCACTCCCCACACACCCCCTCCCGCGCAGATACTCCCATACGTGCATACACCCCCGCCGATAAGCAGCCCACGTACGCTCTGCTACTGAATGTCTTAAGAGGTGTTTCATCTCGGCAGGCCACAGCTCCACAATTTCCAAGGGACCCTGGACCCGATCTCGTCTGCCTCCGGCGCCAACTGCCGAAATCATTTCCACTGCAAACGAGAAAGAGCATCAGCAATGGCATTAGTACATCCAGGAATATGGCGAGCCCTCAAGTCCACGTTCAAACGCAAACAGGCTAAAATGACTTGCGCATTAAGGCCGCTACCATACTACAGCGAGGCGAATAATGATTCATGACGGACACCACCGCCTCGTTATCACACCACCACACCACCCTACGGTCAGCCAATCCGTCCGGCCATAATGCCAGCGCCACTAATATTGGGAACAATTCGAGAAAGGTAATATTCTTCAAAAGCCCTTCCGCCTCCCATTCCGGCGGCCACCGGTCAGCACACCAAGCTCCACCGAAATAGATACCCAGCCCGACACCACCCGCAGCATCCGAATACAGCTGCAAATCATTACTTGAAAGCTCCGCTTGACGCAACACCGAAGTGCCATTAAAGTCCCGCAAGAATAGATCCCAAACCCTCAAATCATCCCGCATCACCTTGGACACTCTGATACGATGATGGGGCTTCCGGACCCCCGCCGTCGCTGCCGCCAAGCGCCGAAGGAACACCCTCCCCATAGGGATAACTTTACACGCAAAGTTCAGAGAGCCGATTAAGGCCTGCGTCTCCCGGAGGTTCAACTTAGATGACGCTAGAGCATTCACCACCAGAACCCTCAATTTTTCAACCTTATCCAAAGGCAAACGTGCCTCCAAAGTTTGCGAGTCCAATTCCACGCCTAAAAAGGTCAACCGAGTCGTCGGACCCACCGTCTTATCCCGCGCCAAGGGCACCCCCAGCTCGCGAGCTAAATTACCAAAACCCACTAACAGCTTGCTACACCCTAAGGACCCTGCCTCTCCCACAAATAAAAAATCGTCTAAATAGTGGACCACCTCCCCCCGGCCGACTCTCTGCACTAACAACCAGTGCAAGAAGGAGCTAAACTTCTCGAAGTAAGAACAGGAAACTGAACACCCCATGGGCATACACTTATCAAAATAAAACTCCCCTTCGAACTGAAAACCTAACAACCGGAAAGAAGACGGGTGAACCGGCAGGAGACGAAAAGCCGACTCAATATCGACCTTCGCCATCAAAGCCCCGCGCCCTGCTCCCCTGACTAAACCCGCAGCCATGTCAAAAGACTCATAACGAACCGAGCACAGCTCCCGAGGAATCGAATCATTCACTGAGGTTCCAGCCGGGGAAGACAAGTTGTGGATAAGCCGAAACTTCCCTCGCTCCTTCTTAGGTACAATGCCTAACGGCGATACCACAAAATCCGGGAATGGCGGGTGCTGAAAAGGCCCCGCTATCCTGCCCAACCGTAATTCCTCCGCTATTTTGCCCCGTACGATTGCCCCCAAACGCCTCACACTGGGTGAATTCCGAGTCGATGCAACCGCAACCACACCCTGGACAGGAATTACAAAACCCAAACTAAAACCCGACTGCAGCATTAACCCGTCCCGCCTCCGCGGATAAGAACGCAACCAAGAACTCAAGAGCTTAACCTGAATCGGCGAAGGAGCCAGCTTGAACGGACCCCCCTTACTTGAGCCCTGCCGTCGGTGTAGCCACGGGCCCTTTTTTAACACATTTGGCTGCCGCATGGGGGCCGCCGCAGCTCGAGCACGCATGCCGGAATTTACAGTCGGGGAAGGGACACATCGACCTGTTAAACCACCAGCAGACATCTCCCCCCCCCCTCCGGAGACCGCCCTAGCCTGCCCTGAGACGATTCCCCCTCGAAAGGAACGCGCCGCCCCCCCACCAACCCCCGACCCTACCTTACCGCCGCTTCCCCCACCCCCCCACCCTTAACTGACATCTGGGTTAACCAAAGGTTAATATCCAGCGTGCCCCACGTTAGCAACTTATTCTCCTCCATCTTATCACGGAATTTCTCGTCGAAATTAAGCCACGACCAGCCTTCATGCATCTGAGACGCTTCAAGAATCGAATCAGCATAAGATAACAACATACCGGACTGATGAGGAAAATGATGCCCCCACACACTTGCCAACCGCAGGAACGACCGTACCCAATTAACAACGTTCCGCGACACTTTCCGAAGCCGCCCTGCCTTCTTGTCCTCCTTCCGTTTTTTCTTACTGTCCCCCGAACGCTTCCTGCCTTCTAACAAACGAAAAATATCAATATATTTTCGCTTTTTAATCTTCCGCCGCAGTTTCTTTGGTACCCCCTCCCACAACTCCGACATGGCCACCAAAGACGCCGAACCCCCGCCCGAAGGACACCCCTCCTCCCCTCTGGCCACGGCCATCCCACGCGCGCCACCAACCACCCCCGAAGCATCCGACAAATCGGACGACGACGAGGAAGAAGAGGAAGAGTTATGGCGATACCGACATCCACGCTTCCTTTTGCTGCGTGCCTTGCCGGACCGCGCGGTCCGCGACCTCCGCTCCGAAGAAACACCCCCATCAGCCACCCTGATCTCACCTGCCGAGTCCTCGATGCCACGAGCCTCTGCCGAGAGGATCCCCTCGCCTTCAGGGCCCAAAGGCGTCCGGAGCACTTCCGCTCCTGAAGCTGGTACGCCGACTCCGGCTGCTCCCGCCTCTGCCAGGGATCTCGACGCCATACTCCCTTCACTGCATGACGGCACTGCCGACGGGCCTGTACCTAGCGCCGTCATATAGGGAACCTGTGAAGACAAAATGGGAAAACCCGACGAAGACAGGCCAAGAGCACCCCTCGGGGGCCATGCCCCAGTCCAATCGGACCCGGACGAACCCTGCCCCCCTCCTAACCAGTGCTCCCATCCAGCCCAGTGCCCCAACTGCCCATACCACCCAGCAGGGGACATACCCACCACCGAAGGAACCAAACCCCCAACCGGAGACATCCACCCCCAACCGTCACCCCCAGGGGCCCCCACACCTTGCCTAGGTCCCCCCCCCTATCTGCCCTAAGGGGCCAACTCCCCCCTCCTGACGTTGCCCTAGTTCAGGCCTCTGAGGCCGTTCTTGCAAGCCTTCTGCCAGCCCCTCCCTGCAACCCACTGCTCCAGCCGGAGCAACTGTCGCTGATGCCCCTGCCAGCCTTTGAGGCTCTACTCCCTCAGCCTGTCTTATGGGCTGTTCAACCGCCCCCTCCCCCCTGCTAGGCCCTCTACGCCCCCTCCTCACATTCCCCACACCTCGCACCCCCCGTTTACCAACCCCAGTCTTACCCACACTCCCCGACCCCGAACGTCCTGTTCTAGCCAACTCCCGCCCCTCAGTCCCCTTCCCTGCTTCCCTCTGGCAGCCCGCCCCCCCCCCCCCCGGATGGCTGCTTTCCCGCCATCACACCGGCTCCTGACCTTGCCTGTAAGCAGAAATGGGGCACACGCGGCCTGCCTCTAGAGCCCCAAGGAGTTGTGTATTTATTTATTTTATTTTAACAGGAGGCTAAAAAGAGCGCTGCCTGAGCCGGGATCCCGGCAAGCACCCTGCACGCGAGGTGCGGCCCTATCCCCAGCGATCCACCGTCACTTGCCTGCTTACTGTCTGGCAATCAACTGCCCGCACGAAACACCGATCCTCAAAGGACTCCGCCGCCGCCGCAGAGCCTCCCTCTCGCACCGACCACCGCTGCCAACAGACCGGAACGGGGAATCGCCGCTGAAGACTCAACCGGTAAACGAACCCCACCGCGAACACGATGCTGCTACCGCCGAGCCTCCCGCCAAACTGCCTGTGCTCTGGCAAGCAACGCGCACGCCAGAGCACATGGCAGGCTGAACCCTGATTGGCTCCACTCACTCAGAGCCTGAGCGGAGCCAATCAATTTAAACCCCGCGCCGCGGGCACGGGCTCAACGAGGCGCCCGATCCCTCACTCTCCCCCCCCCCGTTCACAGGCAGGGTCCCGCGCCGGGCAGAGCACCCGGTTACGAGCAGGCGCCGGGACCCTGCCCGCGCCTTTAATCTTTGCTGAATATATCCATCTCTCATGCTCCATAGTGCTTTGTTCGTGCTGCTCCAAAAGTGTTTATTTCCCCAATTCCAGAACCACAGCTGCATCTATCCCTGTGGCCATGGAATCAAGTTTAAATCAGGCCCATTTTCAATTTGGACGTGCCCGCGGGTTGGCCATACAGGTTATGGAATCAGGATCCTAATATTAACAAGTGCAAAGGCAGAACAAGCCCTTTAAAATGTTTTCTAAGTCTGGCAATTTTCTTCTTCTAAGAACATAAGATATGTCATACTGGGTCAGACCAAGGTCCATCAAGCCCAGCATCCTGTTTCCAATAGTGGCCAATCTAGGTCATACGTACCTAGCAGTTTCCCCAAAAGATGCAGGTTCCACAATGCTTGTATTTATTTCATCTAGAAACTTTATCTCCCTAGCATGTCCTGCCATGACACTGACCCAGTTGATACCGGGGTAATTGAAATCACCCATTATTATTACTGTGCTGTAACTTTGTTAGCTTCCTTGATTTCTTTGAGCATTTCATCATCCATTTGTTCATTCTGGCCAGGCGCTCGATAGTACACCCCCACTGCCATCGCCTTCCCATTTTTACATGGAATTTCAATCCATAGAGATTTTACAGCAAATTTTGTTTCCTGCAAAACTTTAATCCTTTCTGACTCAATGCCCTCCGTAACACAGAGCACAACCCCTTTACCAATTTGATCAGCTCTATCATTACGATATAGTTTGTACCCAGGTATCACAGTGTCCCACTGGTTGTCCTCCTTCCACCATGTCTCTGAGATTCCAATCATATCTAACCTCTCATTTAGTACTATATATTCTAATTCTCCCATCTTATTTTTTAGACTTCTAGAATTTGCATACAAGCATTTTTGAGACTGTATTTTATTCATATTAATCTGGCTATTGGTAGACATGGGTAATTTGGAATCATTAAGCTCTGTCTGCTCTGTACTCAAGGGTATTTGGGCTACTTTACTCTTTTTTGGAACCTCTCTGCTTTTGGTAGTACCCTTCAAGGATGCATTCTTCCAAACCATGTGCTCTTGGGTGACTGTTGGCTTTCTCCTATTATCTAGTTTAAAAGCTGCTCTATCTCCTTTTTAAAGGTTAATGCCAACAGCCTGGTTACATACCGGTTAAGGTGAAGCCCCTCCCTTCAGAAGAGGCCTTCCTTTCCCCAGAATGTTCCCCAGTTCCTAACAAATCCAAAACCCTCATCCTTGCACCATCGTCTCATCCACGCATTGAGACTCCGGAGCTCTGCCTGCCTTTTGGGCCCTGCGCATGGAACGGGAAGCATTTCTGATAATGCTACCCTGGAAGTTCTGGATTTGAACTTCCTACCTAAAAGCCTAAATTTAGCCTCCAGAACCTCCCTACCACATTTTCCTATGTCATTGGTACCGACATGTACCAAGACAGCAGACTCCTCCCCTGCACTATCTAAGACCTTATCTAGATGGCGCGTGAGGTCCGCTACCTTCGCACCAGGCAGGCATGTTACCAGGCAATCCTTACGTCCACCAGTCACCCAGCTATCTACATGCCTAATGATCGAATCACCAACTATAATGGCTGTCCTAACCCTTCCCTCATGGGCGCATGGCTCTGAAGAAACTTCCTCTGTGTGAGAGGGTTTTACATCACCTGGATGACAGGTCTTAGTTACAGGATCACTTCCTGCCACACCAGGGTGATGCTCTCCTGTCACGTGACCTCTTCTTTAATCCTTAGCTGGCATTTCAAAAACAGTTTGTCCTCTCAACCAATATGCTACTGTAGCTGCCACTGGATTTCATGTGTTGTTCACAATACGCTTCTGACCTTGGTGATTGGTGGTGATATTTCTGGCCTCATCGATGGTCGTTCACTGGTTCTTTTGGCCTTCTTTGATGTGTTTCAGCCATGTTTTCTTTGGTGCTGGTTGTTGAACCCTCCAGTGGATAGGTCGCTCTCGCCAGAGGAGTTTGGCAGCCGACTGGTGTTCATTCTGCAAACGTGGCCAAACTATCACAGTCTGCATTTTGGATTTGTTCTTCAGCTGAAGGTTGATGGACTCACTGTGTCCAAATTGTCTTGTTTCGATGGTGATCATGAAGAGAGACACCCAAAATCTGTCTGAGGCATCACATTTGGAAGACCTCAAGTTTGTTCATGTCAGGTTTGAGCAGAGCCAATGTTTCACATCCATACCGGAGAATTAGCAGGATCGGTGTTTGGAAAAGGTGAATTTTGGTCCTGGTGGAGATATTGACCTTCTTCCAGAGGCAACAATTGAGTGAGGTGAACATACTGTTGACTGGTCAATCCTTCTGTGGACTTCGGTGGTGGATGCCACCTTCTTCTCCTTCACCAGCGATCGCAGGTATTTGAATTCTTGGACCTGCTTGATTTGGATTCCATCAAGTTGAACATTGGCCTATGATCCATCCATGGTCATAACTTTGGACTTGTCCACATTGATTCTTAGGCTGTAAGATTGGGCGATACGGGCAATGTGGTAAGGGATGTTGGTGGCCTCTGCATCTGCGTCAGTAAATATGGCACTGCTGTCTGCGAACATCAAGTTGGTCAGGAAGTTGTTCACATTGTACTGGACCCTGCATCTGTCCTCAAATGTTTTCCTTATAATGGTATTGATCACGATATTGAAATGCAGGGGTGAGTTGACATCTCCCTGGTGGACTCGAGTTTCGATAGGAAACTCCTTGTATAGTTCCTTTCGGATCCACATGCGGCTGCTTGAGCCATTGTATGATGCTTGAAGAAGTTGGATGATCTTCAGTGACACATGCTTTTTCTCCAATGCCCTCCACAGGGCGGGCCAGTGAACATAGTCAAATGTGGATTTAAAGTCAATGAAGATGATGATTGTTCACTTTCCACACCTGATCCTTTCCTCAGCCAGTTGACAAATAGTGAATATTTGATCGGTGCAGCCCCAATGTGACAAATTTCACTTACCTCCTTCTCTTTTCCTATGCCAGGGGAGGTTAGACTACAACCCATGAGCCAGAATGGCCCCTTAAACCTCTCCTGTTGCTGACAATCACCTGCCCCTGGCTCTCTGCTGATTCAGATCCCACCATAGCCATTAATACATCATCACGCTGAGCTGCTGAGCCAGTAAGTCAGTTTTAAATGATGATGTGTTACAAGTCTCTACTGTGATAGGTATCAGTGTGGGCAGCTTCCAAAGTGGTCCTAGGACCAAAATATTTGCCCATCTCTGCCCTATGTCCTTTTCTTGAGAAGCTCCCAGACCAAAAGGTTTTGGTTTGTTTGTCCTTTTATCCCAAATTCAGACTTTTTTGTTTGTTTCACCTATTCATTTAAAGTAACATTTGTATGTGCATTAAAACTGTTTAATGTACATAAATCAACATAACAAATGTTAAAGATATTATTTTGGAAGCCTTGCTCTAGATTTACATATGTATAATCAGGCATATACTCAGCTCACATATGGATGTCTTTATTACATGGAAGTTGCAAGGTTCTGTGTCAGGGACATAGAGCATGGCCAAGGCAAGTCAAACTACATGTGAATTCCCCATTTCATTTATAAGAACATAAGAAGATAAGATATCCCATACTGGGTTAGACCAAGGTCCATCAAGCCCAGTATCCTGTTTTCAACAGTGGCCAATCTAGGTCATACGTACCTAGAAGTTTCCCCAGAAGACACAAGTTCTACAATGCTTGTATTGGGTCAAGCAGTGATATCCTGGGTCCCTTTTTAATAATGGCTTATGGACCTTTATAGCAGGTGCTCCTTGTGGTCTTGGGCAAGCCACTTAACCCTCCAGTTCCCATGTTCCCTGAAAGTATCAGCGTATGTGTCTCATATCCCCTCATGTTAAATGTATCCCCCAATTGTGTTGTAACCACTTTGATTGAAGAATAAGGTGGTATACAAAACTGTCTAAATAAATAAATGCTATATCCTTTTTAAGATATGGCGACCAGAATTGCACACAACATTCAAGGTGCGGTCGCAACGTGGAATGATACAGAGGCATTATAATATCTTTTGGGTTTTTTTCCATTCCTTCCTTATGATACCTAGCATTCTATTTGCTCTCTTGTCCGCCGCTGCACACTGGGTGGAGGGTTTTAACATGTTATTCACAATGACGCCTAAATCTTTTTCCTGGGTGGTAGTTCTTAATATTGGAACCTTGCATCGTGTAACCATAGTTTGGGTTGTTCTTCCCTAGGTGCATAACTTTGCTCTTGTCCACATTAAATTTCATCTGCCATTTTGATACCCAGTCTTATTTATTTATTTATCATTTCTTATATACCGCCTTTCATGATATCAAGGTGGTTTACATTGAACAAACTGTCTTCCAATTTATCAAGATCCTCTTGCAATTTTCTACAATTCTCCTGGGTTTTAACAACTTTAAATAGTTTTGTGTCATCTGCAAATTTGATTACCTCACTTGTTGTTCCCTTTTCCAGGTCATTTATGAATATGTCAAAAAGCAGCGGACCCAGCACAGATCCCTGGAGTATACCACTATTCACCTTTCTCCATTGGACAAATTGGCCAATTAGCCCTACCCTCTGCTTTCTATCTTTTAACCAGTTTCTGATCCACAATAGTACACTGCCTCCTATCCCATGACTCTTTACTTTTGCCAAAAGTCTCTGATGAGGGACTTTGTCAAAGGCTTTCTGAAATTCCAAATACACTATATCAACCAACTCATCTTTGTCTAACGGTTTATTCACACCTTCAAAAAAACATAACAGATTAGTAAGACAAGATCTTCCTTGTCTAAAGCCATGTTGGCTGTCTCCCATCAAGCCATGACTATCTACATGTTCAGCAGTTTTGTTCTTTATGATAATTTCTACCATTTTGCCGGTACTGACGTCAGGCTCACTGTTCTGTAGTTTCCCGGATCACCCTTGGAACCCTTTAAAAAAATTGGCATTACGTTGGCCATCCTGGGCTAGCCTGCATACCCCTCCCCTCCCCTCCATTATGTGTATGACATTTATCTTCTTTCATTTATTCTGGGGGTCATTCTGAGTCATGATCTGAATGTCCATACCCACTAAATTCCCAGATCACCCTGTCTGCAACAGAGTTCCCCGCACACAGTGCCAGTTTGTATGGGGAACTCATGGGCAGGAGGGGGAGGGCTGTGGAAGAACTGAGGGTGGGTGGTGAGCGGTGACTAACCCCAGAAATATAGGGCCAATGCTGATGGGGGATGCAAGAGCTGGGGGGCAGCAAAGAGGTAAGGGGGTTGAGGGTGATCCCCAAAGCCTGACCCTGGCTATGGGAGGCTGGTTCAGTTGTCAGGCTGCAGGGAAAACAACATCTCAATTGCTGCCGGGGCGCGCGACCCCTGAAAGGAGCCATGGTGCCCTGGCAATGGGACACCATCGCACTGTGACTCTGTTCAGGGGCCTGGCTGAGTTAGCCAGGTATGTGGTTGGATGTGTAGTCTCTCAGATCATCCAGGCCATAGTCCCGATTCTGATGGGCCGCACAAGGGGATAGTTGGCCAGTGCAGCATTGGCCTCTCTGCGTGTATGAATTGGCCTCTCTGTGTTCTTCTGTACATGAATGGAGTCCTTTTCTAATTAATTTATTATTGATGTTATGAAAACTGCTTTGATGTAATGAAAAGCAATATAGCAAATTTTAAGAAGGCATAAACCATATGAAATAATTACAGATGCGGACAATTACCCATGCTTGAGAGCAGGTATAAGTGATCAAGCCTACATTGCAGGCACAATATCTACCACTTAAACTGGTATTTTAGAGAGAGAATTAGGTGCCTATGGGGCTTGTTTACAAAGCCGCGGTAGTGGTTCGCGATCGCGATCGCAGCCGCGGCCCCATTGAAATCAATGGGGCCGCGGCTCCGATTACGATCGCAAACCGCTACCGCGGCTTTGTAAACAAGCCCCTATGTTTCTTTATACAATAACACCTAAGTGTGGCACCTAAAAACTCTTAAGACAGGTATCTCCTTATACAATTCTACTCGTAAGGGGGTTTTAATAGGGGTCACCTAGTTCTGCTTGTTCTCCAATGTGCTGTGGATGGATTCTAAATTAATCTATAACAGTTTTCCAAGTTGAAGAGCCCTAACCTGTTTAGTCTTTTTCATAAGGGGGGCGTTCCTTCCTCTTCAACATTTTTGTCAACCTTCTCTTAATCTTTTCTAGTGATGCCCTTTCATTTCTGAGATGCCGTAGCCTGAGCAGCACAGAATACACAAAGTGGAGCGGCATGATGGACCTATACAGAGGCATAACACTATTCTCAGTTTTGTTCTCTTTTCCTTTTCATATAATCCCTAACATTATTTTTGTTAGCAAGAAAAACAAATTAGAGAAAGGTAACTACAAGTTTCTTTGGTTACTCTGTGACTTTCTGTGTCTCTGATTGCACTAATTACCAAACCATCAGGTCCCAGAAGCTTTGACAGCCTTTATTATCTGGCTGATTCGAAATCAATAAGTGTTTGAGGAAGAAGCAGCCGTCTCTATACCTTGACTGAACACTGTGAGTCAATTCAAACTTATGTGTTATGTTCATTATTAGTTTTTAAGCATCACAGTTGGATTTCATTCATCTCAAAGCTCTTGGACTAAGATTGCATTGCAGCAAAAGAATTAATGTTAATATGACATCAACAAGCATTCTAATCTTATTGGAGATGAGTAGAACATGCATGCTAAATACTAGAGTTGTTATTAACATATCTCAATTGCTGAAAGTTGTGTTCCTGGAAAATTTCATATATAGAAGGCAGAATTTAAGTACAATGTAAGCTGTGAATATTTGTACAGGCATGCAGACCTAGATCAGGAGGATAGGGAGAATGACAAATTATTACAGATTTACTGCATATGAAAAGCAAGAATTTACATTTCTTGATCTTGAACCATTCCCGTGACCAAATCAATGATTTTAAAATATTTTTTTAAATCATAACAAAAAACAATCTCATTCTGTATAAGGGAATGTGGTTCTGTGAGCAGGATGGAAAATGGACATTGACATGAGTTAGCAAGATTGTGGTACCTGATGGTAAAAAAGGTCATTAACTTATCCATCTGGACCATGACATTTGGTCTCTAATTCTTTCACTCATACCCTCATCACCCTTCTATAGTTATTGTCTGCTTATCTGATTCATGTCTACCTGCACTCACAACGAAATCTGGCTAGTTGGACTTCTGATGCAATACAGCTCAGGTTTTCATAACTAGCTTTCGAAGATTAAAACCATCTTCCTCAAGTCAAGATGATACTGTCCTTAATGTTTTTTATCCTCAAAATCTAGTCTACAAATGGATTAAGTTAGTACAATAAGAAGGTATCACCTTTTTTCATGTTTTTCTCTTTTTAAGTAACTTGCTTAAACCTCTGAGAGCTACATGTATTATATTACTGGAACCAATTCTATATTGCAATAAGAGAATTATTATTTCAGCTTCAATATTTATATCTGTTTATATATATACCAACAGTTCATTAACACTGAAACCATGGAAAACGTGACTAGGACATCGATCACAGGATTCATTATTCTGGGCTTCTCTAAACAACCTCACCAGCAGATCTTCATCTCTGCAGTAGTATTACCAGTCTTCATTATCTCTGTCCTGGGAAACCTTGGGTTCTTAATATTAATGTTCTCCAACCGTCGCCTCCACAAACCCATGTACTTCTTCCTCAGCAACTTGTCCTTCTTAGATATTTGTAACACCACAGTCACTTTCTCTACGATGCTTCAAAGCCTTTTGAAAGGGGAATTCTTCATTTCCTTTTCTCTATGTATGACACAACTTTACATTTTTGTAGTTTCTTTAAGTACCGAAATCTATCTACTTGCGGTGATGGCCTATGACCGTTACGTGGCAATATGCAAACCCCTACATTACCCACTCATCATGAACAAAAAGATTTGTATCATACTGGTGGCTACTGCCTGGATAATTGGTAGCCTAGATGAAGTTCCTGTAGTTGTTGTCTTATCTCGCTTCTCCTTTTGTGGCTCCAATGAGATTGACCATTTCTTCTGTGACCTCAACGTACTGCAAAAACTCTCCTGCACTGATACTGACAGCTTTGAAATAATGGTGCTCTCTGAAGGGATAGCTTTGGATCTCCTCCCGTTTCTATTAACTCTGTTATCTTATGTCTTTATCATTGCAGCCATCCTGAAAATCCGCTCTTCTGAAGGGAGACGCAAAGCCTTCTCCACCTGCTCCTCCCACCTCACTGTCGTTCTTCTGTTCTATGGGAGTGTCCTTGGCACTTACATCAGTTCAAACTCAATGTTTTCAGCAGAACAAAACAAACTGTTTGCCTTTCTGTATACAGTATTCATTCCCATGATAAACCCTTTAATTTATAGCCTGAGAAATAAAGAAGTAAAAAATGCCCTGAGAAATCTCATGTTTGGAAAATAATATGAAAAGAAACAAATAAATTTCATTGCCCTCTAAAACTCCCCTCGGATGCTTATTGTACCACACAGTAAGGAGGGAGTTGCTTCATCTCAGGCACTGGGCTGTATATATAGGGGACGAATACGTTTCAAGACATCTTTTCTTTGTTAAGCTGTCACAGCTGATTGTGTTTCTGCAGACTAAAGGGAAAGTTATGAATGGCTAGAATTAAGTTCAGATAGACCCATTTTCATTTTTGATGCTTTAGAGTTAGAGCGTTTTTGCCCTTTTTTATTTTCCATTATTTTTATAGTGTAGTTTCTTTCCTTGATTAATGTTTGTTTTCTCTTGATCTTTCCTAGTGTGGACTTTTGCTTATCTTTTCTTTTATGAAAGTGCAGTTGCAATTCCCTTACTATATTTTCTGATTGTCATCTGGAAATGTTTAATAAATAATAACCGAAAATGAATAAAAGCCTAAGTTTGTGTTGATATGATTGATAGTTATTTTAAAAAAAACATTTGTGATAAAAATGGCCAGAGGCACTATTCTTCACAAGATCACATTTAAATTCATTAACCCCTTGATAAATCTCTAATAGGTATGTTTACCAAGCGGCTTCCATGCGGCATTGGAGTTGCGACTCCATTGAATTCACAATGTGCTGTCGATGCTCTCTCTCTCCATAGTCCTGCTTAGATCATCCCCGATAAAGTTATTCCAAATTAATGAGCATTTCAGTGCATGGTAATTTTCCTGTCTGCACAGTGACAATTACTACAGGCCCATAGAAGACGTTAACATGCGCTGAAATGTGCATTAACCATTTAACACAAATTTAAAAAAGGATAACTTAGGGGTATGTTTACTAAGCAGCTGTAGTGGCTTCCATGCGATATTGGAGCAGCGGCTCCATTGAAGGGCTCTGGAAGCCCTTTAAAAGTTGTTGCTTGAGGGCCCATAATTTGTATTTCTGCCACTACAAGATTAAAATGGCCACATATCACCATCTATTGGGGTGAGTCTGTGATGGGAGTTCTGTCTTTGACATTTCTGCAGTTACTTCAAGTTTCCTTGGTTTTGCCTATACACTCTGTAATTGTCCCTTGGTTTATGCCCCTTCCCTAGATATCCCAAGACTTTCTCTTATTTGGATAGTGTTAGTGGTGCTTATGCATATGGATCTTTAGGGGGTCACAAAGGGCATTTATATGTGCTCTCAAATGTGTATGACATAGCTATTGCGACCCCCCACCACCCATCTCTGTGTACACTGGCGGCAGTTGAGAGGACCCCTCACCCACCCAACATGTTCATACCATTATCAGAGCTGTGACATGTAGTCCATAGGCCTTTATCAATGACTGTGGAAGGTCATGTGAGAGAGCATGCCTTCTGGAATCCAAAGAGGGGTGTCTGCTGTGTTTGGGGAGACCACTTGGTGACCTCAGTACATGCTGGCTTCCCCAGTTGTGTCCCTGTTGGTTTGGTCCTGGACATTCAACTTTTCACTGACCTATGTGCTGACATGTCTAGATTACCCCTCTAACACATATGGCACCTTCCTAGGCCCTATAGTTCATATGTTAACCCCTTTAACAGAGAGCAACTTTATTTACAAAAACAACAGGCCTGATAACTGCCAGATTGCTCTAGTGATATGCCTTCCCCTTGTCTTCTGTAGGTACAAGGGCAGAGATATATGACAGTAGTTGCCAGATGGTCTCTGACATGGCATGTATCTTAGCCCTTATTCCCTCTAGATCCACCACTATGAGACCTTGTTACCAGGTGAGCACACAAAAAACCTGTTGCATCTGCAAATGGGTGGCCAAAAGATGCTATCATACCTCGGGGTCACCCAGCAGTGTGGGGGGAGGGGGCACACAGCGAGCATGTTGGGTCATCAAATTGGCTAGAGATAGCACAAAATTTCTGTCTGTGCCCCCCCCCCCCACCTCCACCATCCTCTCCTACCTCCCTTCCCACATCCTACCTCCACTCTTCTCTCCCTCAAGCCATGTGCAGGGGTGCCAGCGTCCATATGCTGCCCTGAAATGTCCCTAAATGGGTCCTGGAATGCCCTCATACTCATAGGGCTCCTGCTCCTCTAGACCCCACTCATCACCTTCATCTTCATACTCCCAGGATGTGCCTATCATTAGTCTACTACTGGTGCTAGATGGGTTAGGCTACTTCTTGTGCTAGGTGTTGTTCCATGGAGGGCAGCCTGTGTGCAGTCATATGGCCTGCAGTTGTTCCTGATATGCTGTTGTGTTCACCACTGTATTTGTTGTTGTGGCTTCTGTAGATTCACCATTGATACTAGTGTTTGTGCTGATGCTTCCACTAAGACTCATAGGGACATTGATATAGCCACTTTTAGTGCTGCTGTGAGGGGAGACACAGGCATCATTATGAGATCATTCCAATCAAATTGTGGGCTCCCTTTCAAGGTGTTATAGGGAGGCAGACAACCACCCAGTGCTGTGCAACCCCATATTGGACTTGAGCCATGGTGTCTAACTTTGTTTTATATTTCTATTCCAACTTGCTGTATACTATTATACCTCATTAACAGCTGGCCAGTGTCATAAATTCTGCCCAAGCAGTCCCCGCAATGCAGAGAAGCCTGAGCAGAAAGGGGGTATGCACGGTGGTGGCGGCACCAGCAGCACAACAGACTTACTTGATTGTGTTTGCCATGCTGCTCCACTCCTCTAGGTTCACCACAGGACCAGCAGTTGTCTCTTGCTGGGCTGAAGTCTCATGATAATAGCCACCCTGTGAGACTATGATCTGGGGGAGGAGAGGGGTAGCTGCTGGGCCCATGGCAAACTTTGAAGAGCATAACAGCATGACAAACACAATCAGCACAATCAAGTAAGTTTGCCATTGTTGCCGTTGTATGGGGGGGAGGCCCACCGCATGAAGTAGGTTCATGCATATGGGGCACAAGGAGAGGGACCCACCACCATGAAAATGAGGGCCCCTCATTGTAACTTATAACACTGCAGGTGGCCTATACCATTGCCCAGAGTGATCTTTCAGTACTTGCAAACTAGTCTTTGCTTTGCTGCCTTTGCCTTCTCATCCCATGCCCATCGCTCACTGCCTCACACTCATCCATATCCCTGTCCTGCACTGCTTACACTTCCAGAGATGCATCTGTGTACTGCATGCTCACCCCTCTGCCCATCATATTTGTGATCCTCTCTTGCTCTCACTCTTCAGTCACCTGCCCAGTTGATGCCCTTTCACTGGCCATAGCTTTCTTTCCCTTGGTTTATGTGTGGCTTTTCTCCTTATTGCATGTCTCTACTAGTCAACATTTCACTACAGGCTTGACATCTTGTATGACTGGTCTTTCTCTGCCCTTCCCTACTAACATGTAGTGTACATGGCTTGCCCTGGGTGTCCACTGACATCATTCTGGCATGTGATATGCTCGCTGCATCTGTGCACCTCTTGATCCCTGCACCTCAGTGAGCTGTCCAGGTTAGCTGTTCATTGGTATGAACTATCCTCACCATGTACCTCTGACACACAGGTATCCTGAGTCCTATGTCATATTTGTGGGCCCTTTTTTGCTGATCCCACACCTGCTTCATAAGTTTCTTGAACCACAGATGGAATGAAGCAAGATCACAGATCTGTGAGTAAGGTAGACTCACAGTTTATCCACTATAGGCAGAATTGTTCATCATTATCTGAATATAAGACACATTCCAAACATCTCCAATTCAAGCTTAGGTCATAGAGATATTCCTCTGGGGTGGTAGAGCAGGCATATCAGAGGGCCTAATTTAGTGATAGGGCCTGACCTTTGGGTTCAGCACACCATGACGGGAGGGAAGTGACAGATGAGTATGTGCATTTTCTTACTAAATACTCTCCTCTCAGCTTTAATATTCTACGGGTAATGCAGCGTAATTTTGTGGTAGTTCACACCATTCCTAGCCTAGAAGATAAGAAGGCCAGAATAGTGTGGTCCAGAGTCCGCAATCTGAAAGAGATTCTCAGCCTGGCGTGCCTGAGATCTATGGTTCCTAGGCTAGTGTCTGGGGTCCAATTGATCTGTGGCCAATGCTCTATTTGTGTGTGTGGTTTCTTTGCAGGTTGATAGATTTGTACATAAGGGACATGAATATAGATTGAGATGTTTGACCACCTGCATGACATCATATTTGTATACAATTTGGTAAAGTGTCCTTATATGCTTATCTATATAGGTAAGATGATTCATCCTTTTAGAACTAGGATGTATGAACACTGCAGTAGACTGTAGCATAGTTGTGTGGAAGCCGCTATGATACAGAACTGCATTGAGCATGGACATCAGTTTAACGATGTGTGTTGCTTTTGCATTGATCATTTAGAGCCAACGGTGGGTGAAACTGTGAATAGAGAAGTGGCCCTCTTGAGGTGTGAGCAGAGATGGATTTTCCGTCTCGGTTCAGTCGCCCCTGAGGGCCTTAATGGCCAGATTGATGGGGCAGGATGTTGATAGACAAATGGATGTCTTAGAAAGATTTTTTGTGATTGGGGTTGAACTCAGTGAAACTTGAGCTGGTAGATGAGAGATGGGATGGTGGTTCTGTTTGTTTTCACATGAACTTTGATTGGTTGTTATTTATTTATTTATATTTATTTAACAGGTTTTATATACTGCTTTATCATTTCAATCAAAATGGTTTACAATGAAACTTAAACTTGGTAATGTAATTAAACAGGGACATTGATAACTTGGATTTTTCTGTTATGGATTGAACATCATGGTTGTGATTGGGTGGATGAGGGATGTCTATGTTGTGTATTGGATGTGATGTCATATGGGCAAGTGTTTGCATAGCTGTGATTGGCTGTGATCCCTGTCCCTTATTGGTGAGGTTTTCTAGTTCTGGGTGGAGTTGTCAGTGCTGGAGGGTTTTTAAATGTGGGTGTGTGCACTGCTATTGGAAGTATTTGGAGCAGTAAGGGAAGCTATGGCTGCACATTCACAGACTTGGTTCTGAAATTGACTCCATCACCTAGACTGCCCTATTTGCCCATCTCCCTCGCAGCTGAGGCATCATCCTTTCTAAAATACCACTTCATAGGGTAATTACATGTACAAATGTTAATATTTACTAGATATGTGCATGCTTTTAAAATTATATATGTGCATGCTTTTAAAATTATATAGAAAATGTCAACATGAAAACTATGATCCATTAGGCAGAACAGCCCCTTAAAGCCCCACCTGTGACCCACAATCACCCACCCATGTTGGTTCAGATCCCCTTATAGGAACATAAGAAATGTCTTATTGGGTCACACCAAGGTCCTTCAAGCCCGATATTCTGTTTTCAAGCAGCCAATCCATGTCACAAGTACCTGGCAGGTTCCTAAAGAGGTACACAGGTTCCACAAGGCTTGTCCCGGGGTAAGCAGTGGATTTCCTGGGTCCTCTTCAATAAGGATTTATGGACCTTTCCTCCAGGAACTTCTCCAAATCTTTTTAAAACCCAGTTATACTAACAGCTTTTACTACATTCTCTGTTTTCCTCGCCTATCATTAAGGCACAGGGGCTAAGCGGGTAGCATCGAAAATCACTGCTACCCATTTAGCCTCAGCAGCTGCCAGTGCATCCAGCTGGATTTTCAGTTCCGCCGCCGTGGAAGTGAAAATCTGGGTTAAAGGGATCAGCGGGCAGGCTATGCGCCGATGCGATGCATAGGCTGCCTAACTCAAAACTGGGCATATAGGGCCCGATTCTGATCCTGACATATCTCCTTTGTATATCCGGGCTGACCAGGATGTACAAAGGAGATCGTGATTCTGATACTGTAGGGCACGTCTAGCCCCGCAGGATCAGAATCATGAACAAACCTGTACGTACAGGCCAGGACTGCAATTCAGTCCCGGTCTGCATGTACAGACACTGCCCGGCTTACTCAGCCAGGGCTTTTAAATGGAGCTGCGGTGCAATGGAGTCATGTTGCCATGACACCGTGGCTCCATTTAAAAGCTGCGATGCCGGCCGCCAGCCCAAAATGTTAATTCCCTGTAGCCCGACCCCCGATCCGGCCTCCTAAGGCCAGGGTCAGGCTGTGGGGAATTAACACACCCCACCCCCCCCGGAGCAGCAAAATAGTAACGCCCATGGCAGTTATTCCACCCTGGGGGTGGAATAAATTCCCCAGCCATTTTGCCGGCCCTGGACATACAGGGTAGACATTAGAATTGGCCCTGTACGTCCAGGGCCGGCGACCACCCACTGCCCGCACACTGTCAACCCCCATGCTGCCCCTTCCCTGCCCCCATATAACTTTCACATACAACTGGCAGGGAAGTTATTCAGGGGCCGGAGCCGGTATGAATAGCGGGAATGGATGTCCCGTTTGGACATCTATCCCCGCTATACGTGCCTCAGAATTACTCCCATAGTGTATAAATGGCTAAATCAGCATTTTAGAAAGAACTCAGTTTATATATGAATGGAAAGGGGTGATATCAGGGACATGATTAGGGAATAATTGGGATGGGCCAAAAATCTACATCTGCATTCCACATTTCATATGTGGAATACAAGTATATGACTCAAACTTCCCACAACAGGATTTACACTGGCTCCCTGTCATGTTTAGATTTACAAAAGGTGCTTGTTTTGGCCAGCTCTTTCCGTTAATCATTGAAGTTTATTTCCTCCTCCAAACTGAAATGAGATAAAGATAAAGACATCTAAAGTTGTTGTTTTTTTATTTATTGTTTATTGGATTTATATGATAACTATGAACAGAAAAAGAGATAAAAAGGGAAATGAAATAACAATCTAGATATTAAAAAAAAGAGGAAACAAATCCCAATTAATCTCTTGTAGTCTACATATTGAAGGGTAGAAAGGCAAAACAAAAGCCCAAGGCAGGAGAACCTCAGGCACAGCAAAAGGAAACACATAATATAAGGAACATAAAAATGGACCCTGGGAACGCAGGCAGTAGATCTAGGAGAGATTACTGACTAGATCACTCTGACACCGATCATTTAATAGCATAGTGTTAATAAAGGCAGCAAGATCTGTGGGTTGTAAAAAAACATATCTTACAGATTTGTATATGACCAAACATTTACAGGGGTGTCTTAGATAAAAAGACCCCCCAATTTGCAAAACCCCAGACTTATATAATAGAAATTGATTCCTTCTCTTCAGCATATCTTTAACTATATCAGGAAACATAGAAATTAGGAAACCACAAAAAGTCTCCAGTCTTTTCTTGAAGAACATTTTCAACAACCATTCTTTATCTGTAAGCAATGCACAGAAAACCAACAAAATAGAAGAAGAATAGGTCTCACCACCGGACCCATCAAATAACTCAGACACATTCAAAACTTCTAAATTATAATCTTCTCTTGAAGCCGCTGGTTCTTTTTTTTCCTTTCAGAAAATAATAAACCTTAGTCAAAGGTAGAATAAAATCTGAAGGAACTTTTAAAACCTCAAGAAGATATTGTTTAAATATATCCTGGGCCATAACACCCCTAAGCTTGGGGAAATTCAAAACTCTCAAGTTCATAGCCCTCGCTGAGTTTTTCAGAACCTCCATCTTATATCGAAGAGCCACATTATCTTTAAATTTCATTCAGAAAGTGCTTCCAGTTTGCTTCCATGATCTTCTTGCAGTTTAACAGTTTCCAAACTAGTTACAACAGAGTCAATTTGAGTCAAATTTTCCTGGATCCTGGTTTAGAAGAAAAAATGGATGCAGGAGTGGAGGTGAACACAGAAGAATACTGAGACAATGCTCTTTCAAACACCAAGCCACTGACCACCAGAGTGTCTGCCTGCCGCGGTGAACTCAAAGCCTCCCCGGAACCATCGGAGGACAACTGAGCCAAGACACAAGCAATTCCCCCCGATTGGCTACTTGCCGTCCCTCAGTAACCAAGGAAGCAAGAGCCAAAACTGCAGGGGTCAGGTTCAGAGCAGAGGGTACTGTGGCGGCATTCTCCCCACAGGAGAAAGTGAGGTCTCCAACTCTGAAGGTGGTGGCAAACACTCCTCCGTTGTTGTTGCCAAGCCGGAACAAATCTCCTGCTTTTGCACCTGGGTAAGTTCAATGAAATGATCTATCGGACCGCTAACAGGAGGCTGGGGATCTGAGGGGAAAACCCTCGGCTTCCCTTTACGCTTAGGCATTTACACAAGGAAAGAACTCAGCGGCCATCTTGATTCCTCTCTTTACCCTATTCAGACAGCAGCATTTTCCATACCCCAAGACATCTGAAGTTAATTGGTGTTATTTACATGTGTGGGCTTTCAAAATGGCTCACAGACATATATAAGTGCAGTCATCTGAAGGTATATGTGACAAAACACTTGCCTATACGTGTAAACACTGGCACATTCAGGCCAATGTAGCCATTTTGCTCCATTGTTGTTTTTCATTTGTAGACATAAAATGGCTCCTCCCGCATTATGCAAATGCATATCTATGCGTATTTTAGGAAAAAATTCACATTAAGCAGCGCCCTTTCTAAAAATAGTGCCAGAACTGTAGATGCCATGATCTCACCATCTCAATTCTGATCTCCACATCTTTTTTAAATTGTGCCTTCACGTCTACTTTGTGCATTCTAGAGAGGCTAGTTACTAAGTTCGGCTAACTTTAATGCACGTTATTAGTAACTAGGTCCCATTCAATAGTTTGGGATCTGTGCTAAATAGTGCAGATTATGGTAGATTAGCATGCGCTAACTTTTGCACACCTTAGTAACTAGCCCCCTACATTTTCTTAAGACACAATCATGATTAAAATATGTGTTAACAAATGCACATCCCTTCTCTTCATCTCCTGGACAGTCATATGAGGTAGGAGTGTTCTCATTGTCTATTCCTCTTCAGGAACTCTCTGCTCTCCTTCAGACTCTACTCTTGGAAATTATAGTGTCTCTCACTTTTTCCCTACTCACTGGAGAGCAAACCCTGAAATCCACTCTCTCCTTCTCCCATACCCGTCAGAGGCCAGTAAAAGCAAGAAGAAGCAGTGAAATGAGAAGGCTAAATTCCAGATGAATTTACTACTTAGCAATCCATCCTAAATGTAAGTCATGTTAGCAGTAGTCTGAGGTTAAATAGAGGCCATTTACCGAGCTCTCTCTAAATAATTAGTGAGAATAAGCATACCTCGTTATTTAGCATGAGTTCAGTATCCTCCTCATTTGCATATGATATTCCATCATTTGCATATGCAAGCTTGCATATTTTTGCAGAGGTCTATTTATGTTTATTAAAATTTGCTTAATCATCTTTTTCAGATATAGCAACGTATTCCCTTAGCAGATAATTCTCTAGAGTAATTTGCATTCTTATGTGGCTACATTCACATGTACAATGGCTCTTCCAAAATTTTCTTGTGGCTGTGCATGAGGGCAGAGGTTGTGTGCAACATGAGCAGTGGGCATAGGTGTATGTGCAGATTATACAATGCTATAATCTTCGTGCATATATACAAACTATAGTGCAGACTTTCCCCCTGCATTGTAGGTGTGATATCTACCACTTACACTGGTATTTTATAAAGACAAGTAGGTGCCTACTTTTCCTTGTATGATATCACCTAAGCAGGTACCTAAAACCTCTTAAAGAAGGTGTCTTATTATAAGGGACAGCTAGTTTTGTACACTTTCCAATTCATTGAGGCTGGCTTCTATCTTAACCCCTTTGAGTTTTCCAAGCTGAAGAGCCCTAACTTGTGTGGCCTATCTTCATAAGAGAGGTGGTCCAACCCCTTGATCAATTTTGCCAACCTACTCTGAGCCTTTACTAGTTCTGTTTGATTATTTTTGAGATGCATGAACCAGAACATCACACAATATGCAAAGTACAGTGGCACCATGGTCCTATACGGAGGCACCATGGTCCTATACAGAGCCATGAAGACATTCTTAGCTTTGTTCTCCATTCCTTTTCATATAATCCCCAACAGTCATTTTCATTAGCAAGAACAACAAATTAAAGAAAAGTAAGCACGAGTTTCTTTGGTTTATCTTTGAGTTTCTGAGTCCCTGATTGCCCTAATTACCCAAACCTCAAGCCCCGGAAGCATTAACAGTCTTTATTACCTGATTCAATATCTGTGAGTTTGTGAGGAAGAAGCAGACATCCTTGTACCATGACTGAACGCTGTAAGTCAATTCAAGCTTATATTTTTATGGTCATTCATCTTTACAGGAGTCACTGCATATCGAAAGCAAGGATTTATATTTCTTGATCTTCAACTAGTCCTGCGGCTAAGTTGAGGATCATGATTTCAAAATCATTAAAAAAACAAAAAACAAGATTCATCTGTTTAGAAGAATGTGGTCCCATATTCAGAATGGAAAATAGACCTTGAAATAAGATATCAAGATGGTGGTATCTGATGGCAAAATGAGTTAGAATCTTCTCTATCTGGATTTTGGTTTGTGACTCTTTCTGCCCACCCCCCATCTCTCTTTTCTGGATTTATTTCCTGCTTATCTGCTTTGCATCTATCCATGTTCACATGAAAGTCTGGTGTGTTGTATCTGATCTTGTTCATCTCAGGTTTTCATAACAATATGTATTCAATGTTTTGATATTATGTCAATATGGCTTGCTAATAATAATTTAGCTATTAATTTAGATAAACCAGAGGCTTTATTTTTTGGTCAACATATGTTTCTCTCACTGGACGCATTTTCTTTGGGAACATTTCTGTCCCAGTCAATTCTGAAATAGGCAGCCCTAGAGTTACTCTAGATCAAGGGCCCGATATTCAGCGGTAGTGGTCAGAGCTTTTAAAGTGCAGTGAAGCCTGTCCAACATCCAGCAATGACTATCTGGTTTCACTAGTCAGCAAGTGTGCTATTCAGCCCCTCGTTGGATAGCTCCAGGAGCACTTTGTTTTGACCAGAGTCAGCCCTGGAATTAACTCGGCATCTATTCTCTGGTCCGTGGGGATATTCAGTGATACTATCTGGATAGTGACACTGAATATTGGGATTGCCAAGGATTAGGAGATTTGCAGGTGCTACAAACTGCAGAAATATCAGACCTCATGGGTTTACTCTTAGTCCCTATGTATAAATTTAGTTAAAGGTTCATTCTATACGGTAGGTTACACTTGCTGTGAAGGATAAGCCTATATAGGAGGTACTACATTTTTGTCCAGTATTGCAAACTTTGTGTTTACCTGCATTAGATTATTATACCTGCTAAGATAGAGGGCTCCTTGTGTCTTATTAGAGTTTAGTCTTGGAGAAAATGCAAAATGTTGCTGCCCACCTGATTACAGACTGAGGACTGGACAAAAGTATTATCTTAGTGCGGAGTCCTTGCGACCCGGGCAGTGCATGGCTTTTGTTTCTTCAAACCAAACTTTTTTCCCAATTTTCAGACAATTGTTTACGTTTGCTTCACCTATTTGTATATTTCTAGGTACACACTGTACGCACACAAGAAGATTTGAATGCAGCAATTGATGGTGTGTGTGTTATTTCATACATATATGTGGGTACAAGCAATTTGCACACACTTTACATTTTTAAGAGCCCAAACAAACCGAATGCACGCTCACGAGTGAACACTGTGCAGTTTAAGTTGAGATTCCTGTTCTTTAAAGTGTCTTGGAGTATGTTTTTGTATGCCTTTGCAACAATATTCCAAGCATATCAACTCATACAGAGGCAGAATGTTCTTCTCAGCTCTGTTCTCCAGTCCTTTTTAGTTATACCAGAATATACACTGCATAAAAGTACAGACGATGGCAAGCATGAGCATACTTTTCCATAACTCAGGTGTGGGCGTGTTACGGGGTGGAGTTTGTGTTTAAAAACATGAAGCCCTCTTTTTCAGTACACGACAGATCCATGGGGGAAATGGGATGACCAGGGGAAGACATTGACAAAGGGCTGCACTGAACCTGAAGCCTTTTATAAAACACATCAAAGGACTCTAGCAGATAGCTGTGTATATGCTGCACACCATCCATTAACCTTGTCCCGCATATTCAATAGTAGGTATCCATATGAGTGCCCCAACAGGCCATATTTATGAATTCTTGTGCCTTTGGAAATCTTTGCAGACCACCTCAGTGCGATCCAGGTAGTGTTGTAGTGGAATGAGGGTGAAGCGTGGGGATCCCTTCAACTACATGGAAAGTAGTGATATTCACTCCACTATCCATTATCCAGATAAATGTTGTCTTAAATTTATCCGGATATCTATGCAGAGAGCTAACTGAATATCGCCAGTCAGTGTATATATTCATCTCTGCTGACTTTCTGGATCACAAGTTTCAAAATTCACTAGGTTGCATCTACATTGGTAATGACATAAGCAGACAACCCAAAGCTCAGATGAATTCGTACTACTTAAACCTTGTGCATCTGCACTATCCCCTTCATAGACCTGATAAAGAGAGCATAACTCTCGAAAGCTTGTCAAAAATATATTAAATGAGTCCAATAAAAAAGTATCACCTGCAACATGTTTGTTGACCTCTGTGATTCCTTAAATTATTGTACATGAAATTCAAGCAAGTGTAGGTCTTAAGTCTCTTATGGCTCTGAGATATTTTCCATCTTCTAATTCTGCAATTAAAAATCATGGTGGTGGTGGTATACATTTATGTATGGATGTCTGTGCCGGGAGATAGTTATTGTCCCTCTGATAAGATCAGAGTTCCTCATTCTCCCGTTTCCCTGGACTGTAATTGACCTGTGCACAGTCTTTATTCTCACTCATTCTGTTGAAAGCTATCAGGCTGATACAGAAAACCCTTAGCGGGCCAGACAATGGGACATCCTCTGGATAAAGGTGTTGCTCTTGATATTCAACGGCACTATCCAGATAGTGCAGGGGCGGTCCATCGGCAGAGCAAGGGGGTGCTGGTGCAATTCAGGTAAGTGCTGTCACTTATCCGTTCAGCGTGATATTCAGCAGCCTTTATCCAAACATCGTAGGCTGTCATGAAAAACGTGTCTAAGCTGCAATGCAGATACGTGCTGGCTGAATTTCACACTGACCGGGTAAGTGCTGGTATTTATTCAGATTCCGCCGTTCAGCCTGGACATTCAGAGGACGTTCCTATAGAGATACTACCGCGGAATGTCCTGCTGAGGCTGATCGTTGTGGTGTTTGAATATTGGTCTTTTTGAAAACTAGACCCTGGGTGTCTTTATGAATGCCACAATTTGCCCTCTGCTTTCTCTTCCTATCTGTATCTGAGAGGGGTGGAAGTCAATGGGGGTAAAGTAAAACCAGCATTTGCTGTGTCTTACTTTAGCTGTGTGGGCTAACTGGGCGGCGGCTCAATATTGACACTGCATTGATAGCGATGGGTGTCATCCCAGAACACCGCCCTGACGCTAACTGGTTATCATTGCGGCGTGTAGCAGCAGCAGCAGCTACAGATATTCAGCAGCACGAATCGTGTTAGTGGCGCTAGATATCAAGCTCGGCGGCATGTACGTGGTTTCCACGTCTGCAAACCACGCAAATGCCTTGGAATACCACCCCCTTTGAGGCAAACTGAACAAATGACCTGCTTAAACCTATTCCAGTCCTATGCATTATATTACTGAAACAACCTGAATATTGGAAAAAAAAAAAAATTTCTTTCAGCAACAATGTTTTTATCTATTTCTTATATCCTAACAGTTCATGAACACTGAAACCATGGAAAATGTGAATTGGACATTGATCACAGGATTCATTATTCTGGGCTTCTCTAAACAACCTCACCTGCAGATCTTCATCTCTGCAATAGTTTTACCAGCCATCGTTATCTCTATCCTGGGAAACCTTTGGTTTTTAATATTAATGTTCTCTGACCATCGTCTCCACAAACCCATGTACTTCTTCCTCAGCAACCTGTCCTTCTTAGATATCTGCAATACCACAGTCTCTATCTCTACGATGCTTCAAAGCCTTTTCAAAGGAGAGCTCTTCATTTCCTTTTCTCTGTGTATGACACAGCTTTACTTTTTTACAGTTTCCTTAAGTACAGAATACTATCTTCTTGCTGTGATGGCCTATGATCGTTATGTGGCAATATGCAGACCCCTACAGTATCCACTCATCATGAACAAAAGGATTTGTATCATACTGGTGGCTGCTTCCTGGATAATTGGTAGTCTGGATAATGTTCCTGTAGTGGTTGTGTTATCTCGCTTCTCCTTTTGTGACTCCAATGAAGTTAACCATTTCTTCTGTGACCTCAACGCACTGTTAACCCTCTCCTGCACTGATACTGACAGCTTTGAAATTCTGCTACTCTCTGAAGGGGCATTTATGTCTCTCATCCCCTTTTTATTAACTTTGTCATCTTATATCTTTATCATTGCAGCCATCCTGAAAATCCGCTCTTCTGAAGGGAGACGCAAAGCCTTCTCCACCTGCTCCTCCCACCTCACTGTCGTTCTTCTGTTTTATGGGAGCATTCTTTGCACTTACCTGAGGCCAAATTCGATATATTCACCAGAACAAGATAAATTGTTTGCCTTTCTGTATACAGTACTCATTCCAGTGATAAATCCCTTAATATATAGCCTCAGAAATAAAGAAGTAAAAAATGCCCTGAGAAATCTCATGTTTGGAAAATAATATGAAAGGAAACAAATAAATATCATTGCCCTCTAAAACTCCCCTCGGATGCTCATTGTACCACATAGTATGTGTGTACTTTTCCTTGTACGATAGCACCTAAGTAGGTACCTCAAGTCTCTTAAAGAAGGTATCTTTATTACAGTCACCTAGTTTTGCAGCTTTCCAATGCATTGTGGATGGCTTCTATCTTATCCCCTCTGGGCTGCATATGTAATTTTCAAGACAGGACACATTTTTCTTTTTTAAGCTGTCACAGCTGATTGTGTTCCTGCCAACTAAAGGAAAAGTTATGAATGGCTAGAATTAAGTTCAGACAGACCCATTTCCATTTTTGATGCTTTAGGGTTAGACAGTATTGGTCCTATTTTATTTTTCGTTATTTTTTATAATTTAGTTTCTTTCCTAGATTGATGTTTGTTTTTTCTTGAACTTTTCTAGTGTGGACTTTTGCTTCACTTTCCTTTTATGAAAGTACAATTGCAGTTCCCTTAGTATTGTTTCTGATTATCATCTGGAAATGTCTAATAAATGAATATTAACCAAATATAAATACAAGCCTAAGTTTGTCTTGCTATTTTGTTAGCTTTTTAAAAAAATCATTAGTGATAAAAATGACCAGAGGGACTATCCTTCACAAGATCACATTTAAAATCATTAAACCCTTGATGAATCTCTAAGGTGTCCTTTTCTGAGTTTTGTTAAATAGTTAATGCATATTTCAGTGTGTGTTAACGGCTTCCATGGGCTCGCAGTAATTGTTACTGTGCAAGCAAGATAACTGTCATGCGCTGAAATGCTCATTAACCATAAATAACATTATCGGGCAGGATATAGGCAGGATTAGGGGAGAGAAAGGTTATCACTGCACATTGTGCTCAGCTCTGACATCAGTAATACGTGATAATTGCCATTGTTGCAGTTTGAATGGACATTTTGTAAAGGTGAACAGACAACCACGTTAAATATCAATAACCCTGCAAGCTAAATTGAAATATACATATCCAAATCCAAACTAGTGTCAAAAGTCATCTTAGAACCATGCCCCAATGGTCCTTTTTAAATTTTTAATTTTTAACATTGTGAATAGCACAAACTTCAATCTTCATTATATAAAATACCTGTCTGACACAACATCGTGTTTCAAACTAGGAAAATTATCAGGTCTGCATCAGGGTATGAATTGAATCACTAATCTGAAATCAGCCTATCTGCTTCCAAAAATAGTCATGTTATGCTGCACTCCATAATACTACTTCATGTTTTCACTCTCAGTGGCTTCCTCTCGGAGGGAGTGAAAGTATGAAGCCCCTGAGCATGAATGTTTGAAGGAGTTTTATGGAATACAGCACACTATACTATTTTGATTAGGTGACCACTATTTATTGTCTACCCTGTTATTTACTTATTTTATGTATTTATTTATTTAACAGGTTTTTATAACACTTATCCTGTACATCAAAACTTAAAACTGGTCATGTACTTTAAACAGGGACATTGATAACTTGGATTTTTCTGAGGCAATGGAGGATTAAGTGACTGTTGATATTGAACAAACGGATGCCAAAAGATCAATGATGTAAATTCTGCCCTTGATGTCATGCAGTGTGTGTGTGTGTGGGGGGGGGGGGGGTCCAAAAATAGAATAGGGCCCATTTGCATCTGCTCCTATATCTTTCAAAGTGTCCTTCCCCCGCTCTTTAAAGTGTGCTACTTGGGGGCCCATAATGTGAATTTCTGATACTGCACAAGATTAAAATGGCCACATATCCTACACCATCGATTGGGGTCAGTCTGAGATGGGAGTTCTGTCTTTGACATTTCTGAAGTTGCTTCACGTTTACTTGCTTTTCCCTTGATTTATGCCCTTTCCCTAGATATCCCCAAACTTTCTCTTATTTTGATAGCATTAGTGGTGCATATACATATGGACCTTTAGGGGATTGGTAAATATAGGGGTCACACAGGGTACTTATTTGTGCTCTCATGTGTGTACTACATGGTTAATGTGACCCCCACCACCCATCTCTTTGTACACTGGTGGCAGCTGAGAGTGTCCCTCGCCCATCCATACATGTTCACACCATTATTAGAGCTGTGACATGCAGCCCATAGGCACTTTCCCAAAGACCATGGAAGGCCATGTGTGAGAACATGTCTGCTGGATTCAAAAAAGGGGGTATGCTGTGTGTTTGGGAAGACTAGTTAGGGAATTCAGTAGATGAAAGGGCGAGGAACGAGAGACATCAGTGCGGATGTGAGATGGATCCTTGAAAAGACTAAAGACTACCAAAAAGATATCTATTTTTGCTTTATCGACTAAGCAAGGCTTTTGACTGTGTAAACCACAGAAACTCAAGGCCACATTAAGAAGCATGGGCATACCAGAACACTTGATTGTTCTCTTACATAATCTGTACATTGATCAAGAAGCAACAGTTCGAACGGAACAAAGAGAGACAGAATGGTTTAAAATAAGCAACGGTGTAAGACAAGGCTGCATACTTTCTCCCTACCTGTTTAATTTATATGCAGAACAAATCATCAGAGAAACAGGATTTTATGAAGACAACAGAGGTGTGAAGATTGATGGAAGACTCATCAACAACCTTCGCTATCCTGATGATACCACATTACCGGCTGAAAGTGAAGATGATCTGAAACATTTGCTTCTCACAATCAAAGAACATAGTCTCAAAATGGGCCTGCACCTTAATGTAAAGAAGACAAAGATCATGACAACTGGCATAATCAACAGGTTCATCGTTGAAGGAGAAGAAATTGAAATTGTGAACAACTTTAACCTACTTGGATCAACTATGAATAAAGAAGCAACAAGCAGTCAAGAAATCAGATGACACATTGCTCTTTGCAGAATGGCTATGAAAGACCTAGATAAGATTCTTAAGAGCAGAGATGTCTCTCTCCATGCAAAGATTTGACTTGTTCAAGCCATGGTATTTTCAATAACATCATATGGATGTGAAAGCTGGACAGTGAAAAAGATAGACAGGAAGAAAATTGATGCCTTTGAACTATGGTGCTGGCGGCAAATACTGTGTATACCATGGACTGCCCGAAGAACAAACCAGTCAGTACTAGAGGAGATCAACCCTAAGCTTTCTTTAGAAGCTCAGATGACAAGACTTCAACTTTTATACTTTGGACACATCATGCGAAGAGAGAGATCATTAGAGAAAGACATCATGCTTGGCAAGATAGAAGGTCAACGCAAAAGAGGAAGGGCAGCAATGAGATGGATCGAGACAATAACAGCAGCTACGGGTACCAGTCTGTCAACAATGAGCCGCCTGACTGAAGACCGAACATTATTTAGGATAGCTATCCAGAGGGTCGCCCTGAGTCGACTCTGACTCAACGGCACTTAACAACAACAACAACATACCGCTAATTCCAAAAAGATCACTTGTGGTTTACATTTGAAGAACAGTGAATTGTAGGCAGTTACAAATTCGTTTTATAGGGAACATGGTTAACTATGTAAAAAAGCTATGTAAGATAAGGTAAACAATAAAACAGTAAAACATTAAAACTGTTAACTTTAGACAGTATTGTGTGTCATTGTGCATCTAGTGGGTATTTATCAGGAATGTGTGTGCTAAGTGGGTGGTACTTAGGTAGGGTGTTGGGTTAACTTATGGAGCCAAAGTGTTGTGTGAAAAGGTATGTTATAAAGACAAGTAGGTATGTACTTTCCTTGTACGATAGCACCTAAGTAGGTACCTAAAATCTCTTAAATTTATTTATTATTTATTTATTTATTTACAGTCTCTTATATACCGCGCTATTCCACATCAGTGCGGTTCACATAGAACATTTAACATACTGTGGCACCGCAGACCAGCTGCAAGCAGAAGGGAAAGTTTTAAACACGGAAAAAAGAGATAAAGAACAGCTGCAGCGACAGGAGGAACCACATAGAGGGAGCCAGAGAGACCTCTGGAGGTCTGAAGAACCACGCCTTAAAGCCAATGACATAATTCCAGCCAACACCCAAGGCAGAAGGGGAGGAACTCCTTTTAAATGCTCAGTTGACTGGAGGAGAGACAGAGCAGGCGACAGAGCAGGCGAGAGAGCAGGAGACAGAGCAGCTGACAGAGCAGTCGGGAGAGCAGTCGAGGAGAGACAAGGAGACTGGCAAGGATACGTGCCAGAACACAGTCAAGGAGACTGGCAAAGAGACAAGCCAGAACACAGTCAAGGAGACTGGCAAGGAGACCTGTACAGCCAAAGAGGTTGGAGAAAAAGAGAAAGACAAAGAGGTTGGCAGACAGCTTCAGACAGACAAGGAGACTGTCAGGAAACTGTGCAGGAAGTTTCAACTCCTGAGCTACATGGATATCTGGAGAATCCAGGGAGAGGACTCCTGACCAAGGGAAACAGCCTAACCAGGTACAGGAATCTACTGTAAACATTTTAAAGAAGGGAGAGATAAATTCTCCAGGAGAGAAAGCTTTTATAAAGCTGCTGACCCTGAAGGCAATTGGACTATAAGAGAGAGACCCAGGCCTAAGTTTGATAAGAGCCTGAGGCCTACCTGTGTAGCAGATAATCTAGGACCTGCCAGGCCCAAACAGCAGCCTACACCTTTCAGAGAGCAACATGGAAGCAAAGGTAAATGCTATTTTTATAATGGTAATAGTTTGAATACTGTGACACAGAAAGGGGCAGACACTAGAGTCTGTTGTCCTCACAGAGGCCTGCCTGAAACAAGGTTCAAACCTGCACTTAATAAAAAGCTTAACAAAGAAAGTACTGTATGCAAGCGAAACTATCCTCAGCAGAGAAGTTTACAAATACAGGACTTACCTTGCAATGCTGATTACTGGCGTTTAATCCAAGCACTAAGCAGAGAGCCTGAAGGAAACCTCCCAAACTCTCTAAGCAGTGAACCGATGCAGGTAGAATACCAAGAGGATCCTTTAGACATTCCAATGGAAGTGAATTACTGCCTGTCAGAAAGAATTAAGCCCTAAGAGAGGCATAGCTGGGGTGAGCTAAGAATTGAATGTTATATTTCTTGTGCCTATACTGTGAAGATAACAGTGTTTTCAATGCTTATGTTTTCCTTTACCTGAAGCAAGGACATTTTCTTTTTATGTGCTGTTTTTGTACTCTGGGCTAAAGAACCTGTTTTGCAAAAGAGGGAAATAAAAGCTTTACCATTTCCCTAACTCGGACTATATTTTCTTTGGAGAGTTAGTTGTACAGAAGGCCACCAGGCCTACAGAAGCCTGGGCCCTGCATAAGAACCAACCTCCTCCCTAAACAAACTTTTCCCATCTCTGTCCACGCCCTTCTGTCGTGCCACGCCATCACCACTAGGGGGGCAGTGTGACAATACGCATTTCAAAAGAAGGTGTCTTATTATTAGTCACCTAGTTTTGCAGCTTTCCAATGCATTGTGGATGGCTTCTATCTTAACCCCTCTCAGTTTTCCAAGCAGAAGAGCCCTAACTTGTTTAGCCTATCTTAGAGAGGTGGCCCATCCCCTTTATCGATTTTTCCAACCTACTCTGAGCCTTTTCTAGCTCTGCTTGATTATTTTTGAGATGTATGAACTAGAACATCACACACAATGCAAAGTACAGAGGCACCATGATCCTATACAGAGGCACGACAAAATTCTCAGCTTTGTTCTCCATTCTTTTTCACATAATTCCCAACAGACTTTTAATTAGCAAGAAAAACAAATTAGAGAAAGGTAACCACAAGTTTCTTTGGTTTATCTTTGAGTTCCTGAGTCCCTGATTGCCCTAATTACCCAAACTTCAGTCCCCAGAAGCATTAGCAGTCTTTATTACTTGATTTGAAATCAGTGAGTTTGTGTGGAAGAAGCAGACATCTTTGTACCATGACTGAACGCTGTAAGTCAATTCAAGCTTGTATTTTGATGGTTATTCATCTTTACAGGAGTCACTGCATATCAAAAGCAGGTATTTATATTTTTTGATCTTCTACTAGTCCTGTGACTAAATTGAGGATCATGATTTCAAAATCATTTTTTTATCATAACAAAAAACAAGATTCATCTGTTTAAGGGAATGTGGTTCTGAGTGTAGAATGGAAAATGGACCTTGAAATGAATTATCAAGACTGTGGAATCTGATGGTAAAATAGGTTATGATCTTATCTATATGGCTTTTGTTTTTCGACTCTTTCTGCCCACCCCATCTCCATTTTATGTTTTATTCTCTCCTTTTCTGATTCACATCTGCCTATGTTCACATCAAAGTCTATCATGATGGACTTCTGATGATGTTCATCTCAGGATTCATAACAATATTTATTCAATAACTGATGTTATGTCAAGGTGACTTACTAATAATAATTCAGCCTTTACTTTAGGTAAAATAGAGGTTTTACTTCTTGGGCAACATTGTTTCTCTCTCATGTTTAGCATTTGCTTTGGTAACATTTCTGTCCCAATCAATTCTGAGGAATTGGAAAGTTCGGGCCCAATACTGAGTTAAGAGGGCTATGCACCACTTCGGCATTTAGCCACCCCTCCCCCCCCTCCCCGCTGACTTTTAACCCTGGATATTCAATGCGGGGTCATATGCAGCCCCAGCATTGAAGTTCTGGGATCACAAAACTGCCTTTCAGTCATAGTAGATAACCTAGCAGCAGCAATATTGCATATTACCCAGTTAGCTCTTGTGCATAAAGATAGGCAAGCTTTTTCCTCGCCTATCTTTTAGGCGCAGGTCGCTAACTAGGCAGCATGCAATATCGCTGCTGCCCCGTTATCAATTGCCATCACTTCTGTTCCTCCCCGGAACGCCCCTGATATGCTCCGATGCTAAGCAGTTAGCTTCGGGGCATGTAAGGGAGAAGAGAGTGGGGAGGAGCAAATTTCCCTGTCAACAGCAGTTACACAGTTTAGAGAGCTGTAAACCATCAGGCCCTTTGTGTTTACTTGCATCTGATTATTATACCTGCTAAGATATAGGGCTCCTTGTGTCTTAGGTTTTAGCCTTGGAAAAAATGCAAAATGTTGAGGACTGTACAAAAGTATTATTCTAGTGTGGAGCCCTTGCTACCTTGCAAGTTCATGGCTTTTGTTTCTTCAAAACAAACTTTTCCCCATTTTGAAAGACTTTTTCATGTTCATTTCACCTATTTGTATATTTTTCGGCACACCTTGTACGCACACAAGAAGATTTGTTTGCAGCAATGGATGGTGTGCATGTTATTTCATACATATATATGAGTACAAGCAATTTGCACACACTTTACATTTTTAGGAGCCCAAACAAACCGAATGCACGCTCACGAATGAACACTGTGCAGTTTAAGTTGAGATTCCTGTTCTTTAAAGCATTTTAGGGTATGGGTTTTTTTTATGCCTTTGCAACAAAAATCAGCTCATAGCAGAATGCTCATCTCAGTTCCCGTCTCCGTTCCTTTTCCAATACACTAGAATACACACTTCAGATGTGGCTTATAAAATAGCATTATGCATAAACGTACCGACAATGACAAACATGAGGCTACTTTTACATGTCTCGGGTATGGGCGACTTAAATGAAGTTTGGGTTTAAAAACATAAAGCCCTCTTTTACATAACAGCTCCATGGGGGGAAATAGGATGACCAGGTGAGGACGGTGACAAAGGGCTGCACTGAAACCAAAGCCAGAAGTCTGGCTTGAGAATTAAACTCGGGTCCTCCTCAGTGCAATATTCTATCACATCAGTCTATTTTCCAAAAGATTAATTTCTTAATTAAGATCATGGCATCCATTTTGAAAATTTGGGGATGGCTAATGGATACGTTTTGGCTGGACAATATACTGTCTGAACAAAGTCTATCCATTCAGAGGCTTTTGGTGCACAGGGCTTTAACTTAGCGATTTTCTGTTATTATCTTGCAAAGTTTATCCGTTTAGTTAAGACTCCATAAATTATTGTCCTGACATAATGGATAATTTATCCATTTAAGTTTAGGGCTTCACATTCAGTGATCCTACCAAAATGGTTAGGGCTTCTGAATACATCTAGACTCCGCGTATTCTAATGTGCTGATCAACCAGTTGAATATCCCCCACTCTCTTAATTTTCATATTTCTTGCAATGAATTCCATTGGATTTCTTTAGGGTTTTTTTTTTTTAACTATTCTGATGGTTTCATCCATGGCCAGATTTCTACACTAGAGGTGCAGGGGAGAAAAGAAGGTCCTCTAATCCTTTCTGCAGTTTCCTCTGCCCATGTCCTTAGCAGGAACACTGATGACAAAATTCAATGTGGGGTCTTCCCAGTCCCAGCCATGCCCTTTCTTCTCCTCTTGAAGGGCTTCCTGACATGAAACAGCCCTTTGCAAGATTTTGTTATCAGTGCTATTGCTGTTCTCTGGGACAGGACTGCTGAATTCCATATCATATCTTCATGTACTCCACAGTTCACCCTGTGCTCTCCCCTTCTATATCTGATACGGGTGGAAGTCACTGTGAAAATTAAAGGTTTTGTAGGTAGCACACATTGAGGATGGAAATCAACATGCAGTTGGCAGTTGGCAACAGTCTCGTGCTACCTGTTGGAGGCGTGAATAGCATGTCCTCAGCAGATAGCACAATGATTTGGAGCCTAACACACACCGGCAGCAATGCGGATGCTCTTAACACCATCCATTAAAGTGTCATTAAATGCACCCACACTAACTGCAGTACTGATGGTGCATGTGCACTGCCAGGCACTACGCTAACAGCGCTGTGCAGACATGGCCAACCAGCATCCCTATCCCACTCCTTTCTCTCCCCATCGTGCACTAACCAGATAGAGTGTCATTAGCTTCACATCTCTCTAGCATGCAAGCGAACTGTTGCATCGCCCATTAGTGTGCACTCAATCAGACATTAACAGCTACTGCAGCTTTGTAAACATGCTCCTAAGTGAACATAGGACGGTAGACAATTCTATACCAACAGCTATGGTACTTATAGATTTTGACAAACCAAATAAGTGTATTGCTTAAACCACTAATAGTCATATGTGTTATATTACTGGAACAACCTGTATATTGGAAAATAATAGTATTCTTTCAGCTGCAATGTTTATATTTCTTTCTTTACATCCCAACAGTTCATGAAAACTGAAACCATGGAGAAAGAGAATAGGACATCGGCCAAAGGATTCGTTATTCTGGGCTTCTCTAAACAATCTCACCAGCATATCTTCATTTATACAATAGTTCTACCAGCCTTCGTTATCTCCATCCTGGGAAACCTTGGGTTCTTAATATTAATGTTCTCTGACTGTCGCCTCCACAAACCCATGTACATCTTCCTCAGCAACCTGTCTTTCTTAGATATCTGTAACACCACAGTCACTCTCTCTACATTGCTGCAAACTCTTTTAAGAGGGGAAATCTTTATTTCCTTTCCCCTATGTATGACACAGCTTTACTATTTTTCAGTGTTTATAAGTATAGAATTCTACCTTCTGACGGCCATGGCCTATGATCGCTATGTGGCAATCTACAGACCCCTGCACTACCCACTCATGATGAATAAAAGAATCTGCATCTTATTGATGGCTCTTTCCTGGATTTCAGGTTGTCTGGATGAAGTTTCTCTAGAAGTTTCCATATCTCGGTTCTCCTTCTGTGGCTCCAATGAGATTGACCATTTTTTCTGTGATCCCAATGCACTTCTAAAACTCTCTTGCACTGATACTCAAAGCTTTGAAATACTAGTATTTTCTGAAGGGGTATTTGTGGCCCTCATCCCTTTTCTATTAACCTTCTCATCCTATGTCTTCATCATTGCAGCTGTTCGGAAAATCCGCTCTTCTAAAGGGAGACACAAAGCCTTCTCCACCTGCTCCTCCCACCTCACTGTCATTCTTCTGTTCTATGGGAGTATTATGTGCATCTATACAAGACCAAATTCAGTGGATTCACCAGAGCAAGACAAATTGTTTGCCCTTCTGTATACAGTACTCACTCCCATGATAAACCCATTAATTTATAGTTTGAGAAATCAAGAAGTAAAAAATGCTTTGAGAAAACTCATCTTTGGGAAATGATATGAAAGACAACAAACAAATGTCATTGCCATCTAAAATTCATCAAGTACCGTACAGACATAAAATGTTTGCTTTGTTAATTTTAGTGTCTTTTATGGGATTTTTTGTTTTATTCAATTTTTGTTCACTGTTGTCAGTGGTGCACACTAGGAACAATGGTGTGTTCTACTGTGCAACAATCCACACTGTTCTTCAGTAGTGCACCTACCGATGAACACTGCATGACAAAATCCTGAAAATGCACCAAATAATTAATACAGAACAATATAGCTGTTTCGTTGGTAGCTGGTTCTCTGGAACATTTTTATCTATTATCATAATGCCCTAATAAAGCTCTCCTGTGGTGATATAAACAACTTTGAAATACTAGTCCAACCTCTAGAGGCTTTTTCTTTCTTTATTATTTATTTAACACATTTTTATACCATTTTTCTACTAGTCAAAACAGTTTACAATGAACTGTGCGTGAACATTAAACTTTAGGTGCATTAACAGATACATAAAACTGTAGGTTTGTAGGTCTTCTTCCATTTCTCCTGGCCCTGTCATCCTACATCTTTATCACTAAAGTCATCCTAAACATTCACGTGGAGAGGCATTTTAGAAAGGGCAACCTGGGACATCTAAGCCATAATGTCTGAAATAAATCAGGCATATGCAGGTGCCGACACAATTCCACAAACGAGGCACTCTCAATATGGACGTCTGCAAGGGCATCTACATAGACATTCCCAGAAGAATATTTCAGATCCTGCATGTCGAGGGATAGTCTAATGGTTAGAGAAGTGGGCCTAGTACCAGAGAAGCCAGGGTTGAAATCCCACCGCTGCTATCATTGTGATTGTGCTGAGTACTGGGGATGATAGAGTGCTTTCTTCTTCACACCCTCCGGATGCTTTTCACCTCTCCAGTAATAGTTCAAGGTGAGTTACAATTAGGTATAATAGATATTTCTCTGTCCCCAGAGGGCTTACAATGCAAATTTGTACCTGAGGCAGTGAAGGGTTAAGTGATTTGCCTAAGGCCACAAGGAGTACCAGTGGGATTTGAACCCTGGTCTTTCTGTTCCCAGGCTCCTCCATGCCTCTGTGTAAGGGAATGTGGTTCTGTGAGCAGAATGGGAAACAGACAATTAAATGAGTTATTAAGGTTGTGGTATCTCATGGTAAAATGTGTTGCAAAGTTAGCCTACTGGACCATGGCTTTTGGCATGTGATTATTTCTCCCTTCTACTGTAGTTATTGCTTGCTTATCTGATTCATATCTGCCTCTGCTCTGATCAAAATTTGGTATATTGGACTTTTGATGATGTTCATCTCAGGTTTTCATAACAATATTTATTCAGTGTTCTGATGCTATGTTGAGATGGTGTACTAATAATACTAAAGTCATTAATTTAGTTAAAACAAAGGCATTATTTCTTGGTCAACATTTTTTTACTCCTACATGTTAAAACCCTCTGCCCAGTGTGCAGCGGCAACCAAGAAAGCAAATAGAATGCTAGGTATCATAAAGAAAGGGATGGAAAACAAAACAAAGGATATTATAATGCCTCTGTATCGTTCCATGGTACGACCGCACCTTGAATATTGTGTGCAGTTCTGGTCACCGTATCTTAAAAAGGACATAGCATTATTAGAAAAAGTACAGAGAAGAGCCAACAAAATGGTGAAGGGGATGGAAGGCTACTCCTATGAAGAGAGGCTACAAAGGTTGGGGCTCTTCAACCTGGAAAAGAGACGGCTGAGGGGAGATATGATAGAGGTCTATAAATTAATGAATGGAGTGGAGCAGGTAAACGTGGATCAAATTGTTTACACTATCAGAATATAGAAAGACTAGGGGACATGCAATGAAGCTACAGGGTAAACTATTTAAGACAAATAAGAGAAAATATTTTTTCACTCAATGTGTAATCAAACTCTGGAATTTGTTGCCGCAGGATGTGGTAAGGGTTGTTAGTGTAGCTGGGTTTAAAAAAGGTTTGGACAAGTTCCTGGAGGAAAGGTCCATAAACCACTATTAAAAAGGGACCCAGGATAATCAATGCTTGACACAGTACAAGCATTGTGGAACCTGTGTCTTTTGGGGATACTGCTAGGTACGTATGACCTAGATTGGCCACTGTTGGAAACAGGATACTGGGCTTGATGGACCTCGGTCTGACCCAGTATGGCATATTTTATGTTCTTATGTTCTTATGAGAGCATTTGCTTTGGTGACATTTATGTCCCAGTCAATTCTGAAGTTTGCTGCCTTAGGGTTACTTTAGAACAGGGGCCAACTATTTAAAGGTGGCAGTCAGAGATTTTTTTTTAAATTTATAAATATTAAAAAAAAAGATACAGCCAATATCCATCAACAATTAAAAAAAAGAAAACAGAATAGAAGATTAATAAAGCAATTTCAACATATCATTGCCACTTCATCCACAATCAACAGGGCAAAAAAAGTAATATCGCATGGACATATACAACAACAATGTAGAAACTGACGAGTAACCCACCAATAGCGGAAAACACACTATGGTTCCCCACCCTCAACCCTCGTTTTCCACTCACTTGAGAACTGAAGATCCAGAAGTTATTTAGGCTCTGTGAAAAAATAAGTTTTAGCCTCAAGACTAATATAATACAAACATGGACATTTTAACAGCCAAGTTCCCCCAAGATTTAAAGAGAAAATTCCAGCCTTGAATTGGAATGCTAAAAGACTCTCAAGGATCCATGTTGAATGATGCTAAAAATATCAAGAAAAAGTGGAAATAATATATAAAAAATATCAAGTAGACCAACAGCTGTTTCAGCCAAGACTTTGACTTTCATACTTTGGACACGACATGCAAAGAGAGAGACCATTAGAGAAAGAAATCATGCATGAAAATGTAGAAAGTCAACAAATAAGAGGAAGCCCAGCAATGAGATGGATCAATACAATAACAGCAGATGGCTCTATCAACAATGAGCCATCTGACTGAAGACCAAGCACAGTTTAGGACAACTATCCAGAGGCTTGCCATGAGCTGACACCAACTCAATAGCACATTTATTTTTTTTACATTCTCTTATATACCGCGCTATTCTGCATCAGTGCGGTTTACATTGAACAAACTGAAATTACATTGAACAGGGCATTATAACTTGGAGATAACTATTTTACAGGGAACATGGGCTATGGAGGGTTAAGTGGCTTGCCCAAGACCACAAGGAGCACCTGTGGGACTAGAAACCCCAGTCCTTCCGGCCCAAGGTTGCTGTCCTCTAGTGGGATTTGAACCCCCGACCTTCCGGCCTGAAGTACCTTGCCCCAACCACTAGGCCACTCCTCCCACATAACATCGAGAACATGTGTTTTATTGACTATAGCAAGGCTTTTGACTGTTTAAACCATGAGAAACTCTGGGCCACATTAAGAAACAAGGATATATCAGAACATTTGATAGTTCTCTTGCACAATCTTTACATTGATCAAGAAACAACAGCACAAACAGAACAAGAAGAAATAGAATGGTTTAAAATCAGAAAAGTGACGACAAAGCTGAATACCTTCCCACTACCTATTTCAAATGTATGCATAAGAAATCACCAGAGAACTAAGGCTGCATGAAGACAACCGAGATATGAAGTTTGGTGGAAGACTCATCAACAAACTTTGCTAGGCTGATGATACCACAACAATGTCCGAAAGTGAAGACGATGTGAAACATTTGCTTCTCAAGATCAAGGAACATAGTCCTAAAATGAGCCCATACAAAAACATAGACCTGACAACTGGCAACTTCATCATTGATAAAAAAGAAATTGACATAGTTAATAACTTTAATCTGTTTAGATCAATAATCAATAAAGAAACAACAAGCAGTCAAGAAATCTGATGATGTATTGCTCTTGGCAGAAGGGCTATGAAGGACCCTAGACAAGATTCTCAAGAGGAGAGATTTCACTTTCCATACAAAGATTCAACTTGTTCAAGCCATGGTATTTTTTATAACATCATATGGATGTGAAAGTTGGATAGTGAAAAAGATAGGAAGAAAATCAATGCCTTTAAGAACATAAAGAACAAAATCAAACAGAACCAAAGTGGAAAGTCTAAAGTATGTCCCAGCTATGACAAAGGGAAAAAGGTCAAACATTAGCTATCCTCTGTGAAAAATGGGCAGGCCTCAGTAAGGGGTGGAGGGGTATGCATTTACGAACTAATAACACGGCAGCCCCACAACTTAACTAACCCCCGCAATTTCAATCATAGGCCTCCAATCAAATATTGAATTGTTAAATGCATTTAAAATAACAATAAACTTAGTTGGAAAACACGAAGCCCAATGAAGAGGATGCCAAGGCTCTTGGTTGCAAACAGCTGATAAAACGCCCAAATGTCAAAAGGCATGAATCCTGCTCAATATGCTATAAAATAGCAAATAACATCAACTTGAGTTTTGCCTAGTTTTACTCAGGCTGGTTCAGGACACTCAATTAGCAAGAAACCCAAGCCTTTTCCAAAAAATGGCAATGCTCTTGCTGTTACCATGGGGCTTCATATGCCATTTCGAGTTTGGCATAGCTTGTAGTGTTTTAAGAACATAAAAGCATAAGAAATGCCATACTGGGTCAGACTAAGGTCCATCAAGCCCAGCTGGTGAAGAATACTATGTATACCATAGACTGCCTGAAGAACTAACCAGTCAGTACTAGAGGAGATCAAACCTAAGCTTTCTTTAGAAGCTCAAATGACAATACTTTGACTTTCATACTTTGGACACATCATGCAAAGAGAGAGACCATTAGTGAAAAACCTCATGCTTGGCAAGGTTGAAGGTCAACGCAAAAGAGGAAGGCCAACAATGAGATGGTTTGATTCAATAACAGCAGCTATGGGTGCCACTCTGTCAACAATGAGCCACCCGACTGAAGACCGAACACAGTTTAGGTCAATTATCCAGAGAGTCACCATGAGTCGACACCAACTCAATGGCACTTAACAACAACAACAGGTGCTACAAACTACACAAACCCTTTTAAATATTGGGTTCCAGGGATTTATGCTTAGACCCTATAGAAAAAAAAAACGTGGTTAAATGTTCATTCTAAATGTTACGTTCGCTGGAGAGGTTAAGCCCTATTCAGGAGTCAGTAAAGTTTTGCACAGAATTGAAAACTTTGATGCTGCCTTCTTTAGATCATTATATCTATTAATATGTAAGGCTCTTGGTTTTCTTAGAATGCAGCCTTGAAAAAATTACATGGGGGCATATTCAAAAGGAGCAACGCGGTTAGCAAACCTGCTAACTGCATTACTCTCGCTGTTGAGGATATTCAACAGCACACATCCAGTTTGCAGCGCTGAATATTCCCTGCAAGTGCTGCTGAATTTCCTGATACTATATGTATAGCATCGGGCCATTCGAGGGGTGGAGAAGGGGCAACACCAAAGTTTAGTTGGTCAGCGGTGATATTGAACTGCTAACCAGTTAATCCTAACCTGCTAAAATTAAGCCTGAAAAAGCTAGTTTAGCTATCTGGCCAGATGCTGAATACTGCTGCTAAGAGGATTGCTAAATCACTGTCCGAGCATTCAGGATACTGGTGGGATATGACCCCAACACTGAATGTCTGGGCATAATTTAAAGCTGTGTTGGCCAGTTGCTTCAATCATGCAGCCTGCTTTTGATGACTATGTCACCCACAAAATGTTGCTGTCCACTTGATTTCAGAAAAATATCACTCTAAGATTGGCGTCCTTGCTACTAGCAATTCAGTGTGTGCAGTAGAGGAGTGCATGGCCAAAGCAAAATTGTGGCTTTTGTTTGTTTAAACAAACTTTTCCTAATTTTCAAACAATTGTTTACGTTTGTTTCACCTATTTGTATATTTCAAGGCGCGCCTTGTATGCATCCAACTTTTTTATTTTGCAATTGATGGTGTGCATGTTATGTCATACGCATTTAGAAGCAATTTGCACACTAAAAGTATGATCACAAATGAACTCTGTGCAGTTTAAGTTGAGATTCCCGTTCTTTAAAGCATCTTAGGGTTAGTCTTTTCAAATTCTCCCTAATATTTGATGTATTCACTAGAACAAGACAAATTGTTTGCCCTTCTTTATACAGTATTTATCCCCTTGATAAACCCTTTAATTTATAGCCTAAGAAATCAAGAAGTAAAACGTGCTTTGAAAAATCTTATCTACAGAAAATAGCATGAAAAGAAACAAATGAATATTGTATCACTGTCTTCTAAAACTCCACTAGGATGCTCAGGTAGTCTGCAACCTTAGGGATGTGATTAAGGGGCCCCTTTACTAAAGATCACTGAAGTGCTTCATCTAATGTGCAAAAAGCACCAAAACTATGGCACATTAGGTGCAATGCCACTGTCAGGGGTGTGCAAAGAGTTGCATTAGGGCTGTTGCATTCAAACCCACCTATTGAGATGATATTAGATGAACCCGTGCTAATTGCATGGCACGCAGTTAATGTGCGGTGTTTAGCCCGTGCTAAGAGCAGAGAGCTCACCTTGGACACTCTCCACCCCTAACCCACTCACTCAAGTACCTAATGCAGACTGCAAGGTTAACATGCTCTCATGACCACACAATAACTGGCAATGTGTGTCCAAGGTGCGCATTTAGCACGCACAAGACACAAGTTGCCAGCTACTGTCCTTTAGTAAAAGTCCTCCTGAGTTTCAGAACTGCACCTATCTTTTCATTTTTGTAAGTGTCTCAGCAGATTGTAACAAGAGGCACTATCACTCACAAGTTCATACTTGAACTAATTAACCCCTCCATGAACCTCTACAGTGTCCTTTTACTAGAGTGTGTAATTATTATTATTATTATTATTACTAAGCATTTATAAAGCGATGCAACATACGAAGCGCTATACAAACATAAAAAGAGACAGTCCCTGCCCGTTAGAGCTCACAATCTAGTCAAGACAAAATATGAAATAAATTAGATAATACAAAGAACAATTAACAAGACAAGAACAAATGTTTATGGAGAGAACAAGAAAGGATGAGTTAGGAACAAAAAGCAATAGTGAAGAAATGGGATTTCAATTTGGATTTGAAGATGGCCAGGGAGGAGGCTTGGCGGACAGAGACAGGTAGAGAATTCCAGGAAAAGGGTGCAGCCAGTTGAAAGGAGCGAAGTCTAGAATTAGCAGTACGAGTAAAAGGCATAGATAAACGAAGACAATTAGATGAGCGGAGTAGGTGAGAGGGGGTGTGGGTAGAGATGAGGGATGAAAGGTAATGAGGGGCAGAAGAATGAATACATTTATAGGTTAGAAGGAGGAGTTTGAACTGGATATGGAAGTGGATGCAATTACTATGCAATTCAGCTCATAATAATGGCTTCCAGGGTCCACAGTAATTATTACCATGTAGACCGACAATAACCATACACTGAAACACATGCTAACTGTGCAACATGTTATGGGGAGGAGTCTTGGTGGAATTAGGGAAAAAAATGGTTAGTTCAGGCATTAATAGGGTGCGCTAATGGCTAATGTTGCAATTAGCGTGGCCACATCTACCACCCCTCTTGGAGAAAAATCATGTTGGGGCAAAAACATGCCATGCTTTAGTCAAAGGACTCCTAATTGTAGAAGTATGAATATCCAGTTATGTCACGCAGAGCTTTCACAATCTAGTTAGCAGCAATATTCAGAAACATCGCATGTGAGGACAGCCACTGACACAGAACAAACCGCACGTTCAAAGACAGCCTATAGTGATACTCATAGGTGCTAACCCGAGTGGACAGCGGGTCTTGCTAACCGGCTAAATCCTTTTGAACATCAGCCCTATAAAGCCAGCTATTGGCCTTTTTGTTTACACAGATTTAGTTGGTCACAAGGGGAGATTTTAACCCAACAGCTTTTACTGGTTAACTCCCAGTCAAGTTTTAGAAAATTGACCTCTTACTGTGCATAGGTTTCCGAAAGCTCACATTAAATCTAGGCATGGGCATTTAAACCCGTGCCTAGATTTCCAAAGAATGAGCATAAATTATAGCATTTAATAATGTACACACAGAAATGTCCATTCCACCCATGTACATGATAACAAAGAAAGTGCACAAGATCGGTGAAACGAGAGAAAATGAACACACAGAATAGCAAGCAGTTAAAGTATGCATGTCCGTGCCTGCACCGTGATTTAATATGTGCATACATGGTGCATCTCTTTAAACGGCTCTTTATGAAATTCGGTCCTCACATGTTCATATTAAGGCATCCCAGCACAGTTCGCTTTCTTGTCAGCATGCATATGAGAACCTTACAATCTTTCTAACATTTATTATATAGGTTTTATGTCAGTGAGAACATTATTATTAGTTTATTCATGGGGGGATATTCAACGGCGGTGGTTAGTGCTTCTAAAGTGCATAGCTGTCACCACTGAATGCTAAACTCAGGTCCCAATGCCATGGCAATTCAAAAAACTGGTTCATCACATAGCCCAGAGACTAATCAGGAAGCAGTGTCATTGAGCCACTGCCCGGTTAGTTCCTGCGGGTAAAGTAGGCCAGCCTTTGCCACCCTTAACTTTACCTGTGGGTTGCTAACTGGGCAGCGGCTGGATATTGCTACAGCGCACTTAGTGATGGGCGCCGCCTCCGCTCTGTCTTGATGCTAACCTTACCAGGGAATGTAGCAGCAGAACCCGCAGATATCCCGCAATACTAACCCTATAAGTGCCACTGAAGATCCCGCTAACAGACATTTACCCAGTTTGCAGGTCTGCAGTCCATCTAAATGCCCCTCCAATGTTCTTATATTACTGAGAAATTCAGAATATAGAACTTCAAGTTAATATTCCTAGGGCGGGTATATTCAAAGGGATTAATGTGGTTGGCAGACCTGCTATCCGTGTTAATCAGAAGGAGCAGGATATCCAGTGGAACATAGTCTTCTCTTACCACTGACTAACCTCTCTGCACACCCTGATGCTAACCGCATAGCACAGGGCATTCTGAGGACTGGTCAGAAGCTCTAAGCGATTAACTTAAAACAGCTAAAGGTAGGCCAAAAAATGGTTGGCCCAACTTTAATTGATTTAACTATCTGGCCAGAGGCTGAATATTGCCGCTGACAAATTAGCTAAAACGCTATTGAGATATTCAATGTTGATAGCCAGATATGCTGCTAGTATTGAATATCCAGGTCTAATTTAAAACGGTGCACACGAGCGCGTGCCATAGCCATTGAATAGAAACCTCATAGACCTTTATGAATCCTCTACTAAAGTCTTTTTCAGCACTCTGTGACAAGTGCTTGCTTTATATTTTTTCTTTGGCCTCTCACGAAGTAGCATTCAACTCAGCAATTAATAAAAGACCATTCTGTAAAGTCCAAAGAGCTCCATACTATAATCCTTTGATGCATATGTATACACTTTTCAATGTTTGACATTTTAGAACACTCAAGGCCACCACAAATGCCCATTGTCTTTGAAACTAAACATAATAGCATAAGAGAATCTATGCTGTGTCACATCAAGGCTCATGGAGTCCAGCATCCTATCTCCAACAATGGCCAAACTGTGTCACATGTACCCCTTGGATCCTACTGTTACACCATACTCATGTTTTTATATACTTTTATCTCAGAACCTCTGAGTTTTCCAAGCTGAAGAGGCTTAACGTGTTTAATCTTTTTCATGAAATAGGCGTTCCGTCTCCTCTATCATTTGTCAATTTTCTCTGAACCTTTCCTAATACAGTAACATAGTAAATGATGGCAGATAATGACAGTATGGTCCATCTAGTCTGCCCAATAAGGTGATAAGAGTGGTGCCTGCTATTCTATGCAGTTTACCCTCCTCATTGCTTTTGCTTAGGGTTGTACTTGCCACTCTGTGAAGGCCGCACCACTCTATTAGTTGAAGTATAAAAGTTATTTAAGTTTACTTTAATCCCACCCTCTTGCTATATGGGGATCCTCTGTGTCTGTCCCATTCCTGTTTGAATTCTATCACTGCTTTTGCCCAACCACCTCAATCAGGAGGACATTTCAGGCATCTGCTACCCTTTCTAAGCCCGCTCTGTCCTTTTTGAGATTCAGGAACCAGAGCACCACACAATACACAAGTGCAATGGCACCATACAGAGAAGCATAAGGACAATCTCAGTGTTGTTCTCCGTTCCTTTTCAAACAATGGATAACATCCTTTTTAATTTTTAGCAAGAAAAACAAGAGAAGGGTAAACAAAGTTTCTTTGGTTAATGTTTGAGTTTTTGTGATTGCTCTAATTACCAAGGCATCAGGTCCCAGAGGCTTTTGACAGTCTTTATTATCTGGCTGATTTGAAATCAGTAAGTTTTCGAGGTAGAAGTAGCCGTCTCTGTACCAGGATTGCACGCCGTAAGTCAATTGATATTTATATTTTTATGATTATTATTGTTTTTTAAGCAGCACAATTGGATTTCATTTTACTCAAATCTCACTGACTGACAGACTACATTTTGGCAAAAGAATTAATACTAATATGACTTTAACTAACATGTTAGTCTGGTTGGCAATGGGTAGAACATGCATGCTACATACAAGAGGTGTTATCCACATATAATTAAAAAGGTATATCTATTTCTCAATTACAGAAAATTGTGTTCTGAGAATTTTAATATACAGACTCCATGAAAGGCAGAATTCAAGTAGAATATATGTGGCAGATGTATTTTTAGACACGATGACCTCAGATCAGAAGTGTAGGGCAAATAAGAAATCAATACAGGATTCATTGCATATGAAAAGCAAAGATTTATAATTCTTGATCTCATTCCATTACTGTGACAAAATCAAGGAACACAATTTTAAAATACATTTTTATCATAACAGAAAACAAGTTTATCTAATGGTGCTTTGTTCTGCCTCAGAATGGAAAATGAAAGGAGTTCTCAAGAATGTGTCAGCTGATAGTAGAATGCTTCACAAAGTTACCCAACTGGACCATGACTTTTGTCTTGCGATTCTTTCTGCCCTCTCCATGTCCCTTCTAACTACTGTACGCGTATCTGATTCACTCCTGCATGTACTCACATCAAAATCTGGCTTGTTGGACTTCTGATGAGAGCCAGTGAAAGTTATCCTAAGAATATTTAGTTAACTGTTTCAAAGCTACATTGAGATGACTCACTAATAACAATTTGGTCATTAATTTAAGCCATAAAGAGGCACTGAATGTTCTTTGAGCAACATTTTTGCACAGTGTTGCACACAATGATTTTATGCACATTAGATTATTTTACAGGTGTATCCACAATTTGTTCCGCTAGTGTTATTATTAGAACAGTGGGTTGTAAACCAGGAAAGTCAGCATTCAGTTTCCAATGCTCCTAGACATATTTTGCAGGCCACGTAACTCTCCGTTGTTTCAAACACAAACCTATTGTAATCCCTGTGGGATAGCTAAAATGCTGCTATTCAGCCCCTCTGCCGACCCCGACTAACTTCCCCTTATTTTGTACAGTGAAGATAGACGGTGTAGGAAAAGGGGCTTTGCAGGGGCAAGCTAGGGCAGGCAATGGGCGGTCAGCAGCCCTAAACATACATGGCCAATTCCAATATTGGCCCTATATGTCCGGGGCCGGCAGCCTGAACTGCAAACTTATTCCACCTCAGGTTCCCCTAGTTTGTCGGAGATGGCCGGCCAGGGGTGAAGAAAAGGCAGGAGGGGGCAGAGGAGATTCCTCACCGCCCACCCTGTCCTTGGGAGGCCAGATCGGGGGTCGGTCTGTGGGGAATTAAGCATTCGTTTCCGTGGCCGGGGCCATGGCGCAGAGGCTCCATTCAGGAGCCCTGACTGAGTTATCCGGGGAAGGGCTGTATGTGCAGGCCAACCAGAATTGGGGTTCCGTCCTGCACGTACAGGCCTGGATGCAATTCTGATCCCATGGGGCATGATCCCGGCTCACTCTGTGCGTCCAGTTCTGACTGGGCACACAGAGGGCCAGCATGTCCAAAATGGAATCGGGCCCCTACCGAATGTAACTCCCTCTCCACTGGGTTTTGCCCCCCTTCCAGCAGCATGTAGACTGAGAACCTCAACTTTCTGATGACGCTGGGGTATAAGTAGACCTGGCACCTCCCACCAGCTCCAGTTTTGTGCTCAGTCTTTTAGCAGCTGGAAGGGGTTGCAGCAAACCAGGGATCTGGCTTACTGGAGAGACTTAGCTAGTACAGTTTCTTTGGCATTCTGTGCTAATTGGTTTATTTAATTTCCATATTTAATTTATTTTATCTGGTTTAGTCAGGCTTCTTTTTGGAGACTTCCCCCTCCCCCCTCCTCCGGTGGTGTGCTTGGGGGTGCGGTGAAGGAGACTCGCCTGCCAGTGTTCTCAGAGAAGACAGGAAGAAAGCGTTTACAAAAAGGGCTCGTTTCCTGCCAAGAACAGTTGGAGGTGACCCGTTGCTGTCCTTCCCACCTCGTCGCAGATGCCCTTTATATTTGATAAAATTTTCCCCTGATGAAGCTTGATAACAAAACGCTTATGGGGCGCAGATGTTAGGTGTTGGGGATGGTATCAGATCTTGTGACAATTGATGAGTGGAGGAGTGGCCTAGTGGTTGGGGCAAGGTACTTCAGGCCAGAAGGTCGGGGGTTCAAATCCCACTAGAGGACAGCAACCTTGGGCCGGAAGGCCTGGGGTTTCTAGTCCCACAGGTGCTCCTTGTGGCCTTGGGCAAGCCACTTAACCCTCCATAGGCCATGTTCCCTGTAAAATAGTTATCTCCAAGTTATAATGCCCTGTTCAATGTAATTTCAGTTTGTTCAATGTAAACCGCACTGATGCAGAATAGCGCGGTATATAAGAGAATATAAATAAATACATATAAGCTAAGTTTGCACATGATCTGGTTTTGCCTTGTGAACCATTTGAAGTGAGGTCATTGAGGCAATAGGGATTGTTTAGATAGCCGCTTCAATGCCTAATCTTTTGCCCATAAAAGTCTTAGACCTCCTATATTTTATATATTTATTGAAGTTCATATGAGATGTTTTGCCTATGAACTAATTATAATACATTTGTTTTCTGTGTTATTTTGATATATTTTCAGATATTTTTCACTCTGAGAAGAGACCGGTATATTCGGTTGAATCACAAATAATGGAAGGTCTACATTTCTTTTTAACCTGGGCCATGTTGGGTAGAAGTTATATGTCGACTAAAATGAAGCTATTTAAATATGATAAGACAGATCAATTCAAAACTGATTCCTCCCCAGACAGCACACAAATATTTAAAAAATATTTTTAAAATATGTCTTAGGAATTTAGGAAAATTGACTTTACCTAAAGTCGTGATCAGTGTCTACAGCTCTACGCAATCGTAGTGACTACAAAAATATGTATAAAACTGTGTACTTTGTCATTTTGAGGGAGGAGTGGCTCAGTGGTTGGGACAGGTTGCCTCAGGCCGGAAGGCTGGGGGGTTCAATTCCCGCATGGGGACAAGCAACTTCAGGCTGGAGGACTGGGGGTCTCTATGTTTATGTTTATTTTGAATTTGATATACCACTCAGGCCAGAGGCATTAGAGCGGTTTACAATACCATATCATTAAGGGAAAAAAGGAAAAGAACGCCATTTAAATGATAGGACAGAAAAGAGGACAGAGACAGTTAAACTGATAAGAGAAGAAGAGGAACATGGAACAGCGAGTTACCACAAAACAGCAGCATGTCACCCAGTCCAAATCATAACATCAATGCTACCTTCAGCAGCAGACACCCCGGACCAATGCCTTGGACAAGCCACTTAACCCTCCATTGCCTCAGATACACTTAAGGGTATGTTTACTAAACCGCCTTAAGGTTGCAGCGGTGGTATTATTGTGCAATAAGTGATGTTATCATGCAATAATGCAGTGTTAAGGCACACTAACACTGTGAAATCTGGGTCTGAAGGGTGGAGTAAGGCTTCCCAGAAGGTGGAGAGAAGGGGTAAAGGGGTGGAGAGTGGGTGGGGAGAGGCTCAAGGCACCCTAATGCTGTGAAATCTGGGTCTGAAAACTAATGCCAGTGAAACCCTCATGTTAGGCACATTTGCAGGAAAGAGAAACTATTTAAGACAGCAATGTGCAGCAAAGGCAGGGAAACCCATAAAAGTGATAGTAGTGATATATGTGCAGGAACCAAAAAGGCAAATAAACATATAAAATGACCAGAACCACATTTAAAATCCCAATAACCAAGCTGGCCAATAGTGATATTAATGATAAACATAAAGAAACACTACTGACAACACATAAAAATTAAGATATCATGTTTGGAAGGGTCTATGCTCTGTCCCCCTATAAAGTGAATGATCCCACATTGAAATAGCGCTGATCAGGGTTGCTGTCATTTCGATTGGGCAGGTTTGTTATGGCGTGCACATGTGCAGCAACAGCAGAGTGGGCACGTAGGAAAGGGCAACTGTACTGATGCTGTAAATGGGATACAGGGGTCTGCAGGCGGCACATGCTGTGGTCCAGCTGGGGTACAGTATGGACTAGGCAGATGCCTAGGTGGCATATAGGAATGCCAAAACTGTAAAACAACAAGACAACAACTGACGAGGGTCCAACATGGGCATGAGTGTGTGTCCAATAGTGTCATAGGGGATATTACCCAGCAGGTACCCCCAAGGGCACATAACATTGGCAGGCGGTGCCAGGGGGAGGGGGGGAAGCATGCATGTCCATGTCAGCAACCCTACCCGAGAACCCACACCATAGGCAGCTTCCTACCGGCACACTGGATGGCCTGGGACTGCGCACCACCAGCACCACCGGCATAATGGCATGGCAGCATGGTGGCGGAGGGGTGCTGGTGGCGGAAGGGGCAGTAGCAGTAGCATTTGCCCACAGCAGACCACAGCCAAGCCCCGTTTAGGTGGGTGTCATGCACTGCAACAGACAGGGTCTGTCTGACGAACAGTCATGGTATCCCCAGGGAATGATCTGTCCCTGTGGCAACAGTGTGGTGCAGTACACACAGCCAGTGTGTTCAGGAGCAGAAGGTCACAAGTTTAAATCCCAGCAGTGGCTCCTGCCAACCCTGTCCCCATATTTTACCCAGTACTAAACCATGGTAATAAAAATGGAACCTTTATTGCAGATAAAATAAACATGCCTGAAACACCTATATTTTACCCTACAGAGCACAGACACCATAAACATGTGCAATCCCTAGAGCAGAGTTTCCCAAATGCAGTCCTGGAGGGCCAAACACCATTCAGGTTTCATGCTGTCCCTAATAAATATGCCTGTGCTGCATTTGTATGCACCGCCCCCATTGTATGCAAATGTATCTCATGCATATTCATTATGGACAGCATGAAAAACTGAACAGTGTTTGGCCTACCAGGACCGGAGTTGGGAACCTCTGCCCTAGAGCAGCGGCCAACAGGGGCATAAACACCCACACCCACAGGCTCCACTATCCAAAGCCTCATGGAGAGTCAGGCTCTTGGGCCCTGCGCAGAGCAGCATCTCTCAATACTGGCACCTGCATACTTTAGCAATTCCGTCCTAAACTTGGGAACACGTTCCACATATATCAAAAGGTTGCTATGATTAATGTCAGCTAACAAATCCTAAGTTAAAAACAATTTGTTGATAGAGATTCATCATAGCAACCTTTCTGATATCTGTGGAGTGTGTTTCAGGTACTGATTCTGACAGTGTTTACCACCCCGGGGAGTGACCCTAACAGTATTGAGTACCATAGCAATGCCCGCACTGTGCCCAGGACTGGCGTGGCGGCCAGGGCTGCCACAAACCTCTATATTTGCACAAAGCTGGCATAGGTGTGGGAGTGTGTCTATCCAGTGTGTCGTGGCTGCCTACACCTTACTGAGCCCACATTGCTTACACTGTTTCCAGTGTTAGCCTGCCAATGTGCATAATGAAGAGCAAGGTACTGTGGGTATGTCCCGGACAGGGTGGCATGGGCAGGATGCATTTACACAGGGTATAGGGCAATGGCTGGGACATTGTAGTGCCCAACCACCACCTGCATGGACAGGGTGGCCACAGCATGTCATGCTGGGAGGTCACTCTCACCCTGACTGAGCAGTGACCATGGCGTGGCACCGCATGGTTGACGGAGCAGTGACCACAGCATGGCACCGCATGACCCCCGTAGCGCTATACAGTATTTCTCTCAAGTGATATTTATGGGTTCTCTTTTCTGGGACCCAATCACTGATCTACCTGCGTGGTGTGTGTGCCGACATCCCAATTTTGGGTGCACACAGTTCCTCCAGGAACATGCACTATGCACTATGTACTAGCTAGCAGACTGTCTGCAGTTAGCATCTGTATGGCTGCACCATCTTGCAGGGTGCAGCAGGTGCACACTGACTGCCCTCTGCTGGTGAATGTCAAATTGTAGTGGGGGCATCTGAGCTGACTGGGCCCACTACCTATCTTCCAGTGGCCCTGTCCCAAGTGCAGATCTTCAGCAGCTGTCTGTTCACCACCAGGACTGTGTGACAGGGGACTGGGGTTTGTGGTGACTGTGTGAGGACTAGGGTTGCTGGTCCCACAGCTTGTCCTCATGTACCTCCACTGCCCCCCTTGCAAAGGGTGAGAGTGTGGGTCTGTTGGGGGCAGATCATGTCCCCCACCCTGACCCAGAGAGGGCGGTTTGCTAAGTACATTGTCACCATGTGAGCCCTGACACACCCCTGCTCCTTAAACAGGTGACCATAGCAAGCACAATGGATATGCACTATGTTGTGTGCATCATGGTCCACAAGGGCCAGACATGACTGGCAATTACAAATGGACACAAAGACCTTCTAAAGGTGTCTACAACAAATACCTGTCACACACTGGCACTGATGGAGACCTGCAGCACAGTCCACCTCAACCAACCCGGGTACTGCGGACCTGGTGCTGGCCACTCCACCTCACCCTCAGGATGAGCACTGAACATGCATATTGGCAAGGCCTGTGGGTACTCTGTGCCAGTAACACACACGGTCATTCCCCCCTACCAAACTGACATGCTGTAGAGGTGCATACCCCATCTGGTGAGCAGATGTAGACTGCTGTTCTGCATGTGAATTGCATTATGGGTACTGCTGGTTCTATCCTATCCTGGTAGCCACAGCAGACAGTTTTATGGTGATGTGCACTCTTTCTGTAGCCAGCCATTGGTATGATAACTCCCATAGTGATGTAGCACAATGGTTAATGCAATGACTTCAGTAGCAGAAGTCATGGATTCGATTCCTCTCTGTTCCCCTTTTTTTATGGCTGTCCTACACAACTATGTTTAATTCGTGCAAAAGTCATATCTGTGCAGATATTTGCTGCTGCCACATTATACCCTCATCACTGTTGCCATCATCCTTCTGTCCATCTATGTATGTGCCAGCTGTGTGGCGTCCTGCCCTAATGTGCAGGCTGCTACCCCATGTCCTGCACTGGCACACTTTTCTGCATTGCGGCTCTTCATGCTTGCCTCTCCTGTGTCTGCTCTGCATGGCACTGCCCTCCTCTGTCCTCCTGTCATTGCACTTATTTATTTATTTTATTTATTTACAGTCTCTTTTATACCACGCTATTCAACATCAGTGCGGTTTATATGACAACATAAAGGTTATATGATGCCGGAATCTGTTCCGCATTTACAAAGAACAGGTGCTTAAACTTGGTTAAACCGAGGAAACTATTTATATATAGGCATCACATCAAGTCGAATCAAAGAGTATTCATAGTGCATTGGAACTAGAAGGGGGAGCGGTTAATGGTGCCACCTTATCTTGCCACCTCTTGTGGACACGTATCACCATCCTCTGCCACTGGTAATGTACACTGTCATTGTTGCACTGTACATTACCATCACCCTGTACATCGGTATAGCTGCCCCCGATATGTTTGCCCACTTTACCTGCTGCCACATGGGCTGCAAGCAGATTTGGCTGGTCCATGAGCTCCATCATCTACTTCCTTCCATCACTTGTTCATTACCTTTCCTTGTGGTCTGTGCAGTGTTATGGTTACATCTGTTTTTGAGCCATACATTTCATGCTTGTGACTTTGGGGCAGCTTTGTGCCCCTGGGCACCATCTCTTGTGTCACCTTGGCATCCTTGGGGCATCTTTCGTGGCACCTTAGGTTTGACCAGCTTATGGAGCGCCTTATATGCTGCCTTGGAGGGTGCCAACCTTTCCTGCCGCCCTCTGGGGCACATTATGACCTGCCTTGGATGACGTGGTGCTTTATGATGTGCCTTCTGGTGCGCCCTAAAAGGTGCATTAGGTTGCGGCACTGGGGTGAGGCTTTTTTGGCTGGCAGTGCACATTGTTGGGATGTGTCTGACTGTTACAAGCAGGAAAAGGGATTGCCTCAGACAGTCTTTTAACTGAGCCCACTGAGGGATCAAACTCATGACCACTGTATCAGCAGTCAATGTATTAACCATTATGCTACACCTCTGTTGCTGTGATTGCAGGTCAGTGCGCCTAATTAAGGCTAATGCGCGTTAACGTGCCACGGCTTCCTCTATCACGCTTTAACAGACTTTATCGCGTGATAACCCAAAATGCTACCTTAAGACCGGAACGCCCACTACCTTATATGGCATTCGTCACAGTAAGACTGCAACTAAAGCCGGTAACATTAAGACAGTTTAGTAAACATACCCCTTAGATAGTGATCCCTTCGGGGAAAAGGGAATAAAAAGTACCTGTTAGTATACATGTAAACCGCACTGATTCTAAATAGCGCGGTATAAATAAATAAATAAATAAATAAATACTTACTTACTTTTCTTAGGCACTCCTAAAGAAGATGATTTTGATTCCCTTTGACTTGTACCTATTTATATATTTGAATGTATTTTCAAACCACTTTTCTTCTCAAAACTCAGAAAACAAATGAACAGTGTTTGTCTCTAACACTCTTATTTTTATAACTGATGAATCAAACAAGTCTGTGCAAAACTTTGGTTCAAGTCTGGACAAGTGTTATTCACTGCACGTATGTGCACGATGCGTTGCTGCTGGTATGAAAACTTGTAAAAACTTGCACATGAACGTAGCACACCACAAAGCAGATAGGTACTGACGTACTCGGGAGTCGCTTCACTGCTCCATCCCTTTGAAATGGAAAAAAGTTTAAAAGAATTGTTGAACCCATACATTATTTATTCTATCAATTTTTATATTTATGCTTTTAAAAAGGAGTTGACCCTTTTTAACCTCCTTGTTTTTAATTTGGTGATTTTCAGTCATCTCAGTATCGCTGGAGAACTTTGGAATGATATGCTTCTCGCAAGTTTCCTTTGTATATGAAGCCTCCTTTCCTTTGCTAGTTTTGTCTCCTGTCATAAGAAGGTATATTAAACTTTACCAATTGGTCATATGGTCTTTAAACGACAGGTACTTAAACAATTTTATGAAATATAATTTATATATATATAAGTAATTTCTATGTCTATTATAAGTATTGCAATGCAATGTGTGCCTTTGAGTCAGTCCTGACTCCTGGTGACCCAGAAGCTCCTGGGTTTTCTTGGCAGTGTCACCAGAAGTAGATTGCCAGGCCCTTCTTCTGAGGCAATGGAGGGTTAAGTGACTTGCCCAAGGCCACAAGGAGTGCTAGTGGGACTTGAACCCTGGTTGCTTGTTTACCAAGCCAGTGTTCTAACCACTAGGCTACTCCTACACTCCATTATAAGTATTATGTACACACAATCTGTGTTAGGTGTAATAATACATTTACAGAACGCCTAAATGTTGATGATGATGATCTTCCTAAATGGGGTCCACTCACATGGACCCCCCCATTTACATCTCATGCACCCCCAATCTTTTTTCTCGCTGACATGGACCACCTGCAAGTCGAAATAGACCCTTGGGGTCCATATAGACCACTTTGGGAACCATTGTTTTTTCTATTTATTTTTCCATGCAATTAACTCCATTAGATATCTTTCAGATTATTTTAACTAATTTGATGTTTTTGTTTTGACTCTAGAAGTCCATAGATGTCTAGGTCCACTTCCTCTCCCAGTTGCACAACCATGTAAATGCCTTTGAATATCAGGCCCACTGATAACAGAATTCAGTGTTGGATTTGCCCAGGCCCAGCAGTGCGCCACCTTCTTCTCTGAAAAGCTTACTGTTCCATAGCAGAGAGGGAGCGTGATGCTTCCAGACATGCACAAGCCCTGTGGAGAATTTTGCTATTAGGATTGCTGACAAGCACAGTGGCACCAGGTCCTAAATGAGGTTTGCAACAGAGACAATAAAGAAGTATAAGGGGTGAAGTACTTTTCTTCACGAAAGAAGAGTGAGACTTTGGCTTGATTGTTTCTAATGATCTTAAAAGTAGTTAAACAGGTAGAAAAGGTGAGAGTGAAAGCCAGAAGGTTGATTGGGTGCATAGGGAGAGGAATTGCTAACAGGAAAGAGAAGGTAATAGTGTCTTTATAGAAGTCTTTGGTGAGAAGTCATTTTGAGTATTGTGTGCAATTCTGGAGACCACACTTTTAAAAGGATGTAAAGAGGATTGAATCGGTGCAGAATGTGACTACCAAAAGATCAATGAGCTTTATTATAAGGTACGTGACAAACTTAAAGATCTCAGTACACTAGAGGAAAGGCAGGATACAGGAGATATGATAGAGATGTTTAAATACCTTCATGGCATAAATGCACAGGAGGAGAGCTTCCTTCAATTGAAAGCAAGCTCTAGTATGAGGGGACATGGGATGAGGGTGAACGGGTATAGATTCAGGAGTAATATATTTCTTTATGGAAAGAGTAGTAGATGCATGGAATAGTCTCCCAGTGGAGGTAGTAGAGACAAGGACGGTATATGAAATCAAGAAAACATGGGATAAACACAGAAAATCTCTAAAGTATAGGAGGGCAGACTGGAGAGGCCATATGATCATTTGTCAAGATTATATATATCAGATTTTGGCCCCAGAGGCTTTTACCTATATTGCCTATGTCAAAATGAGGGCCTGGTTTTGGTTGTGGTATGCGATAATTTGCTTTGTGATTCCCTAAAGTATTTTGTATGTATTTTAAGCAAATATGGAGTCATATATGGATCTCAGATATTTTCCATATATGGAAGGTAATACATTCTAAATCTACATTTAAAAATCATGGTACAAAGCTGGTGATGGTGGTGATGTGCATGTATGGGGGTCTCTATGGAGAGATAGCTTGTGTCTCTGAGGAGATCAGAGATCAGTGTTCTTTCATTTCCCTGCTGAAAACTGTATCTTCACATACTCTACAATTGACCTTTGCTTCTCCCTTCCCATGTGTAGGGGGTGAAAAGTGATGTGAAAAAAGGTGGACACTGGATGACAGACAGTGCAAACCAGTAGGCACAGTTCCTATAAACTGTGAGGTAAACTGGATGAGTGTGTGCTACTTAAACCACCGAAAGCGGTGTATAATAGACTATTAGAACCACCTGTACGTGGGACTACGAATATTACTGTTTTAGCTCTGATGCTCTTATCTTGGTCTTAATATCTCAGCAGATCTTGAACACCGAAACCATGGAGAAAGAGAACAGGACATCGACCGTAGGATTCATTATTCTGGGCTTCTCTAAACAACCTCACCAGAAGATCTTCATTTGTGCAATAGTATTACCAGCCTTCATTATATCTGTCCTGGGAAACTTTGGGTTCTTAATATTACTGTGCTCTGACCGTCGTCTTCACAAGCCCATGTACTTCTTCCTCAGCAATTTGTCCTTCTTAGATATCTGTAACACCACAGTCACTCTCTCCACAATGGGGCAAAGCCTTTTGAAGGGGGAAATCTTTATTTCCTTTCCCCTATGTATGACACAGCTTTATTTTTTTGCAGTGTTTATAAGTACAGAATTCTATCTTCTCACTGCCATGGCCTATGATCGGTATGTGGCGATCTGCAAACCCCTGCACTACCCACTCATGATGAACAAAAGGATTTGTTTCTTACTGATGGCTGCTTCCTGGATCTTAGCCTGTCTGGATGAAATACCCATAGAAGTTTTCATATCTCAGTACTCGTATTGCAGCTCTAATGAGATTAACCATTTCTTTTGTGATGGGAATTCACTGCTAAAACTCTCCTGCACTGATACCCATAACTTTTTAATACTAATGCTTTCTGAAGGACCATTTGTGGCTGTCCTTCCCTTTCTGTTAACTCTATCGTCTTACATCTTTATCATTGCAGCCATCCTGAAAATCCGCTCTTCTGAAGGGAGGCGTAAAGCCTTCTCCACCTGCTCTTCCCATCTCACTGTTGTTATTCTGTTCTATGGCACCATTTTGTGCACTTACATGAGGCCAAACTCACTGTATTCACCAGAGCAAGACAAGATGTTTGCCCTTCTGTATACAGTTCTCATTCCCATGATAAATCCCTTAATATATAGCCTGAGAAATCAAGAAGTACAAAATGCACTGAGAAATCTCATCCGCAGAAAATAATATAAAAACTAATAAATGCGTTTCATTGACATCTAAAACCCCAACAGGATGCTTATCAAATCATGTAATGGGTAAGGAGAAAATTAAGTTCTATGAGACCCCTGCACATGTTTGGAGTTTTAGAATCATTGAGCCCGATATTCAAATGGATTAATGCGATTAGCAGACTGCTGACTGCGTTAATATCCTTGGCCATGAAATTTAGCAGCACTAATGTGGTAAGGGCCGCGGAATATCCACGGGTGTTTTCGCTGTATGCCCCAATGCTAGGCACTGAGGATCAGAGCATTCTGGGGATGAAGTGTGGATGGCGCCCACTGATAACCCAGCAGTGGTGATATTGAGCCCCTGACCAGTTATTGCAATGAGGTGAAAGTTGTGCGCAGTAATACTGTCTTAACGTTTGCCGCTGAAGCTAACCAGGTTGTAGCTCAATACCGGTGCTGACCAGTTAGCTTCACGGCAATCTGAGCAACCCAGCTATTAAGTGCTGAAGCTCCAATAAGGCCTGTAATTATTGCCTAAAGTTCAGTGGCCACTTTAAAACAGCCAGCTGCCACCACTGAATATCGGGCCTTTTGGATTTAGCTCATAATTTCCTCAGAAGTTCAACTCAAGTTACTTTCATGTACCACTGATATTTTCCTATCCTGGAGAGCTTCTTATATAGACTAGTATCCGAGGCAATGGAAAGTTAAGTGACTTACCCAAGATCATAAGGAGTAACAGTGGGATTCAAAGCAAGCATTCATTACTATTAGCCCACTGCTCATGGTCTACTCCTCGCTTTGCCATTTTTTTTTTTTTAACAGGTGACTTTCTTATATAGATTAATGTTTGTTTTTGTCTTTTCCAGAAAGTTAATAAAGTCCTACGTTTTTTGTGATGTGATTCTTTTTTTAAATTATTTATTTATGCAATTTTATAATAATACAAGAACGATTCTTGATAGAAAAAGAACAGGCAGATATATCCACATAGAATCAATTAAGGCGATACATATCAATAGGCAAACACTAAGCTTGATTCCCACCAGCCCCCAAAACCCAGGGAAAGTATACACAATACAAAGGAAACATATTCCAATAGAAATATGACAGAGGCAACCCAAGCAGATCGAAGGAGTTACATTATTTCACTAGCTATCTCACCCTACAATTACAGGGCTTGATTGCAGGCTTGATAGTCTGCAATATGATGACGGCCATGTCAGAGGAAAAATGCCCACTCTGCCCCCTCACCTGCCAAATTACATCCATAATCTCTCCATAAACCAGTGACTCCTCCATAAGTAAGCACTCAGTCAGTTACACCATCTGAGCCACATGTGATTCCATGTATGCTATTTTTGGTCTGCAATATAAGAGATTATTCCAAGACTGCCCCACAAGCACACACCAGGAAATGGGTAAATGGTCATTCTGCTAGTACACCCATGGTCCGCAATGTGTGTGTACATGTATCATGGCCTGTCCTTGGACTGCATAAATCACATATGTAAGACATGAACCAGTTGAACCAGCAGCATAGCAAGGCAGTGCAATATTCAGACCTAACAAGATGTCCCTCTCCCACACCTGTTCAACATACTTTGTCAGACTAGTAAGGCAGAGAGCCTGCAGAGATCTAAGAACACAAAGGGAACGCCAACTCATGCCCTTCTACATGCTGACAATGACCACATATCTACCCATGGCTGGATGAACCCACATGACTGCTCTGTGGCTCCAAACCCATGGCCAATGTGTACTGTATATGAAAGAAAACCAGCCTGCATGTCCAGGTGTGTTAACTTTATCCCATATTTCAAGAAATGTATCAGCATATGCAACCTTCAATCATTTTGTCCAGCAAGAGTCCATCACACTCAGCTGAATTTGCAGAGCAGGCTAATAACACTGGCACACTGAGTGGGCATTGACAATGGTAGAACATCAAAGGAAACCTAAGGGGTAGGTAAGAATGCCACCCCGCGCCACTTTTGCACAGTGGGGTCATGTATGTGTGTGTGTCTCCAGAGTAGGGTGAGCATCAGCAATGCACTGTGCATGCATGTGGTGCTTGTGCATACAACATGCTACAGGTCAGATATTCAGCAACCCCACATATTGTATGAGATCCCAGTTACAAGCAGGAGGTTCATTTTCAGTGGCTGTGACGATATAACGCATTCCCAGTTACACCATCATCCAGGCCCATCCCCACAGCGTCCCCCTACACTTACCTCCCAGCATGACACTGCTGTGCAGCTCCTAAATCCACCCTTCTGAAGGGAGACGCAAGGCCTTCTCCGTAAGGATGAAAAAGTAGAGAGGTATGAAAAACTCCATTCTGTAATTCAGTAAGCTTATGATTTTCTTGATACAGATCTCTGCTGATTAGATGAACTTTGGTAACAATGACAGTCACTCATGAGTTTAGCTTAATTTTATTTATTTATTTATTTATTTATTTATTTATTTAAAAGCTTTTCTATACTGCCCCTTTCAGAGATCAAGGGCAGTTTACAATGAACAAAACAGATATATTAAACTTTAAACATGGGAGTAACATGAGAACTAATCATGACATATTTACAGTGAACATTTTTACAGAGAGCATATTTTATATTATTTACATATATTCTCTATCTGAGTCTGTGTATTTACCAGGGTATCTTGAGTTAACTAATGTGTTTTGAGATCTGCATATTGGTTGCAGGTAAATATTAAAAAGGAGAGTAGAAAGAGCAGACCCTTGTGTTACACCTTGCTTTTGTTTGTAAGGTCAAGAGGTCTGATGACCAAGCTTAACTTGTTGGGTGCGATCAGAAAAATATGAATGGGACCATTAGAACACCACGCCTTGAATCCCTATTTGGTGTAGTCTCTTAAGAAGTAAATTGTGGCTAACACTATCAAATGCCGATGCAATGTCCAAAAATACAAGGACAAAAGCTTGCTTAGGATTATCTAGACAGAAACATAGAAAAATGATGACAGAAAAAGACCACATGCCTATCTAGTCTGTCCTTCCATATCAACAACTACAACAGTCCCCTTTTTTCCTTTAGAGATCCTCTTTGTTTGTCCCTGCTTTTTTGAATTCAGATACTGTCCTCATCTCTACCACATCCAGGGCCGGCCCGTCCATTGAGCAAGAATGTTTTTTGCACAGGGCCCCGCGTTTCAGGGGGCCCCGCGCAAAAAATATTCTACATCAGGACAAATTGATAAAAAAAAAAGCAAACCGCCTGCTGCTGCTGCTGCCGCCGTTGCTGTGGCAGCGGCAGAATCAAGCATCCCACCGCTCAAGCGTCCCGCCACAGGGCCCTCCCTCCCTACCCGGCAAAGCCTCCCAGCAACATCAGCTTCGGACAGAGTCCCAAAGCACGGGCTTTCAGAGCCACGAAGGGAGAGCTTCTCTGACCTCTCGCGGCTCTGTTAAGCCCGCCGGGGCTGATGGGAAACTCTCGCGGCTCTGAAAGCCCACGCTTTGGGACTCTGTCCGAAGCTGATGTTTCTGGGAGGCTTTGCCGGGTAGGGGGGGCCCGCGGTGGGACGCTTGAGCGGCGGGACACTTGATTCTGCCGCTGCCATGGCGGCAGCGGCAGCAGCAGCCGGTTTGCTTTTTTTTAAAAACTATTTGGCCTGATGGGAGGAGGGGGGTTAGGACTGGTAATGGGCTATGGGGGGGGGAGCTAAGACTGGAAGTGGGCTGATGGGGGGGGGTTAGGACTAGTAATAGGTAATGGGGGGCTAGGATTTGAAATGGGGGGTAGGACTGGTAATGGGCTGATCGGGGCTAAGACTGGAAATGGGCTGATGGGGTTAGAACTGGAGGCGGATGGGGGGTAGGACTGGAAATGGGCTTATGGGGGGGCTAAGACTGGAAATGGGCTGATGGAGGGTTAGAACTGGAGGCTGATGGGGGGCTAAGACTGGAAATGGGCTGATGGGGGGTTAGGACTGGTAATGGGCTATGGGGGGGGCTAAGACTAAAAATGGGCTGATGGGGTTAGGACTGGAAACGGGCTGATTGGGGTATAGGACTAGAAATGGGCTATGGGGGGCTAGGACGTGAAATGGGCTGAGGGGGGGGTTAGGACTGGAAATGGGCTATGGGGAGGCTAAGACTAAAAATGGGCTGAGGGGGGGTTAGGACTGGTAATGGGCTATGGGGAGGCTAAGACTAAAAATGGGCTGATGGGGGGCTAGGACTGGAAGTGGGCTGATGGGGGGGTTAGGACTAGTAATGGGCTATGGGGGGCTAGGACTGGAAATGGGCTGATGGGGGGGCTTAGGACTGGTAATGGGCTGATGTGGGGCTTAGGACTGGTAATGGGCTATGGGGGGGCTAGGACTGGTAATAGGCTGGGGGGGCTAGGACTGGGAATGGGCTGAGTGGAAGGAGGGCTCGAACTGCAAATAGCTGATGGGGACGGGGGCTTGGAATGGAAATGGGCTGAGTGGAAGGGGGGCTTGAACTGCAAATAGCTGATGGGGAGGAGGGCTTGGAATGGAAATGGGCTGTGAGGGGAGGGAGCTAGGACTGGAAAAGGGCTGAGTGGGGGGGGGTAGGACAGGAAATGGGCTGATGTAGAGGCTATGATAGGACTGGAAATGGGCTTTTGGGGGGTGCTAAGATTGGAAATAGGCTGTGGTGGGGGCTTGGATTGAAATGGACTCATGGAGGGGCTAGAACTGGAAGTAGGCTCATGGGGGGCTTGGATTGGAAATGGACTGAGTGGAGGGGAGCTAGGATTTGACATGGGCTGATGGTGGGTCTAGGAAAGGACTAGAAATGGGCTGATGGGGGGCTGGGATTGGAAATGAGCTGATGGAGGGACTCGGATAGGACTGGAAATGGATGGGGGAGTTAGGACTGGAAATGGGCTGATGGTGGGGCTAGGATAGGACTGGAAATGGGCTTATGGGGGCTAGGACTGGAAATGGGCTTATGGGGGGCTAGAACTGGAAATGGGCTGATCCGGGGACTAGAAGGGAGCGGATGTTGGGTGGGGCTAGAACTAGAAGGGAGCTGATGTTGGGGGAGGATAAGAATGGGATGGAGCTTGGAGAGGGGAAAAATATTTTGTGTGGGAGGGAAGACAAATCTACATAAGAACATAAGAACATAAGATATGCCATACTGGGTCAGACCAAGGTCCATCATGCCCAGTATCCTGTTTCCAACAGTGGCCAATCTAGGCCATATGTACTGTGGTAATGAGGCTTCTGACAAGCATAGAAAAAGGGCTGGTTTTAAAACTTTTTCTTCTGAGCTAAAGCATGGCTCAGGCAGGCATTCATTTAAATCAGCACCTAGAGAGAAAAGCCACATGATTGAGAGTGCTGAGTATAGACCACACCCTGCCTCCATGGATACACAGAGTGCAAATGAGAAACACCTGGGGGATGGGGCAAGGAAACGGGTCTCACACTAAAACATTTAAGCTCTCAGGATCAAAGGCAGAGAGAGAGAGAAGCAGGGAGAGAAGCAGAGGAAGGAACAGAAGGAGCAGAGTCAAGATGGGAGTCTTGGACAAGGCAGACATGGGAGTCACGGCAGAGAGGCAAGAAGCCAAACCCTAGAGCAGCGATGGCGAACCTATGGCACGCGTGCCAGCTGTGGCACGCGAAGGCCTTGCAGCTGGCACGCGGGAAGGTCCGCAAGTAAAATTTAAAAAAAAAAAAAAGCTGTCTTCTCCCGCTGCCGGGGCCGCCGCGGCAGAATTGAGTGTGCCGCGGGGCCCCCCCTGCCCAGCACAGAAGTTCCCATCAGCCCCCGCGGGCTTAACAGAGCTGCGAAAGGGAAACTAATCCCTTCGCGCTCTGAAAGCCGGTGCGTGTCACTGTGAGCTGCGACGAGAGAGCGGATAGAGGGGGAGGGCAGGCTGTGCTGGGCAGGGGGGGGCCCGCGGCACACTCGATTCTATGGGGGGGGCTAGGACAGGAAATGGGCTGATGGGGAGGGGTTAGGACTTGAGGTGGGTTGATGGGGTTAGGACTGGTAATGGGCTGTGGGCTGTTGGGGGGTTAGAACTGGTAATGGGCTATGGGGGGTTAAGACTGGTAATGGGCTGTTGGCTGATGGGGGCTGTCTGGTAATGGGCTATGGGGGGGTTAGGACTGATAATGGGCTATGGGGGGGGGGGCTAGGACAGGAAATGGGCTGATAGGGAGGGGTTAGGACTTGAGGTGGGCTGATGGGGTTAGGACTGGTAATGGGCTGTGGGCTGATGGGGGGGTTAGGACTGGCAATGGGCTATGGGGGGCTGACTGGAAATGGGTTGATGGGGTTAGGACTGGACGTGGGTTGATGGGGGGGCTAGGACTGGTATTGGGTTGGGGGGTTGCTAGGACTGGAAATGGGCTGATGGGGGGCTAGGACTGGAAATGGGCTGATGCAGGGACTAGAAGGGAATGGATGCTGGGTGAGGCTGGAACTAGAAGGGAGCTGATGTTGGGGGAGGATTAGAATGGGATGGGGCTGGGAGAGTAAAATGGAGAGGGGAAAAATATTTTGTGTGGGAGGGATAAAAAATCTACAATTGGACGGGTATTGGGAGAGTAAGTGGGGATTGAGGATGGAGGGGTAAAATTTGAGTGGATGAAATAGGAATGAGGAAAGAGCAAAAGGAGAAAGATTAGTATGTTAAAGCGGATGTAGAGAGAGAGAATGGAAAATAAAAACTAGAACAGAGAAGAAAGGACAAATGGACAGCAGATGATGGAGAGTTAGCAGAAAACATGAAGAAACCAGAAGAAAGTGGCTGGAGCAATTGCAACTGAAAAAAAATGCACAAAAGGTAGAAAGATATCTCTTTGACAAGTTATCAGCATGCATGCAACAACAAACATCACATTAATTTTTTTCATGTATAGATTCTTTGGGAATACACACCGAGTCCTGACACAGTTAACAGTTTTAAGAAGTTTATCTTTTTTTAACTCAGGATACATTTGACATGTTATGTGAATAATACATTTAAAATATATTGTGTAACTGAATCAAATTCTTCCTAAATTCATTAAATTGAATGAAATCATTAAAACATTATAAATTGCCAATAAATTGAAATGAAAACCAAAGGATTGTGAATCAAATTGATTCTCTGACAATACAAAGATTCCAACCTTTACAAATGATGTTACATAGTTCAGGCAACTTTATAAAGAGTTTTTAGATACTAAAATCTTGTTGTTAAGGTTTAATTGACGTGCTGGCACTTTGAGGAAATTCTTTGGTTTTGTGCGGCAGTTTGGGCACTCGGGCTCAAAAAGGTTAGCCATCACTGCCCTAGAGAGTCCCGGCAGATTGGACAGTCTAGGAGAGAAAGACTGAGGAGCCTGACCAGAGGCTCTGGAGAATGGCAGAGAAAGTCTGAGCTTCGGCACAGAAGGGATTCTAACAGCAGCTCTTCTACCAGAGACAGCTGTACAGAGTTTGCAAGCCCTTGTGAAGGTAGGAACCCAAACTCTGGGAGAATTGTAGAGTACAGCTCAGATAGCAGTGAGGCTGCTGAGAATTCAGGAGGAGAGATTTATCCTTCTAGAAAGTCTGAGAGAAAGTCTGTTCCTAAAAGCCAGGGAAGACAGCAGAAACCTGTGAGTGTCTTGCCCAGAAATACAAAGCCATGCAGCTCATATAGGAAGCCTGAAGGGAGAAAAGGGAATCCTTGGGTTGAAATGTTTAAGTTAATGCAACGATTGAAACCTGATTGTGCAAATAAAGATCCAGAGCTGTTTCAGGGTGAAACTGAAGACATGGAGATAGAGTTAACTGGATTGGAGCAGGATACAGAGTCTCTAATGGATTGCTCAACAGCTTATGTTTCATAAGGGGAAAAGCTGAATTGCTAGCCAAAGAGAAAATTCAGAACTGTGATAAATGCTCTGAGGTTTTTGAATGCTGAAAGCAAAAGGAAAGGATTACAAATGTGTTTTTGCTTAACACTGTTTGAAGCATTAGTCCTGTATGCTGAAGAAAGCTACTTGAGTTCATTATTGTTTCTGTTATACCTTGTTCATGTTCTAAAGAAGATTTACTTTGCTAAAGTCTGATGATACAAAAGAAAATTAATACATTTCCTGTGAATTGCCTAAAACTACTCGGACTGCTTATTAACCACAACTAAAAATTCCCAGCAGCATTTGCTCTGGTAATAAGTCAGTTTAACAAGAACAGTTGGCACGCAGTGCTCTTTTATAGGCAACCGCCTAGATAGGGTGCAGCGCCACAGTACCTAGCAGTTTCCCCAAGAAACACAGGTTCTACAATGCTTGTACTGGGTCAAGCATCGATATCCTGGGTCCCTTCTTAATAATGGTTTATGGACCTTTCCTCCAGGAACTTGTCCAAACCTTTTTTAAACCCAGCTACACTAACAGCCTTTACTACATCCTCCGGTAACAAATTCCAGAGTTTGATTACACGTTGAGTGAAAAAATATTTTCTTTTATTAGTCTTAAATAGTTTACCCTGTAGCTTCATTGCATGTCCCCTAGTCTTTCTATATTATGATAAGGTAAACAATTGATCTACGCTTACCCGTTCCACTCCGTTCATTAATTTGTAGACTTCTATCATATCTCCCCTCAGCCATCTCTTTTCCAGGTTAAAGAGCCCTAACCTTTTTAGCCTTTCTTCATAGGAGTATCCTTCCATCCCCTTTACCATTTTGGTGGCTCTTCTCTGAACCTTTTCTAAAATCGCTATATCCTTTTTAAGATACGGTGACCAGAATTGCACACAATATTCAAGGTGCGGTCTCACCATGGAACGATATAGAGGCATTATAATATCTTTTGTTATATTTTCCATTCCTTTCCTTATCATACCTAGCATTCTATTTGCTCTCTTGGCCGCCGTTGAACACTGGGCCGATATGGGGAGAGTAAGTGGGGATTGAGGATGGAGGGGTGAAATTTGAGTGGATGAAATAGGAATGATGAAATATCAAAAGGAGAATGATTAGTATGTTAAAGCAGATGTAGAGAGAGAATGGAAAAAAAAACTAAAAGAGAGAAGAAAGGACAAATGGACAGCAGACGATGGAGAGTTAGAAGAAGACATGAAGAAACCAGAAGAAAGTGGCTGGAGCAATTGCAACTGAAAAAAAATGCACAAAAGGTAGAAAAATATCTCTTTATTTTGAATTTATTAATTGGAATATGTCAGCTCTGGTAAATGTGCATCATTGACGTCTGCGCTTTGTTTAGAACAAGAGGAAATTAATTTATAGTTTTATTTCTACAGTGTTGTTGTACATTCCAAGTTTGGATTTGGAGTTCCCAGTTTAATTATTGTCTTCCTATTTCTAAATTGTGATTCCTTGTTTGGTGATGGTCTATGTTCTGCTTGTGTAATTGAGCTGAGGTATTCTGTTTATGTAATTCCTATTTGACATTGCCACTTGTTCTCTTTCCCCAGTAGGTCATGCATTGTTATTCTCTGAAATGTATTGGTTTAATATTTGCAGTGTTTCCTTTTGATAGGTAGGGTATGGTGCTTTGTGAGTCCTGGTAGTGCTGTTAGGATACGGCGCGTTTGCTATGGGTTCTAAATGGGCAGTGTTTGTAGTAGTTTCTAATGTGCCTGGCGGTTGGCACTGGATTATAGTAATGTAGAAATCTTTTAGTCTTTCTTTATCCATACACTCATTAAGAGGCATGTTTACTAAAAGTTAGTGTATGGTAACATTATGCAAATATTTATACAAATGAGGTCCCTTATGCAAATGAGGCCCCGCACCGAGTCTCCGTACATGGCCCCACACCCCCCCTTGGGATGCCCCTGACCACATCCACTGGGAGACTATTCCACGGATCCACCACTCTTTTCGTAAAGAAATATTTCCTCATATCACTCCTGAATCTATCCCCTTTCACCCTCATCCCATGTCCCCTTGTAGCAGTACTCGCTTTCAATCAGAAGAGGCTCTCCCCCTGTGCATTTATACCATGGAGGTATTTAAACCTCTCAATCATATCACTTCTATCCCGCCTTTCCTCTAATGTGTACATATTAAGATCCTTAAGTCTGTCCACATATGCTTTATAATGAAAACCACTAGCCATTTTAGTAGCCACCTTCAGTACTGACTCCATCCTGTTTATATCCTTTTGAAGGTGTGGTCTCCAAAATTGCACATAATACTTCAATTGAGGCCACACCAAAGACTTATACAGAGGCGCTACCACCTCCTTTTTTCTGCTAGCCTTTCCTCTCTGTATGCACCCGAGCATCCTTCTAGCTTTTGCTGTTGCCTTTTCTACCTGTTTAGCCACTTTAAGATCATCAGACACAACCATGCCTAGGTCTCTCTCTTCTTTAGTGGACAAAAATACTAAACCCCCTATACTATATTGCTCCCTTGGATTGCTGCAGCCCAAATGCATTTTTTAACATTAAGTCCCAGCTGCCAAATTCTATACCATTCTTCAAGCATAGCTAGATCCCTCCTCATGTTATCTACACTTTCCTGGGTGTCTACTCTATTGCAGATTTTGGTATCATCCGCAAAGAGGCAAACCTTACCTGACAGCCCTTCTGCTATATCATTAACAAAGATGTTAAAAAGAATCGGACCAAGAACAGATCCCTGGAGCACACCACTGGCAACTTCCTTCTCCTCAGAGTGAGCTCCATTTACCTGTACTCTTTGTCGCCTCCCACTCAACCAATTTCTAACTCAAACTGTAACCTAGGGTGCTCAGTTTGTTTATATGTCACCTGTGAGGAATGGTGTCAAAGGCTTTACTGCAATCTAAATACACCACATCTAGGGCTCTTCCTCGGTCCAACTCCCTGGTCACCCAGTCAGAGAAATCAATCAGATTTGTCTGACAAGACCTGTCTCTGGTGAATACATGCTGCCTCGGATCCTGTAATCCGCTGGACTCCAGAAACCTCACTGTTTTCTCTGTCAGCAACGTTTCCAATAATTTACTCACCACCGAAGTTAAACTAACCGGCCTGTAGTTTTCAACCACATCCTTACTTCCACTTTTGTGTAAAGGCACCACATGAGCCTCTCTCCAGTCCTTTGGCACCACTCCCGACTCCAACGAGGCATTGAAAAGGTCAGTCAGTGGAGCTGCTAGAACGTCCTCAAGTTCCCTCAGTATTCCTCAAATCAATATATCATATAGGGAAAGTAGAAGAGTCCCAGCCCCATGAAACAGTCTAAATCCATAAGGATGATTGTCCAAAGGGGAACTTATATTCATATTATCCTGAATTTAGGTTTGAATGATTTTTTCAATAATTTTGGTCAGGAACGGGGAGACTGGATTTATGCCTATATGAATTTGGGTTTTCTTTATCCAATGAGTTATGTTTTAATATTGGCCGGATTATTGAGTGCTTGAGTACTGATGGTATCATGCCTTGTCTCAGTGATTGGTGAACTAAATTGAGGATGAATTGTAAAAGTTCCTCCTGAGTCATTTTTAGCCATATTACTGGGCAAGGGTCAAGACTAGTTGTAGTAGCGTTAATTTGTGAGATTATATTTTTAAGTTGCTTTTGGTCGATCGTGTGAAATGTTTGCCATTCTACAGAAGACAATAGTCCTGTCTCAGGGTAAAAGTTTGTCTCAGTAATGGGCATTTCAGTTTCTTCATGTCATGGAAAGCAAGGACCTGTAATTTGATGATGTACGTATTAATTTCTGTATTAGGTTTCTGAGTGACGGATTGATGATTTTGAATAATTTCCTTGGTCAATTGAGAGATTTGGTGAGAATCTCAGTATGATAATCTTTCTTTCTGCTATTAATAGTGTCATTGTAGTATTTCAATGTTTCCATGTAATGTGCTTTGCCATGTATAGATTTCGTAGTCTTCCAAATCCACTCTGTCTTCCTTAAGGCTTGCTTTAAATTTCTTAGATCATGAGAATACCGGTTCTGAGAATATTTTTGTCTCAGGCTTTGGTTTGGTATAGGAGCAGAGGCGGCATTTGAGATTGTGGTGTTCGAGTTTGTTAAAAGAGCATCTAGGTCAGCTAAAGGGTAGTCTATATGCAGGAGGATTTCATTTAGGAAATCTTCCTTTTTGAAAAGATTTGCATTGTCTGGTATATGAGTCTTTGTTGTTTGCTGCTGGTATGGGGAGTTGGGCTGGCAAATTAAATTATATTAAATAGTGGTCCATCCAGGGACTTTGAGGTGCTTGTGGAGGTGAACATAGATAATGCTGTCAAATATTATTGGGCAGAAATACTAAATAAAGAGTGTTACCTTTGATACGTTTAGGGGCCTACACAACCTGCTGATAATCTATATTAGACATAGAGTTGAGAAAAGCCGTAGACTGTGATGGAAGGTTAAAATCTCCCAATACTGTAAGTGGATTTTTTAATGAAGAGAGACTGACAGTTTCTAGAATTGTGGAAAGGTTATCTGGGTTGAGATTTGGTGGTTTGTGTATCAGGCATAAAGATAGGTTTTATTTTCTATAATGAGGGTGTCTATCCTATCTACATTCTTAGTAGTGTGGAGAGAGGCTTTGAGTTCATTTTTTATTATTATGAGAACCTCACCCCATCTCCCTGTAATCCTGGGACAATGGAATAGATCATATTCAGAGGTATTTAGTCGGTTTAGTAATACTGTGTCTGTAATGCAAATGCCTTTGGACTAATTACACAGGTACACTACCAAAAAACTGCCTCCAGTTTTGCAACTGATTCCTATAGATTTTGGGGTGCTGAATCCAGGAAAAATAGCCAAAATGTTCCATCACGTCACGTTTTCTTGCAAAATTAGATTTCTTACCCATATAAGGAATGTTCACATAATTTCTTTTTAGCCGACTGCAGTTTATTTTCTTGGCCCAAAATAGAGGTTGTAATGGTTAATTAACTAGAAACACTCCCTCATGATTTTTTAGAGTGTTTTGTATTCATTTTATACATTAACAGGACAATTGGGAGGCGGGGGGCTAAATGCAGTACTCGCGCTGGCGCATGTTCTTTCCTGTTCACCTCGCCTCATTCGCTCGCTCAAACACGGTGGTTGCGACATGAACGTTCCTGTCAAATTTCAGTTTCTTGCAAGTTCATTATTACCTTTTGTTTGCTCAGTCGTAATCCAGCTTTATTCCGAAGTGGTTCACTACAGTTGTAGTTTGCAGTGCTGTGTATTTGTGATGGCTCACAGAGCCAGAGGTTGCGTCAACTCTCCGGACAGTTTTTGTTTTATTTGTGGGGAATATACCGTGAAAAAGCGGCAGAGGAACATTTCTGCATTTATTTAAAAAGTATATTTCGCCTATTTCGGTTTGAAGTTGGGCGATCAAGACAAACCGTGGGCTCCTCACAAAGTGTGCAAGACATGTGAGGAAGATCTACGCTTATGGATGAAAGGTAAAAAACAAGCATTTCGTTTCGGAATACCTATGATGTGGCGTGAACAAAGAGACCACAGCAGTGACTGCTATTTTTGCTCTTGCATTGTGAAGGGATACAACTTAAAAAATAAGAACGTAATAAGTTACCCCAACCTTCCCTCAGCAATTAGGCCTATGCCTCATAGCAACGAAGTACCTGTGCCTGAACCACCAAAATCTTTGGATCATTTTTGTGTGGACGGTTCTGATCATGATGAGACTCATCAGATGGCTTTTCCCGATGAGTCCAGTACTTCCGAGTTTGAAACTGAACCAGATCTGAAACCTGAACTTTTCTCTCAAGCTGAATTGAATGATTTAGGCCGGGATTTAGGACTCCCAAAAGATGCTGCCCAACTGCTAGGTTCTCGGCTTAAACAGAAAAATCTATTGTCACCAGGAACAACTTTTTATTGGTACCGCAACCGCGAGACACAATTTTTGAAGTATTTCAGCAAAGAGGAAGATTTGGTATTTTGCAACGATATATACGGAGTGATGGAAAAGTTTAAACTCAAGTATGATCCTGCTGAATGGCGGCTGTTCATTGATTCGTCAAAAGACAGCATAAAAGGTGTTCTTCTTCATAATGGCAACACATTCGCTTCAGTTCCTATTGCTCACTCTATTATTCTCCAAGAAAAATACGAGAATTTGGCCCTGATTCTTCAGAAGATTCGTTATGATGAGCATAAGTGGATGATTTGTGGAGACTATAAAATTCTATTCATGCTATTAGGGCAGCAATCCGGTTTCACCAAATATCCCTGCTTCCTTTGCTTGTGGGATAGCTGGGCCCGCGACCTACACTGGGGGAAAAAAGACTGGCCAATTCGGGAGTATTTGAGACCCGGTGAGAAAAATGTTCTTCATGAGAGCTTGGTACCTCGTGATAAAATTCTATTACCACCTCTCCACATTAAGTTGGGTCTCATTAAGCAATTCATCAAGTCCCTTCCAAAAGATGGTGAGTGCTTTCGGTACTTTTGCTCAAAGTTCCCCTGACTTTCTGAAGCAAAGCTAAAGGAAGGAGTGTTTGTTGGCCCTGATATAAGGAAACTCATTTCAGATGGAGCATTTGCTGAAACGATGTCTGAGAAGGAAAAAGAAGCCTGGGATTCCTTCAAGGATGTTGTTCTCAAATTCTTGGGGAACAGGCGGGATGAGAACTATAAGGATATTGTTGCCAGGATGCTCAATGCCTTCAAAGAACAAGGCTGTAACATGAGCCTGAAAGTCCATTTCTTGCACTCCCATGTGAACTACTTTCCTGAAAACTTGGGGGCGTACAGTGAAGAACAAGGTGAAAGGTTTCACCAGGACATCAAGGACGCAGAGAGAAGGTACCAAGGAAGATGGAACACCACTATGATGGCTGATTTCTGCTGGTTGCTGCTACGGGAAACCCCAGATGAAAAATACGCCAAGCAGCGCACCAAGAGAAGCATTCGGGGGAAGAAGAAACGGGCCCACCAGGAGATTGATTGACCCAAGAATGACTTTAAAATCTAAACTGTGTTGACAAATATCGTGTTTTTACTAAACTTTGAAATAAAAATTTGCTAGTTATTACCACAGTGTCGGATCTCATTTATTAGAATTTTATTTTCACACCATCGGGTGTTTGTCTTCATGTATTGCAATGGTGCGGTTTGCGTTTTCTATTCTTACATACATACCTGTACAACATTTTTTGCACATTTCTTTGCTTTGCTTTGTGTCTAACCTCGCTCTTATATGCTCAATGTTTGTGCACATGTATGTGGCTGTTTTAAGTGCAGACAATTTTGCTACCATCACAGTGTGTTTTGTTGACATTACTTATGTGCTGCCTTGTTACAATTTTCTTTATTCTTATTTGAATAACTACTAAACAATTAGTATAAAGAATTCATCCAAGAAACTTTTATCTCAATCGCACTCAATCTGAAACGTTCACCTCAAACTGCTAACCCAATGTAGCAAAAAATCTGTACGTGATGGAGCAAATTGGTTACCAGATTTGGATTCAGCGCACCAAAAAACGTAAAAATCAATCGAAACATTAGAGGCAGTTTAAAAAAATATTTTTTTAGTGTACCTGTGTTATTAATAAGATCTATTATTACAGGAATTTTGTTCCTTATGGATCTTGAATTGAAAAGGTAGCATTTAAGCAGGGTAGGGTTGGGTGTGGAATGGTAGTGAAAGCAGGACCGTACCGAGCCCTGTGCGAGTGGTGTGGCCGCACAGGACGCAAAGACTTAAGGGGCGCATTTCGTCTCTCTGCCATTACCTGCCGCCGCCACTTTAGCTGTGGCAGGCAGCGGCAGAGAGCCAAAATGTGCCCCTTAAGTCTTCTCGCCGGCACACTAAGCAGGTCTGGTCTCTTCGGGAGGGACCAGACCTGCTTAGTGTGCTGGCCACATGCACATCGGGTGCGCGCCTCTTCTCTCCCGCCCCCATAAAGTGGCTAGATGGAGGTGCAGGAGGGGGGGCACGCCCCCTATGTGCAATTCACACAGAGCGCATTTCACCATCGGTACGGCCCTGAGTGAGAGTCATAATTTTGAGGGGTAATATAGATTAGATGGTGTGAGTGTTGCTTATTTCCATATAGTATCTTGTTTGCTATTATGGAATTGTTATGCCGTGTGTGTCTGTGAATGATAGGGATATTGTAATACTGAGTGGTAGAAGTAGGATAAGCATAGTTCTGAGTTATAATGCAGAGTATAAATAATATCCAGAGTGAGCAACATAATACTTTCCTAGTCTCCATTATTATGTCTGTTATACAATTAATATACTAGCATGCAATTATATATATGCTTGTATATAACAATGTGCTTATAATCAATTTGACACAGGGTATTGTGGAAGAACATACTGTAGTATTATGGACAGTAGTACTTCAATATGAATAGGTAAATATGCTGTTGCATACAACTGGTACACTAGAAATTTCACTATGTCATGGTGTAAGCACAGTGCTAAGCTATGTAGCAGCAAAGTACATTAGCATTTTTGTACCTGTGGGTATTTGCAGATTTTCAAGGATAAACTGCATGACTTGTTGGTATTTGAAAATCTATCTATGTGGCATGATTATTAAAGTTTGCTACCTGGGGTGTTTAGCATGGGTTTTGGGTGCCATACTAAAAAGCAGTGTGGGGCCCTTGCTAAAAAGCCCATGCTACCTGGATAGGATGTGTCGGTAGAGAATGGGTGAGATGGGGACATTCTCATTGTGGTGCACGTAGTGTGGCTGTTTGTACCATGCTACCTGTGCTCGACACAACTGCTGTGGGTGCAACTAAGCCCATCTTGACAGGTGGCATTAGCTGCTCTCATGACCGTTTTACTGTGGTGCCATGTGCTAGAAGCAGGGGAATGGATATACTTGGATCCCTGCATATATCACAAAGCCCTGCTCAAGTAATACAGCCCATAACATACTCCTGATGGAATTCTGCACACAATAATTTGAAATTTTGCACTTTTTTGGTCATATTTTCTTTCTGTATTGTGTTTTAAAGTCAGTATCATTCAAAAACAATATGCTTTATTTTTTTGGCAAAGGATGCAGAATTTTGCAGAATTCAGACCTTTTGACACAGAATTCCAGGCGTGGTAATAGAAACAAAGAAACATGATGGCAGAAAAAGACCACACGGCCATCCTGCCTTCCATCAACTGAATGGTACAGGAATAAAAACTCTACCCTGGTAGGTAAACCTATATAAAATAGAATGTACATAGTTCTCTGTAAATAGTTAATTATTATAATCTGTGTTATCACTGTTAAACTGTTTACTTGTTCTATGTAAAAACTTGTTCCATGTAAACCGCCCCTGATCTCTGGAAGGGGCAGTACAGAAAAATGTTTCAAATAAATAAATAGTGCCTTTTTTTTCCTTTAGAGATCCTCAGTGTTTGTCCCATGCTTCTTGAATTCAGAAACTGTCCTCGTCTCTACCACCTCTACTGGGAAACTATTCCACGCATCTACCACTCTTTCCATAAAAAAAATATTTCCGTATATAACTCCTGAGTTTATCCCCTTTCACCCTCATCCTATGTCCCCTTGTAGCAGAGCTTGCATTCAATCAGAAGAGACTCTCCTCCTGTGCATTTATGCCAAGGTGGTATTTAACACTAGAAGCCCCAAAGTGCGTCATTTGACGCAAATGCATCTTCAAAGTTGTATATCAGCGCCACTGCTAGAACCATGTCAGTCATGTTCCATGACTTTGTTAGCAAGGTCAAGATGTTCAAATATGTGCATCAAAAATTAATGACAGATGCACCACCTGGCGGGAAAATGAATTTATACCTAGAAGCCCCAAAGTACGTCAATTGACGCACTCAATTGTCTTGGACGCATCAATTGACGTACTTTGGGGCTTCTAGGTATAAATTCATGTTCCCACTAGATGGCACATTTCAATCACTGTTTACAGTTTTACTCTGACATTACAAACAATAAACACATGATGACATCATGTAATGACATCACATACTGCACGTATTTAACAAATAAGTAACTTCACATTAATTCACATCTGTAGTTCATGCTAAACACAGTCGTCATGATAATGCGTCAATTGACTCACTTTGGGGTTTCTAGGTAAAATTTCTTTTGGGGCTTCTAGTGTTAAACATCTCTATCATATCATCTCTATCTCGCCTTTCCTCTAAGGAATACATATTAAGATCTTTGTCTGTCTCATATGCTTCATAATTAAGACCATTAACCATTTTAGTCGCCACCCTCTGTACTGACTCCAAATTGCTTATATCCTTTACTTCCCAATACACACTCTATGGCTTTTCTCAACTCCATGTCTGATATGGATTATCAGCAGGTTATACAGGTTGGACATTGCATTGGCATTTGATAGCATTAGCCACATTTTACTTCTTAAGAGACCACACCAAATTGGGATTCAAGGTGCGGTGCTCCACTAGTTCCACTCATATTTTTCTGATCGAACATAGCAAGTTAAGTTTTGCCATCAAATGTCTAGACCTTACAAACAAGAGCAAAGCGTCCCACAGGAGTCTGCTCTCTCTGCTCTTCTTTTTAATATATATCTGCAACCAATATGCGATATATTCAAAAAATTCAATGTAGCATATCAGATCTATGAGGACAACTTAATCCTATATTGCCTCAGAAAAATCCAAGTTATCAATGTCCCTGTTTAATGTACATTGCCAAGTTTAAGTTACAAAGTAAACCACTTTGATTAAAATGATAAAGTAGTATATAAAACCTGTTAATTAAATAAATAAAATAAACATAATGATATAAATCTCCCCATTAACATGGCAAAGCCTATCTGCCTCAACGTATATCCTGCTTCAATATTCTTATATTAAGCACATAGAGCTTCAATTTAATATTCTTAAAGTGGGTATATACAAAGGGATTAATGTGGTTGGCAGACCTGCTAACCGTGTTAATCAGAAGGAGAAGGATATCCAGTGGAACACAGTCGTCTTTTACCACTGACTAACTTTGCTGCACACCCTGAGGCTAACCCCATAGCATCGGGCATTCCAAGGACTGGTCAGCAGCACTCATCGGTTAACTTAAGCCAGCTGAAAGTAGGCCAAAAATCAGTTGGCCCAACTTTAATTAATTTAACTATTTGGCCAGAGGCTGAATATTACCAATGACCAATTAGCTAAAGTGTTCGAGGCCGCGGGCCGGGTCCCGCGGCTGTCAGTAACCTGGGCCCGGGCCCGGCCTCGGCCTCGGCCACCACCGCGGTGTCGTCGGGGGGGGGGGGGGGGGGAGGTTGTTGAGAATTGCGGCCGTGCGCGGCGCTTGAAATCGCTCCGGCACACCGTCGGAGCGATTTCATTGGCCGGCGGCCGGCTGGGGGGGCGGTGCTTTGGCAGCGAGGAGCCGCGTGGCCGTCTCTTTCTGGCCGCGGCTCCTCAGGAACGGTCGCGTTCCCGCCCGCCCGCCCCCTTGGAGGGTGGTTTGGAGATTGTCGCAGCTGGGGGGGGTGGGGGGTACTGAGCCAGCGCTCGCAGGAGCGGCGCGGGCTTGACCTGGGTATGAGCAGTGGGGGCGAAGTGCTCCTTGGGGTGGGGCGAGACAGCCCGGTTGGGGGTCTCGACCCGGTAGCGGGGGGGGGTGGGAGCCGGCCTTTGCTACTAGGATGGCGAGGCAGGCGGCGGGGTTTGGGGTGGAGGAGGATGCTCCGCCTTGCTACTAAGATGGCGGGTGGGGGGGCATCCTCCGGTAAAGGGGTGCGGGGTTGGGTTATGTTAATTGTTATTCAGGCCCTTTGGGCCGGTTTACAGGTTGTAAATAAAGCTGCGACCAAAATGTTTGTACCAAATACTGTTGTTTGTGAACTTTGTTGGGGGGGGGGGGGCGAAGTACTGGGGGGACGTGTTAATGATGTGGATGGAGGCGAGGAGGGCTTCCGGGTTACCAGAGTTAATGCTAACTAGATGTTCAATGCAGATTGCCAGATATGATGCTGGTGCTGAATATTCAGGTTGAATTTAAAACGGTAACAGACAGTCACTTTACAAGTGCTGGACACAGCCATTGAATATAAACCTTGTAGACTGTTATGAATCCTCTACTAAAGTATTTTTCAGCACTCTGTGAAAATTGCTTGCTTTATATTTTTTCTTTGGCCTCTGATGAAGTAGCGTTGAACACAACAATCAATACCAGATCATTCCATAAAGTCCAAAGAGCTCCATACTATAATCCTTCAGTGCATATTTATACAATTTTCAACTTTTGACATTTTTGAACACTCAAGATCACCACAAACTCCCATCATTGTCTTTGAAACTAAACATAATAGCATAAGAGAAGCTATACTATGTCTCATCAAGGCTCATTGAGTCCAGCATCCTATCTCCAACAATGGCCAGACTGGGTCACAAGTACCCCTTTGATCTCAAAATGTGTTCCCTATTTAAATGTTGCATCATACTTATGATTTCATATATTTCTATCTCAACCCCTCTCAGTTTTCCAAGCTAAAGAGCCCTAACTTGTTTAGTCTTTCTTAATAACGTAGGCGTTCCATCTCCTCTATCATTTATCAAGTTTCTTTGAACCTTTTCTAACACAGTAACACAGTAAATGATGGCAACTAAAGACAGTATGGTCCATCTAGTCTGCCCAGTAAGGTGGCAAGAGTGGTGCCTGCTATTCTCTGCAGGTTACCTCCCACTGTGCCTTATTTAAAGTTGTACCTGTTCCTCTATGCAGTTTACCCTCCTCAGCGCCTTTGTTTAGGGTTGTACTTGCCACTCTGAAGCCTGAACCCCTCCATTTGTTGAAGTATAAAAGTTATTTAAGTTTACTTTAATCCCATCCTCTTGCTATATAGGGATCCTCTGCATCTGTCCCATTCCTATTTGAATTCTATCACTGCTTTTGCCCAACCACCTCAATCAGGAGGACATTTCAGGCATCTGCGACCCTTTCTAAGCCCGCTCTGTCCTTTTTGAGATGCAGGAACCAGAGCACCACACAATACACAAGTGCAATGGCACCATACAGAGAAGCATAACGACAATCTCAGTGTTATTCTCCGTTCCGTTTCAGATAATGGCCAACATTCTTTTTTTTAGCAAGAAAAACAAGAGAAGGGTAAACAAAAGTTTCTTTGGTTAATGTTTGAGATTTTGTGATTGCTCTAATTACCAAGGCATCAGGTCCCAGAGGCTTTTGACAGTCTTTATTATCTGGCTGATTTGAGATCAATAAGTTTTCGAGGTAGAAGTAGCCGTCTCTGTACCAGGATTGCACGCCGTAAGTCAATTGATATTTATATTTTTATGATTATTATTGTTTTTTAAGCAGCACAATTGAATTTAATTTTACTCAAATCTCACTGACTGAGACTACATTTTGGCAAAAGAATTAATACTAATATGACCTTAACTATCATGTTAGTCTGGTTGGCAATGGGTAGAACATGCATGCTACATACAAGAGGTGTTATCCACATATAATTAAGAACATATACATATTTCTCAATTACAGAAAATTGTGTTCTGAGAATTTTAATATACAGACTCCATAAAAGGCAGAATTCAAGTAGAATATATGTGGCAGATGAATTTTTACACATGATGACCTCAGATCAGAAGTGTAGGGCAAATAAGAAATCAATACAGGATTCATTGCATATGAAAAGCAAAGGTTTATATTTCTTGATCTTGAACCATTAATGTCACCAAATAAAGGATCACAATTTTAAAATACATTTTTATCATTACAAAAAACAAGTTTATGTAATGGTGCGTTGTTCTGCATCAGAATGGAAAATGAATTGAGTTATCAAGATTGTGTCAGCAGATGGTAGAATGTATCACAAAGTTATCCAAATGGACCATGGCTTTTGGCTCGTGATTCTTTCTGCCCTCTCCATGTCCCTTCTAATTACTGTATGCGTATCTGATTCACTCCTGCATCTACTCACATCAAAAGCTGGCTTGTTGGACTTCTGATGAGTGCCAGTGAAAGTTATCCTAACAAAGCTTTGTTAACTGTTTCAAAGCTATATTGAGATGACTCACTAATAACAATCGTGTCATTAATTTAAGCCAAAAAGAGGCATTGCATGTTCCTTGAGCAACATTTTTGCAGTGTTGCACACTTTGATTTTACCCACATTAGACTATTATATCTTCTTCAGTACTGAGCTCTCTTTGTCCACTTGATTATAAGCTGGGGACCACACAAACATATTTCTTTAGCTTTGGAGTTTTTACACTGCCCCCCAATGAGTGTATTAGTGCATGGCAAAAAATATGTTCTGTTTATGTTCATTTCAAACAAACCTTTTCCAATTTTTGTGAATGTTTTCATTTGTTATTTGAGATGTGCCTTGTTTGCACAAAAGAACTCTTTTCATGCATGCAATCAATTGTATACATATTAATTTCTAGGTTTATATATGAACAAGCAATTTGTGTGCACTTCAAATATTTAGGTGCCCTAATGAATTTGAGGCACACTCACATGCATACCCTGGTGTTGTTGAAGTTGATATCCTCTTCTTTTTTTTTTTTTTTCAAAAAATCCCAGGTTATGACTTTCCATCTTCTAGGTGGAAGAATAGGCTAATTATTAAATAGTGGGTTGTAAACCAGAAAAAAAACAGTATTCAGTTTTCAGTGCTGTTCCTAGTGATCTTTGGCAGGTCATGTAACCCTCCATTGCTTCAGATAAAAATGTATTGTAATTTCTGTGGGATAGATACAATTCCTACTGAATGTAACTTGACTTGTGAAAGGCATGAACTAAATCTAATTCCTTTCCCAATGACTGCGATATAGCAACTGGTAGAGAGTCATAATATTCCTGGTAATGTTCATACATTTTCAGATAGTCCCTAACACTCTGTTTCATAACCTGTGCTCAAGTCAGGGCAGGCTGTATTGGCATGGGTGGGTGGCGTGATTGGGGCTGCTGGGCCACCGGGGATTTTGTTTTTTTTGGGGGAGGGGAGGGAGGGAGGTCATGTCCGAGGAGTCACCAGCCTTCTGACCGTGTGCCAATGACATAGGAGGCTTTCCATGATGTATTTTGCATCTCAGCGTAAAGAGGCAGTGTTAAACTTGCGCTATGAAACCCTGCACTAGAGCTTTAATCATGGTCTCTAGTGCAGGGGTTTTGCATTTGCCTGCAGGATTGTGCTCTTTAAACCTAATGTGAGCTCATTGTTTTATCTCTGACCTCATGAAGAGAGGATAAGACTTGACAACTTGTCAAACACATGCTTAGTCCAATATAAAAGTGAATTAACATAACAATCACAGTTCTCTAATGTTTGTTTAGTCTTTTTCATTTATGTTTGCAATTTCTCATCTTGGGTTGCATAAGATAGGCAGGCCATAAATGAAAAAATGATATTAACTCAGCCTGCTTATAGCTATACAGCAATGCTACAGCAGTGGGTCATGAGCTGAGTCGGAAATGGGAATCTGGCTGAATCGATCTTGACTTGGGTGTTCAGTGGAAAAATTGCTTCCTGTTGATACGAGTTATATCCAGAGAGGGAACAGTCTTGAGTGTGAATGTCTGGTCCATGTTACTTCTACCCTTTTTTGTGTTAAGTATCCTGCTTTCTTCAGGGTCTGTGAATAAGAGGAAAGACCTCTGCGGAACATGGGTGGGAAAACAGTTTCGGTATTGGAATCCAGTACTGGATTGCTAAACATGAAAACACAGAGAGTAACCTATACATAAACACCAACCACTGCCTGGTCTTTGAAGCCAGACTCAACAGGACCAAGCTTGCACAAATTTAGGAAGTTATTTTAGAAGTAAAGTAAAAATTCTACAAGAATAATATAGAAAAAGCGGATAGCATCAAGAGAGCATTCATGTGGATCATGATTCTACAACAGCCACATCCAGCTTCCGCATCCCAGGAAATTTAAAAAAAAACACGTCCTAGGAGGTTATTCCATCTCCAAGGTGGAATAACTTCCCCGCAAATGTCGCCGACACTGGACGTTAAGGGCCGACATTAAAATCGCCCCTGTACTTCCAGGGCTGGCGATCACCCAGAGTCTGCCCCCGGGCCGCCCTGTCCCCACCCTCGTCTAACTTCCCCGAATAAGTAGTGGGGAAGTTATTCATGGCACAGAATAACCCTGTTGGCATTTTTATACAGCAATTTCAAAGTATATTTTTGTTGATATTGACAAGCTGCTTATCAGTTGACAAAGATAATTTGTAAGCTTTCAACTCTGTCTGCTCTTAAAAGCAGCTGCACTACTTTTATTCTCCATTGGGATAACCTCATCTTCCTATTTTGGTAGTATCCTCTAAAGATACATTATTCCAAAACATGCCCTCTTGGACAATTGTCAACTTTCCCCTTTGATCATAAACCAAAATTGATAACTCTTGTAGACTACCCTCATCCCTGTTTAACACCACCCCCCCCTCCAAGTCATTTCAAATTAAGCCAAGTTTAGCTGTTGCAAAAATGTTACATTTATGTTAACCCTTGTTCACACACATTCTCTGTTACCAATGGTTTCTCTTTGTTCTATGTACTAAATGTTATCTGCATTGTTAATTATAATCCGCCTTGACAGCCTGAAAGGCAGTATACAAGAACAGTTGAATAAGTAAAATATTTTATAGTATAAAAGCAGCTCTCTCTCCTTTTTAAAGGTTAATGATAGCAGTCTGGTACCACTCTTTTTAAGGTGGAGCCCATCCTTCCAGAAAAGGCCCCAAGCACGTTGCCCAGTTCTTAAGATATTTAAAGGCCTCTTTCATGAACCATTGTCTTATCCATGGCTTTAGATTCCAGAGTTCCACCTGCTTCTTGAGCAGAGGCGGCCCAAGGGCGATGTGGAGACTCTTTGTGAGACCTCATTTGCATAATGACCCTCATTTGCATAAACATTTGCATAATGTTAACATGCGCTAACTTTTAGTTTAGTAAACATGCCTCTTAATGATTTTCTGGATAAATAAAGATTACCAGATTTCTACATTACCATACTCCAGTGCCAACTGCCAGACACATTAGGAAGTACTATAAACACTGCCCATGTAGAACCAATAGTAAACCTGACGCATTATAGCAGCACTACCAGGACTCACAAAGCACCAAACCCTACCTATCAAAAGGCAACACTGCAAATATTAAACCAATACATCTCAGAGAATACCAAAACATCTCCTACTGGGGAAAGAGAACAAGTGGCACTGTCAAATGGAAACTACATGAACAGAATACCTCTGCTTGGTTACACATGCAGAACAGACTGTAACCAAACAAAGGACAAGGGATCACAATTTAGAAATAAAAAGACAATAATTAAACTGGGAACCCCAAAGGCCTGAGTTGGAATGTACAATACCACTGGAGAATTAAAACTACAAATTAATTTCCTCTTGTACTAAACAAAAACGCAAAGATGTTAGCAACGCACATTTGCCAGAGCTGACATATTCTGATTAATAAATCCAAAATAAAAAAAAGTATTTTTCTACTTTTTTGTTGTTTGGCCATTTTATTATTCAGTTGCAATTGCTCCAGTCACTTTCTTCTGTTTTTTTGGGTCTTCAGCTAACTCTGCTGTCCATTTCTCCTTTCTTTTCTCGTCTAGTTTTTTTTCCCATTCTCTCTCTACATCTGCTTTAACATACTGATCTTCCCCTTTTGCTCTTTCCTCCACTTCTTTCTTTTTAATTCACTCAAATTTAACCCTTCTATCCTCAATCCCCATTAACTCTCCCAATGTCCAGCCAACCGTAGATTTATTTCCCTTCCACACAAAATAAATTTTCCGCTTTCCATCCTCACTCCTCCAGCCCCATCCCCTTCTAGTCCTCCCCAAACATCAGGTCCCTTCTAGTTCCAGCCCCACCCAGCATCCACTCCCTTCTAGTCCCATTCTCCCATCCCCTGCATCATCCCATTTCCAGTCTTAGCACCCCTCATTTCCAATCCTAACGCCTCCATCAGCCATTTCCAGTCCAATCCAAGCTTCCCATCAGCCTGTTTTCATTTGAAACCCCGTATCAGCCCATTTCCAGTCCTATCCCTATCCCCCATCAGGCTGTTTCCATTCCTAGCCTCCCATTAGCCATCTTTGTTAGTGATATTGTGGAAGGGCTTTCAGGTAAGGTTTGCCTCTTTGCGGATGACACCAAAATCTGGCATAGAGTAGGAACCCAGGAAGGTATAGATAACATGAGGAGGGATCTAGCTAAGCTTGAAGAATGGTCTAGAATTTGGCAGCTGACATTTAATGTTAAAAAATGCAAGGTCAATCCAAGGGAATGATTTAGTATAGGGGGTTAAGTACTTCCGTCCACTAAAGAAGAGTGGGAACCTGGTGTGATTGTGTCTGATAATCTTAAAGTAGCTAAACAGGTAGAAAAGGCAATGGTGAAAGCTAGAAGGATGCTTGGTGCATAGGGAGAGAAATGGCCAGCAGAAGAAAGGAGGTGATAATGCCTCTGTATAGGTCTTTAATGCAACCTCATTTGGAGTATTGTGTGCAATTCTGGAGACTGCACCTTCAAAAGGATATCAACAGGTTGGAGTTGGTGCAGAGGTTTGCTACTAAAATGGCTAGTGGTCTTCATTATAAAGCATATGAGCAGAGACTTAAGGAGCTTAATATGTATACTTTAGAGGAAAGGCGGGCTAGAGGTAATATGATTGAAATGATTAAATATCTCCATGGCATAAATGCACAGGAGAAGAGCCTCTTTCAAGTGAAAGCAAGCTCTGCTACGAGGGGACATAGGATGAAAGGGGATAGAATCAGGAGTAATATGCAGAAATCTTTCTTTATAGAAAGAGTAGTAGATGCGTGGAATAGTCTCCCAGTAGAGGTGGTAGAGATGAGGACCGTTATCTGAATTCAAATAGCATGGGAAAAACACAGAGGATCTCTAAAGGAAAAAACGGGACTATGTAGTGGTTGATATGGAAGGGCAGACTAGATAGGACATGTGTTCTTTTTCTGCCATCATGTTTCCAGTCCTATCCTAGCACCCACTCCCATCCCATCACACCAGTCTGAGTGGCTTACGAGATAGCAAAGTATGCCAGAGGCTCCGGCTCAACTTTGCACAGTGCTGGAGTGAAGAACAGTTTTGGATTTCACATTTCTATCTAAAAGCCTACATTTGGCTTCCAGAATCTCCCATGCTCTCCTATGTCATTGGAAACCACATGAGCTAGACAGCTGGATCCTTCCTGGTGCTGTCTAAAATTCTATCTAGTTAATGCTCTCAAAAAAGGCATATATCCACTCCAGCTAATGCAAAACACTGCTGCTAGAATCTTAACAAGAGCATCAATTAGTCAACACATAACTCCAATTCTTAGAAGTCTGCACTTGCTCCCAATTGCCCAACGGATTAAACAAAAAAACATAACCACCACCTATAAACTCCTTCATAATCTCTCAGCTCCTTTTCTTGAGGATGAAATCTCGAGAACATCCACAACAAGACCCAGAAGATCAGCAACTCAGAATCTTCTGGCCATCCCTCCTTTCAAGACCAAATGTACACAGCAGATAAGCAGATCAGCAACTCAGAATCTTCTGGCCATCCCTCCTTTCAAGACCAAATGTACACAGCAGATAAGCAACAGAGCCTTCTCACTATATGCTCCAATGATTTGGAATTCCCTAGCAGAAATCATCAGAGCTGCTCAATCTACTAAAGATATGAGGAAGCTAGTAAAAATGCACCTCTTCATAGAACATTTTGGGCCTAATCACATTACCTAAATGTATATACCATAGCACCCACCCACTGTAGACTCAGTTATAACCCTCATATTTAATTTCAAGTTACTTACTCCTTGTTCTCTGTAAAACAAATTTCTTGAGATTGTGCTGTTGCTCAATGTAAACTGCCTTGGATCAAAGGCGGTATAAAAAACTGTTAAATAAATGAATAAATAAATGCGTAAGGTCCACCACCTTCACATCAGAGAGGCAAGTGACCAACTTATCCTCACAACCACTAGCTAACTAACTATCCACAGGCCTAATGATCAAATCATCATCAAAACATCAATCCTAAACCTTCCCTCCTAGAAAGAAACCCCTGAAAACAAGTGTATGAGGATATTGATTCCCCAGGTGGACCAGTCCTGGCTATTCCCCTCAACTCCATAATTTTCTATTTATGTATTCCACGTGATTAATTCCATTGGATATCATTCAGATAATTGTAACTAAGTGGATGTTTTGATCTTGGCCAGATTTCCACTATAGGTGTCCATAGGTAACTGGGGGGATGGGGAGGGGAAGTTGCTCTACCCCTCTCCTAGTTGCAATTTCCCAGGTCCTGTCCTGTTCCAATGTTCTTCTCTAACATACCACCTTGCAGTTCAGCGATCCGGTCCCTTTGCAAAGTAAAAATACTGGACCTGTTAGTCTACTAGGATGGCTATGCTGTCAACCTTCAACCTCATATATTCAATGCTGGGGTAATATGCAGTTCTGGTATTGAATATCTGAGGTCACTACACAGTCCAGAAGCCCACTGCAGCTAACCTGGTAGTGGTGCAATATCGCCACTGACTGCAAAGCGACTAGTTGTGTTTTGCGATAATTTGCTTTGTGATCCCATAAAGCATTCTGTATGTATTTCAAGCAAATATGGGTCTTCTTGAGTCATGTATAGATTTGAGATATTTTCCATATATGCAAGCTAATATATTCTAATTCTGCATTTAAAAATCATGGAACAAAGCTGATGACGGTGGATGTGTGCATGTATGGGTGTCTCTATGTCAAATTAGATGTTTCTCTGCTCCCGCCATCCCCTCTGAGGAGATCAGAGATCAGCGTTCTCTCTTTCTCAGTTTCCCATATCCCTTCTGAAAACTGTATCTTCACATACTCTACAACTGACCTTCGCATGAAAAGTGATGTGAAAAAAGGTGGACACTGGATGATAGACAGTGCTAAACTAGTAGGCACAGTTCCTATAAACTGCAAGGTAAACAGAATGAGCATGTTACTTAAACCACTGAAAGCTGTGTATATTAGATTATTGGAACCACCCGTATGTGGGAACACGAATATTACTATTTTAGCTGTGATGTTCATATTTTGTTCTTAATATCCCAACAGATCCTGAACAGTGAAACCATGGAGAAAGAAAACAGGACATTGACCATAGGATTCACTATTCTGGGATTCTCTAAACAACCTTACCAGAAGATCTTCATTTGCACAATAGTTTTACCAGCCTTCATTATCTCTGTCCTGGGAAACCTTGGGTTCTTAATATTAATGTGCTCTGACCGTCATCTTCACAAGCCCATGTACTTCTTCCTCAGCAACTTGTCCTTCTTAGATATCTGTAACACCACAGTCACTCTCTCCACAATGTGGCAAAGTCTTATAAATGGGGAAATCTTTATTTCCTTTCCCCTATGTATGACACAGCTTTATTTTTTTGCAGTGTTTATAAGTACAGAATTCTATCTTCTCACTGCCATGGCCTATGACCGTTATGTGGCAATCTGCAAACCCCTGCACTACCCACTCATGATGAACAAAAGGATTTGTTTCTTACTGATGGCTGCTTCCTGGATCTCGGCCTATCTGGATGAAATACCTATAGAAGTTTTCATATCTCAGTACTCGTATTGCGGCTCCAATGAAATTAACCATTTCTTTTGTGATCCCAATGCAGTGCTAAAACTCTCCTGCACCGATACCCATAACTTTTTAATACTAATGCTTTCTGAGGGATCATTTGTGGCTGTCCTTCCCTTTCTGTTAACTCTATCATCTTACATCTTTATCATTGCAGCCATCCTGAAAATCCGCTCTTCTGAAGGGAGACACAAGGCCTTCTCCACCTGCTCTTCCCACCTCATTGTTGTTATTCTGTTCTATGGCACCATTTTGTGCACTTACATGAGACCAAACTCACTGTATTCACCAGAGCAAGACAAGATGTTTGCCCTTCTTTATACAGTTTTCCTTCCCATGATAAATCCCTTAATGTATAGCTTGAGAAATCAAGAAGTACAACATGCACTGAGAAATCTCATCCACAGGAAATGATATAAAAGATAACAAACACATTTTATTGTCATCTAAAACAGATGCTTATCAAACCATATACTGGGTAAGGAGAAAAGTAAGTTCTATGGGACCCTTGCACATTTTTGGCATTTCAGAGTTATTTGGTCCAATATTCTAATGGATTAATGCGATTAGCAGACTGCTAACTGTATTTATACCCTTGGCCGAGAAATTCAGCAGCATTAATATGGTAAGTGTTGCTGAATATCCGCAGGTCTTGCCGCTGCATGCCCCAGTGGCAGTTAGATAGGATCGGGGCATTCTAGGGATGGAATGTGGATGGCACCCGTTGATAACCCAGCAGTGGTGATATTGAGCCTCTGCGCAGTTATCACAATGTTGTGAAAGTCAGGTGCAGTAAAGACTAACCTAACTTTCACCGCTAAATCTAAAAGAGGAGGGGCTCAATATCGCCACTGCCCAGTTAGCCTCACAGCAATCTGAAGAACACAAATATTCAATGTCAGGTCCCAGATAAGACTCCGTCATTAATTATATTGTCTAAATGTTATCGGCCACAGCTATTCGCTTTAGAACAGCCAGCTGTGACCATTGAATATCGGGCCAATTGGATTTAGGTCATGCTTTTCTCAGAACTTCAACTAAAGTTACTTTCATGCACTATTGATATCTCCCTATCCCTGGAGAGCTCATTATCTAAGCTAGTATCCGAGGCAATGGAAAGTTAACTGACTTACTCAAAATCATATGAAGTAACTATTAGTTTACTCCTCCACTCTTATTGCCATTCTTTTACCTGATTTTTCACAAACAACCTTCTTATATAGATTAATGTTTGTTTTTGTCTTTTACAGAAAGTTAGTAAGTGATGTGATTCATTTTTATTAATCATCAATGATGATGATGATATAATTGACCAGAAGCGCTGCCACTCAAAAATTCATAATCTTTTATGAATCTCTAAGTGTTAGAGGCCATTAAAGCTAAGTCACCTAACATTAAAAGTCCATTAACACCTTTGTAACACATTTGCAAATCTCTGTGGAAGTAAAAATGAGGTAGAGAACTACAGGCCAATTAGTCTGACTTCTGTGGTGAGTGAATTAATTGAAACGCTGCTAAAACAGTGGATTGCAGGATACAAGGCAGTACAGGTCAGATAAATCTGATTTCTTTCACTGGGTGACCAGAAAGTTGGACCTAGGGAGAACCCTAGATGTGGTGTACTTAGATGTCAGTAAAGTCTTTGACACCGTTCTGCACTGGCGACTTACGTGAATTGACTGACTTGGTTTGAAATTGGTTGAGTGAGAGGTGATAAAGGGTCTGAGGAGAAGAATGTTTCCAGTGGTGTGCCGCAGGTCTTTGGTCCGATTATTTTTCTTTTTTTTTTATTTCTTTATTTACATTTTCCAACAAAATACAAACAAAAGAGCAAACTGAAAAGGAAAATAACCGGATTACAACAAAATTAAAATACACAATTTCTCTCTGTGACACAAGATATTCAAATACAAAACACAGCCCACCCCACCCTGTCCCTTCCATTATCCTACGATCATCAGGAGCCAAAAGAGAGACAAAAGAAAAAACACAAAACTTTTGCAAGTCTACAAGGCCTGCAAGGGCTATAAAAGAGCCAGAACTCCACTACAGAGAAACATAGGTGTAAATGCACCACCATGAATATCTACCAAACTCAGTAGTATGTTTCCAATTAGGAATAACGGGAAAGGGCCATTCCCCAACATGGAGCTAATTCAAACTGACAGTCCCTTTATAAGGACAAAATGCTAGTTTGCTGATTGAAAAAACGATCCCAGATAAAGATAGAGTGGCCCTAAGTCCCAGCACCACCCAATACAATTCTATGTTAAAGCCCAATTTTGACAAAAGCCGTAATATAGGCCAGATATTCAGGGAAACTCCCCTCACCCTCCTATTAAAACCCAAGCTTCCCATGAGCAATCTTAATTCTCCCTGAAAGCTAAGCTAAAGTTCTATCAATATTAACAACGTGTTTTACTTGAAGGAACACTGGTAGTATTCCTATTATACAATTCACTTTATGAGTGATAGACATACTTATATCTTCAAAACGACTCTACCAGTAATCAGACCAACGACCTCATTACTGTGTATAATTAGAGCTGGTTAAGTCAAAGAGGGTGAATGAGATTGTAGCATGGGCAGCAGAAATCCCTTTGAAATAGGGATACAGAAGAGAACACGTCTTTTGGTAGTAAATATTAATGCCCGTAACATTTAGATACCTAGTCCCAGAGAAAACGTACTGAATATACCTCCGAAGAAGCATTCATAAGTTACAGAAACAATTCAGTGTTGTAGCCTTTCATTTAACATTGTAAAGCAACTTCTTAAGCGCCTTTAAAGTATGGCTGCATCTACAGCCCAAAGAAATGAACAAAAGCCGCATCATATGATCAAACACAATGAAACACCCAACTCTAACCCCCCCTCCCCCCCGAAAACATTTCCCAAAGCCACCTAAAACTAGGGAGGGTATATAACACAAAACGTAATGGGTAAGCCCACTAGGGCAAGACAGACATGGAGGGCTCAGTGACCCAACACTCCCACATTCCTTCAATACTCCGAATATCACATCTTGCCCACCTCCCATCTTAAAAGTAAAAAATAATGTCTTATAAATGAGATAGAATAAATGTCCCTGGAAATAGCAGTGTAACATGCTTATATGCCACTTCTGCAAGGATAACTCGCCATCCCATGATCTCAGACCAGTTGAACGCTCAAATGACAAGAGCCATAAAACTGTGGCAAATAGAAGATACAATATGTCCTTTGCTGCATCACCGCTGACTCTTTATCCTCCAAAAATGCACATAAATCTCCAGGATCATCAAAAGTCTTGGTCTGGTTATGGAACGTGACTTTCATGAGGGCAGGATATAGCAGTCCAAAATGGGCCTTCAGTTGTACCAAGTGTGGACACAGCGCCAAAAGACTCTTACTCCGATCCACTGTCGCCTTCACGAAGAACAGGAGTTTATGCTCCTGATATTCCAAAGCTGTGAGTGCTCTGGCTTCTCCCCTTATTTGCAACACTTGCTGAAAACATAGAACTTTCAGGATAAATGGGCGTGGACGCTTGTTCATGGCCCCGGACTGCATAGTCACTCTAATGGACGCGCTCAATTTCAAATGACATAGTGAAATGCAGCTTTAACACACCTGGAATCATAGCCTGCAGAAAAGATATCAAATCATGCCCCTCTGCTCCCTCAGGCACGCCCAGTACCGTTATGTTATTTCGCCGCGGGCGATTATTGCCATCTTCCACCTCTCTTTACAGTGAGTGAATCAACTTGGCCTGCTTCTCGAAAGCCTCAAGCCTCTCCCAATGCGATGCCACCGCCTTCTCTACCTTCTCCAAATGGGCCATATTTGACTGCAACGAAGATCTCAATGCGTTGATATCTTCCTGCATTGCACTTAGCGATTCTCCATTAGCTTTGACCATTTCTTTGACAGCCCGAATCTCAGCCAAGATCTCCTGTGAGGTCTCAGGGCCATCGTAGATGACCGCCATCTTGTGAGGTGAGAGAGGTTCCATCTTGGTTCTCTTTGCACTATCATTTTGAGATAGTTGGAAATCCAGCTGCATCTGCTTGGAACCCGACATATCCGGGATCGAATGGCAACCAAGTAGGTAGGAACTTTATGATCAAATATTACAGAAAAACAGGATTCTTGTCTTTGCCCTCCGGAGCACCACTCTTACATGTCCATCTTGACCAGATGCCAGGCTCTGGTCCGATTATTTTTAACATTATTGCAAGTGATATTGCGGAAGGGCTGTCATGTAAGGTTGGCCTCTTTGTAGATGATACCTTTCTAACAAAAAGGTTTGTTGTCCTTAAAATATCCCCTTTCAATTTTGCCCATTGCTTTTCTATATCCCCCCAGCTGGTCCCAACCCTCTAATGACTCCTTAAAGTCCCATCTTAGCAAACTTAGTTTTCCTAAAGTTTAAGACCCTTGCTTTTGAATGGCCTTTAACAACCCTAGTCCTAATACTGAACCAAAACATCTGCTGATCACTGGATGCAAGATGATCTCTCACTATAACATCAGAAACACTTTCCCCATTGGTAAGCACCAGGTCCAATATGACCCCTTCACGTGTGGGTTATGTTACCAGTTTCCAAATAAATTCTCCCTGTAGAGAATCCAGGATCTCCTTACTTCTAGATGACACCACAACAGGGATGTGCCAATCAACACCTGGCATATTGAAATCACCTATCAATAGCACTTCTCCTTTCCTAGCAAATCTGCCACTGAATGTCTCCATGGACCATCTAGTCACTGTTAGGCTGGTGCAGGGATTGTCCATGAACAGATCTGAGGTGGTACTGGCGCTAACTGGGTATACGCCATCCTTTACCTTTTAAATGTGATATTCAGTGTCTGGACAACTTAGGCTGCATGAAAAACTGCCCTAAGATGCCATCTGGACAAAGGTCAGCTGAAAACCAACCTAACCGCAACAGTAAACCGATCCTTCAGTTTATGCGCTCCAAAACTTTGGAACACCCTCCCTCCACACATTAGGGCCATCGCTGATCTCTCCCAGTTCAAAAAGGCCTTGAAACATCACCTTTTCATCAAATATTTCCCAGAGGACACAGTAACACAGGCACTCTCAAATAGCAACAACCCCGTTCTTAACACGTAACCTCTCTAACCCAGCAACACTTCAGACCTCTCTCTCATACTAACAAGGTTCTTTTCATACAATATGCCTTCCAAATGTAAATAGTTCAAAGACTATTATTTATTGTAAATAATTGCCCCGGTTACCCAAGTTATTGTTCCTGTTTTATGTAAAAAAACAGATAATATGTATCTTATCTTATATGATGTTTTCTTGTTCTATGTAAACCGCGCTGATTATTAATAGTGCGGTATATAAAAGATGTTAAATAAATAAATAAATAAACTGGTTAAATGTCATCACTTACCTTTTAGCTCCGCTGAGCTGGATGTTCATGAACAGTTCCTATCCAGATACTGCCGCTGAATATCCCAAAGCTATTTGTATGCCACGACTGACCATCATGACTTTTAAATAACAGGTTTTTTTATTATTTTGCCACTATGTTGACCAGATGGAAAGTCATATTACTCAGTTCATAAGGCAAAGTGTTCTATATGAAGAAGTGGCATAAAAATGCCCAATTCTGAGTGGCACATAGTTAAATTAAAAAAAAAAAATGTTGACAACTGCAGCAAATGCTTTTGAAAAGAACACAGTTCCCCAGTGGAGGCATACTCCAGCACTTTATTGGACAGACCTGTATTGAAAGGTTTATGGATGAGACACATTTGCAAGGAGATGCACAGCATAATGGGTAATCATTTCAAATCAATCAATATTGGAGTGATGTGGTTGAACTTCTTTTTACCCGTAATCAGTATAAGAGTAATTTTTCAATAAACTGCATTCTTCGTAAGATTATTGGAAGATTGTCAAAAGGACATCTCTTTATAATAGTTTAAATAACTCATAACACTAGGATGTACTACTTTGACCATGATGGAAAGATAACACAATGTCTTCAGCTGACAAATCATCCAAACATCTAGCACCACTCCTCCACCAATTTTTGCTACCCTAACATTGTGATATAATTTGTATCCTGATATCACAGTATCCCATTGGTTATCCTCCTTTCAGTAGGTCTCCAGGATGCCAATTATATCTACTTGTTCATTCAGTTCTATATATTCTAATCTTCCCATCTTATTTTCCTTTGGATGAAAACCCTTAGCACTTGTATGCAGGCATTTCAAAGTATGTTTTTGTTGATATTAATAGCCTTCCTATTAGTTGACAGAGATCATTTGGAAGCCTTCAAATCTGTCTGCTCTTGAAATCACCTGGACTGGGGAACATCTGAGGCGTCAGCCTGCAGCAAGGAAGGGCTACAGGACAACAGAGTCACCAGATTATGGAAAACAGGTCTGATTGGGAAACTCCTGCCAATGTCAACATCAAACCCCCTTAAAGCCTGAACCATTTACAGTGCATGACCAATGGGTGGGCAGTTGGGAGCGTGTCCTAAGGGGTGTGGCCGAAGGGGCAGGTATAGCCCCTTAGGAGCAGTAGAGTTCTTGGTGTTGTTTAATTGCTTGATATGACCGTTAGATAAAACAGGTAGATGAAAGCAGTACAGCCCTCTTCTGTGGTCAAGGGCACAATGGATAAACATCTGACTGAGAAGGCAGGGCAGTCTACTGCATGGAATGTTCTTCTTTCCTCTTCTGTTGAGGGAGCTTCATTGTGCTCCTTTGAGCATAACCTCCTTCTCCAGATTTCCCACATTTCCTTATCTGGCTTGTGGGTCTTATAGTGTCATTTATGGATCCGACATACTTTGCATATTGAAGATAATATATTCAAATCATGTATTTAAAAATCATGATATGAAAGAAGTGGTGGTGGGTGCAATTGAAGTGCAGTCTTAATTCTCACAAATTGGTCAATTCAGAAAGACTAACGCGCCCTTTGCACGCACTTAGCGTAACTTAAATGCAGAAGTTACGACATGCCAAATGCAGAAAAGAGATTAACGTGCATGTAAACAGCAAAGGAAAAGTATGCACACAGTAACACCAGGGGGCTTGTTTACAAAGCCGCGGTAGCGGTTTCCGCCCGATATCGGAGCCGCGGCCCATTGGGGCGGTGGCTCCGATATCGGGCGGAAACCGCTACTGCGGCTTTGTAAACAAGCCCCCAAGTGTATTTAAATAGTATATAAATTATCCATGCATATTAAAATGAAATACTAATAAGGTCTGTGCCCAATGCAGAGAAGCACAGAGGATTACGTAACAAGAAAGAGTGACAATATCTCTACGCCTGTCTGAGGTGGCTTAAATGTCTTGCGCATGTTGGAAAAGATTGTTTCAGGGTCTGAAGAGCTACCTTCGGAATGAAGATTTTCCTTTAGTAGAGGTGGGGGATCTAGAGATCAAGATAGCAAGAAGAGAGAGCCTCCAGCCTTTCACCCTCCTTCCTTCCCTTGAGGCACCATGTTCTAAAAGAATGGTCGCAATGACTCCCATAGGGAAAACAGAGTCCAGATTGCTCCAGCTGCTGTCCTGGTTCAGCTCCAGAATAAAACTCCTGAGGAATGTGCAGAGCAGTGTCAGCTTCCTCACAGCAGTGTCCTCTCACAGTGTCCAATGGGGCTTCCAAAAGCATAAGCTTCCCAAAGTGGTGATCTCACGTGTGCCAGGTATAAGCAAAAGGTGTAAACATAGGCTATGAACTGTACAACCATTGGTCAATGTACAGTCAACTATAGGTTACTGCTGGCACAGTGTAATTTCGGTAATTATGCCTGTTAAAGTAATTTTGTCGTAATCAAGTAAATCTTGTTTAATATATTGTTATCAGTTCTCGCTCTGCAAAATAATTCTAGCGACACCTTGTATTATTTCATGTTTATGATTAATGAATCAGTGACTTCCTCTATTGCCATGATAAAAGTAGCTCCTAGAGATGAAAGCTCTGGCCCAACAGGAAAGAGGAACTGTACTTGCCCACAGACCTTCCTGGTGGCTCCCTATGAGCTCAAAGAAAAGAAACTTTGCAGTTGTATCTTCATTCGATGTATTCACCAGAACAAGACAAATGTTTTTCCCTTTTTTATACAGTATTCATCCCCAAACAGGGGGTGGCCCAAGGGTGATGCAATGCCATGTCTGGAGACTTGCTGGGGAGAAAAATTTGCACATCTACCAAACCTCATTTGCATAAATTTAATTTATTGTAAAATGTATATATTGCCCATCTAAAATTTTAGATGGCTTTCAAAGGAATCCTTCACAAGCCTCTTTCTTCTTGTGGCAATGGACTTAGGGGCATGTTTATTAAATATTAATGTGTGCCAATAGAAATAAATGGGTTTTCCTGCACTTAACGCACATAACATTTGTGAATGCACATTAACTTTTAGTAAGCATGCCTCTTAATGAGTGTCTAAATACCATTTACATGGGCAGTGAGTTTAAAGAAAGATTTCCAGATATCTATATTACTATACTCCAGTGCCAACTGCCAGGCACTTTAGGAAATACTAGAAACCCTGCCCATTTAGAACCCATAGCAAACCCGCCATATCATAACAGCACTACCAGGACTCACAAAGCACAAAACCCTACCTATCAAACAATGCAAATATTAAACCAATTCAAATCAGAGAATACAAACACATCTCCTAAAAGGGAAAGAGAACAAGTGGCACTTTCACATAGAAACTACGGGCCCGAAGGGCATTTACATGGTTTACAGCCTTGTAGACTGAGTAAATTCCTTAGATGGGGATATTTAATGGCAAATAAAAAACCCAACAATGGCAAATACAGGAGTAGTGCCATTGAATATCCCCATCTATGTCCCCTACATGCCCCATTGCTATCTGGCCAGTATTGGGGCGTGTTCTGGGGCATTCCAAGGCAGAGAAGAAGCTGGGGCATGAGATAACTGGGCAGTAGTGATATTGCATGCTGCCCGGTTAGTACTCTGCACTGAAAAGATAGGTGAGGAAAACCCTCGCCTATCTTTATGGAGCAGGCGCTAACTTGGCAGCTTGCAATATCGCTGCTGCCCGATTAGCTTCAGCAGTTACTGGGTTGTGTGTGATATGCAGATATTCAATACCAGGGATGCATATGACCCTAGCACTGAAATCCAGATTTAAGGCTGGCAGGGCTATGTGCTGATGTGGCACATGGCCTGTCCAGAAGAATATCGGGCCCTATATGAACAGAATACCTCAGCTCAGTTACACATACAGAACATAGACCATCACCAAACATAGAACAAGGGATCACAATTTAGAAATATTAAGACAATTCAACAATCTTTACAAGACCATTCCATAAAGTCCAATGAGTCCATACTATAATCCTTCAGTGCATATTTATACAATTTTCAACTTTAGACATTTTTGAACACTCAAGATCACCACAAACTCCCACCATTGTCTTTGAAACTCAACATGATAGCATAAGAGAAGCTATACTATGTCACATCAAGGCTCATTGAGTCCAGCATCCTATCTCCAACAATGGCTAGATTGGGTCACCTGAACTCCTCGGATCCCAAAAAGTATTCCCTATTTAAATGTTGCATGAAATCCATGTGTTTATATACTTCTATCTCAACCCCTCTCAGTTTTCCAAACTGAAGAGCCCTAACCTGTTTAGTCTTTCTTCATGAAACAGGCGTTCCATCTCCTCTGTCATTTGTCAATTTTCTCTAAAACTTTCTTAACAGAGTAACATAGTAAATGATTGCAGCTGAAGACAGTATGATCCATCTAGTCTGCCCAGTAAGGTGGCAAGAGTGGTGTCTGCTATCAGGGCTGTGCCGAGGGAAGATTGCGCCGTGTGCGAAATGCACATCGGACATGTGCCTCCCCCCCCCCCCCACGGCGGGAGAGAAGAAGCGCGCCCGATGTGCAAGTCGCCAGCATGCTAAGAAGATCTGCCTCTCCCTGCTCTTGCCGGGAGGGAAAGATCTGCTTAACATGCCGACGAGAAGGATTAAGGGGCACATTATAGCTATCCTGCCATTGCCTGCCGCCGCTGAGAGAAGAAAAACTGGCGGCGGCAGGCAGCAGAAGACAGCTAAAATGCACCCCTTAAGCCTTTGCACACTGTGCGACTGCACCACTCTCACAGGGCTAGGTACGGGCCTGCCTGCTATTCTCTGCAGGTTACCTCCCTCTATGCCTTGTTTATAGTTGTACCTGCTCCTCTATGCAATTTACCCTCCTCAATGCCTTTGCTTAGGGTTGTACTTGCCACACTGTGAAGGCTGCACCCTCTGTTTGTTGAAGTATAAAAGTTATTTAAGTTTACTTTGTTTCCATCCTCTTGCTATATAGGAATCCTCTGTGTCTGTCCCATTTATAATTGAATTCTATCACTGCTTTTGCCCAACCACCTCAATCAGAAGGACATTTCAGGCATCCGCGACCCATTCTAGGTCCGCTCTGTCCTTTCTTTTTAGCAAAAAAACAAAAAAAAAAAACAAGAGAAAGGTAAACAAAAGTTTCTTTAGCTGATGTTTGAGTTTTTGTGTTTGTGATTGTTCTAATTACCAAAGCAAATCAGTAAGTTTTTGAGGTAGAAGTAGCCATCTCTGTACCAGGATTGAACACTGTAAGTTGATTCATATTTAAATTTTTTATGGTTATTAATGTTTTTTAAGCAGCAGAATTGGATTTCATTTTGTTCAAATCTCACTAACTGAGACTACATTTTGACAAAAGAATTAATACAAATCTGACATTAACCATCATGCTAGTCTGGTTGGCAATGGCTAGAATATGCATGATACATACAGGAGGTGTTAGCCACATATAATTAAGAAGATATACCTATTTCTCAATTACATAAAATTGTGTTCTGAGAATTTTAATAAATCAACAAAAACCCCAAGCTATTCAATGACTCAATAAAGAAGCCTCAAACAATAGTCATTGAAATTCTGACCAGTCACCACTCTGGTAACTGTCCTTCCATTTCATCCTATTTTTTGTCGGGAACAACCAACCTGAGAGGCGGGAATTTTAATATACAGAACCCATAAAAGGCAGAATTCAAGCAGAACATATGTGACAGATGTATTTTTAGACATGATGACTTATGACTTCAGATCAGAAGTATAGGGCAAATTAGAAATCAATACAGGATTCATTGCATATGAAAATCAAAGGTTTATATTTCTTGATCTTGATCCATTATAGTGACCAAATCAAGGAACACAATTTTAAAATACATTTTTATCATAACAGAAAACAAGTTTATCTAATGGTGCGTTGTTCTGCCTCAGAATGGAAAATGAAATGAGCTCTCAAGATTGTGTAAGCTGATAGTAGAATGCTTCACAAAGTTACCCAACTGGACCATGACTTTTGCCTTGCGATTCTTTCTGCCCTCTCCATGTCCCTTCTAACTACTGTATGCGTATCTGATTCACTCCTGCATGTACTCACATCAAAATCTGGCTTGTTGGACTTCTGACGAGATTCAGTGAAAGTTATCCTAAGAATATTTTGTTCACTGTTTTGAAGCTATGTTGAGATGACTCACTAATAAAAATTTGGTCATTAATTTAAGCCAAAAAGAGGCACTGAATGTTCCTTGAGCAACATTTTTGCAGTGTTGCAAACAATGATTTTATGCACATTAGATTATATGTTCTTCAGCACTGAGCTCTCATTGTCTACTTGATTATAAGTGGTAGGTGCGCCTACACTTGCCACCTTGCTGGGCAGACTAGATGGACCATACTGGTCTTTATTTGCCTTCATATACTATGTTACTGTGTAAGCTGTGGACCACACAAACATATTGTTCTAGGTTTGGAGTCTTAACACTGCTTACCAGTAAGTGTATTAGTAATGTGCATGGACAAAACAATGTTCTGTTTGTGTTCATTTAAAACAAACCTTTTCCAATTTTTGTGAATTTTTTCATTTGTTATTTTAGATGTGTCATGTTTGAACATATAAACTTTTTTATGCATGCAATCAGTTGTAGATTTATGCTTAAAAAGCAATCTGCACTTCAAATGTTTAGGTACCCTAATAAACGGGAGGCACACTCACTTGCATACCCTAGTTGATATCCTCTTTTTTAAAAAAAATCCCAGGTTATGACTTTCCATCTTCCTGTGTGGAGGAATAGCCTAATTATAAAATAGCGGGTTGTAAACCAGGAAAGACAATATTCAATTTCCAATGTGGCTCCTAGTCATCTTTGGCAGGTCATGCAACCCTCCATTGTTTCAGATACAAACATATTGTAATCCTTGTGGGATAGCTAAAATGCCTACTGAGTGTAACGACTTCTCTGAAAGGCATGAACTAAATCCAATTTCTTTCCCAAATGACTGCCGTATAGCAACTGTTAAAGAGGCATAATAATATTCCCAGTAATGTTCATACCTTTAAAGATACTCCTTAACATTCTATTTCATAACCTGCGCTCAAGTCAGGTCAGGTTGTTTTGTCATCTCTCTGTAAGATGTTGTTTATTCATTATTCAATCCCTTTCTTGCTCTGTTAAAGGACTTAAATGTGAACTATTTTACCATCTGATGTTCATTAAGAAACTGATTTGCTTTTATTTAGGAAATATTCAAGTCTTATTTATTATTTTCACCACATAGCCCAGAGACTAACCAGGAAGCAGTGTCATTGAGCCACAGCCCAGTTAGTTCCTGCGGGTAAAGTAGGCCAGCCTTTGCCGCACTTAACTTTACCTGTGGGTTGCTAAATGGGCAGCGGCTGGATATTGCTACAGCGCACTTAGTGATGGGCGCCGCCTCCACTCTGTCTTGAAGCTAACCTTACCAGGGAATGTAGCAGCAGAACCCGCAGATATCCCGCAATACTAACGCTATCAGTGCCACTGAAGATCCCGCTAACAGACATTTACCCAATTTGCAGGTCTGCAGTCCATCTAAATGCCCCTCCAATGTTCTTATATTACTGAGAAATTCAGAATATAGAACTTCAAGTTAATATTCCTAGGGCGGGTATATTCAAAGGGATTAATGTGGTTGGCAGACCTGCTATCCGTGTTAATCAGAAGGAGCAGGATATCCAGGGGAACATAGTCTTCTCTTACCACTGACTAACCTCTCTGCACACCCTGATGCTAACCGCATAGCACAGGGCATTCTGAGGACTGGTCAGAAGCTCTAAGCGATTAACTTAAGACAGCTAAAGGTAGGCCAAAAAATGGTTGGCCCAACTTTAATTGATTTAAATATCTGGCGAGAGGGTGAATATTGCCTCTGACAAATTAGCTAAAACGCTAAGGAGATATTCAATGTTGATAGCCAGATATGTCGCTAGTATTGAATATTCAGGTCTAATTTAAAAAGTGCAGGCCACAGCCATTGAATAAATACCTCATAGACCTTTATGAATCCTCTACTAAAGTTTTTTTCAGCACTCTGTGACGAGGGCTTGCTGTATATTTTTTTATTTGGCCTCTGATGAAGTAGCATTCAACTCAGCATCAATAAAAGACCATTCTGTAAAGTCCAAAGAGCTCCATACCATAATCCTTCAATGTATATTTTTACAATTTTCAACTTTTGACATTTTTGAACTCTCAAGATCACAACAAACTCCCACCATTGTCTTTGAAACTCAAAATAACATCAGAGAAGCTATGTTGTGTCACATCAAGGCTCATTGAGTCCAGCATTCTGTCTCCAACAATGGCCAGACTGGGTGACCAGTACCCCTCGGATCCCAAAATGTGTTCCCTATTTAAATGTTGCATGAAATCCATGTTTTATATACTTCTATCTCAACCCCTCTCAGTTTTCCAAGCTGAAGAGCCCTTACCTCTTTAGTCTGTCATGATGCGGGCACTAATAAAGTTGGTTTTAAGAAAAGAAATCCTGTTTTAGAAGAACTAGATGTGCAGTTACCTCCAGGCACAGCTAGAGGGAGCAGGAACAGACATACTGGTCTTAATGAACCTAAGCTCACTGATGACCTGCAGCTGAAAGGGAACCAGGAAGTTAGCAGTAACGGTTCACTTTATAAGCCAGAGCAGAATGCTTCTGGACAGCAGAGAGGGCAGTCGCATAAGGAGTGGCATAAGCAGCAGTGGCATAAGCAGCAGTGGCATAAGCAGAGGAAGCAGTGGACACAGCAGGAGCTGAGGAAGGAGGAGAAAGAGGAAGAAGGAACTGGAGCTGGACTAGAAGGAGAAACAGCAGAGAAGCCTGGAGGCTATCAAGGACATAAGCCTGATTGCTGTGGAAGAAGCCAAGCTGGAAGCTGGAGAAGAAACAGACCTCACAAGGTGGGAAGCCAGAAAGCCCAAACTGGACCTGTTGTGCATGGGGAGTTTGGTGGAAGTTGCTCCAAGGTGAGAGGCTCTGCCACGCCTAGTTCCTATACTCTGCCTGTTTGTGACATAGAGAGAAGAAAGCTAAGAACCAGAGAGGGAGGTTCTGACAGAAGCTTATCTCTAGAGGAACACTGCCCAGTTTCACCTATTCAGAGGGGAAAGCATTTCTATAAGCAACGGAAGTTTTTACTCAGTGAGCCAAGGTATGAGGCATTGAAGATTAACTGTAATGATTGTACTGCTAAAAGCTATGCTAAAAGAAGTATTCCTCCTAAAGGAAACAAGAGTGCAGACTGGTTCACTAAACTACCGCCAGCCTTAAGAGTCCCTGGTTATGTGAAGCCAAACTCCCAAGTTGTAGATGACCATGCTGAAATAGACAGGGACAGTAAAAGCCCTTTGAATCAGTATAGGGGAGAGGATTTGATGGAAGTGGATTCTCCCAGCACTATTCCCTCACCTTTGCCTGAGGAAATGGAATGTGATTGGTTCACTGCCTATGCTCCAAAGTGTGTATGCTCCACAGAAGAATAAATGAAGTATAATTTGATGTTTATTATGCTGAATATTACTTTGAAGAAAACCTGCTTTAAACTGTGAAGTAACAGTTAATTAGCCAGTGAATATTGGTACCTTTTGAAACAAAGGACTGTTTCTGTTATCTAAAATATCTCTTAGTTGAACCTTGTTTTAAACGGGGAATAAAAGCCTTTATTACCCTACACTTGGACTCTTTGTTCTTTAACAGCGCTACCTAGTGGTGTATAATCTTTGTGTCACCGGGAACCGAGTGACATAAATGGCGTAGTTTTTAGGATGTGGATATAATCCTAAGAGATACAGCAAAGAAATATAGAAACAAATTGCCACTGTTCATCTTGAAAAAAAAGAAAAACCTGGACCGGAGTCAAAGAAAACCGGACCGGAGTTAAAGAAAACCCGGACCGGAGTACCAGAAAAACCGGACCAGACTCAAAGAAAACCTGGACCGGAGTGCCAGAAAGGAAAACCCGGACTGGACTTAAGAAAAGAGCCGGATCCGAGTTGGGGAAAACGTGGACTGGACTGCAGCAAAATCCGGAACGGAAGGCGAGTTCCTGGAAGGTGCTACGACGCGGAGTCACACCACCGTTGCTGAGAGCCTGAGTCTACACTTCTACCAGGTAACGTGTGGAAAGGCCTAACTTGTGGGGATACAAGTGTCTGTCAGTTTAAAAAGAGAATTTGAAAAAAAAAACACAAGGAAGTGTAGGGCTGAGTGTTGTACAGCCACACTTGGTTTTTTTTCTTTGCTTGTTTCTTTTCAGGGATCATCGCGATGGAGCAACGCGACCTATTTGACTGGATGGCCTCACAATTCAGCAAACAGGCTGAACTGGCTACGCAGACACAGCAGCGTGCTATCCTGGCGATGCAGGAGCAGCAAAAGCCAGTCCTGCAGATGCTGGAGACTTGGATGAGCCATCAACAGAAGACACAGGAAGCAGCCGCTGGACTCATAAAGCAGAGCTCAGGACTGAGCCATGGTCTGGTAGGACTGGGATCCTGTGACTCTCTGACTTTTGGGAAGTTGGGGGAAAAGGACGATCCAGATGAATTTCTGGAGGCATTTGAAAGAATTGCCCTTTCAGTGGGTTGGCCAGAGGACCAATGGTCCATCCGACTGGCAGTGTCCCTTACAGGAGAGGCACTGTCAGCCTACAGGGCAATGCCTGCTGTGTTAGCTGCAGACTATAGCGAAGTGACAAAAGCCATCAGGGAACGCCTGGGCTTGACCCCACTTGCCTATAACCGCAGGCTACGTGCAGCACGACTTGAAGTAGGTGAAACACCTAAGTCATTGGGTCACCGACTGAGGCGCTTGGCTGAAAAGTGGCTAAGGCCCAGTGAAAGATCCGTAGATTCATTGATCGATATGATTGTTCTTGAGCAATTCATGACTGCAGTGCCTGGTAAAATAAAGAGCTTCCTTATTCTCCAGAATTGTCGCTCAACTATGGAGGCGATTGCCTTGACAGAGAGATATTTGGAGGCGGAATTAGTTACCCAGCCTACAGATGGGGTAGCTAAGACAGCCATAGCGGCATTCAATCCAGTATCAGGAAGTCTCTACCAGTCTAAAACACCTAATGTAAAGTGTGATAAAAAGGCAGAGAAAAGTCTTGTTAAAAGATGTTTTAACTGTGGAAAATTAGGACATGTCATGAATGAATGTAGGGTACGTACTGCTCTCATAGGGGAGCATAAGCCTTTATTGTCAGAAGGTTTTGTACTAGATGTCACGGTGCAAGGGGTAGCTGCAAAAGCCTTGCTGGACTCTGGTGCGGACCAGACAATGATTTCGCGCAAGCTCTGGTCTACCATTCAAGAGCAAGCTGCGTCCGCCCCAGACCGTCCAGAAGGTCACGTAAAGACTAAGTGTGTACATGGCGCTGCTACCTTGTATCCCGTGTACAAATTGCTGGTCAAAGGTCTGGGAATAGAAAAAATTATGCTCATAGCAGTAGTCCCTAGATTGCCCAAAGAGCTGGTCCTTGGTAGAGACTGGCCACAATTCGAGAAGGGCCTAGAAAAAGGTTTAAACCCCAGAGAGGCTTTTGTCTCCACTCGTGGCCAGACGAGTGCTGTAGAAAAACCCTCATGTTCTAGGGAAGAAAGTGTAATTGATCTCCCATCCCATGATGACTTAGTCAACATTCCTCCGGATAGGAATAGAAAGACTAGGGCTCAAAAGCGAAAAGAGAGAAAGGGACGCTCTCAAGGCCAAGCGGGTTTGGAAGCGGGTGAAGAACTACCATGGATCCCAGCGGAACTGGTAGAGAAGTTCCCTTCATTCGCCGCTGAGCAAAGAGAGGACCCTGTGCTAGCACGCGCATTTGAATATGCTTCAACAAAAAGAAATGAGTTTCCTCGCTTCATAAAGGAAGAAGGACTCCTGTACCGAGAGAGTATCGACCCACGGACTAGGAATGTCCGAAAACAGTTGGTAGTCCCAAATACCTTTAGGGCAGCAGTACTAAGGATAGGCCATGATCACCCGACAAGCGGTCACAAAGGGGTACAGGGGACCCTTGACCAGATACTGGCCAGATTTTATTGGCCAGGAATTTTTAAGGAGGTCGCACGTTTTTGTGAGTCCTGTGCCTCCTGTCAAAGGGTGACCTCCATAAAACCCGCTGGAGTGCCATTATTACCAATGCCAGTGATAACGGAGCCTATTAAAAGGATAGCCATGGACATAGTTGGCCCCCTTTTAAGGACTCCCAGGGGTTTCCAATATATATTGGTTATTGTTGACCAGGCAACCCGGTTCCCTTGGGCCATACCCTTGAGGAATATATCAGCAAGGTCTATTGTCGGGGAACTTATAAAACTGTTCTGTGAGGTGGGCTTCCCTCAAGAAGTTTTGACGGACCGCGGTACAAACTTTTTGTCCAAATACCTAGCCCAAGTGTGGGATGCTTTTGGCATCAGGCATCTCAAAACCTCCGCATATCACCCCCAATGCAATGGTTTGGTAGAGAGGACAAACCAGACCATCAAGCAAATGTTACGATGAGCGCTGGATGGTGAGATGGAAGAGTGGGACACAATGCTGCCGTTTATATTGTATGCCTGCAGAGAAAGGACACAGGCTTCATTAGGCACGTTGCCTTATGAGCTAATGTATGGGAGATCACCCAGGGGGGTGCTCGATATTCTGAAAGAGCAATGGGTGGAACCCGAAGAAAAGGAAATAGGGATACCACAATTCTTAAAGAGATTAAGAACACGATTAAGAAAAACTTCACGATTTGCTGAGGGGCAACTGAAGTGCAGTCAGAAAAGACAAAAACAATATTATGATAGGAATACCAAGCCTAGACACCTAGCTGTAGGCGAGAAAGTAATCGTCTTGGTATCAGGCACCACGCCAAAATTTGAAGCCAGATGGAAAGGACCTTATGTAGTGGCCCAACCACGAGGTACAGCATCCTATTTAATAAGGGATGAAAAGGGGCATGAACAGGTCTATCATATCAATCTCCTTAGATGATGGCATGAGAGACACGCCTTTTTTACATCAACACAACAGAGCTCTAAGATTACGTGCTGTAATGAGGGTCATTCAGCCCGTAATATTTTAAGAGGGGGGATGTGTCATGATGCGGGCACTAATAAAGTTGGTTTTAAGAAAAGAAATCCTGTTTTAGAAGAACTAGATGTGCAGTTACCTCCAGGCACAGCTAGAGGGAGCAGGAACAGACATACTGGTCTTAATGAACCTAAGCTCACTGATGACCTGCAGCTGAAAGGGAACCAGGAAGTTAGCAGTAACGGTTCACTTTATAAGCCAGAGCAGAATGCTTCTGGACAGCAGAGAGGGCAGTCACATAAGGAGTGGCATAAGCAGCAGTGGCATAAGCAGAGGAAGCAGTGGACACAGCAGGAGCTGAGGAAGGAGGAGAAAGAGGAAGAAGGAACTGGAGCTGGACTAGAAGGAGAAACAGCAGAGAAGCCTGGAGGCTATCAAGGACATAAACCTGATTGCTGTGGAAGAAGCCAAGCTGGAAGCTGGAGGAGAAACAGACCTCACAATGTGGGAAGCCAGGAAGCCCAAACTGGACCTGTTGTGCAAGGGGAGTTTGGTGGAAGTTGCTCCAAGGTGAGAGGCTCTGCCACGCCTAGTTCCTATACTCTGCCTGTTTGTGACATAGAGAGAAGAAAGCTAAGAACCAGAGAGGGAGGTTCTGACAGAAGCTTATCTCTAGAGGAACACTGCCCAGTTTCACCTATTCAGAGGGGAAAGCATTTCTATAAGCAACGGAAGTTTTTACTCAGTGAGCCAAGGTATGAGGCATTGAAGATTAACTGTAATGATTGTACTGCTAAAAGCTATGCTAAAAGAAGTATTCCTCCTAAAGGAAACAAGAGTGCAGACTGGTTCACTAAACTACCGCCAGCCTTAAGAGTCCCTGGTTATGTGAAGCCAAACTCCCAAGTTGTAGATGACCATGCTGAAATAGACAGGGACAGTAAAAGCCCTTTGAATCAGTATAGGGGAGAGGATATGATGGAAGTGGATTCTCCCAGCACTATTCCCTCACCTTTGCCTGAGGAAATGGAATGTGATTGGTGCACTGCCTATGCTCCAAAGTGTGTATGCTCCACAGAAGAATAAATGAAGTATAATTTGATGTTTATTATGCTGAATATTACTTTGAAGAAAACCTGCTTTAAACTGTGAAGTAACAGTTAATTAGCCAGTGATTATTGGTACCTTTTGAAACAAAGGACTGTTTCTGTTATCTAAAATATCTCTTAGTTGAACCTTGTTTTAAACGGGGAATAAAAGCCTTTATTACCCTACACTTGGACTCTTTGTTCTTTAACAGCGCTACCTAGTGGCGTATAATCTTTGTGTCACCGGGAACCGAGTGACAAGTCTTTTTTCATGAAATAGGCGTTCCATCTCCTCTGTCATTTGTCAATCTTCTCTGATCCTTTATCGTAACACAGTAAATGATGGCAGCTGAAGACAGTATGACCCATCTAGTCTGCCCAGTAAGTTGGCAAGAGTGGTGTCTGCTATTCTTTGCAGGTTACCTCCCTCTACGCCTTGTTTAGAGTTCTACCTGCTCCTCTATCTGCAGTTTACCCTCCTCAATGCCTGTGCTTAGGGTTGCACTTGCCACTCTGTGAAGGCTGCACCCCTCTGTTGGTTGAAGTATAAACGTTATTTAAGTTTACTTTGATCCTGTTGTTGTTAAGTGCCGTCGAGTCGGAGTCGACTCATGGCGACCCTCTGGATAGCTATCCTAAATTGTGTTCGGTCTTCAGTCAGGCGGCTCATTGACGACAGACTGGTACCCGTAGCTGCTGTTATTGTAGCGATCCATCTCATTGCTGGCCTTCCTCTTTTGCGTTGACCTTCTATCTTGCCAAGCATGATGTCTTTCTCTAATGATCTCTCTCTTCGCATGATGTGTCCGAAGTATGAAAGTCGAAGTCTTGTCATCTGAGCTTCTAAAGAAAGCTTAGGTTTGATCTCCTCTAGTACCGACTGGTTTGTTCTTCGGGCAGTCCATGGTATACACAGTATTCGCCGCCAGCACCATAATTCAAAGGCATCAATTTTCTTCCTGTCTGTCTTTTTCACTGTCCAGCTTTCACATCCATATGATGTTATTGAAAATACCATGGCTTGAACAAGTCGAATCTTTGTATGGAGAGAGACATCTCTGCTCTTGAGAATCTTATCTAGGTCTTTCATAGCCATTCTGCCAAGAGCAATGCGTCGTCTGATTTCTTGACTGCTTGTTGCTTCTTTATTGATAGTTGATCCAAGTAGGTTAAAGTTGTTCACAATTTCAATTTCTTCTCCTTCAACGATGAACCTGTTGATTATGCCAGTTGTCATGATCTTTGTCTTCTTTACATTAAGGTGCAGGCCCATTTTGAGACTATGTTCTTTGATTGTGAGAAGCAAATGTTTCAGATCATCTTCGCTTTCAGCCAGTAATGTGGTATCATCAGCATAACGAAGGTTGTTGATGAGTCTTCCACCAATCTTCACACCTCTGTTGTCTTCATACAGTCCTGCTTCTCTGATGATTTGTTCTGCATATAAATTAAACAGGTAGGGGGAAAGTATGCAGCCTTGTCTTACACCTTTGCTTATTTTAAACCATTCTGTTTCTCCTTGTTCCGTTCGAACTGTTGCTTCTTGATCAATGTACAGATTACGCAAGAGAACGATCAGGTGTTCTGGTATACCCATGCTTCTTAATGTGGCCCAGAGTTTCTCATGGTTTACACAGTCAAAAGCCTTGCTATAGTCGATAAAGCACAAATAGATATCCTTTTGGTATTCTTTAGTCTTTTCAAGGATCCATCTCACATCCGCAATGATGTCTCTCGTTCCTCGCCCTTTCCTGAACCCTGCTTGCACTTCAGGTAGTTCTTGTTCTAGGTATGGCTGTAGTCTCTTTTGAATAATCTTCAGTAAAATCTTGCTGGCATGTGGGATCAGAGCGATTGTGCGATAATTTCCACAGTCAGTTGGATCACCTTTCTTTAGTATTGGTATAAACACAGATCTTTTCCAGTCAGTTGGCCATGATGTTGTCTTCCATATTTCTTGGCAGAGCCTTGTAAGTACGGTAACAGCTGCATCAGATTGCTGCAATACTTCTATGGGAATGCTATCAATGCCTGGTGCTTTGTTCTTTGATAAGGCTTTCAATGCTGCTTCAACTTCTTCTTTCATCACCAATGGTTCCTGATCATAAGGTATAGGTTGAAACGGCTGTTGGTCCACTTGATCTTTATCATATAAAAACTCTGTATATTCCTTCCACCTTTTCTTGATCTTCTCAGCATCATTCAACATAGAACCTTGAGCATCTTGTAACATTCCAATTCGAGGCTGGAACTTTTTCTTTAACTCTCGCAGCTTTAGGAAAGCCGATCTTGTTCTTCCTCTAATAGTTTCTGCTTCTATTTCCTTGCAAGTGTCATTGTAGTACTTTTCCTTGTCCTGTCTTGCTGCACGTTGGAAATCTCTGTTGAGTTCTGCGATTGTCTTTCTTTCTCCTTTGGCTTTAGCTTCTCTGTGTTTCTGGGCAATTTTCAGCGTTTCTTCCGTCATCCATTTTGGCCGTTTTTGCTTTTTCACCTTTTGTAGAGACTTCTCGCTTTCTTCCAGCACAACCTTCTTGATGTCATTCCATAACTCTTCCGGAGCTCTGTCATTTGTATCTAAAGCAGCAAATCGATTTTGCAGGCAGTCTTTAAATTCCAGTGGTATATTCTCAAGGTCATATTTTGGTGCGTTCATGAGTGGTTTGCTCTTTTTCAACTTTAGCTTGAGTTTGCATACTAGTAGTTGATGATCTGTACCACAGTCAGCTCCAGGTTTTGTCTTTGTTGATGTTACAGAGCTTTTCCATCGTTGACTTCCACAGATGTAGTCAATTTGATTTTTATACAATCCATTGGGTGAAGTCCATGTGTACAGTCGTCGCTTGTGTTGCTGGAAGAAGGTGTTTGAGATGAATAGATCATTGGTCTTGCAGAATTCTATCAATCTTTCTCCAGCTTCATTTCTGTTGCCAAGTCCATATTTTCCAACTACTTTGCCTTCTTCTTTGTTGCCAACTTTTGCATTCCAGTCACCCATGACTATCAGGATATCCTGTTTGCATGTTCTGTCAATTTCAGCTTGTACTTGTTCATAGAACTCTTCAATTTCATTCTCTTCTGCAGCTGTTGTTGGGGCATATACTTGAATTATAGTTGTGTTGATAGGCAATCCTCGTAGACGAATAGAGATTAAGCGTTCGCTGACTGCATTGTATTTCATTACAGTTCTTGCAAGTTTCTTCTTTATTATAAATGCAACACCATTTCTTCTTTGTCTTTCATTTCCAGCATAGTAGACCATGTGATCATCTGATGCAAAGTGCCCGATGCCAGTCCATTTCAGTTCGCTGACACCCAACAGATCAAGTTGTACACGTTCCATTTCATTCTTGACCACCTCCAACTTCCCTTGGTTCATGCTTCGTACGTTCCATGTTCCAATGTGTAAGACATCTTTACAGCTTCTGACTCTCATTTCATGCGCAGCTACATCAGCAGTCAGACTTCCCGAGGGCTTTGATCCAACCACATCATAAATGCTGGCTTTACTCTGAAAAGTCTTCAGCTCTTCCCCAGTAGCTAGTTGAGTGCCTTCCGACCTGGGAGTCTCATCTTCCAGCACCATAGCACAATTTGTTTTGTTGTAACTATCCATTGGGTTTTCATGGCAAGATACAGAAGTAGATTGCCGGGCCTTCCTTCCGCGCAGTTTAAGTTTGGTGTTGTTGCCGTTGTCACAGAAATGTGATCATCCGCCGTCAACACTATCCCATTCTGCTGCTGCCCAGATGGGTGGTTTGTCTTCGTCTGGCACCTCAGCTGAGACCTGTCCATCTTGGGAGACCCTGCCAGTAGTTAAACTACCGATAGTTTAGCTCTCAGCATCACTGATGCACGCAAGCCCTCACAGCACGACAAGCTGCAAACCAAGTTTGATCCTATCCTCTTGCTATATAGGGATCCTCTGTGTCTGTCCCATTCCTATTTGAATTCTAGCACTGCTTTTGTCCAACCACCTCAATCAGGAGGACATTTCAGGCATCTGCGACCCTTTCTAAGTCCACACTGTCCTTTTTGAGATGCAGGAACCAGAGCACCACACAATACACGAGTGCAATGGCACCATACAGAGAAGCATAAGGACAATCTCAGTGTTGTTCTCCGTTCCTTTTCAAACAATGGATAACATTCTTTTTAATTTTTAGCAAGAAAAACAAGAGAAAGGTAAACAAAAGTTTCTTTGGTTAATGTTTGAGTTTTTGTGTTTGTGATTGCTCTAATTACACAGGTACACTAAAAAAAATTTTTTTTAAACTGCCTCTAATGTTTCGATTGATTTTTACGTTTTTTGGTGCGCTGAATCCAAATCTGGTAACCAATTTGCTCCATCACGTAGAGATGTTTTGCTACAATGGGTTAGCAGTTTGAGGTGAACGTTTCAGATTGAGTGCGATTGAGATAAAAGTTTCTTGGATGAATTCTTTATACTAATTGTTTAGTAGTTATTCAAATAAGAATAAAGAAAATTGTAACAAGGCAGCACATAAGAATAGAGTAATGTCAACAAAACACACTGTGATGGTAGCAAAATTGTCTGCACTTAAAACAGCCACATACATGTGCACAAACATTGAGCATATAAGAGCGAGGTTAGACACAAAGCAAAGCAAAGAAATGTGCAAAAAATGTTGTACAGGTATGTATGTAAGAATAGAAAATGCAAACCGCACCATTGCAATACATGAAGACAAACACCCGATGGTGTAAAAATAAAATTCTAATAAATGAGATCCGACACTGTGGTAATAACTAGCAAATTTTTATTTCAAAGTTTAGTAAAAACACGATATTTGTCAACACAGTTTAGATTTTAAAGTCATTCTTGGGTCAATCAATCTCCTGGTGGGCCCGTTTCTTCTTCCCCCGAATGCTTCTCTTGGTGCGCTGCTTGGCATATTTTTCATCTGGGGTTTCCCGCAGCAGCAACCAGTAGAAATCAGCCATCATAGTGGTGTTCCATCTTCCTTGGTACCTTCTCTCTGCGTCCTTGATGTCCTGGTGAAACCTTTCACCTTGTTCTTCACTGTACGCCCCCAAGTTTTCGGGAAAGTAGTTCACATGGGAGTGCAAGAAATGGACTTTCAGGCTCATGTTACAGCCTTGTTCTTTGAAGGCATTGAGCATCCTGGCAACAATATCCTTATAGTTCTCATCCCGCCTGTTCCCCAAGAATTTGAGAACAACATCCTTGAAGGAATCCCAGGCTTCTTTTTCCTTCTCAGACATCGTTTCAGCGAATGCTCCATCTGAAATGAGTTTCCTTATATCAGGGCCAACAAACACTCCTTCCTTTAGCTTTGCTTCAGAAAGTCGGGGGAACTTTGAGCAAAGGTACCGAAAGCACTCACCATCTTTTGGAAGGGACTTGATGAATTGCTTAATGAGACCCAACTTAATGTGGAGAGGTGGTAATAGAATTTTATCACGAGGTACCAAGCTCTCATGAAGAACATTTTTCTCACCGGGTCTCAAATACTCCCGAATTGGCCAGTCTTTTTTCCCCCAGTGTAGGTCGCGGGCCCGGCTATCCCACAAGCAAAGGAAGCAGGGATATTTGGTGAAACCGGATTGCTGCCCTAATAGCATGGATAGAATTTTAAAGTCTCCACAAATCATCCACTTATGCTCATCATAACGAATCTTCTGAAGAATCAGGGCCAAATTCTCGTATTTTTCTTGGAGAATAACAGAGTGAGCAATAGGAACTGAAGCGAATGTGTTGCCATTATGAAGAACAACACCTTTTATGCTGTCTTTTGACGAATCAATGAACAGCCGCCATTCAGCAGGATCATACTTGAGTTTAAACTTTTCCATCACTCCGTATATATCGTTGCAAAATACCAAATCTTCCTCTTTGCTGAAATACTTCAAAAAATTGTGTCTCGCGGTTGCGGTACCAATAAAAAGTTGTTCCTGGTGACAATAGATTTTTCTGTTTAAGCCGAGAACCTAGCAGTTGGGCAGCATCTTTTGGGAGTCCTAAATCCCAGACTAAATCATTCAATTCAGCTTGAGAGAAAAGTTCAGGTTTCGGATCTGGTTCAGTTTCAAACTCGGAAGTACTGGACTCATCGGGAAAAGCCATCTGATGAGTCTCATCATGATCAGAACCGTCCACACAAATATGATCCAAAGATTTTGGTGGTTCAGGCACAGGTACTTTCGTTGCTATGAGGCATAGGCCTAATTGCTGAGGGAAGGTTGGGGTAACTTATTACGTTCTTATTTTTTAAGTTGTATCCCTTCACAATGCAAGAGCAAAAATAGCAGTCACTGCTGTGGTCTCTTTGTTCACGCCACATCATAGGTATTCCGAAACGAAATGCTTGTTTTTTACCTTTCATCCATAAGCGTAGATCTTCCTCACATGTCTTGCACACTTTGTGAGGAGCCCACGGTTTGTCTTGATCGCCTAACATCAAACCGAAATAGGCGAAATATACTTTTTTAATAAATGCAGAAATGTTCCTCTGCCGCTTTTTCACGGTATATTCCCCACAAATAAAACAAAAACTGTCCGGAGAGTTGACGCAACCTCTGGCTCTGTGAGCCATCACAAATACACAGCACTGCAAACTACAACTGTAGTGAACCACTTCGGAATAAAGCTGGATTACGACAGAGCAAACAAAAGGTAATAATGAACTTGCAAGAAACTGAAATTTGACAGGAACGTTCATGTCGCAACCACCGTGTTTGAGCGAGCGAACGAGGCGAGGCGAACAGGAAAGAACATGCGCCAGCGCGAGTACTGGATTTAGCCCCCCGCCTCCCAATTGTCCTGTTAATGTATAAAATGAATACAAAACACTCTGAAATATCATGAGGGAGTGTTTCTAGTTAGTTAACCATTACAACCTCTATTTTGGGCCAAGAAAATAAACTGCAGTCGGCTAAAAAGAAATTATGTGAACATTCCTTATATGGGTAAGAAATCTAATTTTGCAAGAAAACGTGACGTGATGGAACATTTTGGCTATTTTTCCTGGATTCAGCACCCCAAAATCTATAGGAATCAGTTGCAAAACTGGAGGCAGTTTTTTGGTAGTGTACCTGTGTTACCAAAGCATCAGGTCCCAGAGGCTTTTGACAGTCTTTATTATCTGCCTGATTTGAAATCAGTACGTTTTCGAGGTAGAAGTAGCCATCTCTGTACCAGGATTGAACACTGTAAGTTAATTCATATTTATGTTTTTATGGTTATTAATGTTTTTTTAAGCAGCACAATTGGAATTCATTTTGCTCAAATCTCACCGACTGAGACTATATTTTGGCAAAATAATGAATACTAATATGACATTAACTATCATGCTAGTCTGGTTGGCAATGGCTAGAATATGCATGATACATACAAGAGGTGTTATGCACATATAATTAAGAAGATATACTTATTTCTCAATTACAGAAAATTGTGTTCTGAGAATTTTAATATACAGACCCCATAAAAGGCAGAATTCAAGTAGAATATATGTGACAGATGTATTTTAAGACATGATGACCTCAGATCAGAAGGCTAGGGCAAATTAGAAATCAATAAAGGATTCAATGCATATGAAAAGCAAAGGTTTAAATTTCTTGATCTCGATCCATTACTGTGATCAAATCAAGGATCATAATTTTAAAATGTATATGTAATGGTGCTTTGTTCTGCATCAGAATGGAAAATGAAATGAGTTTTCAAGATTGTGTCAGCTGATGGTAAAATGGATCACAAAGTTACTCAACGGGACCATGGCTTTTGGCTTATGATTCTTTCTGCCCTCTCCATGTCACTTCTAATTGCTGTATGCTTATCTGATTCACTCCTGCATGTACTCACATTAAAATTTGTCTTGTTAGACTTCTAATGAGAGCCAGCGAAAGTTACCCTAACAAAACTTTGTTCACTGTTTTGAAGCTATGTTGAGATAAGTCACTAAATACCATTTTGGTCATTAATTTAAGCCAAATAGAGGCATTAAATGTTCCTCGGACAACATTTTTGCACAGTGTTGCACACTTTGATTTTATACACATCCAATTATTATATTGTCTTCAGCAATGAGCTCTCTTTATCCCTTTGATTTTAAGCGGCAGGTGCACCTACTCTTGCCGCCTTGCTGTACAGACTGATGGACCATACCGGTCTTTATCTGCCATCATATACTATGTTACTGTGTAAGCTGTAGAGCACACAAACATATTGCTCTAGGTTTGGAGTCTTTACACTGCCTACCAGTAAGTGCATGGACAAAAAAATGTTCTGTTTGTGTTCATTTAAAACAAACCTTTTCCAATTTTTTGTGAATTTTTTCATTTGTTATTTTACATGTGCCTTGCTTGCACATAGGAACTTTTTTTTATGCATGCAATCAGTTGTATGCATATTAATTTGTAGATTTACGCATGAAAAAGCAATCTGTGTGCACTTCAAATGTTTAGGTGCCCTAATAAACTGGAGGCACACTCACTTGCATACCAGGAAAGGCAGTTTTAAATTTCCATTGTGGCTCCTAGTCATCTTTGGCAGGCCATTATCGGAGATACAAATGTATCGTAATTACTGTGGGATAGCTAAAATTCCTACCTAATGTAACTTGACTTGTGAAAGGCATGGACTAAATCAAATTCCTTTCCCAATGATCCAGATATAGCAACTGGTAGAGAGGCATAATAATATTCCCAGTAATGTTAATTCCTTTTCAGATAGCCCCTAACACTCTATTTCATAACCTGTGCTCAAGTCAGGGCAGGTTGTTTTATCATTTCTCTGTAGGAAGCTTGCTTGTTTGTTATTCAATCACTTACTGTAACAGGACCTAGAAGGTGAACTATTTTACCATCTGACGTTCAAAAAGAAACTGATTTGCTTTTATTTAGGAAACATTAAAGTCTTATTTATTATTTTCTGCATTTTCTAACATACTATCCTAAACCTGCATTTGAGGACAGCTATCAGTCATCTTAGACATACCATAAACAATTATGGAAAAAAAGCAGAATGTCTGCTCAGTAGATGAAGATTTCTCAAAGGAAGGTCATGCATTTAAAGGAAACTTCAGGAGGACACTGAAACAGAGAACCTTTGAAACTTAAAGGATCAGAAAATTCAAAAGCATTTATGCGGTTTGTAGACATGTAACAACATAAATATTGCTCAATGGGGTACTCGGTGATACAAACCTGGTTAGTGCCACTTAATATACCCTCTTAGCCAACCTAAATGCTTTGACACAAACCGGCTAGCTTCGTGGTATTCAGAGGGCGAAGTAAGAGTGGCAACATGAATTAGTCTGTCAGTGGAAATATTGAGCTGCTAATTGGATAAATGAAATTCCTACAGTTAAACAGTAAAAACATTGGCCTAACTTTAGGAGTTTTGGCTATTTTATTTATTTATTTATTTATTTATTTAACAGTTTTTATATACCGCACTATTCATCATCAGTGTGGTTTACATTAAACAACAACATACCTGCCAATATATAACTGATCTAGGTTTACAGATAACAGGGAAGGTAAACTGGGTGCGAACTGGGGATAACTATATACAATTAAATATGTTACATCAAGGTTTGGTATTTGACGAAATTCAGTATTTTCACATTTTAAACCTTTGTTCTGGGTTGTTGTTATGTGTAAGGGTTAGATGAGTGATGCGGAAGACAATTCTATGGTGTGTATGGTAGCTTGAAGTGCAAAGTGAATAAATAGTGCTTGATGGACTTTCTGAATTGGGTGATATCCCTGATTGATCTGATGCTGGGGGGTAGTTTGTTCCAGCACTTAGGAGCATAAGACACAAAAGCTCTGTTAGTGGTTTGTTGTGTCCATTTTGTGGAGATACTAGGAGTGACTAGTGTGTTTTCTGCTACTAGTCTTCTGGATCTATTATTCGGTGCGTGGGTGAGTAGATTTGAGATCGATGCAGGAGATATTTTATTAATAGCCTTGAATGTGATGAGGTGAGCTTTATATATTATTCTGCAGTTTATCGGGAGCCAGTGTAGATCGATCAGTATTGGTGTTATATGCTCTCTTTTTGAAGCTCCGGATAAGATGCGGGCTGCCGCGTTCATCGCCAGTTGGAGTGGACTTAGTGAATTCTTGGGGAGGCCATGAAGGATGATATTCGCATAGTCGAAGTGCGGTGTGACTATTGCTTGGAAAACTGTACGGAAATCCTTGGTCTCCAGCATTGGTTTCAGATGTCGCAGTGTTTTTAGTTTGTAGTAAATTGTCCTTACTGTGTTCTTTATGTGCTCCTTAAGATTGAGTTGCTGATCGAGTATCACACCGAGGTACTTTATGGAGGCCTTGATCGGGAGTTCTGCATCTCTTACTATGAGGGTGGTTGGTGGAGAAAATTGCTTGTTTCTTGTGGCTATTAGCACTTAGGTTTTCTTGAAATTTATTCTCATGTTCTGATTGAGAAGCCAGTCGGTTATTGCATTGAAGCAGTTGATTAGTGCAGAGTAGTCAGGATTTGATACATTGATCGGTGTGAAAATTAGCACGCTATACGGCGAGATGAATATCACCACTGACTGGCTAGCCAAAATGTTATCTGGCCAAATCAGATATTCACTGCCAAGCAGTGGTGTACCCAGCCCCCCATCACCCAGGTCAGGTATCCCACACATACTGCTGGTGCCCCTGTCATTTGGTGCAGTGCTGTGTGCCCCATTGCACTCCCCCATCCCCCCAGCTGGCCCCAACTAGGCAACATGGAAAACTTACCATTAAGCTGCTTGCTGCGGTGCCTCATGCTCCAGGAGTTGACCAGTCTTCTCAGTTGGCCGAAGTCTTCTGAATCGTGAGACTTTTGCTGGAAGAGAAGACTGGCCAGCCCCTGCAACATGAGACATTGCCACAAGGCAACTTAATTGGAAATTTGACACACTGTGTTTGTAGGGCTGGCCAGGGTGTACCCCTCCTGGCCGGCACTCATGGTGGGCCACACCCAATACCCCTCTCTTGGTATGCCACTGATGCTATGGGATGGATATCACATTGGTACTGATTATGTGGGCATAAACTAAAGTAGTAATGACTAGCCGCTTTATCAGCACTGTCCATTGCTGCTGAATATACCCTCCTTTGAAACTCACATACAAATGGCTCAATAAATATAGCTATTACTAGATATGGAGTGTTTCATCTTTACAGTGTTACTATCACATCATAAGAACATAAGAAATGTCTTACTGGGTCAGACCAAGGTCCATCAAGCCCAGTATCCTGTTTCCAACAGTGGCCAATCCAGGTCACAAGTACCTGGCAGGTTCCCAAAAAGGCACATGAGTTCCACAATGCATGTCCTGGGACAAGCAGTGGATTTTACGGGTCCTCTTTAATAATGGTTTATGGACCCTTTCCCAAGGAATCTGTCCAAACCTTTTTTAAACCCAGCTCCACTAATAGCTTTTACTGCATCCTCCAGTAATGAATTCCAGAGTTCGATTATGTGTTGTGTGAAAAATTATTTTCTCTTATTAGTCTTAAATGAGATACACTGTAGCTTTATTGTATATATCCTAATCTTTCTACTTTTTGATGTAGTAAACAACCACTCCTTTCATTATTTTATTAACCTCTATCATATCTCCCCTCAGCTGTCTCTTTTCCAAATTGAAGAGTCATAACGTTTTAAGCCTTTCCTCATAGGGGTATCCTTCCATCCCCTTTAATATTTTTGTGGCTCTTCTCTGCACCTTTTGTAATTCAGCTATATCCTTTTTAAGATATGGTGACCATAATTGCACACAATATTCAAGGTGCGGTGGTATCATGGAGCGATACAGAGGCATTATAATATCCTTGATTTTATATCGCCATTCCTGTCCTTATGATTCACAGCATTCCATTTGCTTTTTTGGCCACCACTGCACATTGGGCAGAGGGTTTCAAAGTATAATCCATGATGACACCTAAATATTTTTCCTAGGTGGTCGTTCTTAATGTGGAGCCTTGATCGTGTAACCATCACCTCTGCCTACCCACCACTCTCTCTCATGGAGCTTAAATGACACATGGGAATAGCCTAAGACAAACAGCCCAATGCAGAAAACCATGGTGTGGTATTTTTCTGACACTTTTCCCGTGCTAGGCTTGCTCTCTGATATAAAAAAAATACATCTATCCCCAGAAAAAATTATTTATTTATTTGACAGTTTTTATATACCGCCTTATATATTATCAAAGCAATTTTACAATGAACTTCAAGGGTACATTGAACAGTGAACAGAAGAACAGTTTAACTATGTAGAACAGAACTATTTAACACAAGCAACTATGTACAAGGGATTGTCTTGGAGTGAGGCATTATGTTCAGATTCCAGGGCTAAAGTACGCCTGGAATAGGAGGGTCTTTAGGTTTTTTTACAGAAGCCCCCACAGTCTTGGATATCCCTCTGGGTATTAGGGAGACAGTTCCTTAATGTGTGTCCATATATTGAAAACGCTCTCTGGCATGTTGCTTCGATACTCTTCTGTTTGTGAGTTGGAATGCTAGTAGACTCTGGTTCTGAATTCTTCTTGATCTTGAGTTTGGGGGGTTCTGGATGAGGCTAAAGAAACAGTCTGTAGCTTGGTTATGCGTGGTCTTGTAGGTGAGCATAATTGCCCTTTATTTAATACAGGCCTATATGGGAAGCCAATGTAGGCTCTTCAGAACATGAGTTATGTGTTTGTGTCTTGGGGATCCTGTTATCAGACGTGCTGCGGCATTTTGTACTAGTTGCAGAGGAAGTAGGGTCTGCTTTGGTGGGCCTAGGAGGATGGAGTTGCAATAATCTAACTGTGGGGTGATAATGGTCTGGCAGATTGGACGGAAGTAATTCAGGTCTAGGAGTGGTCTGAGGTTATATAGATGTTTTTATTTTGTAATACGCTGAGGTTGTTACTCTTTTTATATGTGGTCTCGTGTTTAGTTGTTTGTCTAGGGTGATTCCAAGATATTTGATTTCCTGTTTAACTGGGATGGTGTTATTGTTTATTATAATATCTTTCGGGGTGGAGAATGAGGGATCACGGGTTATGATCATTGCCTCTGATTTTTTATAGTTGATGAGAGGTTCTTGTTTAGCCATTCTGTCATATCATTGAAGCATGATTGCATTAGTGAGTATTCAGGGCTGCATGTAGAGATGGGTTCATAGAGCATTAAGTTGTCTGCATATATGTGGTACAGGATTTTGTGCCTTTGAAAGATGTTACAGATTGGTTAGATGTAGAGATTGAACAATAATGCAGAAAGGGATGATCTTTGTGGTATACCTTTCCATAATTTGAAAGATATTGATGTGTCATCTTTTATTTTACTTGTTGGGTACAATCAGACAAATAGGAATGGAACCACTTGCCCAGGTCCATCAGGCCCACATGCCCAGGTCCATCAGGCGTTCTAAGAGGGTATTATGGTTTACTGAGTCAAAAGCAGATGATACATCAAGGAATACCAGGATAAATCCTTGTTTGGTGTGTTTGATGCCCTTGAGTAGTGTGTTTATGAGTAAGTAAGTAGGGTCTCAACACCATAAAAGGGTCTGAACCCATGTTGCTGGGGGTCGAGTGGAGCACATAAATCAAAGAAGTCCTGGAGTTGCAGTTGTACTGTTTTTTTTTCTATTAACTTGGCTAAGAACGTTATGTTAGAGATTGGTCTGTAGGAGCTCGGTATGTTAGGGCCAGCGGATGAGCTTTTAAGATGGGCCTGATTGAGGAAGATTTTAAGTTAAGTTTAGAATTATGACTAATGTTTGCGAAGTTCGTTCCTGGCCATCTTGACCCATAATACAGGACATGGGTCAAGGGGTGAGGTGGTTGTGTTGACCATCTGTAGTATTTGTTACAGGCACTGCTCCATGATTGGTTCAAATGTAGTCCATCTCTGAGAGCCTCTTTGTGTCTCTTGGTTTTGTGACTACATGGCTGTTATATTATCTGGGCAGGCTTGGAACTTATTCTGCAAGTAGAAAGTGTACTCTTGTGCAGTTATCATGGGGTCTTTATGTAACTGTCAATATTTTGTGAAGGATTTAACTAGGTTGAACAATTCTCTTGGGCGCGTTTAAATCTTTTAGGATGAGGTAAGTGTGGGATTATTTTTTGTGTTTCCAGATAAGGTGATTGTATTCTTCTTGTTTGATTGAGAGTTCCTTCTGGAAGAGTGGGTCTTTGGTTTGATGCCATCTACATTTGATCCATCATAGCTGGAGTTTGGCTTCCTTTATTTCTCGGGAATATCATGGTTCAGTAGATTTGCATGAGGGCGGTGTCTTCTGGGGGGCTTGAGCATGTGTTGAGATGATATGGTTCCATGTGTGCACAATTGTGGTAAGTTTCAGCACAGTTTTTACACTGTTTTTTTAATGTTGGATCTTAATGCCAGCTATGTGCAGGAGTAAAAATCCAGCTGGGAGCAAAAATATCATCTGAGATGAAGTCTCACCTCATATGATCCAGATATCAGTGATAGTTCCTGATGCCATCAGCACACTGGTGGGGGACCAGTGTCTCGCACCGGACACTGACCAATTGACCAAAATAAAATCGTTGGTGGCCCAGCAGCTCTGATCCCCCCACCCACCCATTCAAAAAATCCCTAGTGGCCCAGCAGCCCCTATCCCCACACCCAGTCAAAACAATCCCTGGTGACCCAGCAGCCCTGAACCCCCTACCCACCCAAACAAAAAAAAATAAATAAAAAAATCCCTGGTGGCCCTATGGCCCATGATCCTCCCACCCACCTCGAAGTACCTTCAATTACGGGGCAAGAATGTTGCCTACATACTCACACTCCTGTTCTTCTGCCTTGAAAAATAGCAGAGCCTGACTCCATGCTGTGCATCTGGGTGGGACAGCTTGTGCATCCCAGGATGCGACATGGGGGTCATTCTGCCATATGTCAATTTTTGCCCTATATGGCAGTCTCACTTTGCCCACTGCATCCCAGGATGCATCAAGTGGGACCAGGTGCTGCCATTTTTCAGGATGACACTGCAGTGGTTGAATTATTTGGGCAACACTCCCGCCTCATAATCAAAAGTATTGGGAAGGGTTTGGGGGCTACTGGGCCACCAAGGATTTTTTTTGTTTGGGTGGGGGTAGGTTTTGGGGCTGCTGGAGCACCAGGGATTTTTTTGATTCAGCATGTGTGGGGGGAGGGGGATTGGGGCTGCTGGGCACTAGGAATTTTGTTGTGTTGGGAGGGTCAGTCCGAGGAGGCACCGGCCCTCTGACTGTCTGCTGATGGCATCAGAGGGTTTCACCTATGCTTAAGTCTTGCTCTCCCAGCTTAATGCTGACTTTTTGCACACTGGTTCATTTGCATTTGCATGTTTCTACTCTTTAAACCTAGTGTGAGCTCATTGTTTTATCTCTAACCTCATGAATGGAGAATACTACTTGACAGTTTGTCAAACATATGCTTAGTTAGTCCAATATAAAGGTCTCACTTGCAACCTGTTAACCCTTATTTCCTCATATCCAAGTGAATTAACATGACAAACACAGTTCTCTATTGTTTGTTTAGCAATTTTCATTTATGTTTGGAATTCCTCACCTTGGGTTGCATAAGATAGGCAGGTCATAAATGAATAAATGATATTAACTCAGCTTGCTTATAGCTAAACAACAATGCTAAAGCAGTGGGTCATGAGCTGAGTTGGAAATGGGAATCGGGCTGAGTCGATCTTGACTTGGGTGTTCAGTAAAAAAATAGTTTCCTGTTGATACGAGTTATATCCAGAGAGGGAACAGTCTGATTGTGAATGTCTGGTCCATGTTACTTCTACCCTTTGTTTGTGTGTTAAGTATCCTGCTTTCTCCAGGGTCTGTGAATAAGAAGAAAGACCTCTGCAGATCATGGGTGGGAAAACCGTTTCAGTACTGGAATCCAGTACTGGATTGCTAAACACGAAACACAAAGCGTAACCTAGACATAAAAATCAACCACTGCCTGGTCTTTGAAGCCAGACTCAACAGGACCAAACTTGCACAAATTTAGGAAGTTATTTTAGACCTAAGTAAAAATGTTACAATAATAATATAGAAAAAAGGAATAGCATCAAGATAGCATTCACGTGCAGTACGATTCTATAGCAGCCAGTCTGGCCAGCAGAAATGTCTAACCTGAAAATGGCTACATGATAAACCTGCTTCTGGAACCACAGGTAAAGACGCACCTGTGGTTCCGGAATGAGGGAGGTACAAGTCAGCTGCATGGCATATGTCTCCATGCCCACAGTATTCTGAAAAGATAGATGTCTCAGATCTTCCCGTATCCATGTGGCCACGCCCCTGTTGGCAAAATGTGCATCTTTTAAGCTGATGCTCACACTGACAGTGTTCTGCTTATGCAAACAATAGATTAATACAGATGAAACAGATGTGATAATATAAACCAGACTATATATACTAGTCTTTTGCATGTCCATAACAATACAAGGTTAGGTATGTGCACCAAAGCTATTGAATAAGCAAGTGGAAAATGAGATGTTTATCCTGGCAAACCATGCATCAAAACATACATTGCATTTGAAGAAAAACTTAATAATTTGTGCAGTGGTCATTGCTGCAAACAGTTTATGTTTTGCTAAGTATGGGCCTGAAAACACTTAAATGGGTCCCTACAGCTACATCCCCTCACTTGGTTTGCAGCTTGTCGTGCTGTGAGGGCTTGTGTGCATCAGTGATGCTGAGAACTAAACTATCGGTAGTTTAACTACTGGCAGGGTCTCACAGGATGGGCAGGTCTCAGCTGAGGTGCCAGACCAAGACACACCACCCATCTGAGCAGCAGCAGAATGGGATAGTGTTGACGGCGGAGGATCACATTTCTGTGACAACGGCAACAACACTAAACTTAAACTGTACGGAAGAAAGTCCCAGCAATCTACTTCTGTATCTTGCAATGAAAACCCAATGGATAGTTACAACAAAACAAATTGTGCTATAGTGCTGGAAGATGAGACCCCGAGGTCGGAAGGCACGCAACTAACTACTGGGGAAGAGCTGAAGACCTTTCAGAGTAAAGCCAGCATTTATGATGTGGTTGGATCAAAGCCCTCGGGACGTCTGACTGCTAATGTAGCTACGCATGAAATGAGAGTCAGAAGCTGTAAAGATGTCTTACGCATTGGAACGTGGAACGTATGAAACATGAACCAAGGGAAGTTGGAGGTGGTCAAGAATGAAATGGAACGTGTACAGCTTCATCTGTTGGGTGTCAGCGAACTGAAATGGACTGGCATCGGACACTTTGCATCAGATGATCACATGGTCTACTATACTGGAAATGAAAGACAAAGAAGAAATGGTGTTGCATTTTTAATAAAGAAGAAACTCGCAAGAACTGTAATGAAATACAATGCAGTCAGTGAACGCTTAATCTCTATTTCGTCTATGAGGAATGCCTATCAACACAACTATAATTCAAGTATATGCCCCAACAACAGCTGCAGAAGAGAATGAAATTTAAGAGTTCTATGAACAAGTACAAGCTGAAATTGACAGAACATGCAAATAGGACATCCTGATAGTCATGGGTGACTGGAACGCAAAAGTTGGCAACAAAGAAGAAGGCAAAGTAGTTGGAAAATATGGACTTAGCAACAAAAAAGAAGCTGGAGAAAGACTGATAGAATTCTTCAAGACCAATGATCTATTCATCTCAAACACCTTCTTCCATCAACACAAGCGGCGACTGTACACATGGACTTCACCCAATGGATTGTATAAAAATCAAATTGACTACATCTGTGGAAGTCAATGATGGAAAAGTTCTATAACATCAACAAAGACAAAACCTGGAGCTGACTGTGGTACAGATCATCAACTACTAGTATGCAAACTCAAGCTAAAGTTGAAAAAGAGCAAACCACTCATGAATGCAGCAAAATATGACCTTGAGAATATACCACTGGAATTTAAAGACTGCCTGCAAAATTTGCTGCTTTAGATACAAATGACAGACCTCCAGAAGAGTTACGGAATGACATCAAGAAGGTTGTGTTGGAAGAAAGCGAGAAGTCTCTACAAAAGGTGAAAAAGAAAAAAGCGGCCAAAATGGATGAGGGAAGAAACTCTGAAAATTGCCCAGAAACGCAGAGAAACTAAAGCCAGACGAGAAAGAAAGACAATAACAGAACTCAACAGAGATTTCCAATGTGCAGCAAGACACGACAAGAAAAAGTACTACAACGATGCATGCAAGGAAATAGAAGCAGAAACTATTAGAGGAAGAACAAGATCGGCTTTCCTAAAGCTACGAGAGTTAAAGAAAAAGTTACAGCCTCGAAATGGAATGTTACAAGATGCTCAAGGTTCTATGTTGAATGATGCTGAGAAGATCAAGAAAAGGTGGAAGGAATATATAGAGTTTTTATATGACAAAGGTCAAGTGGACCAACAGCCGTTTCAACCTGTACCTTATGATCGGGAACCATTGGTGATAAAAGAAGAAGTTGAAGCAGCATTGAAAGCCTTATCAAAGAACAAAGCACCAGGAATTGATAGCATTCCCATAGAAATATTACAGCAATCTGATGCAGCTGTTACCGTACTTACAAGGCTATGCCAAGAAATATGGAAGACAACATCATGGCCAACTGACTGGAAAAGATCTGTATTTATACCAATACTAAAGAAAGGTGATCCAACTGACTGTGGAAATTATCGCGCAATCACTTTGATCCCACATCCCAGCAAGATTCAACTGAAGATTATTCAAAAGAGATTACAACCATACCTGGAAGAAGAACTACCTGAAGTGCAAGCAGGGTTAAGGAAAAGGCGAGGAACGAGAGACATCATTGTGGATGTGAGATGGATCCTTGAAAAGACTAAAGAATACCAAAAGGGTATCTATTTGTGCTTTATCAACTATAGCAAGGCTTTTGACTGTGTAAACCATGAGAAACTCTGGGCCACATTAAGAAGCATGGGTATACCAGAACACCTGATCGTACTCTTGCACAGTCTGTACATTGATCAAGAAGCAACAGTTATAACGGAACAAGGAGAAACAGAATGGTTTAAAATAAGCAAAGGTGTAAGACAAGGCTGCATACTTTCCCCCTACCTGTTTAATTTATATGCAGAACAAATCATCAGAGAAGCAGGATTGTATGAAGAAAACAGAGGTGTGAAGATTGGTGGAAGACTCATCAACAACCTTCGCTATTCTGATGATACCACATTACTGGCTGAAAGTGAAGATGATCTGAAACATTTGTTTCTCACAATTAAAGAACATAGTCTCAAAATGGGCCCGCACCTTAATGTAAAGAAGACAAAGATCATGACAAGTGGCATAATCAACAGGTTCATCGTTGAAGGAGAAGAAATTGAAAATCGTGAACAACTTTAACCTACTTGGATCAACTATCAATAAAGAAGCAACAAGCAGTCAAGAAATCAGAAGACACATTGCTCTTGGCAGAATGGCTATGAAAGACCTAGATAAGATTCTGAAGAGCAGAGATGTCTCTCTCCATACAAAGATTCGACTTGTTCAAGCCATGGTATTTTCAATAACATCATATGGATGTGAAAGCTGGAAAGTGAAAAAGATAGACAGGAAGAAAATTGATGCCTTTGAATTATGGTGCTGGCGGCGAATACTGTGTATACCATGGACTGTCCGAAGAACAAACCAGTTGGGTACTAGAGGAGATCAAACCTAAGCTTTCTTTAGAAGCTCAGATGACAAGACTTCGACTTTCATACTTTGGACACATCATGCGGAGAGAGAGATCATTAGAGAAAGACATCATGCTTGGCAAGATAGAAGGTCAACGCAAAAGAGGAAGGCCAGCAATGAGATGGATCAATACAATAACAGCAGCTACGGGTACCAGTCTGTCAACAACAAGCCGCCTGACTGAAGACCGAACACAATTTAGGATAGCTATCCAGAGGGTAGCCATGAGTCGACTCCAACTCTACGGCGCTTAACAACAACAACAACAACAACCGATAGCTTTGTTCGATGTACTAAACATTATTTGCATCATTGATTGTAAACCACCTTGATGGCCTGAAAGGCAGTATATACGTAAAAACAGTTAAATAAATAAATAAAACACTTTCTAGTTTTAAAGTTGTTCTATCTCCTTTTTAAAGGTTAATGCTAGCAGCCTGATATCATTATGTTTAAGGTGGAGCCCATCCTTCCAGAAAAGGCCCCAGAATGCTGTCCAGTTCTTAGATTCCAGAGTTCCACCTGCTTCTTGGGACCTGCATATGGAATAAGAAACATTTCTGAAGATGCTACCCTGGAAGTTTTGGATTTAAGATTTCTATCTAAAGGCCTACATTTGGCTTCCAGATCCTCTCTCCCATGCTCTCCTATGTCATTGGTAACCACATGTGTAGGAAGCAGGATCCTTCCCGGCAATTTCTAAAATCCTATCTAGTTAATGCATAAGTTCCACTACCTTTGTATCAGAGAAGCAAGTGACCAACGTATCCTCACAACCACTAGCTATCTAACTATCCGCAGGTCTAATGATGAAATTGCCATAAAAAATGACACCAAGTTAGTGCCATTGAATATCCCTCTTAAGTGCCATTTACAGGCTCATTGACAACAGAATTCAATGTGAGATTTGCCCAGGCCCAGCAGTGCCTTGTGTTCTTATCAGGAAAGCTTCTTCTTACATGGAAGAGAGGTAGTCTGATGCTGCTGGGCATGTACAAGCCCTGAAGAGAATTCTGTTATTAGGATTGCTGACTTGCAGAGTAGCACCAGGCCCAAAATGTGGTTTGCAGTCAAGGGAATGATGAAGAATAGGGGGTGAAGTACTTTTGTCCACGAAAGAAGAGCAAGACTTGGGCTTGATTGTTTCTGATGATATTAAAAGTAGATAAACAGGTAGAAGAGGTGATGGTGAAAGCCAGAAGGTTGCTTGGGTGCAGAGGGAGAGGAACTGCAAGCAGGAAAAATAAGGTAATAGTGTCTTTGAAGAAGTCTTTGGTGAGACGTCATTTGGAGTACTGTTTGAAGTTCTGAAGATCACACCTTCAAAAGGATGTAAATAGGATGGCGTCGGTGCAGAATGTGGCTACCAAAAGTTCAATGAGCTTTGTTATAAGGCATAATGGCCACAGACTTAAAGATCTCAGTATATATACATTAAAGGAAAGGTGGGATAGAGGAGATGTGATAGAGACGTTTAAATTCCTATATGGCGTAAAAGCACAAGAGGATATTCTCTTCCGACTGAAAGAGAGCTCTGCACAAGGGGGCATAGGATGAAGGTGAAAGGGGATAGACTCGGGAGTAATATGAGGAAATATTTATTTATGGAAAGAGTGGTAGATGCATGGAATAGTCTCCTGGTGGAGGTAGTATAGATGAGGATGGTATCTGAATTCAAGAAAGTATGGGATGATCACAGAAGATCTTTAAAGGAAAAAAAAGGGACTATAATGGTTGATATGGGAGGGCAGAATGGATAGGCCCTATGGTCTTTTTCCACTATCATGTTTCTATATATGAAAATTTGGCCCCAGAGGCTGTTGCCTACATTGTCTGTATCTAAATCAGAGCCTGGTTTGGTCGTGGTTTGCGATACTTTGCTTGGTGATCCCATAAAGTATTTTGTATGTATTTCAAACAAATATTGGTCTTCTTGAGTCATATATAGATCTGAGGGTTTTTTCCCATATTTGGAAGGTTGTATATTCTAATTCTGCATTTAAAAATCATGGTAGAAAGCTAATGATGGTGGAGATGTGCATGTATGGGTGTCTCTATGGGGAGATAACATGCGTCTGCTCCCACCATCCCCCTCTCAGGAGATTAGAGATCAGCTTTCTCCCATTTCCCTGCTGAAAACTGTATCTTCACATACTCCACAACTTACCTTTCCTTCTCCCTTCCCATCTATAGGGGGTGAAAAGTGATGTGAAAAAAGGTGGACAATGGATGATAAGCAATGCTAAACCAGTAGGCACAGTTCCTATAAACTGTGTGGTAAACTGAATGAGTGTGTTGCTTAAACCACTGAAAGCCATGTATATTAGATTATTGGAACCGCTCATATGTGGGAATATGAATATTACTCTTTTAGCTGTGATGTTCATATTTTGTTCTTAATATCCCAACAGATCATGAACAGTGAAACCATGGAGAAAGAAAACAGGACATTGACCATAGGATTCACTATTCTGGGCTTCTCTAAACAACCTCACCAGCAGATGCTCATTTGTGCAATAGTTTTACCAGTCTTCCATCTCTCTGTCCTGGGAAACTTTGGGTTCTTAATATTACTGTGCTCTGACCGTCGTCTTCACAAGCCTATGTACTTCTTCCTCAGCAACTTGTCCTTCTTAGATATCTGTAACACCACAGTCACTCTCTCCACAATGTGGCAAAGCCTTTTGAAGGGGGAACTCTTTATTTCCTCTTCACTATGTATGACACAGCTTTATTTTTTTACAATTTTTTTAAATTCAGAATTCTATCTTCTCACTGCCATGGCCTATGATCGTTATGTGGCGATCTGCAAACCCCTGCACTACCCACTCATGATGAACAAAAGGATTTGTATCTTACTGATGGCTGCTTCCTGGATCTCAGCCTGTCTGGATGAAATACCTGTTGAAGTTTTCATATCTCGGTACTCGTATTGCGGCTCCAATGAGATTAATCATTTCTTTTGTGATCCCAATGCAGTGCTAAAACTCTCCTGTAGCGATACCCATAACTTTTTAATACTAAGGCTTTCTGAAGGAGTATTTGTGGCTGTCCTTCCCTTTCTGTTAACTCTGTCATCTTACATCTTTATCATTGCAGCCATCCTGAAAGTTCCCTCTTCCGAAGGGAGGCGTAAAGCCTTCTCCACCTGCTCTTCCCATCTCACTGTTGTTATTCTCTTCTATGGCACCATTTTGTGCACTTACATGAGGCCAAATTCACTGTATTCACCAGAGCAAGACAAGATGTTTGCCCTTCTGTATACAGTTTTCCTTCCCATGATAAATCCCTTAATTTATACCCTGAGAAATCAAGAAGTACAAAATGCGCTGAGAAATTTCATCCACAGAAAATTAATAAAAAAGATAACAAATGCTTAACTAATCATATGCTGGGTAAGGAGAACATTAAGGTTCTATGAGCTATCTGCACATTTTTTGGTATTTTAGAGTCATTCGGCCTGATATTCAAAGTGATTAGCAGACTGCTGACTGCGTTAATACCCTTGGCCGAAAAATTCAGCACCATTAATATGGTAAGTGTTCCTGAATATCCCCGGATGTTGTCACTGCATGCCCTAATGCTAGTTAGGATTGGGGCATTCTAGGGATGGAGTGTGGATGGCACATTTGATAACCCAGTAGTGGTGATATTGAGCCTCTGTCCAATTATTGCACTGTAGTGAATGTCAGGTGCAGTAAAGACCAGCCTAACCTTCACCGCTGAAGCAAACCGATCAATGGCTCAATATCGCCACTGTCCAGTTAGCCTCACAGCAATCTGAATAACACAAATATTCAATGTTGTGGCCCAGATATGGCTCCATAATTAAATATATTGTCTAACGTTTAGCGGCCCTCACTAGTCTCTTTAGATCAGCCAGCTGCAACCATCGAATATCGGGTCTATTGGATTTAGGTCTTGCTTGTCTCAGAACTTCAACTCAAGTTACTTTCATGCACTGTTAATATTTCCCTATACCTGGAGAGCTTATTATCTAAGTTAGTCCCCGAGGCAATGGAAAGTTAAGTGACTTACTCAAAATCATAAGAAGTAACTATTAATTTACTCCTCTAATCGTATTGCCATTATTTTACCAGATTTTTCACAGATGACTTCCTTATATAGATTAATGATTGTTTTTGTCTTTTACAGAAAGTTAGTAGTCCTAAGTTTTTTTGTGATGTGATTCATTTTTATCAATCATCGATGATGATGATATAATTGACCAGAAGCGCTACCACTCAAAAGTTCATACTCTTTTATGAATCTCTAAGTGTTAGAGGCCATTAAAACTAAGGCACCCAACATTAAAATTGCCTTAACACTTTGTAACACATTTGCTAATCTCTATGGAAGTAACAATGAGGTTGAGAACTACAGGCCAAATAGTCTGACCTCTGTGGTGAGTAAATTAATTGAAACACTGCTAAAACAGAGGGTAGTGAGGTTTCTGAAGTCCAGTGGATTGCAGGATCTGAGGCAGTATGGGTCAGATAAATCTGATTGATTTCTTTCACTGAGTGACCAGAGAGTTGGACCTATGGAGATGTGGTGTACTTAGATTTCAGTAAAGTTTTTGACACTGTTCCTCACTGGTGACTTATTAATAAATTGAGCACCCTAGGGATGGACCCTGAATTGTCTGACTGGGTTTGAAATTGGTTGAGTGTGAGGTGACAAAGGGTCTAAGGAGAAGAATATTACCAGTGGTGTGCCGCAGGGATCTGTCTTTGGTCTGCTTCTTTTTAACATTGTTGCTAGTGATATTGCAGAAGGGCTGTCATGTAAGGTTGGCCTCTTTGTACATGATATCTTTCTTAATAAAATGTTTGTTGTCCTTAAAATATCCCCTTTCAATTTTTCCATTGCTTTTCTACATCCCCCAGCTGGTCCCATCTCGCTAAGGACTCCTTGAGGTCCCATCTTAGCAAACTTAGTTTTCCTAAAGTTTTTCCATCCTCAATTTTGAATGGACTTTATCAGTCCTAGTCCTAACACTGAACCAAAACATCTGCTGATCACTGGATGTAAGATGATCTCCCACTATAACATCAGAAACGCTTTCCCCATTGGTGAGCACCAGGTCCAATATGACCCCTTCATGTGTGGGTTCTGGTACCAGTTGCCGGAAAAATTCTCCCTGTAGAGAATCCAGGATCTCCTTACTTCTAGATGACACCGCAACAAGGATGTGCCAATCAACATCTGGCATATTGAAATCACCTATCAGTAGCACTTCCCCTTTCATGGCAATACTGTCACTGAATGTCTCCATAGACGATCTTGCCACTGTTAAGCTGGTGCAGGGATTGTCCATGGACGGAGCTGAGATGGTACCAGCGCTAACCGGGTATATGCCGTTCTTTATCCCTGTCTGGAGAACTTAGGCTGCATGAAAAACTGACCTAAGTTGCCATCTGGACAAAGGTCAGCTGAAAACCATCCTCACTGGTTAAATGTCATCACTTACCTTTTAACTCTGCTGAGATGGATTTCAGCAGCAGCTCCTCCTATCCAGATACTGCCGCTGAATATCCCAAAGCTGACCAACATGGCATTTAAATATCAGCTTTTTTTTATTATTGGCCACCATGTTTGTAAGATGTTTTGACCAGACAGAAAGTCACAGCCGTGCAACGAGCATTGTCGCCTCGTGCTTTGCCCCCCCCCTCCCCTTTCCCCTTTTGTCCCCTCCCCCTCCCTCTCTCCCCCAATAAGTCCACACGCTTTGCCGGTTTTCTTTCAACAAAACTCCATACATTTATTGCTTCTTTTACAATGGTATTAACAGCCTCAACACTGTTGGCCACAGCATGCCCAATACATTCAACAAAACACTGTAACATTTGTTTTCTTTCCGCCCCTCGAGAAGACACAGCCACTATCCCGCAGTCCTTTTTACTGTCCTTATGAGGTAGCCGTTCAAGCTTTCCCCATCTTTATTCTTCTCCATCTCTTTTAGTCTCCATGGTGTTACGCCTGCCGTTCAAGCAGGTTTAACTTTCTTGGTTCACCCCATTTGCCCGCCGTCAAAGCGAGGCCTGTGGGCCCTCTGCGCCGTGTTCTGGTGACCTGATCTATCTCTCCGGGGCAGGTCCAGGTTTCTCTCCTGCAACTCTCCCCCTTTACTTAAAGCCTAGGCTGTGTTCTCTCTCACCGGGTGCGTTTCTCCTGCCTTTTCTCGCATGCTGCGACTATTCCCCTCCGTTTGGCGATCGGGCGGGTCGGGAGGGTGTCCGCTGCTCCTTGAGGTAGCGAAGCGGGGGGGGTGGACGGCGAAAGAGGCCGGGCAGGCCCGAGCACGTTGCTTTATTCGCGGCCCTCTGCCCGCCCCCTTTCGCCGTCCCCCCGTCCCTCCCCCTCCCTGCCGAGCCCGCGGCTGGCTCGTGCGCGTCTGTGCGCCGCCGCGGTAATTCGCGGCTGAGTCTCAGCCGTGCAACGAGCATTGTCGCCTCGTGCTTTGCCCCCCCCCCCTCCCCTTTCCCCTTTTGTCCCCTCCCCCTCCCTCTCTCCCCCAATAAGTCCACACGCTTTGCCGGTTTTCTTTCAACAAAACTCCATACATTTATTGCTTCTTTTACAATGGTATTAACAGCCTCAACACTGTTGGCCACAGCATGCCCAATACATTCAACAAAACACTGTAACATTTGTTTTCTTTCCGCCCCTCGAGAAGACACAGCCACTATCCCGCAGTCCTTTTTACTGTCCTTATGAGGTAGCCGTTCAAGCTTTCCCCATCTTTATTCTTCTCCATCTCTTTTAGTCTCCATGGTGTTACGCCTGCCGTTCAAGCAGGTTTAACTTTCTTGGTTCACCCCATTTGCCCGCCGTCAAAGCGAGGCCTGTGGGCCCTCTGCGCCGTGTTCTGGTGACCTGATCTATCTCTCCGGGGCAGGTCCAGGTTTCTCTCCTGCAACTCTCCCCCTTTACTTAAAGCCTAGGCTGTGTTCTCTCTCACCGGGTGCGTTTCTCCTGCCAACCCCGTCAACTGCGAATCCTCGCTTGTTGACGGGGCCCCCACACTTCAAGACGCCGCTGTGGCCAACAGCTTCTTTTTCCAAATTCTCTCAACAGCATCCTGTATTGCGCATAGAAAAATGTCCATCCCTATGTCTGACAAGTGTACACCATCCGGCCGATAGAGTCCCGGGCATCTTTCTTCTATGAGTTCGTGCCGGATGCTGTCTCCTCCCATCATCCCCATGAAGCGGGCCATCCACTTGTTCACTTTCTGTCTAGTCCTTTCGACCGCCTTGTGCGATATCTCGCCCCTCCATACCCGCCTCGGTATGATATGTGACCATGCTAGTTGCGTCTCGGGAAATGCGTTAGCCAGCATCAGCATGTCGCTCTGCATCTTCTTGGTGAGCTCGACACTGCGCATAGCCGCGAGGTCGTTGCCCCCTAGATGTACCACAAGCATGGCTGGGCCCCGGGTCAGCCCCTTCCTTTGTAGCAGGAATGGTACTAACTGATCCCATAACATACCGCGTCGTCCGAGCCATACCACTGAGACTTCTGCGCCCGGGAGTCCCAGATTTAAACCCGGAGGCCGGCCTTTTGCTCGCTTTTGTGCCCAGTGAACAAATGAATGGCCGCATATCCATGCTTCACGGGGCCATAGGCAAGGACTTGTTCCTAAATTGGATCACAAATATGGTTACATCCACACTTCCAGCATCAATACAGTATCATAACCCTGAATTCAAAATTGTAAACAATATCCCTACAGTAACATAACACTGAATTCAAACTTGTAAACATTACATTGGCATATAAGAGTTATCCTAGATCGAGATATACAAGTTATCTTCTCTTTACCGTAATTAGGTTTGGGTTTTTTTTTTTTTTTTTTTTTTTTTTATTCTGTTGGCCGTATGTAGGTTTTGTATCGGTCCGAACGCCATCGTCCGATACTCATAATTTGGGCTCTTGACATCCCTATGCTGGCTGCCGTTGAAGCAGCTCCAATTCGAAATGAGTGCGAGCCGTAAAAGCTTGCATCTCGTCCTGTTCTTTCTATCGCCTGCTTGAGTACTCTGATGAATTGAAAACGTGACAGTGGGTCGCCGTTTGCATGGACGAACCATTGCTGGTTTGTGTGTGCCCGTAGTTGTTGATAGGCCAGAGCATTCCTCAGCGGGCATGAAGGGTCCTTACGCAGTGCCGACAGGACTATTTGCGCCCCTTTGCCTTCGGTATCCGTTTTGGATCTGCGCAAGTTCAACACTATTGCATCTTTAATAATAGTGACGTCTCGTTCTTCCAGACCGCCATATGTCCTCCCGTTCTTTGCCGATGAGGGGGCAACTATCTCGCCCACTCGGAATGCTCCGTAAAAGGCCCATGAAAAGGCACACCTGAATAGCTTGGCCTCGTAGTTGTCATAGCACACCTGGCTAGTGATCCCCATCAGTTGCTGTAGCATTTGGTGTGTGATCGGGCGGCGCTGGTCAACCCTTCCGGGCTGCCCTAAGGACCAGCCTCTCATCACTTTCCTAATGACGAACTCCGCATTCGGACTCTTCTCACCCATGGCTTTTGCAAAAAATGATAAAGCGGCTAGGCGTGCTTGCACCGCCCCTTTTGTATACCCTCTGCCTTTGCATTGCAAAATCCATCTCAGAAGCGATGACACTTCAAATCTGTCTTCATGATGTATTCCAGCCTCGCTACAAAAGGATTGGTACATTTCCCATGCTGCTACGTATTTTTTGCGGGTTTTTTCTGCTAGGGAGCACAGCATGAGCTCCCATACCTCGGTGGGCCATACTCCCAGATGTGCTCGGGGACTGGTGTCTTGACCGCGTCCGAGTCGGGCGCCAGTTGTTGGAAAAGCTTGATCTTAGAACGAGAAAGAGCGTCGGCAATGTTATTGCTTTTGCCAGCGATATGTTCCGCTCTAATGCTTATGTTGTGCCCTAGGCATAGCGAAACGATTTTTCTTAGTAATGTTACCACCCGTGGTGTCCTAGCTCTCATCCCATTCACAGCCCATACCACTGCTAGATTATCGATATGGAAGGTGATAGCTCTATTGGCTAGGTCTGAGGCCCAGATGGTTAAGGCCACCATAATCGGGAAAAGCTCCAAGAACGTGATGTCCTTGGTGGTCCCTTCAGCATGCCATGCAGGGGGCCATGCTTCCGCACACCATGCCCCTTTATAGTAGATGCCGAAACCGCTCCCCCCCGACGCGTCTGTGAAAAATTCTAGTTCCGCATTTGACACCGGGGATGCTTGCCAGAAGGCAAGGCCATTGAAGGTGTGGAGGAATTGCGTCCAGACCCGCAGGTCTTCCCGTATTTCTTTGGTGATTCTGATCCGGTGATGCCGTTTCTTGATCCCCCTCGTTGCCCACGCCATGCGGCGGCAGAAAACTCTCCCCATTGGCATTATCCTGCATGCAAAGCATAGCAGGCCTAGGAGTGATTGAAATTGTTGCAGGGTCGCCTTGCGCTGAGTGTGAAGTAACTGCAGCTCTTTCCCCAACTTTGTCACCTTCTCTGCGGGAAGGCGAGACCTCTGCGCTATCACATCCAGCTGTAAGCCTAGGAAAGTAATGATTCCAGTCGGGCCATCGGTCTTTTCTCTTGCTAATGGGATCCCGAACAGCTTGGCCGTTTGCTCAAAGATGCTTAAGATCCTCTGGCAATCGTCATGGTCCTTTCCAATGAATAGGAAATCATCTAGATAGTGGACCACTGTGTCAGGTCCTGCAATATCCTCCACTACCCAGTGCAGGAAAGAACTGAATTGCTCGAAATATGCACATGATACCGCGCATCCCATGGGTAAACATTTATCGTAGTAAAATTCACCATTGAACCCGAAACCCAGCAGTGGAAAAGATTCTGGGTGCACCGGCAATAGCCGAAAGGCGGACTCTATGTCGGCTTTTGCCAACTGCGTGCGTCGTCCTTTATTGCGAATCAGCTTAATTGCCTGGTCAATGGTTGCATATTTGACTGCGCATAATGCTGGGTCAATATGGTCATTAACGGATCTCCCCTCTGGGTATGACAGGTTATGAATTAAGCGGTATTGCCCCGGTTCCTTTTTTGGGATGACCCCAAGGGGTGAGATTATGAGTTCCTTGAATGGTGGTACCTGGAAAGGACCTGCCACTCTCCCTAGACTTATTTCTTTGTTTAGTTTACTGCGTGCTATGGTGTTGTATTTTTGTACAGATGGTGGGTTCTTAATAAACCGCGGTATTGCTTCTTTTCTATTTATTAGTGAAGGGATGCGGAAACCTTGAGAGAAGCCCACTTCTAAGCTGTTCGCCATGTCCCGCTTTGGGTAGGCTCTGAGCCATGGGCGCATATTGTCAAGCTTGATGGGCGTGGGTGCCAGCTCCCTCTGCCGAGCGCTGCTGCAAGGCTCTATACGGCTTGGCCTCCCTTGCTGCTCTGCAGGAGACGGCGGGGTGCCCATTTCCACATATTGAGCATATGTGTCTGAATTTGCAGGGCTGCCATGTGCAGCTCCCCGCGTTGTACTGCCGGCATGCCCGCCTCCCCGTCCATTGATTAACTGGCCTCCCTTGTATGCTTTGGTTAGGCTGGTGCCATTGGGTGCCTGGGAGGGGTTGCATCATCCCGTCCTGGCACCATGGCCTATTGTGTGCCATTTCCTCTGACCATAAGTCCAGATTTCTGTGATGCCAAGCTAGGGTGGGATCTTCGGCCATGCTTCTTCTGAACTTCACATCGTAGTTCAGCCAAGCCCATCCACCATATTGTTTATATGCCCTAGTGATCGTATCAAGGTACCTGGTCAGGTATGGGCCTGAGTCTGGTTCCTTCTCCATGATCACACTCATAAAGATGTGGAACGCCGATACCCAATTATTGAGGGATTTGGGGATTTTAGGTTTCCTGTCTCTCTCGTTCCTTCTATCTTTGTCTTTGGCATTACTGGCGTCCTCGTCCTGGTCCTTAAGCAGGAGGGAGAATATGTCAATATATTCTCGCTTCCAGATTTTTTCTTTAGTTTTTTGGGTACTGCCACGGCCAGGGAGCTCACCCCGCAGCGTGGATCGCGACTGGTGTCGCGCCAATCTTGCAGTGTTCTCGGAAGCCTCCCTGATTGGGTGCTCCCGAACTGCTCCCCTTCTTGAGTCTGCCCCGCCCATGCTTGCTTTAGTGGATTCGTCTGTTTTGGGGTCTTCTTTCTTTTAACTTTCCTCAATGCATATTTGATCACATCTGCTAGTGTTGTGTCACTATCACTGTCTGAGCTAGAGCCGTTGGATGATGACGATACTAGCTCTGAGGCCCCCCTGTTCCCCTTGGACTTACCATCATCTGTGGCCTGCGTTAACACGCCCGTGCTTGTCGACGGCTGCGTCTCACTTATCAATCCTGTGGTCCCCAGTCGTTGTTTGACCGAGGAGAGGCCGTGCTGGGTAACCTGCTCCCGTATCATCTGGAGCAGGTTGTCAAGCTCCTGTCCTTGCGCCTGCGCTGCGGTTTGCTGCTGTTGCGGCGCTTTCTTCCTGTTGCTGCGCCTCGGTTGCTTTGCTTTGTCCATTGTCTCCCCTTGAGTCCTTTTTTTTGCCGCCAGTCTTGCTTGCTCGCGCTCTAATGGATGCCCTGCCGTCGGCTTGCGATGCTCTCTGCGTGTTGGTTTTCTGTGTCGCCTTCCTTGCCACCTCTGCCCCTGGTTGCGATCTGCAATTCGGGGTTAGGGGGGGCGTAATGGGGAATGTACGTTACTGTCTGTATCCTTGTTGTAACATCCATACTGTTCCCATTATACTCTCCCCTGTATCCCTTTCAGATGCAGTATATATGTCATCCTCCCAGCCCCCCACCTTACTATAATTCGCCTATAGTGTCCCCTCCCTGCATCATCATTTTTTATTTATTTATTTTTTTTTTTTTATTACATCTGCAAATCATACATTTTCACTTATCCACTAGCTGCTATGTAAATAATACTTTTTTTTTTTTTTTTTTTTTTTTTTAATCTTAAATGCACGTTGTGACCATAAGATGGCAGCCACGCTCCTCCTAACCTCCAGCAGCTCTGTACAATAACAAGAAACATGCTTTTATTTCTGATCTGCCTTTACTCTGCAACATGGGCTCACGCGCACACAAAGGTATGTTACTGTATGACTCACCGTGCCTTCTAACTCTGTAGTGGTGTGCTGAACTGCCATGCGGCATGCGCCCGGCTCTCCCTACCCTGAACCGTTCAGGGTGCAGGAAATTTCATCAGCAACCCTCTGGAGCTGACTCGCGTTTGTGTCCTCTCCATCTTCCCCCAAAGGTACTTCCCCCCCCCCTCCACGGGCCTGTAGGCCGTTGCCCCGCATGGCTGATGGCCTAAAAGGCCGCTGACCCCACTTATGTCCGCCATTGCTGGCTTTTAACTCAAATATCTCCCCCCACGCTGCTTTCACGGCCGTACAATCATAAACCTTTAATTTCTTAGGCCTTATATGTGCCTCCTCTCGCCGCGCTGGCCGAGCCTCACATCTTCCCCCCCCCCCCCCTCGCCGCTGTTCCTTAATTTACCGTCCTGTGCAGCTCTGACCTCTCTGCTTTAATGCTCCGCTGTTCGCTGCTGTCCGTGTATCCCTGATTTTCGTCGGGGGTGATCGACGATCGGTAATGATGTCCGCTGCTCCCGATGATGCTGTCCGCTGCTCCTTGAGGTAGCGAAGCGGGGGGGGTGGACGGCGAAAGAGGCCGGGCAGGCCCGAGCACGTTGCTTTATTCGCGGCCCTCTGCCCGCCCCCTTTCGCCGTCCCCCCGTCCCTCCCCCTCCCTGCCGAGCCCGCGGCTGGCTCGTGCGCGTCTGTGCGCCGCCGCGGTAATTCGCGGCTGAGTCTTATTACTCAGTTCATAAGGCAAAGTGTTCTATATGAAGAAGTGGCATAAAAAATGCCCGATTCTGAGTGGCAGATAGTTCAATTAAAAAATGTTGACAACTGCAGCAAATGCTTTTGAGAGGAACACCGTTCCCCAGTGGGAGCATCCTCCAGCACTTTATTGGATACTCCCATTTTGAAAGTTTATGGATGAGACACAACATTTCCAAGGAGATACGCAACATAATGGGCAGCCACTTCAAATCAATCAATATTGGGGTGATGTGATTGAACTTCTTTTTACCTGTAATCATTCTAAGAGCTATTTTTCAGTAAACTACATCCTCTTAAGATTATTGGAAGATTGTCCTAGGAACAACTCTTTATAATAGTTTGAATAACTCATAACACTAGCATGTACTACTTTGACTATGACGGAAATTTATTTATTTACATTTCTTATATACCGCGCTATTTGGTATCAGTGCGGTTTACAAATAACAAAGATTTTGCATCAGAACAGAGGATCTTTTGCTTACATTGAAACAGGGATTGCAACTTGGGACTGAAACAAGGGTATCTATATACAAATCAATAATGGTGGTTGTAAAACTATTTACAACTTATAATGCACATTGGAATCGTAATGCAAGAGGCTTATAATCTATACTTGTTATGAGTATGTCTGTGGGCAGGTCTGTTATGTGTGTCATTAGGAGTTAAGTTGTTGGAATGTCAGAGGCTGAGTGGGTGAGGTGAGGTGCTGGGAGTGATTGCGTTAAGTTAGGGTGGATGAAGTGAAAGCAGAATAGCAGGAAAGACAATACAATGGCTTTAACTGACAAATCTTCCAAACAACTAGCACCACTCCTCCAGCAATTTTAGCTACCCAAAACATTGTGATATAATTTGTATCCTGATAAGACTGTATCTCATTGGTTATCCTCCTTTCACTAGGTCTCCAAGATGCCAATAATATCTACTCGTTCATTCAGTTCTATATATTCTAAGCTTTCCATTTTATTTTCTGTTGGATGAAAATTCTTAGCACTTGTATGCAGGCATTTCAAAGTATATTTTTGTTGATATTAATAACCTTCTTATTAGTTGACAGAGATAATTTGGAATCTTTCAAATCTGTCTGCTCTTGAAATCACCTGGACTGCGGAACATGTGAGGTGTCAGCCTGCTGCAAGGAAGGACTCCAGGACAACAGAGTCACCGGCTTCCTGAAAACAGGCCTGATTGGAAAACCCCTGCCAATGTCAACATCAAGCCCCCATAAAGCCTGAACCATTTACAGTGCATGACCAGTGGGTGGCCAGTTGGGAGTGTGTCCCATGGGGTGTGCATGAAGGGGCAGGTATAGCCCATTTGGAGCAGCAGAGTTCTTTGTGTTGTTTAATTTCTTGATATGTATTTTAGAGAAAACAGGAAGAAGAAACCCAGTACAACCCTCTTCTGTGGTCATGGGCACAATGGATAAACATCAGACTGAGAAGGCAGGGCAGTCTACTGCATGGACTGTTCGTCTTTCCTCTTCTGTTGAGGGAGCTTCATTGTGTTCCTTTGAGCATACACCACCTTCTCCAGATTTCCAACATTTCCTTGATGGATATCTAGTTTGTGGATCTTTTGGTGTCATTTATGGATCTGAAATACTTTGCATATTGAAGATAATATAATCAAATCTTGTATTTAAAAATCATGATATGAATGACGTGGTGGTGGGTGAAATTGAAGTGCAATCTTAATTCTCACAAATGTGTCAATTCAGAAAGACTAACGCACTCTTTGCATGCAGATAACATAACTTATATGCACAAGTTCCAACATGCCAAATGCAGAAAAAGATTAAAGTACATGAAAAAATAGCAAAGCAAAAGTATGCGTACACAGTAACACCAAGTGTATTTAAATAGTATGCAAAATATCTGTGCTGCAACATCCTTGCTACCTGGGCCCAAGAGCTTACAGGTAGGGATGGTCTTTTAAGTGTCCTTTAGGAGTGAAGCTCTAACACTTGGCCCCAGGAGTTCTGGGATATGTAGTTCGCTTGGCCTCCTGTAGGACTGAGTTGTAGTTGTGACTCAAGTAGAAAAAGGCATGCAAGAATATTTATTTATGAGGGTTTATTCCAGCGCATCAAGATCCAGTGTCTCAGACGCAAAAGAATGCCATTCCAACATAAGGGTTGAAAATAAACACACACAAAAGATGCAACAAAAACGGCTCAGCTCTACTCGGCTGTTTCACAGTTCCTTTAGTCTCAGGCTAGGCAATCATGTGATCCTTCAGCAAACTGAAACAGGTGCTTTTCCTTACGGCACAGCTTCCCAGTTTTACCATGTGATTAAGCTTATTAAACAACTCATAAGTTTTCTCACAGTGGCAGCAGGTATGGCAAACTTTATACTATATTACTTCATATAGCTTTCAATGCTCATTAACCTGGTTATTCTCAATTACACAAGTAGAACAATCCATAGCTGAATCAAACTCTACTGAAGGCAGACAAACGTCCAGCTGCATAGCTTCCTCAGAGTTACTGGAATCCTGGTCAGGGTTATTAGTGTGCCCTGCCCTTTTCTCCAGAAATTCCTTAAACTACCTTAGAAGTAATTCAGCTTGTTTGTGCACATTTTCAGGCTGATAGCCTTCCTTCTTCTCTAACAAGCATTTACTTAGGACTCCCAGCTCAGGGTGATCAGCTATCCTGCCTTTGTCAAAGGAACAGTTCTCAGTAAGGGTAAATCCCTTCCCCCACTTATCACTAGCTGAATATGCTGGGTTTGTTCTCAGGAGGTTAATACATGCAGGAGACTTCTTGAACAAGGGGTCATAACAAGAAATGTCAGCTTTACCTTTTCCAAGGTCTTTTAGATAAGCATTGGTACCTTTTCTCCTGTTAATTCTCAGGCTTTGTACTTCATCTTTATTATCCTTACTTCCAGTGCCTTGCAGGTAAACGTCAGGCTGAACAGTTTCCTCATAGCTTTCTTTGATACTGTCTTGGCTTTTACTGCTGTGTGTCCAGCTGCCCTTATTCCAGGTATCTGGCCTGCTAGCTTCCTTAACCGAAGGCTCTACCTTGCAGTGAGACTTCCTCCAGGGTGAATCCTTGCACCACTGTTCACTGCTCCCAGGTTCTGCTTGGGTCTCAGGTTCTAGATGACTTCTCCTCCAAGAAGTTCTCTCGGCTCTTCCAACTTTTTCCCTTCTGCTGCTCCTGACCTCATTCTTGCACTTGCTCCTCCTCCTCTCTCTCTCTCTCTCTCTCTGCATTGATTGAGTATTTAATAAGCCTTCATTTCCTTGCACTCCCTGACTCTCCCTTGGGCATGCCCAATCAGTGAACAGACCTGTCTCCTCCCCTGAGGTGAGGTGTGGCTTGAGGTCATCAGCTGGCTGTGTTTTTATTCCTGACGTGAAAATCCTGTTTGTCAGTGCAGTATTGTGTACCTCATCAGGATTTTCTCCTATTTCCATCTCTTCTTGAGGGGCTTCCTCACCACAGTGCATATTAAAAAGAAATACTAATAAGGTCTGTGCCTAATGCAGAGAAACACAGTCTTATGTAACCAGCAGGTGTGCCTGGTCTGAGGTGGCATAAACATCTTGCGCATATAGGGAGAGAGATTACAGCCTTACACCCTCCTTCCTTACCCTGGGGCACCACTTTCTAAAAGAATGGTCACAATGGACCCCATAGGGAAAACAGGGTCCAGATTGTTCCAGCTGCTGCCCTGGCACAGCTCCAGAATGAATTCTGGATGGATGTGAAGAGCAGCATCAACTTCCTCCCAGCAGTGCCCTCTCACAGTGTCCACTGGGGCTTCCAAAAGCATAAGCTTTCCAAAGTAGTGTTCTCAGGTCTGCCAGTCATAAGCAGAAAGTGTAAACATAGGCTATGAACTGTACAACTATTCGTCAATGTACAGTCAACTATAGATTACTGCTGGCACAGCACAATTTTGGTAATTATGCCCATAAAAGTATTTTTTTCTTAATCAAGTAAATCTTGTTTAATATATTGTAATTAGTTCTTGTTCTGCAAAATAATTCTAGCGACACCTTGTATTATTTCATGTTTATGATTAATGAATCAGTGACTTCCTCTTTTGCCACAATAAAAGTAGCTCCTAGAGATGAAAACTCTGACCCAACAGGAAAGAGGAACTGTGCTTGTCCAGAGACCTTCCTGGTGGCTCCCTATGAGCGCAAAGAAAAGAAACTTTGCAGTTGTGTCTTCATTCGATGTTTTCACCCGAACAAGGCAAATATTTTTCCCTTCTTTATACAATATTCATCCCCATGCAGGGGGTGGTCCAAGGGTGATGCAAGGCCATGCCTGGAGGTTTACTGTGGAGCAATATTTGCATATCTACTGGACTTCATTTGCATAAATGCAATTTATTGTAAAATGTATATATTGCCCATCTAAAATTTTAGACACCTTTCAAAGGAATCCTTCACAAGCCTCTTTTTTCTCCTGGCAATGGACTTAGGGGCATGTTTTTCTAAATATTAATGTGTGCCAATAGAAATAAATGGGTGTTCCTGCACTTAATGCACATACCATTTATGAATGCACATTAACTTTTAGTAAGCATGCCTCTTAATGAGTGTCTGAGTACCATCTACATGGGCAGTGAGGATAAAGAAAGCTTACCAGATTTCTACATTACTATACTCCAGTGCCAAATGCAGGCACATTAGGAAATACTAGAAATCCTGCCCATTTAGAACCTATAGCAAACCCACTATATCATAACAACACTATCAGGAATCACAAAACACCAAACCCTACCTATCAAACAATGCAAATATTAAACCAATACAAATCAGAGAATACCAATACATCTCCTACTAGGGAAAGAGAACAAATGGCACTTTCACATAGAAACTACAGACCCGATATTGCATGCTGCCCAGTTAGTTCTCTGCACTGAAAAGATAGGTGAGGAAAACCCTCGCCTATCTTTATGGCACAGCTGTTAGCTGGGCAGCTTGCAGTATCGCTGCTGCCCAATTAGCTTCGGCAGCTTCCGGGTTGTGTGGTGATACCCAAATATGCAATGCTAGAACCCATATGACCCTAGCATTAAACATTCAGGTTTAAAGCCGGCAGGGCTATGTGCTATCCAGAAGAATATTGGGCCCTACATGAACAGAATACCTCAGTTATACATGCAGAAGATAGACCATCACCAAACATAGAACAAGGGATCTCAGTTTAGAAATATTAAGACAATAATCAAACTGGGAACCCAAAAAGCCAAACTTGGAATGTACAACAACACTGGAGAAATAACACTGAATTAATTTCCTCTTGCACTAAACAAAATGTAAGGAAGTTAAAGATGCACACACCTGTTATTTTTTGTCCTTTTTATTTTTCAGTTACAATGGTTTCAGTCACTTTCTTCTGGTTTCTTTGTGTCTTCTGCTAACTCTCCATTGTCTGCTGTCCATTTGTCCTTTCTTCTCTCTTTGACTTTTTTTCCATTCTCTCTGTACATCTGCTTTAACAAACTGATCTTTCTCCTTTTCCTCTTTCCTCCAATTCTTTCTTTATTCCTTTTTTCATCCACTCAAATTTCACCTTTCCATCCTCAATCCCCATTTACTCTCCCAATACCCGGACAATCGTAGATTTTTCTTCCCTCCCATACAAAATATTTTTTCCAATCTCCATCCTCACTCTCCCAGCCCCATCCCCTTCTAGTCCTTCCTCAGCATCCACTCCCTTCTAGTCCCATTCTCCAATGCTTCTTCATCAGCCCATTTCCAGTCCTAGGCCCACCATCATTCATTTGCAGTCCTATTGGAGCCCCTCCATTAGCCCATTTCTAGTCCTATCTCTCCCATCAGCATTTTCCAGTCCTAGCCATCCCATCAGTCTATTTCCAGTCCTGCCCCCCCCCCCAAGCAGTGTATTTCCAGTCCTAGAGCCCCCCCCCCCCAATCAGGCATTTTGAGTCCTATCCTAGCCCATCCTTTAGCCCATTTGCAGTCCTATCCTAGCCCTCCATCAGTCCATTTACAGGCCTATTCTAGTTCCCAATCAGCCCATTTTCAGTCCTAGATCCCACCCCCATGAGCACTGTGCCTGCCTGACTGGCTTCACAAGGAGCCGGAGAGACCCGAAGCTCTGGCTCACCTATGCACAGCAACTGGAGTGAATATTGGCATTTTCCTTCACTCTGGAAGTTGTGTTCTCTTGCAACCCGCACGCATGCTGAGTGAAACAGGAAATGTTCTTTAACCTCCCGGTAATCAGTGCACTGGCTGGCTGCAAGAGAACACAGCCACAGGACTGAAGGAAAACCACGCACTTCACTCCAGCGGCCGTGCAGGTCAGTCAGGGTGAAGGCATGCACAGCATGAAGTTAGCACGGGGCCCCCTGAAGTGCAGGACCTGTGTGTACAACATCCTCTCACAATTGTTGGGCCGGCCCTCTCCCCATGATAAATCCCTTAATTTATAGCCTGAGAAATCAGGAAGTAAAGAATACCCTGAGAAATCTTATTTACAGAAAATAATATGAAAAGAAACAGATAAATACTGTATTATTGTTTTCTAATATTCCACCAGGATGCTCAGGTCCTGGTCTGCGCTAAGGTGTTTCATCTAAAGTGCAAAAAGCACCAAAACTATGGTACATTAGGTGCAACATCAGTGTGTTAACTGTCAAGGGTGCAGAAATTAATTTCCTGCCAGTTAAAACAGACTCACTAATGTTTTATGCCACCTATAGAGGTGATATTAGGTGAACCTGCTTTAATTGCATTGCACACAGTTAATGCGTGGTGTTTAACCCATGCTAACTGCATAGAGCTCGCCATGGCCACTCTCCACCCTTAACCCACTCAATCATGTCCCGAATGCGTGATGCACTGTTAATATGGGAATTGGACTGTGCTTTCATGGCCACACATTAACTGACAATGCGTGCATATAGCCGTGTCCTGTACTCTATAGTGCTTTCTTTATGCAGTGCCACAAATGTGTATGTCCCTATTCCAAAACTGCATATGCATCTAATGCAGAATCACATTTAAATCAGGCACATTTACGATTTGGACGTTCCAGCGGCCAAGACGTGCATGTAACAGAATTGGCCCCCAACTGGACATTCAATGCTGATGCTGGTACTAAATATTCAAATCTAATTTAATACGGTGACAGGCAGCCACTTCACAAGTGCAGGCCTCAGCCATTGAATAGAAACCTTGTAGACTTTTATGAATCCTCTACTAAAGTCTTTTTCAGCACTCTTTAACGAGGGCTTGTGTATATTTTTACTTTGGTCTCTGATGAAGTAGCGTTCAATTCAACAATCATTATAAGACCATTCCATAAAGTCCAATGAGCTCCATACTACAATCCTTCAGTGCATAGTTATACAATTTTCAACTTTTGACATTTTTGAACTCTCAAGATCACCACAAACTCTCACCATTGTCTTTGAAACTCAACATAATAACATAAGGGAAACTATGCTGTGTCACATCAAGGCTCATTGAGTACAATGGCCAGATTGTGTCACCAGTACCCCTCGGATCCCAAAACGTATTCCCTATTTAAATGTTGCATGAAATCCATGTTTTTATATACTTCTATCTCAACCCCTCTCAGTTTTCCAAGCTGAAGAGCCCTAACCTGTTTAGTCTTTCTTCATGAAATAGGCGTTCCATCTCCTCTGTCATTTGTCAATCTTCTCTGATCCTTTCCTAACACCGTAACACAGTAAATGATGGCAGTTGAAGACAGTATGACCCATCTAGTCTGCCCAGTAAGTTGGAAAGAGTGGTGTCTGCTATTCTCTGCAGGTTACCTCCCTCTACGCCATGTTTAGAGTTGTACCTGCTCCTCTGTGCAGTTTACCTTCCTCAATGCCTGTGTTTAGAGTTGTACTTGCCACTCTGTGAAGGCTGCACCCCTCTGCTTATTGAAGTATAAAAGTTATTTAAGTTTACTTTTATCGATCTTGCAATATAGGGATCCTCCGTGTCTGTCCCATTCCTATTTGAATTCTATCACTGCTTTTGCCCAACCACCTCAATCAGGAGGACATTTCAGGCATCTGCGACCCTTTCTAAGCCCGCTCTGTCCTTTTTGAGATGCAGGATCCAGAGCACCACACAATACATGAGTGCAATGGCACCATACAGAGAAGCATAAGGACAATCTCAGTGTTGTCCTCCATTCCTGTTCAAACAATGGATAACATTCTTTTTTTTAACAAGAAAAAAAACAAGAGAAAGGTAAACAAACATTTCTTTGGTTAATGTATGAGTTTTTGTGTTTGTGATTGCTCTAATTACCAAAGCATCAGTTCCCAGAGGCTTTTGACAGTCTTTATTACCTGACTGATTTGAAATCAGTAAGTTTTCGAGGTAGAAGTAGCCATCTCTGTACCAGGATTGAACACTGTAAGTCAATTCATATTTATGTTTTTCTGGTTATTATTGTTTTTTAAGCAGCACAATTGGGTTTCATTTTATTCAAATCTCACTGACTGAGACTACATTTTGGCAAAAGAATTAACACTAATATGACATCAAGTATCATGTTAGTCTGGATGGCAATGGGTAGAACATGCATGCTACATACAAGAGGTGTTATCCACATATAAGTAAGAAGATATACCTATTTCTCAATTACAGAAAATTGTGTTCTAAGAATTCTAATATACAGACCCCATAAAAGGCGGAATTCAAGTAGAATATATGTGGCGGATGTATTTTTAGACATGATGACCTCAGATCAGAAGGAAAAGGAAGCGGGCAGGGTCCCGGCACCTGACTGTAACTGGGTGCTCAGCCCGGTGCGGGACCCTGCACGCTTCTGTTGGAGGAGGGGGGTGGGTTCGTCAGCAGATAGGACGCAGGAGGCATCATTTAAAATGATTGGCTCCACCCGCGGTGACGAGCACGGGGGAGCCAATTAGGACCGGCACAGGCATGTGCTCTGGCATCAGTAACAGTCACCTGAGCACATGCGACTGGAGGCTTCGGGGCTGGCGTCCCACCCACCCACCCTATATATGTGGGATCGGGCAGTTTTGGGGGGGAGTTGGGTTGTCGCAGCTTGAGGAGGGAAGGTGGGATCCCAGAGGTGTCCGGGGTCCAGAGCTTTAGGCTACTTGGGGCGGGGGCGATATGCCCACGACCCGGACAACCTCTAGCCGACTTTTGCTATTGATATGGAAAAGTTAGGCGGGGTGTTAGGAACTTTGCTGGTGGCTTGACTGTGGCAGGAGCGGAGGCAAGGTCACCTTGCTAATTACATGGCTGGTGAGGCATTGCTCCGCTGGGGGTTTGTTTGATGATTGTTATAGTTATAATGTTCAATGTGTAAACATGGCAATAAAGCTGCGACCAGTTGTTACCAAGAATGGCTGTGTGTGAAGTTTGTGGGCAAGGAGGGAGGAGTAGCTAAAAGGAGAGGGGGTATTGGAAGGTTGGAAGGGATGAGCACCGGGTCCGACTACCCGGTTAGTGTAGGGCAACTTAAAAATCAATACAGGAATCAATGCATATGAAAAACAAAGCTTTATATTCCTTGATCTCGATCCATTACTGTGACCAAATCAAGGATTACAATTTTAAAATGCATTTCTATCATAACAGAAAGCAAGTTTATATAATGGTGCATTGTTCTGTTTTTAGTTTTTAATATTTTATTTATGTTATTTAAGTTTTACATACAGATTCATTTAGGTTAGGGTATACTCACTCCTGCTCCGGAAGCTTTTGTTTGTGTTGTGATGCATGCCTAATGGTTATTGAATTACGTGTGTAATGGATAATCATCTCCTCTTCTCTCGTTTAGTTTACGAATATCCAATACAATTGCTTCTATCAATAGAGGCATCGGTTTAACCCTATAAGAACATAAGATATGCCATACTGGGTCAGACCAAGGTCCATCAAGCCCAGCATTCTGTTTCCAACAGTGGCCAATCTAGGTCATACGTACCTAGCAGTTTCCCCAAGGGACACAGGTTCCACATGCTTGTACTGGTTCAAGCATTGATATCCTGGGTCCCTTCTTAATAATGGTTTATGGACCTTTCCTCCAGGAACTTGTCCAAACTTTTTTAAACCCAGCTACACTAACAGCCTTTACTACATCCTCCGGTAACAAATTCCAGAGTTTGATTACACGTTGAGTGAAAAAATATTTTCTTTTATTAGTCTTAAATAGTTTACCCTGTAGCTTCATTGCATGTCCCCTAGTCTTTCCATATTCTGATAAGGTAAACAATCGATCTACGTTTACCCGTTCCACTCCGTTCATTAATTTATAGACTTCTATCATATCTCCCCTCAGCCGTCTCTTCTCCAGGCTAAAGAGCCCCAACCTTTTTAGCCTTTCTTCATAGGAGTAGCCTTCCATCCCCTTTACCATTTTGGTGGCTCTTCTCTGAACCTTTTCTAAAATCGCTATATCCTTTTTAAGATACGGCGACCAGAATTGCACACAATATTCAAGGTGCGGTCTCACCATGGAACGATATAGAGGCATTATAATATCTTTTGTTTTATTTTCCATTCCTTTCCTTATCATACCTAGCATTCTATTTGCTCTCTTGGCCGCCGCTGCACACTGGGCCGAGGGTTTTAACAAGGTATCCACAATGACGCCTAAATCTTTTTCCTGGGTGGTGGTTCCTAATGTGGAACCTTGCATCGTGTAACCATAGTTTGGGTTGTTCTTCCCTAGGTGCATAACCTTGCACTTCTCCACATTAAATTTCATCTGCCATTTTGATGCCCAGTATTCCAATTTATCAAGATCCTCTTGCAATTTTCCACAATCCTCCTGGGTTTTAACAACTTTAAATAGTTTTGTGTCATCTGCAAATTTGATAACCTCACTTGTTATTCCACTTTCCAGGTCATTTATGAATATGTCAAAAAGCAGCGGACCCAGCACAGATCCCTGGGGTACACCACTATTCATCTTTCTCCATTGGGAAAATTGGCCATTTAGCCCTACCCTCTGCTTTCTATCTTTTAACCAGTTCCTGATCCACAGTAGTACACTGCCTCCTATCCCATGACTCTTTAGTTTTGCCAAAAGTTTCTCATGAGGGACTTTGTCAAAGGCTTTCTGAAAGTCCAGATACACAATATCAACCGACTCACCTTTGTCCACCTTTTTATTCACTCCTTCAAAAAAACATAACATAATAGTAAGACAAGATCTTCCTTTTCTAAATCAATGTTTGCTGTCTACCATTAGGTCGTGACTATCTACATGCTGAGTAATTTTATTCTTTATGATGGTTTTCTACCATTTTTCCCGGTACTGATGTCAGGCTCACTGGTCTGTAGTTTCCCGGATCACCTCTCAAACCCTTTTTAAAAATTGGTGTTACATTGGCGATCCTCCAATCCTCAGGTATTAGAGATGATTTTAATGATAGTTCACAGATTACTGATAGCAGGTCTGCAATCTCAAATTTCAGTTCTTTCAACACCCTTGGATGTATACCATCCGGCCCAGGTGATTTGCTACTCTTCAGTTTATCTAATAGTTGTAAGACATCTTCCCGATGTATCGATATTTCCTTCAATTCTTCCACACCTTTAAATACCACTTCAGTCATGGGTAACATCCCTACATCTTCCTCAGTAAAGACCGTCTTGTTGTGGATGAGCTGTTTGTTATTTATATATTTATTAACTAGTTATTTATTTATTATTTTTAATGTGAGTATTAACTGACAATTTGGTAGTTGTTTAATGATGTATATGTTATGTTTGTTTTTAATGGCTTTTATGTGTTTTAATAATAATTCTCTATTTATAATTTTTAATGATTATATATAGTTTTGTTTATTGTTTTTGATATATATTATTGTAGATTTTGTATTTATGGTTTTATGGTTTATATATTTATTATATGTACTATGCCTAGATTTCCCCAGATGAAGAAATCAAAACACGGCCTGTGTCGGGAAATTTAGGCTGGTGGAGTGTACAGTATATTATCAATAAAGAGTCCTTCCTGAATAACCACGCATTTTGGACTGGGTATATTACAATTTTAAAATACATTTCTATCATAACAGAAAACAAGTTTATGTAATGGTGCTTTGCTCTGCATCAGAATGGAAAATGAAATGAATTATCAAGATTGTGTCAGCTGATGGTAAAATGGATCACAAAGTTACTCAACGGGACCATGGCTTTTGGCTTATGATTCTTTCTGCTCTCTCCATGTCTCTTAGAATTGCTGTATGCTTATCTGATTCACTCCTGCATCTACTCACATCAAAATCTGGCTTGTTGGACTTCTGATGAGAGCCAGCAATCCTAACAAAATTTTGTTCAATGTTTTGAAGCTATGTTGAGATCACTCACTAATAACAATTTGGCCATTAATTTAAGCCAAAAAGAGGCAATGAATGTTCCTTGGGCAACATTTTTGCATAGTGTTGTGCACTTTGATTTTATCCACATATGATTATTATATCTTTTCCAGTACTGAGTTCTCTTTGTCCACTTGTTAACAGGCAGCAAATGCACCCACTATTGCCGCCTTGCTGGGCAGACTAGATGGACCATACTGGTCTTTATCTGCCATCATATACTATGTTACTGTGTAAGCTGTAGACAACACAAACATTATTGCTATAGGTTTGGAGTCTTTACACTGCCTACCAGTAAGTGTATTAGGAATGTGCATGGCCAAACATGTTCTGTTTGTGTTCATTTAAAAGAAGCCTTTTCCAGTTTTTGTGAATTTTTTCATTTGTTATTTTAGAGGTGCCTTTTTTGAATATAGGAACTTTTTTTATGCATGCAATCAGTTGCATGCTTATCAACTTGTAGATTTACGCATGAAAAAGCAATCTGTGTGCACTTCAAATACCCTAGTTGATATCCTCTTTTTCAAAAAAATCCCAGGTTATGACTTTCCATCTTCTTGTACGAGAGGAATAGCCTAATTATTAAATTATTAAAACCAGGAAAGACAATATTCAATTTCCAATGCGGCTCCTAGTCATCTTTGGCAGGTCATGTAACCCTCCATTGCTTCAGATACGAATGTATAGCAATCCCTGTGGGATAGCTAGAAATGCCTACTGAGTGTAATGATTTCTGTGAAAGGCATGAACTAAATCCAATTCCTTTCCCAAAGACTGCAATATAGCAACTCATAGAGAGGCATAATAATATTCCCGGTAATGTTCATACCTTTTCAGATAATCCCTAACACTCTATTTCATAACCTGCGCTCAAGTTAGGGCAGGTAGTTTTGACATCTCTCTGTAAGACGTTGTTTGTTCATTATTCAATCCCTTGCTTGACCTGTAACAGGACGTATAAGGTGAACTATTTTATCATCTGATGTCCATTAAGAAACTGATTTGCTTTTATTTAGGAAACATTAAAGTCGTATTTATTATTTTCTGCATTTTCTAACATACTATCCTAGAGATGGTGATTTTTCTAAACCTGCAGATGAGGACAGCTATCAATCATCTGAGGGGTATGTTTACTAAACCGTCTTAATGTGCGCTCTGTGACGTTATCGCGCGATAAGGTACCTTATCGCGTGATAATGGCGCTTTATCAGGCGGAGAGGTACCTAATCGCGTGATAACGCGTGCAGTGGCGTAAAACAGCGCTGAGGGCGGAGAAAGGTTCGCGGAAGGCGGAGGAAGGCTCCCCAGGGGCGGAGGAAGGCTCCCCTGTGGCGGAGAGAAGGGGTCAATGGATGGAGAGTGGGAGGGGAGAGGCTCCCCGCACACTAACGCTGTGAAATTCGAGGCTGGAAACTAACGCCAGTGAAACCCTGGCGTTAGAGCTGATTTAAAGGGAAGAGAAACCATTTCTGTCAGCAATGTACAGCAAAACCAGGAAAACCTAAAAATAAAAGTGATAAGTGTGATACATGTGCACAGAACAAAAGGGCAGATAAACACTGAAAATGACCACACAAAAATGTAATAAAAACATAACCAAGCTGGACAATAGTGATATTAATGGGAAACATCAAAAAACACTCCAAAGAAAGCTTCAAAAAAAAAGAAATGAATTTTGGAAGGGTCTACGCCAGGGGTCTCAAACTCAAATTGCTTTGAGGGCCAAATGAGGACTTGTAAAGTAACGCGGGGGCCGCATAAGACGCGGGGCCTCATTTGCATAAGGGGCCTCATTTGCATAAATATTTGCATAATGTTACCATACACTAACTTTTAGTAAACATGCCTCTTTAATGAGTATGGATAAAGAAAGACTAAAAGATTTAGAAACAAGAAGACAATAATTAAACTGGGAACCCCAAAAGCCAAACTTGGAATGTACAACAACACTGTAGAAATAAAACTATAAATTAATTTCCTCTTGTACTAAACAAAGCGCAAACATTAATGATGCACATTTCCCAGAGCTGACATATTCCAGTTAATAAATTCAAAATAAAGAGATATTTTTCTACCTTTTGTGCATTTTTTTCAGTTGCAATTGTTCCAGCCACTTTCTTCTGGTTTCTTCTTGTCTTCTGCTAACTCTCCATCGTCTGCTGTCCATTTGCCCTTTCTTCTCTCCTAGTTTTTTTTACATTCTCTCTCTACATCTGCTTTAACATACTAATCTTTCTCCTTTTTCTCTTTCCTCATTCCTATTTCATCCACTCAAATTTTACCCCTCCATCCTCAATCCCCACTTACTCTCCCAATACCTGGCCAAATGTAGATTTGTCTTCTCTCCCAGACAAAATATTTTTCCCCTCTCCATTTCACTTTCCCAGCTCCATCCCATTCTAATCCTCCCCCAACATCAGCTCCCTTCTAGTTCCAGCCCCACCCAGCATCCGCTCCCTTCTAGTCCCCCCATTAGTCCATTTCCAGTCCTATCCTAGCCTCACCATCAGCCCATTTCCAATCCTAGCCCCCCATCAGCCCATTTCCAATCCTAGCTCCCTCCCCACACAGCCCCTTTCCATTCCAAGCCCCCTCCCCATCAGCCATTTGCAGTTCAAGCCCCCCTTCCACTCAGCCCATTTCCAGTCCTAGCAACCCCCCCCCAGCCCATTACCAGTCCTAGACCCCCCATAGCCCATTACCAGTCCTAACCTCCCCATAGCGCACTTCCAGTTTTACCCCCCATCACCCCATTTTCAGTCTTACCCCCCCCATAGCCCATTACCAGTCATAACCCCCCTGCCAATAGCCCACTTCCAGCCCTAACCCCCATTACCCCATTTCAGTCAGCCCTTCCATAGCTCATTACCAGTCCTAACTCCCCCCATCAGCCCACCTCCAGTCCTTCCTACCCCCCACCTGCCCATTTCCAGTCCTAGCCCCCACCATAGCCCATTACCAGTCATAACCCCCCTGCCAATAGCCCATCTCCAGTCATAACCCCCCCCCCTGCCAATAGCCCATCTCCAGTCATAACCCCCCCCTGCCAATAGCCCATCTCCAGTCATAACCCCCCCCCCTGCCAATAGCCCATTTCCAGTCATACCCCCCCTGCCAATAGCCCATTTCTAGTCATACCCCCCCCCCCTGCCAATAGCCCATTTCCAGTCCTACACCCCCCCCCAGGTAAATTAAAAAAAACCTGGCTTCTGCTGCTCAAGCAGCAAAATCAGCTGTCCTGCAGCCCCTTCCCCTGTGCCCGGAGATCCGAGTCTGCTCTATCAGCGGCGTGCTTTTCAAGCCGCGAGGAGAGTATTCCCCTCTCGCGCGGCTTGAAACCGCGCGAGAGGGGAATACTCTCTTCGCGGCTTGAAAAGCACGCCGCTGATAGAGCAGACTCGGATCTCCGGGCACAGGGGAAGGGGCCGCAGGACAGCTGATTTTGCTGCTTGAGCAGCAGAAGTCAGTTTTTTTTTAAATTTGACAATTGATTCTGCCGCTGCCACGGCGGCAACGGCAGAAGCCAGGGTTTTGGGGTTTTTTTGTTTTCCTCCGTCGCGGGCCGCACAAAGTTGTCCCGCGGGCCGCGTGTTTGAGACCCCTGGTCTATGCTCTGTCCCCATACAAGGCGAATGAGCCCACAGTGAAATTGCGCTGAGTAGGGTTTCTGACTCCATTGGCCAGGTTTCCTATGGTGTGCACATGTTCCACAACAGCAGGGCGAGCATGTCGGAACGGGCAACTGGACAGATGCTGGAAAAGGGGACACAGAAGGCTGCAGGCGGCACATGCTGTGGTGCAGCTGGGCCACAGTGCGGACTAGGGTGATGCCTAGCTGGCCCATAGGAATGCTGAAACAGCAGAGCAGCCAGACAACAACTGATGAGGGCCCAACATGGGCATGAGTGTGCTCTCCACAGTGTCACAGGGGATAGTACCCAGCAGGTACCCCCAAGGGCACAGAACATTGGCATACAGTGCTGGGGGGAAGCGTGGACAGCTATGCAGGCACCCCTACCCCAGAACCCGCACCATAGGCAGCCGCCTATCCGCACACTGGATGGCCTGAGACTGCGCACCACCAGCAGAAGGGCATGTCAGCATTGGGGCGGAGGGGTACTGGTGGTGGAGGGGGAAGTGGCTGCTGCCCACAGCAGACCGTGGCCTAGCCCTGTTCAGGTGGGTGCCGTGCACTGCAACAGACAGGCTCTGTCTGACAAACAGCCATGGTATCCCCAGGGACTGCACTATCTCTGTGGCCACAGTGTGGTGAAGTACACACAGACAGTGTGTTCAGGAGCAGAAAGTCACAGTTTCAAGTCCCAGCTGTGGCTCCTGCCAACCCAGTCCCCATATTTTACCCACTACTAAACCATGGTAGTAAAGACGAACCTTTATTGCAGAGAACATAAGCATGGGTCAAACGCCTATATTTTACCCTTCAGAGCACAGACACCATAAACATGTGCATTACCTAGAGCAGAGTCCCCCAAATGCAGTCCTGGAGGGCCACAAATCATTCAGGTTTTATGCTGTCTCCAATATAAGGACATGTCAGCATGGTGGCGGAGGGGTACTGGTGTCGGAGGGGGCAGTGGCTGCTGCCCACAGCAGACCGTGGCCTAGCCCTGTTTAGGTGGGTGCCGTGCACTGCAACAGACAGGCTCTGTCTGACAAACAGCCATGGTATCTCCAGGGACTGCACTGTCTCTGTGGCCACAGTGTGGTGCAGTACACACAGACAGTGTGTTCAGGAGCAGAAGGTCACTGGTTCAAGCCCCAGCTGTGGCTCCTGCTAACCCAGTCCCCATATTTTACCCACTACTAAACCATGGTAGTAAAGACGAACCTTTATTGCAGAGAACATAAGCATGTGTCAAACGCCTATATTTTCCCTACAGAGCACAATCACTGACTTAGCTGCTTGGTGGGTGCGCTCACATCCCCTCCAGGAACATGCACTATGGACTAGCTAGCAGACTGTCTGTAGTTAGTATGTGTATGGCTGGAGGCTCACTGGGCTTGCTGCTGGAGAATGTCAGATAGTGGTGGGGGGCAGCTGAGCATTTTCAGGCCTACTGTCTGTCTGCCATTGCCTTATGGATGCATACAGATCTGCATTGCCTGCCCTGTAGGGTATCTGTTCTCCAGCAGGACTGGGGTCGATGGTCCCCTCTACTGCCACCATTGCAGGGATGTAGAATGTGGATCTGTTGGTGGGGGATCCTGTTCCCCACCCTGACCCACAGGGGCAGGTTGGATGGTGCTCATATAATCCATATTGGGGTCTGCATACCACCCTTCACGTAGTCTGTGCCCATGGCACCCACACAGGATATGCACTGTTCTGGGTGCATCATAGTCCACACAGCCTAGACATGATTGGGAAATACAGATGGACACAGGTGTATCCTAGGGGTGTCTACCAGGACTACCCATCACACACTGACACTGATGAGGACCTGCAGCACAGCCTATTTCAGCCATGCCATGTGCTGCGGACCTGGTGCTGGGCCCCCCACTTCATCCTCAGGGTGAGCACAGAAACCGCATGCTGTCACGGTCTGTAGCTACTCTGTGCCAGTAACACTCACGGTCAGCTCCCCCTACTAGACCGGGGTGCTATAGTGGTGCATACCCCATCTTGTGATCAGACATAGGCTGCTGATCTGCATGTGCAGTGCATCATCGGTATGGGTGGGTCTACTCTATCCTGATAACCACAGCAGACAGCTTGTGTGGTCACCTTCAGTCTTTCTGTAGCCAGCCAGCGGTGTGTTAGACATTATAGAGCTGTAGCCCACTGGTTACATTGATGACTGTGGAGGCAGAGGTCATGGGTTCAATTCCTTGTTGTTCCCTCCTGTCCAGAGCAGATATTTTGCTTGCCTGTGACAGTCATATCTTTGCATATCTGTGCTGCCAGCCACACAGTACCCTCTCCACAGCTATCAACACTCCTTAAAAGACGTTACAAGGCTCCTAATTAGGCACAGTACAAGGTACCTTATAATGTGCCTTATACGGCGCGTTATAAGGCGCTTTATAAGGCACGTAAGGCATGTAGGTACGTGCCTTCTATGGTGCCTTATAACGCGCCTTCTAATGTGCCTTATCTGACACACAGCTTTACTGCTGCCCCGCCCACTCCTTTATATGGGCATCTCTACCTTTACCGCGGAATGACATTACCGCAGTTTAGTAAACATGCCCCTTAGTTTCCTAAAGTCTAAGACCTTCGCTTTTGAATGGACTTTATAAGCCCTAGTCCTAATACTAAACCAAAACATTTGATGATCGATGGATGCAAGATGATCTCCCACTATAACATCAGAAACACTTTCCCCATTGGTAAGAACCAGGTCCAATATGGCCCCTTCACATGTTGGTTCTGTTACCAGTTGCTGGAAAAGTTCTCCCTGTAGAAAAGCCAGGATCTCCTTACTTCTAGATGATACCACAACAGGAATGTGCCAATCAACATCTGACATTGTATGCAGGCATTTCAAAGTATGTTTTTGTTGATATTAATAACCTGCTTATCAGTTGACAGAGATAATTTGGAAGCTTTCAAATCTGTCTGCTCTTAAAATGACTTGGACTGGGGAGCATGTGAGATGACAGCCTGCTGCAAGGAAAGGCTCCAGGACAACGGAGTCACCATCTTTCTGAAAACAGGCCTGATTGTGAAACACCCACCAATGTCAACATCAAGCCCCCATAAAGCCTGAACAATTTACAGTACATGACCAGTGGGAGGGCAGTTGGGAGCGTGTCCTAAGGGGTGTGGCCAAAGGGGCAGGTATTGTCCCTTAGAAGCAGCAGAGTTCTTGATGTTGTTTAATTGCTTGATATGCCTGTTAGAGAAAACAGGAAGAAGAAACAAGTACAGCCCTCTTCTGTGTTCATGGGCACAATGGATAAACATCTGACTGAGAAGGTAGGGCAGTCTACTGCATGGACTGCTCTTCTTTCCTCTTCTGTTGAGGGAACTTCATTGTGCTCCTTTGACAGAAGGACATCTCATCAGTAGTCCATAATCATTTATATGAAGTAGAGTTATTTGCTGGTGCCCTTATACTTTATTTTTGTTTATTTATAATTTATAAAGTTTCACAAAATAAATCAAGCAACAAAGCTTACAGAAAAGGAGAAACCTTCCAGAAACAGTTCATGAAAATTAATATGAAAAAAAAAGACAAGACAAAACCAGGTTCACCTATAGTCCCCATTAAGAGGAGAGTAGTGCATTAATACACATGGCAAACTGAGGAATCACCATGATAATTCGAGGAAAAAGGAAAAATAGGTCACTGGATAGAAGAATACCATAATTATTAGCAAGTACATCAACCTACAGCCGGGATTGTAGATAGGGGTAAACTAAAACTGATAAAAGTCGAAAGGGCTTCAGGCTGAAGAAATATATATTTCTTAGAATTACACACAACAACACACTTACAGGGGAAACGTAATTGATATGTCCCCCCAATCTGCAATACCCCAGATTTTAATAGAAGAAATTGTTTGCACCTTTTCTGTGATTCTTTACAAATATCCGGAAACACAGAAACTCGGACCTCATAGAATAGAGATTGACGCTTCTTAAAGAATAACTTAATTAGTCACTCCCGATTCGATATCAAAGCAAGGAAAACTAATAACGTAGCCATTTTCATAGAATTTCTGATGGGAGAAGCCATTGAATCAAAAACATTAATAACATCTATATCTATACCAAAATCATCGCCTATAGATCCCGGTTCTTTCCTAGATTGCAGTAAATAATAAACCTTCGCAATAGGAGGCATTAAATCAATGGGCACAGCCAAAACCTCTAAAAAAAATACTTCTTAAAAAGGTCCAATGGAGAAGTCCATGGAATAACCGGAAAATTCAAGATTCTCAAATTGGCGACCCTTGCAGCGTTCTTCAAACCTTCCATCTTGACCCGAAGGAAATTATTATCCTTAACAAGAGCCGAGGAAGTCTCAGTCAGAGAATTTACTTTATGATGCAGTTCTTGTTCTTGCAATTTGAAGTTATCCAAATTAGAGCAACAGTTCTTCACCTTCTCCTCTAGTGACGACACCCTCGCTGATGATCCAGCAATCTGGGCAGAGACTGCAATGGATAATGCTGAGATTGTGTCCCAAATAGAATTCAATTTAACAGTCTTAGGTCAAACAGGCACAAATGAAATAGCAGGTACTTCCACAGAAGGCAACACACTTAATAGAGTAGAACCTGACGAGTCCTGCTGTAGGGAGTCACCTTCCACCGACTCAACACCAATGCCAAGTTTCTCACTCGCCGCCTCAATCTCCACTGTTTCCCGCTGACCACCAGTGGGAGTTTCGTCTTCTGAGTCCCCCTCTGGGGAAACAAGGGGAGAGAAAGGAGAAGATGTCAGAGGTCGTGGTGGAGATCTTGCTACCGGAGAGAGCGTGGTGTCTAGGGCAGCTGGAGATACCGCCTCCTCACAGGAGCCTCCAAACCCCACTCTAATCTCCTTTTTCTTTTCCTCACTCAACTGCACGAACTGATCCATGGGGCCAGAGATGGTTTCAGGCAGGTAAACCTTCAACTTTCCCTTCCGCTTCAGCATGTTCTCACACAGCATGCAGACCAGCAGCCATCTTAGTTAAACCACACCCCTCCAAGTGCCCTTATACTTTAAATAAAAAAAAACATGATATCAATGGCATTAACCTCAAGCAATTAATATTTACATACAGTTCAACCAATAAAAAGTCTGGAAAGAGTTTAAAGAATAAGCTCAGCCAATCAAATTAATGATATCCAATCTACTTCAGGCTATCATGATTGACAATTTAAATTCAGTCAATGTTCCGCACAGTGTGTAAAGTGATGGTAACTCCTCATCAAGATTATTGCAACCTGACACTGCAAGGACATCCCAAAAGCACAACTCAAACCTTGCAACTAGTGCAAAATACTGCAGCACGACTAATCACCGGATCTAAAAGATGAGAGCACATCATTCCAGTCCTAAAAATCCTTCATTGGCTATCTATGCAATCCTGAATAAAATACAAATCAATAATGCTGACATTCAAGCCATGCATAATCAGTCTGCTGAATGCTTAGAATAGTTAATTCAGATGCTCACGGATACTCGATCAAAGAGGTAGAAACACCAAAACACCCTATTTACTACACCTATCAACACCAATACATCTCAAACGGGATTCCAAAAAGCATTTGAATTTGTCAGCCTGCCCCTCTGGAACTCACTCTCACACCAATTAAGATCAATTAAGGATACCACTGACTTCCAGAAAAAGCTAAAAACTCACTTATTCACTGAATACTTTGGTACAACACTGGACGCACAACCTTAACACTCAAATACTAATACCAACGATCCCTCCCACATCATCATTTGCTACCAAAACTAAGTACCCTATCCTACAAATGTAAATAGTCATTGTTAGAATGTTAGCTGGTTCAACATTCTTGATTACACTGAAATGTGGTGTATAAGAAATGCCAAATAAATACATAGAATATTCAGGATTATTTAACAACATATGAACACGATCTCCTCCCAACAAATCAGCTTGCACATAATCAATGACTCTTCATCTCATATCATCAATCCTGTGATGTTTGTCCATAAAATATTACACCAAAGGAGCTGATAACATGCCCATAGTAATCCTGTTCTGATGCCCATTCATTCTCAAATGTATTTGATGTTTGGTTCATGCCTTTTGATTTATGTTAAACCACCATCACTATAAATGGCATTTTAGAAAGAGTGTCCCAAGTGCAGGCTGGAACATCCAGGGCAAATCATGCAGAAAAATGCTGGTGACATCTATGTTTTGGACTGATTTTAGAAACATAGATGTCCCTGACATGGATGCCCATGCCAGCATCCACATATATGTCTCTGCTACAAACAACTGGGGTAGGGGTGTCTATCTCATGCTAGTTTGAATATGACGATGTCTATCAGTGTGGCAAAATGAAAATCAGGGAGCACTTTCCCTATCATCATTCGTTGGAAAATATAGGGGATATGAGAGTACCTCATTTTCCATACCATCCTGATGATTGGCTGGCCAAACAAGCTCTTTTCCAATGCATATTCATGCCTGGAGCAGATATGTATTTATTTATTCATCTATTTGACAGTTTTTATACCACTTTATCATTTTAATCAAAGTGGTTTACATTAAGGACAACAAATTGTTAAATATATCAAAGGGACTTCAGTGTACTACCCGTTGGGCATCACATTTCACAAGGTCCCTCATCAGAGACTTTTGGCAAAACTAAAGAGTCATGGGATAGGAGGCAGTGTACTCTTGTGGATCAGGATCTGGTTAAAAGATAGAAAGCAGAGGGTAGGGCTAAATGGCCAATTTTCCCAATGGAGAAAGGTGAATAGTGGTGTACCCCAGGGATCTGTGCTGGGTCCGCTGCTTTTTGACATATTCATAAATGACCTGGAAAAGGGAATAACGAGTGAGGTTATCAAATTTGCAGATGACACAAAACTATTTAAAGTTGTTAAAACCCAAGAGGATTGTGGAAAATTGCAAGAGGATCTTGATAAATTGGAAGATTGGGCATCAAAATGGCAGATGTAATTTCATGTGGACAAGTGCAAAGTTATGCACCTAGGGAGGAACAACCCAAACAATGGTTACACGACGCAAGGTTCCATATTAGGAACCACCACCCAGGAAAAGATTTAGGGGTCATTGTGGATAACATGTTAAAACCCTCGGCCCAGTGTGCAGCGGCGGCCAAGAGAGCAAATAGAATGCTAGGTATCATAAGGAAAGGTATGGAAAATAAAACAATAAGATATTATAATGCCTCTATATCGTTCCATGGTGAGACCGCACCTTGAATATTGTGTGCAATTCTGGTCGCCATATCTTAAAAAAGATATAGCATTATTAGAAAAGGTTCAGAGAAGAGCCACCAAAATGGTAAAAGGGATGGAAGGATACTCCTATGAAGAAAGGCTAAAAAGGTTAGGGCTCTTTAACCTGGAAAAGAGACGGCTGAGGGGAGATATGTTAGAAGTCTATAAATTAATGAACGGAGTGGAATGGGTAAACATAGATTGATTGTTTACGTTATCAGAATATAGAAAGACTAGGGGACATGCAATGAAGCTACAGGGTAAACTATTTAATACTAAGAAAAGAAAATATTTTTTCACTCAACGTGTAATCAAACTCTGAAATTTGTTACCAGAGGATGTAGTAAAGGCTGTTAGTGTAGTTGGGTTTAAAAAAGGTTTGGACAAGTTCCTGAAGGAAAGGTCCATAAACCATTATTAAGAAGGGACCCAGGATATCAATGCTTGACCCAATACAAGCATTGTGGAACCTGTGTCTTTTGGGGAAACTGCTAGGTACATATGACCTAGATTGGTCACTGTTGGAAACAGGATACTGGGCTTGATGGACCTTGGTCTGACCCAGTATGGCATATTTTATTTATTTATTTATTTATTTATACTTTTCTTCTATACCGCTTTTTCCCAAGATCAAAGGCGGTTTACAAATAACATAATGAACAGTTTACAATTAACATAATGAACATTGTTTTACATAGAACATAGTATTTTCTTTAAACTATGTACAATTAACTTTTCATGAACAATAACATGGAGCATATAATTATACATATGCTGAACTATTTACATCAGTCAAATATTTACATTAGTCAGTTATTAATCATGGTTTCGAAGGGTTGTTTTTCTTATGTGTGTTGAGGTTTGAGGCTTTTTGATCTGTGTTTAGGGAGGATTTTTATGTAGGTGTGGTGAGGAGGATGGAGGGGGTTCATTAAGGTTTATAAAGTGTTCTTTAAAGAGATATGTTTTTAGTTCTTTCCGGAATGTCTGGAGATCCTTTATTTTGCGGAGGTTTAGTGGGAGTTTATTCCATATGGTGGGGGCTGCATATGAGAATGCTCTTGAGCTTGTGGTTTTTTTTGTTTTTCGAATTGATTTTTTTATGTCTAGTGAGTGGGTTGCATTTTGTCTGCGGGTTCTATGTTCTTTTGGAGCATGTAGTAGAGTGGTTAGATGTGAAGGTGATATGCCGTTGATAAGTTTAAATGTGGTTAAGAGTATTTTGTATGATATTCTACTATTTATGGGAAGCCAGTGTAGTTCAGCGAGGATGGGAGTTATGTGGTCAGTGAGGCGGGCTTTTGCTGTTACTCGGGCACAGATGTTTTGAGCTCGTTGGAGTAAGTTAATATTTGTGAGAGGGAGGCCGATAAGTAGACTATTACAATAGTCAAAGTGAGGAGTGATGAGTGTGCTGATAACAGATCTGAAGTCATGTGTGTCTAGTATTGGTCGTAGGTGTTGAATGGTTATGAGTTTATAGAATATGGTTTTCACGGTTTTCACGGTTTTCACGGCATATCTTATGTACATAAATCATATTCCCCACTGGGTATATCAATTCAATCATAGATCCCCAACCATGTTAACTTTGTACTTGCAAGTGAAAATTGAGTACTTTCTAAAATCATATGAGCCTCAACATTTAATCCAATGACTCTTTCTATAAAATAAAATGTTGCCAGCGGTAACTGGATATTCAGTAGCAATATCTGGACAGTGACTGCAGCTGAATAGCTGAAATGAGCGCCACTCTCCGGATAAGTGTTGACTTATTTGGATAGTGACAATTTCAATGAGCACTTATTCAAATAGCAACTGAAGCCCTGCTTTTCATGCACATTAAGCTATCCGGATAAGGTAGCATTTATCCAACACTGCCCTCGCTCTGCCCACAGAACTAACTGGATAGTGCTAGGGTGATCTGTGGAGGTATTCAGCAGGACTATGTGGATACTACCAGAGAATATGAAGGTCAGAATCCTTAACCAAACAGATCAGTACTTTGCTGAAATCAGCGCAGCAGCACATCCCAACAGCTAAGTACTTCTTGCTTTGAATGGACATACCTTAGCAGCTATAAAATGTTTTACTGTACTGGATTAAAAAGGACGAATGTCTCCAGTTAAGTTGTTCTTGCCTGGAGGCTAATTGTCCGACAAAAAATATGTTTTCTCTTTAGGAGGTCTTATGTGGATCGGAACCTGACATTTTTTGTTTTGTATTGATTGATTGGGGCTGGTAGTGTTCCATTGCCCTTGGGGCTGGTTTGTTATAATTTTTCTTGTGAGCCATACAAGGGCATGCAAATTAATGGGGGATTAGTCAGCAGAGGCAGCTAGCCTTTGAAAGTGGCGAGCCATCGATGCCGAACTTAAAACTTGGATATTAAATGCCAGTGACATACTGTATCTGGACACCGGCATTGAATATTCAGGTCAGCCAGATAGCAGCAATGCTAACCGGGCAGTGATGATGTCTAGTAGCTGCCTGGTTAGTTTCTGTGGTGAAAGTTAGTCAAGTCTTTAAGGTGACTAACGCTTGCTCCAAGAATAACCGAGCAATGGCTAAATATTGCTGCTGCCTGGTTCTCCCCAGTGTGGCCTCCACTCCGATGGTAGCCGACTCACACTGGGGCATTTAGCAGTGCTGGTGAATACCCTGGACACTGCAATTAACATGGTTAGCTAACCACGTTTCATTGCTCTAAATATCAGCCCCTATAGTATATTTTTTATTCAATTTTACTGTAAATTGCTCTGCTAAAACAAGGAAAGGTGGTATATGAAAACTTATAATAAACTATAACAATAATCTCAGTTTGTTTTCAGTTCCTCTTCAAATATGCCTAATACTCTTTTTCATTTACAAGAAAAGCAAATAAGAGAAATGCCACCCAAACTGAGAAATTCCCATGGTTTCTCTCTGTTTCTGATTGCTCTAATAACCAGACCATCAGGTCCCAGGAGCTTTGACAGGCTTTATTACCTGGCTGATTTGAAATCTGTACGTTTCTGAAGAACAAGCAGCCTCCTCTATACCATGACTGAACACTGTAAGTCAATTCAAATATGTCTTATGTTTGTTATTGTTTAAGTAGCCTGAAAGCTCATTGTCTGAGATTGCATTAGCAAAAGAATCAATACTAAATTGAAATCAACTTTCATGATGTCATTATTGATGGTGAATAGAGCCTGCATGCTACATACAAGAGGCATTATCAACATATTTTGGGCATTTGCACATATTTCTCAAAGATAGAGAATTGTATTCTGAGAACTTCCATTTAGAGATACGATAAGAGGCCGACATCAAGCAAAATATACACCGTGGATATTTTTATAGGCATAATTACCTCAGATCACAAGTGTAGGCTGAATTAAAAATCATTACAAGATTCACAGCATATACAAAGGAAGGGCTTATATTTCTTGATCTTGAATCATTAATGAGACCATATCAAGAATATTGATTTCAAAATCATTTTTTATCATAATAGAAAACAAGTTTCCCTTTTGCAATGGTACATTGCTCTGCGTCAGAATATAAAATGGACTTTTCAATGAGTGATCAAGACTTAGGCACCTTATATATATAAGAGAGAGCCAATGATATTAAATTGCAGTGAAGACTGTTTTGGCACATAAATTTGCTCATAAAGTTTGGGCAGTTGCAGCATTGTATATAGCTGATCAAGGCTACCTCACTGAGACTATACTCATTAAAATGTTTTCTTTCTAAGACTGTTATTTAGTTCTGTGCTGAAAATAAGCCTGTTTAATGAATGGCTCTAGGATAAAGACCAACATGGTCTACTGAGTCTGCACAGATTTGCTAGGGGTGAACCTGTGGCAAAGTGAAGGTTTGTTTATTTTTCTGCATTGGGGTAGCATCTGGCTGAATAAATCAGGTCGCAGGGGCCCTAAATCTTTATCTTTATTAAAATGCTTGATTTACTGCCCTCTTGAAGCCATCAGGGCGGTTTACAATAATGTAAAATAACAGAGGCCGAGGCCAGAGATAGAAAGGAACTGCATATTCATTTGGAAAACACACAATTACACCAGACGTAAGGAGAGAGGAGGAAGTAGCTTAGATAGAGAGGGAGTGAGATCAAGAGGAGTCAGGAGAGGGGAGATCATAGGCAGCACAGAAGAGATGGTTCTTGAGAAGGGACTTGAACTTTTATTTATTTATTTATTTTATTTAACAGCTTTTATACACCGCACTCTTTATTATCAGTGTGGTTTACAATTAACAATTCTTGCTCAATTCAGTCAGAACTGTCTTGTGCTTACATTTTAACAGGATAGGTAACTTGGAGCATTAACTGGTAAACTATTTACATATTAGACATAAAACATGGTATTCCATCATTGATCTAATATATACACCTCAGATTGGTATTGAGGAATGATTATTCTTGATGGAGCGAAGAGTTTAAAGGTAATGTAATGAGAGACTGCGAGCTAATGTAATTGAATAAGAGAGGGTGTAATGTGACTATAATGGGTGGTGTGCGAAAGGATCCAGGCAGCATTCTGAATCATCTGTAGACGGTGAAGTTGATACTAAAGGATGCCAGCAAAATGATATTGCAATAGTCGATGCATGAGATTACCAGGGAGAAAAGGAGGGTTGTGAGAGAAGAAACGGACAGGACAGGGCTTATGGCTTGGATTTGACGAAGGTAGCAATAAGATCGGCAAGTAATGGCAGAAATGTGGGTATGGAAGGAGAGGTCAGAATCTAGTGTAACACCTAAATAGTGAGTGAGGATACTAAGGGGACTGGGGCATCAAGAAGGAGAAGGCTGGTTGGGGGCTACATGTTGGGCAAGTTGGAGTGGAATGGGACTTTGGGTAAGCCTTGGAGAATTGAATTGCAGAAATCCAGGTAAGGGAATATCATAGCCTGGAAGACAGTCCTAAAGTTATTGGTATCAAGAATTGGTCTTGATCTCTGGAGCATCCTTATTTTGTTGTAGTTGATTCTTGTTACGTAGTTTATGTGCGCCTGCAGAGTAAGGTGTTGGTCGATGATTACCTCAAGATAGTGGACCTCAGGCTTGATTGTAAGATCTGTGTTGTTGACTTTTAGTGATTTTGGAGGACAGAAGGTCTGATATTTTGTTATGTCTTGTCTTTTAAGTCAGACTCAACAAGACCAAGGTAGAGATGACTCATATTTGGGACTACAAAAAGGAACTGCTACTGCCAGTAAAAAATATGCACTTGTAAGTATTTACTTCTGGGAAATCTTGTGAAAAATGGAATTCTTTGGGTTACAGCTGATAAATCTGTGTACTTTAGAATCCAGTGTATTTGCTAGCACAGTCAAGACACAGTAGCCCCAGAGAGATTTTAATGTAAATTTAGACCACAGTCAGTAGCAGCATGGAGTTATTAATTTAAATCAAATTAGGGCATAGAGCAGCATAGAAGGAAGAATAGTCTAACTAGTCTTTGAGTAGGAAGAAATAAATTGTTTCTAGAGACCTTTACAAAGAGGCCTTCCAGTTATGAGGCAAAAGACTTGTGAAATTGTTTTAAATAAATGTTAAAGCCTAGTGACAGCTCAAAGGGTCTATTTGAAAGGCTCCCTCTTTCAAACCAACAGGCCGATGCAAAAAGCTAGCGTGGGCTTTATGAGCTCATAACGCCACATTTAAGCATGTCTAAGCACATTTTTACGATCCTCCCCGTGCAGGAAATAGACTTAAATGCCGGCGGAAAAACTAGCCCCAATTTAATGCCATACATATTTAAATGAATACTGTCATCAACCCCCCCTGGTGGTCAGTGGCTGTAAGGGTAGGTTGAGCATATTATTATTTTCTGGGAGTAGAGGGCTCTTTTAAGGCCAAGGGTATCTTGGTCTTTGTAGTCCTGCTCCTTATGTGAATAAATTGTGTATGCCAAGTAGAGGGTAAATAAGGCTTTTATTTCCCTTTCAACGCAGAAGGTTCGCTGAGATACAGAAATACAGAAAGTCCTTCTTTTCAGGCTTCCACCACAACATAAGTAAAGAGGTAAACTGTTACAAACTTCACAGTTGCTTGTAGGATTTAACCCAGGATTCTTTCAAACTTTAAAGCAAAACAAAGGAGTGAACATTCCTTCTTTCATTCAGCACAAACATGAGTATTCTCAAAGCAATGTCTGTATAACTCACAGTTCAGGGAGTGATTCAAAACTGCCCGCAATACAAATGGAGCAATCCATTAACTTGTCTTGAGATAAGGGAATAGGGTCCTCAAGCACTATCTGCATGGGCTCTGGGTCATTGTTATCTCCCTCTGAATTGGAGCTTTCCCTGGCCGCTATAGTTTGCCAGTCACTGTTTCTGTTCCCTTGTTTCCAGTAAGGCTATTCTAGGGCTCTCAAATAAGCATTGCTTGTTCCTATGCCCTTACGTCCTGGCTTATAAAACTCTGGCCTGCTTCTTTTCCTTTCAAACTGGATATCTACTTTACAAGTGCTTCTAGGAGCTGAGCTTCTCTTTATGAATAAAGTGTCACCATACCTTGGCTTCCTGTAGCCGGTATAACTGGAGTTTTCCTTCTTAGGCACTTCTCTCAGGACACAGTCTCTTTGGCAGACTTTCTCTTGGAAGTTTCTAGGTACTGCTTGACCTTTCTGTAGCCTAGGAAAACCTGGTGAGGAATCCAGACTTCCTTGCTTCCTGGTATAGGTAACTCTGCTATCAGTACCTTTCCTTCTGGAACCTTTCAATCCTGTTTCAGGGTCTTCTGGTGAGCGTAGGCCTCTCTCCAGGTATGGCTCTCTCCTTCTGAGCTCTTTACCTCTGAGGTCTCCTGTCACCAAGTCTTTCACTGGACTGACTCTCCACGGCCTGTCTTTCTCTCTGGCTCTTTCTGCTCTTCTTCCAGCTCCTGCTGTCCTTGTCATGCTGCTTGTCTTGGCTGCACTGCTTGACCTGGCTGGGCTGCTGTTCCTGGCTGTCTCAGCTCCTGTTCTCCTCCTTCTCTTTTCTCCTGCACTAGCTTTCTGCTTATAAAGGCATTCCACATTTGAGTTCCCCGGGCTACTTTTCAGGTGCAGCTGATTAACTTCTGCAGAATCATCAGCCGGGTGTGTTAACTCAGCCTCTGTAAGTTTTTGCCTACTCCCTCTAGCTGCGCTGCAGGGCAATTGCATCTTCTGCACATCATTTGTTTTGTGAAAGACAGCTTTTTTTTCTAAGTCTTCACTTTCATTAGCATCCGCTCTATGACAATACTCATTATTTAAATGCATTATAATCTGCTGCGCTGGTATGCAAATCATGGTTACGCCTGATGCAGAGGCAGGCATAGATGATTTTGCAACCAGTCATAGTGCCAAATTTTAACTGCAGGGTCTGAGTAGAAGTAAACCTCTAACGCTGCCCTCGACAGTATTTTGATGGCACCGGATGCTTTCCCCAATGCCTAGAACATCTTCTTCCCAGATCAAAGCCCAGATGCCATCAAAACACTGTTGGGCCCTGCTGACAAAAAAAAAGATAAAGCCAAAGTGAAACCGGTTTTCTGGTGCTCCAGTACCTTCCCATTCATCAGTCTGTCATCCATTAGATAGGACATTGCTGTTGCAGATAGCTCTACTGTTAGCCAGGAAGCAGAGGGATGACTGAAGGAAAAAATGCAAATGAGCCACAGATGCTTGGAGAGCAAACCAAACTAGCACAGACTTCTTGTACATGACTTTAGTTTAACGCTGCGGTGGTTCATTTGCATGCTCAGGGTTACCGTGATGGGCATTTGCACATCCTAACCTTCCTAACTTTCCTGCATCACATGTTAAAATGTGTGCATTGTCAGGAACATTAAACAATCGATCCAGCATGGGTCTAGTGCCGGCTTTCTGCATCAGCCTGCAAGGGTTGAGTGAATCACCCAGGAAATTGTTAAGAGATTATCTTAGAAGCACAGGTCAGGGCACTGTGTAACAGGCTAGCTATTATTAAGAGTTCTTTCCCTCCCACCCATCCTGACTCCTACTCACCCCATTCATAATCTTAGCTTTATAGGCTCTTAAACCTATTAAAGGGGAATAGGTGGTCAAATTCATTTTCAGGTTCAGCTGATTATCCTCACCCAGAATAGACTGATTAATCTTACTAAGTCCTTGAAACCTATTAGGCATAGTTTTATTAGTGCAAGTATCCCTAGCTAAACAAAACCTTAAAACTAAGATGCAGACAGCAGCTGAGCATAGAGATGGGTGTTATCCAGTCTTTTGCATTAATTGTGACATGTACAATTTTCTCCCAGCTAGTGAGGGGTCTTATGTGTGCACTATGTGCAAGGAGCTCTTTGCCTGAGGTAATGAGTCCAAACTCTGGAGGTTAGAGTGGCAGACGTGGAGGACATAAGGAAGATAGAAAGCTTTACAGATGAGACCTATAGTCCCACCTCCAGTCTGGCAGCCTCTCAGTTGCCATGGAGGAGAGAGATTGCTTGAAAGGATAGCATAGCCTTGGTGTGGCAGGAAGTGATCCTTTAGATAGGACCTGTCTGCGAGGTGTTGTAAAACTCTATTGCACCAAGGAGATTTCTCCAGGCCCATGTGCCCATGAGGGAAGGTTTAGAATGGCCATTATAGTTGGCAATTTGATCATTAGGTATGTAGATAGCTGGGTGGCTGGTGGATTTGAGGATTGCCTAGGAAGATGTATGCCTGGTGCAAAAGTAGCGGATCTCACGCACCACATAGACAAGGTTTTAGAGAGTGCTGGGAAGGAGTCTGCTGTCTTGGTAAATGTTGGTACCAATGACATAGGAGTGTGGGAGGGGGGTTCTGGAGGTCAAATTTAGGATTTTAGGTAGGAAGTTGAAATCCAGAACGTCTAGGGTAGCATTCTCCGAAATGCTTCCCATTCTACATGCAGGACACAGAAGGCAGGCAGAGCTCTGGAGTCTCAATGCATGGATGATACAATGGTGCAAAGAAGAGGGTTTTGGATATTTTAGGAACTGGGCAACATTATGGGGAAGGGAAAGGCTTTTTCAAAGGATGAGCATTGTGGAACTTGTGTGCCCTTTTGGTAACTTGCCAGGTACTTGTGACCTGAATTGGCCACTGCTGGAAACAGGATACTGGGCTTGATGGATATTGGTCTGACCCACTATGGCATTTCTTATGTTCTTATGTAATTTAAGATATACTACTGAGTCTAAGGGTATACAATTATGAAACATTTTTCCAATGAAGGTTTACGATGAACTACAGTATATCATGGACTCCTATGTATGGAGTGGATAAGGAAACAGGGATGTTCGATTTTGTAGGCAGAATGGAGAAAGTCTGTTATTGTTTCTATATTTGCAATGGGAAGTGATTATGTGCCTCAGTACCTGATGTGTGGAACTGTGTTGACTGATATGTTGTTCTTGTAAGACATGCTTTACTATGGATAGCATAAATATTCAATAACTTACATAATTAATCAGATATATTGTAATTTATTTTTAAATTATCTCTAAAAAAACACAGATAATTTAAAGTGATGTATATTTTTTAGCCGACCCAAACCATATCCACAACACACCTCTTTGAATCCCTGCATCCTTAACATCTACATGTGTAAAAGATTTCTGAAATCTCTATTTGCATGTGTGAAGCAGCATTTTAGAAAGGGCATCCAAGTGCAAGCTGGGACATATAGAGCAAAACATGCAGGAAAATGCCGGGGACATATATGTTTCAACCTGGTTATAGTAACATAGTAACATAGTAAGTGACGGCAGATAAAGACCAGCATGGTCCATCTAGTCTGCCCAGCAAGATGGCAAGAGTAGGTGCACCTGTCGCTCTGTGCAGGCCACCCCTCCCCATGTTTTTGTTTAGGGGTGAACCCACCACTCCATGTAGGACACCCCTATTTGTTGAGACGCTAGATAGTTCAGAAGCTAGATGGTACTGTTTATTTTGCTTTTATCCTGTTGCTGTAAAGGGATCCACTGTGTTTGTCCCATGCCGTTTTGAATTCCATCGCCGTGTTTGCCCCCACCACTTCCATCGGGAGGGCATTCCAAGCATCCACCACCCTTTCAGTGAAGAAATATTTCCTGACATTGCCTTTCAATTTACCACCTTGCAGCTTCATGTTATGCTCTCTAGTTTTACAGCTTCCCCGTCTTTGGAAGAGGTTTGTTTGTTCATCATTTCTCTTTAAGTATTTAAAGGTCTGAATCATATCTCCCCTGTCCCTCTTCTCCTCCAAAGTGTACATATTTAGGTCTTCAAGTCTCTTCTCATAAGGCTTCGGACGCAGGCTCCAAATCATTTTGGTCGCCTTTTTCTGAACAGTTTCCAGTCTTTTTACATCTTTTGCAAGATATGGTCTCCAAAACTGAACACAGTATTCCAAGTGAGGCCTCACCAGCGACTTGTACAGTGGCATAATTACCTCTTCCTTTCTGCTGGTAATCCCTCTTTGTATGCAGCCCAACATCCTCCTGGCTTTTGCCACCGCCTTGTCGCACTGTTTTGCCACCTTGAGATCATCAGAGATAATCACACCAAGATCTTTCTCCTGAACCGTGCATACCAACCTCTCACCCCCTATCGTGTACTTTTCCCTTGGATTTATGCTACCCAAGTGCATGACACTGCACTTTTTCACATTAAATCACAGTTGCCAAGCATTAGACCAGTCTTCCAGCTTTTGTAGATCTTTCCTCATGTTAACCACTCCCTCGGGGGAGTCCACTCTGTTGCAAATGTTTGTGTCATCTGCAAAAAGACAGACTTTTCCATTCAGTCCTTCAGCAATATCACTCACAAATATATTGAACAGTGCCGGGCCCAGGACCGAACCCTGAGGCACCCCGCTAATCACCTTCCTCTCATCCGAGTGAGCTCCATGTACCATCACCTTCTGTTGTCTGTCAGTCAACCAATTTCTAATCCAGTTTACTATCTTGGGACCCATCCCCAAGCTACTGAGTTTATTGACAAGCCTCCTATGAGGAACAGTATCAAAGGCTTTGCTGAAATCCAGATAGATGACATCCATTGCATGCCCCAGATCTAGTTCCTTGGTCACCCAATCAAAGAACTCAATCGGATTTGTTTGGCAAGACCGTCCTTCGGTAAAACCATGTTGCCTTGGATCTTGCAACCTGTTGGTTTTGAGAAAGTTCACTATTCGCTCTTTCAGGAGCGCCTCCATTACTTTTCCTGCCACTGAGGTAAGGCTCATGGGCCTGTAGTTTGACACTTCATCCCCGTCACCACTTTGGTGTAGAGGTACAACATTAGCCATTCTCCAGTCCTGAGGAACCACTCTTGTTTCCAAGGATCTGTTGAAGACATCCTTTAACGGTCCTGCAAGAACCTCTCTGAGCTCTTTCAGTATCCTGGGATGTATCCCATCCGGTCCCATGGCTTTGTCCACTTTCAGTTTAGCAAGTTGTTCTAACACCTCATCTTCTGTGAATGGTGTGGTATCTACTTCATTGCTATTTTTATATTTGGGAGACACAGCTGGTCCACCTCCAGGATCTTCTTTAGTAAAAACAGAGCAGAAGTATTTGTTTAGCAATTTTGCTTTTTCAGTGTCACTTTCCACGAGTCCTTTCCCAGCACTTCTGAGTCCTGCAATTCCAACTCTGATCTTCTTCCTTTCCCGAATATACCTGAAGAAAGTTTTGTCGCCACCTTTAACATCTTTAGCCATCTTTTCCTCTGCCTTTGATTTTGCTATCCTTATTTCTCTTTTAGACTCTTTGAGCTTGATCCTGTATTCATTTCTGTGTTCTTCTGTTTGCAAGCTTTTGAATTTTGCGAAAGCTGTGTATTTTGCCTTTATTTGAGCAGCCACCTCTTTGGAAAACCAAATAGGTTTCCTTCTCCTCTTGTTTTTATTTACTTTTCTTACATATTTATCTGTTGCCCCTTTTATTGCCGCCTTTAGTTTAGTCCATTGCAATTCCACTTCCCTTATCTCCTTCCACCCCGTTATCTCCTCCTTTAAGTACTCGGCCATTTTATTGAAGTCAGCGTTTTTGAAGTTTAGGACTTTGAGCTTGCCATAATTGGCCTGTATCATGGCTTTTATCTCAAACCACACCATGTGATGGTCACTGTTGCTCACAGGGGCACTCACGCAGACATTTGACACGTTATCACTGTTGGTGAGCACTACATCCAGCGTTGAGCTTTCCCTGGTTGGTTCCATCACCATTTGTCTAAGTAATGCATCTTGGAGAGCATCCACATTTTTTTTGCTTCTTTCCAGATGTGCAGAAGGAGTAATCCAATCCACATCAGGTAGATTAAAGTCACCCAATATGATCGCTTCCCCCTTTGTTGCTATCTTGGCAATATCTGTAATCAATTTGTTATCTCTCTCTTCAATTTGAGTCAGAGGTCTGTAGACTACAGCAATATGGATGACAGTGCCATCTCCTCTTTCCAACGCAATCCAGAGCGCTTCTACTTTTCCCCATGTTCCCTGCATTTCAGTAGCTTTAATACTGCTTTTGACATACAAGGCTACTCCTCCTCCTTTTCCATTTTCTCTGTCTCTTCTGAATAGATTATAGCCAGCTATGGCTATATCCCAATCATGCGATTCATTAAACCATGTTTCTGTAATGGCCACAGTGTCCAAATCCATTTCCACCATTAGGGCTTCCAGGTCTGAAATTCTTTTGGCTAAGCTTTGAGCATTTGTGCTCATTGATTTCCAGCATTTACCTGGCTTGTGTGTATTTTGCATTGATTTTATTCTGCCCACTTCTTCCCACTTGTTTTTGATATGCGGTTTAAGAGTGTGGCTGTTTCTGATGTTGTTCTGCTTTTGCAGGGGGTGGCATGCAGATGTTGACCTTCCACAACCGTCACCCCCTTTTCCTAGTTTAAATGCATATCCACATACTGCCTGAATTTTTCACTTAGGTTTCTTTTCCCTGTGACAGAGAGATGTAGTCCATCAGTACAGTATAGTGTCTTGTTGGTCCATCTGTTGCCTCAGTTGCCAATAAATCTGAATCCTTCTTGTTTGCACCAGGTCTGGAGCCATGTATTAAAGCTGTTAATGCTTTCAAATATTTAGAAACATAGATGTCCCCGATGTGGACACCCATGCTGGTATTCCCACTACAGAAACTTAGGGCAGGGACGTCTATTACATCTCGTACCTGCCATGATGTATCTGGGGACATCCATTAGTGTGGCAAAATAAAAATATGAGCCTTATTTATTAATCAGTGTTCAATGTCAACATAGAACATAGTATAGAGGGGAATTTTAGAAGTCATAACCAAGTGCAATCCGGGACATCTAAGCCAGAACCTCTGAAGAAAAAGCAATACATCCAGATGCAGACACAATTTCACAAAAACTTGGATGTGTCCAATATGGACATCTGTGGAGGTGGCTATGGTTCTCCTGAACCATATTACAGAGCCTGGACATTTAGGATAGCCTAATGGTTAGTGGTTTAGGTGCAGGACAACCAGGGTTCACATTCCACTGCTTCTATTGTTGGCATTGTGCTTAGTACTGGAGATGATAAGAGTGCTTTCTTCTCTATACCTGTGGATGTTTTTCAGCCAGAAACAGAACTTTTCAGTGCCTGTAGCAGATCTAAACTTAGACTTGATGCCCAACATCTATGACATTTCTAAGATCAGGCAGAGTTCTCCATATTCCTGAGAATGCCCAGGCCGTGCCTCCACCATCCTACAGTTCAGACTTGGATGTCCCTATAGCTAACTTCTAAAATTGCTCTGGAAAAGTCTTTGTGCATTTGACATCTCTATGCCCATGTTCCAACATCCAAAGCATGAATAGGGCCTCCAAAATGACTCCCATTGGGGATATGAGTGCACCTCCTTCTCCACAGCCTCCAGATGTTGTCCATGGCGTATTTGTATGTGGAACAGGTATAAACTTTGACACGGCTCCGGATGTGTGTTTCTGAAACTGAGCGAGGATGTTCTTAGGAATGCCCAGGACATACCCACATCATGCCCCTCATTCCAGCTTGGATGTCTTCGCATCAGGGATGTCTTTATATCCACTTTCTTTGATGCCTCCAGGACATCTCCGTGCTTTTGGATGCTTGAATACTCATGTTCGGATCTCCAAAGCATGAATAGGACTTCTATAAATTGATCCCATGGTGAATCTGCACATGTAAATGCTCAAGACCCTAAAGGAGGCACAGCTTCTGCAGGATTATCCCTAGTATTTTATAAAGACAGGGCAAAAATAGCCCTCTCTACTTAGGCGACCTGTTATGGAAATATTCTCTAAAAATAGAAGTGGAACCAATTAGCAATGAAAGCATTAGGGACATTAACCCCCTAAATCCCTCATTTTGAGCCTTGGCCAACATGATCACCTTTATAAAAGCTTCACGTGCTTCATAAGTGGTGAAAAAGCAATGAAGAAACACATTTAAACATACATGTTTCAATATTTTACAATGGGAAATACATCTATATTTTTTAAGCCCATCCAAATTATGCCCTTTTGATTTTCTGCATCCTGATCATTTACACATGTAAAGAGTGGATTTTGGAAATCATTATGTATAGGTATAGACAATGTATACTATGCACTGCCATTTATGTGCTTCTAAAGTGATCTCGCTTGTCTATAAATATTGAGTTGGATATTCTAAGAACGTGTGCTAACTTTGAGAGTTATGCCCTTAAACTGGCTTCTTTGAAAATTTACTAGGACTGAGTGCCTAAGTATTTTCTTAAAATGTCACTATACTCCAAAATTTAAGAGCATAAAAAATGGGTAGCAACAGGGTGGATTTAGGACAGAGAAAATAAGTTAGGAGCTTAGCACTGATTTTCAGTACCAGACACCTACATTAGGCTCGTAAATCCAGTCAAATGAATGGCAGGCCTAAATTTGTGGAGGAAAGGCATATTCAGCAGTGACAGCCAACACTTCCAAAGCAACTGTCCATTGCTGCTGTAAATTAAAATTGGATATTCAGTACCAGAGCCATATCCAGCCACACTAGGTTTGTCAAGTCTTTCTTTATTCAGACACTCATTAAAAGGCATGTTTACTAAAAGTGCATGTTAACATTATGCAAATATTTATGCAGATGAGGTTCCTTATGCAAATGAGGCCCCGTAATTAATCTCCGCACATGGCCCTGCACCCTCCTTGGGCTGCCCCTGCCTACAGTATATGAATTTCCATTTAATTTTTTTCATCTTTTAACTTTGGATCTGATTTTCAAAGACAGTTATCCAGATAACAACAGCCAATATCCCGATAATTGTTCTAGCTAGGCCTATCTCTGGATTTTCAGTGGAATTATAGAAACATAGAAAAATGATGACAGAAAAAGACCACAGTGCCTATCTAGTCTGCTCTTCCATATCAAATACTATAGTCCCTTTTTTCCCTGTTGAGATCCTCTGTGTTTGTCCCATGCCTTTTTGAATTCAGATACTGTCCTCATCTCTACTACCTGCACTGGGAGACTATTCCATGCATCTACCACTCTTTCCGTAAAGAAAGATCTCCACATATTACTCCTGAGTCTATCCCCTTTCACTCTCATTCTATGCCCCCTCATTGCAGAGCTAGCTTTAAATTGAAAGAGGCTCTCCTCTTATGCAGTTATACCATAGATTTATTTAAACATCTCTATCATATCTCGTCTATCCCACCTTTCCTCTAACATATACATATAAAGATCTTTAAGTCTGTACCCATATGGTTTATAACAAAGCCAAGTGACCATTTTAGTAGCCATCCCTCTGCACTGACTCCGGCAAACACAGAGTATCTGACAAACACAGAAGGTCTCTAAAGGAAAAATGGGACTGTTGTAGTGGTTGATATGGAAGGACAGACTAGATAGCCCATGTGGTCTTTTTCTGTCATCATGTGTCTATGTTTCCATCCTATTTATATCTTTTTGAAGGTGTGGTCTCCAGAATTGCACACAATACTCCAAATGAGGTTGCACCAGAGATACAGAGGCACTATCATCTTTTTTTTTCCTGCTTGCCATTCCTCTCCCTATGCACCCAAAAATCCTTATGGTGTTTGCTGTCACCTTTTATATAAGAAATACAAATAAATAAATACCTATTTGGCCACTTTAAGATCATCAGAAACAATCACGCCCAGGTCCCGATCTTCTTTTGTGGATAGAAGTACTTTGCCCCCTACACTATAACTAGGGCTGGCCCATCCATTAGGTGGGCTAGGTGGCTGCCACCCCCTCCCAGTGTACCAAACCGTGCCACCGCCCCTACCCACTGCCGTGGATTTTGGCTTCAGGGTCAGGTCCATATTTATATTGCTTTCTTTCTATTCCAACAGATCATGAACAGTGAAACCATGGAGAAAGAGAATAGTACATCGACCACTGGATTCATTATTCTGGGTTTCTCTAAACAACCTCACCAGCAGATCTTCATCTCTGCAATAGTTTTCCCAGCCTTCATTATCTCTGTCCTGGCAAATCTTGGGTTCTTAATATTACTGTGTTCTGACCATTGTCTCCACAAACCCATGTACTTATTTCTCAGCAATTTGTCCTTCTTAGATATCTGTAACACCACAGACACTCTCTCTACAATGCTTCAAAGCCTTTTGAAGGGGGAAATCTTTATTTCCTTTCCCCTATGTATGACACAGCTTTACTTTTTTACATTTTTTATAAGTACAGAATTCAATCTTCTTGCAGTGATGGCCTATGATCGTTATGTGGCGATCTGCAAACCCCTGCACTACCCACTCATGATGAACAAAAAGATTTGTATCTTACTAATGGCTGTTTCCTGGATTTTCGGGTGCCTGGTTGAAGTTCCTATAGTTGTTGTCTTATCTCGATTATCGTTTTGTGACTCCAATGAGATTAACCATTTCTTTTGTGACATCAATGTACTGCTAAAACTCTCATGCACTGATACCCATAATTTTAAAATACTGATGCTTTCTGAAGGGTCATTTATGGGTTTCATCCCCTTTTTGTTAACTCTCTCATCCTACATCTTTATCATTGCAGCCATCATGAAAATCCGCTCTTCTGAAGGAAGGCACAGAGCCTTCTCCACCTGCTCTTCCCACCTCACTGTCGTTATTCTGTTCTATGGCACCATTATATTTAATTACATGAAGCCAAATTCACTGTATTCACCAGAGCAAGACAAAATATTTGCTCTTCTATATACAGTTCTCATTCCCATGCTAAACCCCTTAATTTATAGCCTAAGAAATAAAGAAGTAAAAAATGTCCTGAGAAATCTTATGTTTGGAAAATAATATGAAAGGAAATAAATATGTAGAATTACCATATCAAACCTCTCACAGGTTTGTTCAAACCATCCCTTGAAACGGGAGCTCTGAGAGATTGGAAAAGAAGCAAATGACTAGAGTAGTGGATCAGGGAGATGCAGTAGATTTGGACTATCTGGATTTCAGTAAATCCTTCGACATGGTTCCTCATGGAAGACTGGAGAGGCGAGTTAACCAATCTGGGAGCTAAAACAAAAATTATAAATTATGGGAAATGTTTAATGAACCCTGCTACCCAGTAGGGCAGAGTTTTGTAATTGGTTTGTGCTCTATTAAAATTAGCATAGGCCCTTGTTCCCTAAATCCCATACTACCCTGTTTAGTGTGCATCTAAGTAGGGAATGGATGGGAAAGGTTTGGGCTGGAAGGGTTGCCAGTGTGTCATGGCAAGTACAGGTATTAGTGACCCCTTGCTAACCATGCTTGCCAGCTCTAGTGTAGGTGCACAACGTCAACTCAATTGATAGCTTTAACCTTGTTGTTGGTTTGCTTGGTTGTATGCCATTGTCCTGTGCTAACTGCAGGGGGATGGAAACAGTCGCCCCATAACGTTAGTGCTATCAGTTCATGCTAGTACAGCTTCTCACATGTGCATTACTGGCACAACCCTTAGTAGACATGTCCCCGTATGCATGAAAAGTGCAGATTTTTGTTCAGTAGTTTTCACTATTTACCTATAGCACGCACTATCATCCCATACTGCCCATTATTGTTCAATAGTGCAACTATTAATGACATTTCCCATGAAATGAGATTTAAATACAAAACAAAATGACAAATGATGCAAATGATATTTCCTAGGTCTAAATTTTCTCCTACATCTTTACTAAACTGTAATGGCATCGTCCTTTTTCTCCTTGCTAATTATCCTGACAAGTACACTGAGAGATCACGGAAGAGTATTGGGGCAAGGGGGGGAATTAGGACCATTGCCACTTCTCTCACCCCAGACTACTACTAGCCTCACACCCCAGTCATCAGTCAAATGTGGCCCGAAATGAAATGTATGCCCACAACCTTCCCCAACATTATGACAATGTGTAAGTGTACGTATGTTAAGGAGAGAGGAATTTCTACACTCAGATCTTGATTTAAGATTTCAGAGCCCATAGACAGGTCTTAATCGTTCCATGAAGTTTAGAGAGATGAAGGGGTTTGGGAGACTGGAAAACAGTGGGGATATTGAGCCAAAGTGCCATGGTAGTGTATTGTTTGAAGAAGCAAAAGTAGACAGTTACAATGTTAGTGGGAGAAGGCTTATTTCTCACCCGTGCACTTGGGAAAGTCAACATTTTGTACCCTAGGCAGCTGCCTATATTTCCTTAGCATTGATCAATACAAACATATTGGAAATCATACTTTGCTAAATCTTCTATAGTTGACAACAGAACCGAATGAGAAACCCACAACTTATTCTCCCCATGGATCATTTCTCCAAAGGCAACTCATACAGAGGAGAAAACCACCCTTAATTATTTCCGAGACATTTTAATTTCCCAAGTGGACCTAACACTATCTCAATGCCACTTCGTACTGTTAAATAATTTAAGAAGCCTGAGGTGGCCCTCCCTGAATCCAAATGATGGTGGATAAGAGAGTAAAGTACTGGTTATCAGGTAAGGAACAAAAACTCTTAACTTTGAACATCCAACTTAAATAAGTTCTGCAACCTGCATTATGCCATAAGATACAATATAGAGTTATATTCTAATGGAGTCGAACTAGCCTAATTGTATCACTCTGTTTTCTTTATTCATACAGTCATTTTTTTCACACAGAATGAGCAATGTATTTATCTTGACTGTTTTCTTACTGACCTTACTGTTGAGAGCAAGGGGGCTTGATGAACCAGTGAGTTAGATGGAACGCATATGGAGAGAAATCAGACAGGCAGAGACAGCATCAACTTTATCAGGACCTTCTATTCAGTATCCTGGGGTTAAAGAGAGAGGGAAATGTCCAAGACTGCTTTTAGGCTGGACTTCCTCTTGCTTCAAAGTTTAGGAAGGACCCCGTTGTCCTCCAAAAAAGCTTACCAATACCCTGAGAAGTGGCTATGTTATCACGTTGAGGCTCTCAGAAAAAAAAATGTGCTGTTTCTTCTAAGTCAAAATAAATCAGCTTAATATGCAACAGTGTATTTATATGTTATCATTTTTTAAAATTTATACATAAAACCCCAATTGCTTCATCTGTCACAGGAACAATGAGAAATAAGAAGCGGTAAAGTAGATTTATATTTATGTATGACATAATGAGCTCATGATGCCCTTTGCAATTCAGATCTCAAAACAATAAAGTTATAATATCTCACTAATATGTTTAAAGTTAGAAACAATGAAATTAAACCTAGCGTTGACAATGAGATTGGCCTATAGAAGTTAGTAAGAGGTATAGGTGTTAGAGATTTAGGAGACATGTTGGATTAAATCAATTGGGCCTGATATTAATGGCATTTACACAGTTTGGAGACCTGCAAACAATGTAAACGCTACTCAACGGGATATTCAGTGTCGCTCACACAATTAATGCTGCACAATAATCATAGGTGCTGCCTCTGTACACCCAGATGCTAAACGATTAGCACTGGGGCATGCTGGGGGCATTCTAGGGCATCAACGATTGCTAACTAGGCAGTGGGGATACTGAATCACTGCCTGGTTAACTAGACGCAATGAAAGCAAGGTGCGGCAAAGGCTGGTTTCACTTTCTCCTCAGAAGCTAGCAAGAAGTGGCTCAATTTCATCGCTGCCTGGCTAGCGTCCGGGTTCTGTGACCTGCATGGATAATCAATGCAGGTGGTTGGATAAGGCCTTGGCATGGAATATCTAGGTCTAAGGTTCAGCTCTGGTGGCCAGGGCTCCTATAGCTGCTGGGTTATCCCCTGGTTCCACCTACACTCCACCCCATGAGCGTTCAGTGACTGCACTCAAGGATGTTCAGTGGCTCCATCTGAGTAACTGCTGCTGAATATTCCGATCTCTGCAATCGGGACCACTATCTATAAACCCCTATTTATTTATTCATTTATATCTAAATAGTAAACACTACAAAACACCTGCTAGGTTTTGTCAATTCCTTCTTCGTCATGTAATGCACAGACAGCCCACACTTCCAACCTGCACTCTCTGAAAGAGATATTAATCAGAGATCTCTTTGTTGGCCATTCCTTGCCACATCTGTGAAGATCAATAGCTACTTAATAAATGCCGACACGATCACCTTTATAAAAGCTTCACCGGCTTCAGAGGTGGTGCAAAAAGCAATGAGGAAACACATTTAAAATACATGTTTCAGTATTTTACAATGGGAAACACATCTATATTTTTTCAGCCCACCCAAATTATGCCCCTTTGAATCTCTGCATCCTGACCATTTACACATGTAAAGAGTAGCTTTTGGAAATCATTATTTATAGGTATAGACAATGTACACTATGCACTGCCATTTATGTGCTTCTAAAATGATCTCGCTAAATATAGAGTTGGATATTATAAGGACTTGTGCTTTTAACTTCAAGAGTTATGCCCTTAAACTGGCCTCTTTGAAAATGTACTAGGACTGAGTGCTTAAGTATTTTCTTAAAATTTCACTAAATTCCTAAATTTAAGAGCATAAAAAATGGATAGCAACAGGGTGGATTTAGGACAGGGAAAATCAGTTAGAAGCTTAGCACTGATTTTCAGCACCAGACACCTAAATTAGGCTCGTAAATCCAGTCAAATTAATGTCAGGCCTAAATTCATAGAGGAAAGGCGTATTCGGCAGTGACAGCCAACACTTCCAAAGCAGCTGCCATTGCCGCTGTAAATTAAAATCAGATATTCAGTACCAGAGCCATATGGTCAGTGGTGATATTCAGCTATTGGGCAGAATGCAAGACCACCTAATGTTGGGACAGCAATTTAGTGGTCCCAACTTTAGCTAGTTTAGGATAACAGGTTAGCAGCTGAATATTACCTTTACCCAGACGCTCTCGCTCTTCCCTGACGCTGACCTGTCGCAAATTCCTTAACCCTCCATTGCCTCAGAAGAAAGGCTTGGAAATCATTTTCTTGTCACACTGATAAGAACACCCTAGAGCTGCTGAGTCGTAAGAACATAAGAGCATATTACTCCTGAATCTATCCCCTTTCACTCTCATTCTATGCCCCCTCATTGCAGAGCTTACTTTCAATCGAAAGAGGTGCTCCTCTTGTGCATTTATGCCATAGAGGTATTTAAAGGTCTCTGTCATATCTCCTCTATCCCGCCTGTCCTCTAACATATACATATAAAGATCGTTAAGTCTGTCCCCATATAGTTTATAACGAAGCCAAATGACCATTTTAGTAGTCACCCTCTGCACCGACTCTGACAAACACAGAGTATCTGACAAACACAGAGGATCTCTAAAGGAAAAAAGGGACTATTGTAGTGGCTGATATGGAGGGTCAGACTAGATAGGCCATGTGGTCTTTTTCTGCCGTCATGTTTCTATGCTTCTGTTTCCATCCTGCTTATATCCTTTTCAGGGTGCGGTCTCCAGAACTGCACACAATACTCCAAATGAGGCTGCATCAGAGACTTATACAGAGGCACTATCACCTCTTTTTTCCTGCTTGCCATTCCTCTCCCTATGCACTCAAGCATCCTTATGGTTTTCACTTTTATACTTGTTTGGCCACTTTAAGATCATCAGAAACAATCACGCCCAGGTCCCGATCTTTGGTGGATAGAAGTACTTTGCCCCCTACACTGTAATCACGGCTGGCCTGTCCACTAGGTGGGTTAGGCGGCTGCCACCTCTTCCTGATGTACTAAACCATGCCACTGCCTCTACCTGCTGCCATGGATTTTGGCTTTAGGGTTGGGACAATTATTCTTTCAGTTGCAATATTTATATTGCTTTCTTTTTATTCCAACAGATCATGAACACTGAAACCATGGAGAAAGAGAATAGTACATCGACCACTGGATTCATTATTCTGGGCTTCTCTAAAGAACCTCAACAGCAGATCATCATCTCTGCAATAGTTTTACCAGCCTTCATTACCTCTGTCCTGGGAAATTTTGGGTTCTTAATATTACTGTGCTCTGACCATCGTCTCCACAAGCCCATGTACTTCTTCCTCAGCAATTTGTCTTTCTTAGATATCTGTAACACCACCGCCACTCTCTCCACAATGTGGCAAAGTCTTTTAAAGGGGGGAATATGCATTTCTTTGTCTCTGTGCATGACACAGCTTTACTCTTTTGCAGTTTGTTTAAGTACAGAATTCAATCTTCTTGCGGTGATGGCCTATGATCGTTACATGGCGATATGCAAACCCCTACATTATCCACTCATGATGAACAAAAGGATTTGTATCATATTGGTGGCTGCTTCCTGGATAATTGGTAGTCTGGAAGAAGTTCCTGCAGTTGTTGTTTTATCTCGCTTCTCTTTTTGTGGCTCCAATGAGATTGACCATTTCTTCTGTGACTTCAACGTACTGCTAAAACTCTCATGCACTGATACCCACAACTTTAAAATACTGGTGCTCTCTGAAGGGTCATTTATGGGTTTCATCCCCTTTCTGTTAACTCTCTCATCCTACACCTTTATCATTGCAGCCATCCTGAAAATCCGCTCTTCTGAAGGAAGGCGCAGGGCCTTCTCCACCTGCTCCTCCCACCTCACTGTTGTTATTCTGTTCTATGGGACCGTTATTTGCAATTATATGAAACCAAATTCACTGTATTCAGCAGAGCAAGACAAAATATTTGCTCTTTTATATACAGTTCTCATTCCCATGATAAATCCCTTAATTTATAGCCTAAGAAATAAAGAAGTAAAAACTGCCCTGAGAAATCTTTTGTTTGGAAAACAATATGAAAGGAAATAAATATGTAGAATTACCATATCAAACCTCTGACAGTTGTGTTCAAACCATTCCTTGAAAGAGAAGTTCTTAGAGATTGGAAAAGAAGCAAATGACCAGAGTAGTGGATCAGGGAGAAGTCGTCGATGTGGACTATCTGGATTTCAGTAAATCCTTTGGCAAGGTTCCTCATGGAATACTAAAGAGGCAAGTTAACCAATCTGGGAGCTAAAACAAAAATTATAAATTGTGGGGGATGTTTAATGAACTCTGCTACCCAGTAGGGCAGAGTTCTGTAATTGGTTTGAGTGCTGTGTTTAAAAGTAGCTTAAGCCCTTGTGCCCTAAATCCCATACTACCCTGCTTAGTGTACATCAGAGTGGGGAATAGATGGGGAAATGGTTGGACTGGATATGCATCATGGGAAGTGCACGCATAAATGAACCCTTGCTAACCATGCTTGCCAGCTCTAGTATAGGTGCACAACGTCAACTCAATTGGTGGCGTTAACCCTGCTGTTGGCTTGTTTGGTGGTGTGCCATGACCCTGTGCTAACTGTAGGGGGATGGAATCAGTCACCCCATGACGTTAATGCTATCAGCCCTTGCTAGTACAGTTTCTCACATCTGCATTACAGGCACAACCCTCAGTAGACATGTATGTAAGAAAAGTGCACATTTTTGCCCAGTAGTTTGCAATATTTTCCTATAGTATGCACTATCACTCCATAGTGCCAATTGCTGTTCAACAGTGGCAACTATTAATGACATTCCCCCCCTAGTGAGATTTAAATACAAAACAAAATGAAAAATAATGCAAATGACATTTCCTGTGTCTACACTAATTTTCTTCTACATCTTTACTGAACCGTAATGGTATTGTCCTTCTTTTCTCCTTGCTAATTACACAGGTACACTAAAAAAAATTTTTTTTAAACTGCCTCTAATGTTTCGATTGATTTTTACGTTTTTTGGTGCGCTGAATCCAAATCTGGTAACCAATTTGCTCCATCACGTACAGATTTTTTGCTACATTGGGTTAGCAGTTTGAGGTGAACGTTTCAGATTGAGTGCGATCAAGATAAATGTTTCTTGGATGAATTCTTTATACTAATTGTTTAGTAGTTATTCAAATAAGAATAAAGAAAATTGTAACAAGGCAGCACATAAGAACAGAGTAATGTCAACAAAACACACTGTGATGGTAGCAAAATTGTCTGCACCTAAAACAGCCACATACATGTGCACAAACATTGAGCATATAAGAGCGAGGTTAGACACAAAGCAAAGCAAAGAAATGTGCAAAAAATGTTGTACAGGTATGTATGTAAGAATAGAAAACGCAAACCGCACCATTGCAATACATGAAGACAAACACCCGATGGTGTGAAAATAAAATTCTAATAAATGAGATCCGACACTGTGGTAATAACTAGCAAATTTTTATTTCAAAGTTTAGTAAGAACACGATATTTGTCAACACAGTTTAGATTTTAAAGTCATTCTTGGGTCAATCAATCTCCTGGTGGGCCCGTTTCTTCTTTCCCCCGAATGCTTCTCTTGGTGCGCTGCTTGGCGCATTTTTCATCTGGGGTTTCCCGCAGCAGCAACCAGCAGAAATCAGCCATCATAGTGGTGTTCCATCTTCCTTGGTACCTTCTCTCTGCGTCCTTGATGTCCTGGTGAAACCTTTCACCTTGTTCTTCACTGTACGCCCCCAAGTTTTCGGGAAAGTAGTTCACATGGGAGTGCAAGAAATGGACTTTCAGGCTCATGTTACAGCCTTGTTCTTTGAAGGCATTGAGCATCCTGGCAACAATATCCTTATAGTTCTCATCCCGCCTGTTCCCCAAGAATTTGAGAACAACATCCTTGAAGGAATCCCAGGCTTCTTTTTCCTTCTCAGACATCGTTTCAGCGAATGCTCCATCTGAAATGAGTTTCCTTATATCAGGGCCAACAAACACTCCTTCCTTTAGCTTTGCTTCAGAAAGTCGGGGAACTTTGAGCAAAGGTACCGAAAGCACTCACCATCTTTTGGAAGGGACTTGATGAATTGCTTAATGAGACCCAACTTAATGTGGAGAGGTGGTAATAGAATTTTATCACGAGGTACCAAGCTCTCATGAAGAACATTTTTCTCACCGGGTCTCAAATACTCCCGAATTGGCCAGTCTTTTTTCCCCCAGTGTAGGTCGCGGGCCCGGCTATCCCACAAGCAAAGGAAGCAAGGATATTTGGTGAAACCGGATTGCTGCCCTAATAGCATGGATAGAATTTTAAAGTCTCCACAAATCATCCACTTATGCTCATCATAACGAATCTTCTGAAGAATCGGGGCCAAATTCTCGTATTGTTCTTGGAGAATAACAGAGTGAGCAATAGGAACTGAAGCGAATGTGTTGCCATTATGAAGAACAACACCTTTTATGCTGTCTTTTGACGAATCAATGAACAGCCGCCATTCAGCAGGATCATACTTGAGTTTAAACTTTTCCATCACTCCGTATATATCGTTGCAAAATACCAAATCTTCCTCTTTGCTGAAATACTTCAAAAATTGTGTCTCGCGGTTGCGGTACCAATAAAAAGTTGTTCCTGGTGACAATAGATTTTTCTGTTTAAGCCGAGAACCTAGCAGTTGGGCAGCATCTTTTGGGAGTCCTAAATCCCGGACTAAATCATTCAATTCAGCTTGAGAGAAAAGTTCAGGTTTCGGATCTGGTTCAGTTTCAAACTCGGAAGTACTGGACTCATCGGGAAAAGCCATCTGATGAATCTCATCATGATCAGAACCGTCCACACAAATATGATCCAAAGATTTTGGTGGTTCAGGCACAGGTACTTCGTTGCTATGAGGCATAGGCCTAATTGCTGAGGGAAGGTTGGGGTAACTTATTACGTTCTTATTTTTTAAGTTGTATCCCTTCACAATGCAAGAGCAAAAATAGCAGTCACTGCTGTGGTCTCTTTGTTCACGCCACATCATAGGTATTCCGAAACGAAATGCTTGTTTTTTACCTTTCATCGATAAGCGTAGATCTTCCTCACATGTCTTGCACACTTTGTGAGGAGCCCACGGTTTGTCTTGATCGCCTAACTTCAAACCGAAATAGGCGAAATATACTTTTTTAATAAATGCAGAAATGTTCCTCTGCCGCTTTTTCACGGTATATTCCCCACAAATAAAACAAAAACTGTCCGGAGAGTTGACGCAACCTCTGGCTCTGTGAGCCATCACAAATACACAGCACTGCAAACTACAACTGTAGTGAACCACTTCGGAATAAAGCTGGATTACGACTGAGCAAACAAAAGGTAATAATGAACTTGCAAGAAACTGAAATTTGTCAGGAACATTCATGTCACAACCATCGTGTTTGAGCGAGCGAACGAGGCGAGGCGAACAGGAAAGAACATGCGCCAGTGCGAGTACTGGATTTAGCCCCCCGCCTCCCAATTGTCCTGTTAATGTATAAAATGAATACAAAACACTCTAAAATATCATGAGGGAGTGTTTCTAGTTAGTTAACCATTACAACCTCTATTTTGGGCCAAGAAAATAAACTGCAGTCGGCTAAAAAGAAATTATGTGAACATTCCTTATATGGGTAAGAAATCTAATTTTGCAAGAAAACGTGACGTGATGGAACATTTTGGCTATTTTTCCTGGATTCAGCACCCCAAAATCTATAGGAATCAGTTGCAAAACTGGAGGCAGTTTTTTGGTAGTGTACCTGTGTTATCCTGACAAGTACATTGAGAGATCACTGAAGAGTACCGGGGCAAGCGGGGAATTAGAACCACCCCACTTCTCCCACCACAGGCCACTACCAGCCTCACAACACAGTCTTCAGTCAAACGTGGCACGAAATGAAAAAGGATGCCCACAACCTTCCCCAACATTATGGCAATGTGTAAATGTGCGTGTGTTAAGGAGAGAGGAATTTCTACACTCAGAGCTTGTTTTAAGATTTCAGAGTCCATAGACAGGTTTTAATCCTTCCATCGAGTTTGGAGAGCTGAAGGGGCTGCATGGATATTCAGTGCCTATGGTTGGATATGGCCCGAGCATTGAATATCTGGGTTTATGGTTCAGCACTGGTGGCCAGGGCTCCTATAGCTGCCTGGTTATCCCCTGGTGCCTCCTATGCTCCAACCTTGGAGCATTCAGTGACTGCACCCAACGATATTCACTGGCTCTGAAATACTGATGCTGAATATTCCTATCTCGGCAATCAACGAGTTAGTGGATCTGCTCACTGCGTTAATCATTGTGAATATCGGGAACACTATCTATAAACCCCTATATATTTATTCATGATATCTAAATAGTAAACACTATGAAACATCTGCTAGGTTTTGTCAATTCCTTTTTCATCATGTAATGCACAGACAGCCCACACTTCCAACCTGCACTCTCTGAAAAAGAGATATTAATCATAGATCTCATTGCTGGCCATTGCTTGCCACATCTGTGAAGATCAATAATAACTTAATAAATGCAATATGTGTGATTTTTTTATATATACCCGAGTAAGAAGAAATAAAACTCAATGGTTTTGGAAAATGTGAAGATGGTGACATAATTCATTATTCTGGGATTTTCTAGCAATCCAAAACTACAGATTCCAATTGTCCTGGTCTTCCTGCTAATCTGCCTCATTACTCTGTTGGGGAACCTTGTGATTATTACATTTTATTTATTTTTTATTTATTTAACATTTCTTATATACTGCCTTTCATGATATCAAGGTGGTTTACATTGAACAAACTGAAATTACATTGAACAGGGCATTATAACTTGGAGATAACAATTTTACAGGGAACATGGGCTATGGAGGGTTAAGTGGCTTGCCCAAGACCACAATGAGCACCTGTGGGACTAGAAACCCCAGTCCTTCTGGCCCAAGGTTGCTGTCCTCTAGTGGGCCTGAGATACCTTGCCCCAACCACTAGGCCACTCCTCCCTCCCATTGACTTTCTCTGACCGTCACTTCCACACCCCTATGTACTTCTTTCTCAGTTATCTGTCATTCAATGACATCTGCCTCACCTCCGTCATTCTACCAAAACTTATGTTCATCTTAATCTCAGGAGATAAGTCTATTTCCTATGCTGGTTGTAAATGCTCAGCTCTGTTTCTATTACTCTGGTAGTATTGAAGCCTTCCTCCTTACTGCCATGGCATATGATCGCTACGCAGCAATCTGTGACCACCTGCGCTATTCCATCATCATGAATTGCAGAGTCTGCCTCATGCTAGCAGCTGCTTCCTGGATCATCGGCTTCCTGAATTCAGTGATAGTCACTTCTTTTGTCACTCATCTTTCATTCTGTGGCTCTAACAAGATCAATCATTTCTTTTGTGATACCATGGCCCTGTTACATCTCTCCTGTACTGATACAGGCGGTATTGAAGTGTTATTATTTATTTAGTCTGCAGGAATATCAGTGCCTCTTTTCCTAGTTACTCTTACATCTTACGCCTACATAATTTCTGTCATACTCGGAATCTGTTCAATGGCAGGGAAACGTAAAGCCTTCTCCACCTTCTCCTCCCATCTCATCTCATCTCATCATCCCTGCTCCTCTCCTCCCACCATAACATCATCCCTGAATCAAAGTAAAATTCTGTCTTTGCTCTACACAACAATTACTCCAATGATGAACCCCATCATTTACAGTCGAAGGAACAGAGGTAAAAAATGCATTCAGGAAAGTTATAGAGAAGTAGCTTATGGAATTATATAGTGTATATTCAAGATATTCCATGGCCTTGTTCCTTACTGTATTTTATGTTTGACATTCTATTGAAATCTAAGGAGGTTGAAGAAAGTTTATTTTATAAAGCTAAATTAAATAAAAGCTTAATATTAAATATAAGAAACTCCACTTACTCTTTGGAAATCATGTAGGCAAAGGGTTCTGAATAACGCTTAGAAAGCTTCCTTAACGCGAAGGTTCAAAATAAATGTACAAATCCACTGGATCAGGGAGAGATCTATTCCTCAGGATCAAAAAATAGTCTAACACAGCCATGATCCTTTCTGGATTCAGAAACTTAAAAGAGACTTAAAATTCAAACATTCAGGACAATTTTCCTTCTAATGAATTTGGGAGTTCTCCAACAACATTTCTAACAAGAGGGAGTGAAACATCACTATTGTGGTTTCAATTGTGAAGGCAGGAAAGTTCTGCAGGACTTCCAGGAGACATACCCGCCCCTCACATTTCAAATCATGATATTGATGCACCATCCCCCATGGTAGGAATGTGGGTGGAAGACTGACATCCCACATACTTTAGAGGAAATGTTGATTAAGGTTCAGTAAAGCTAAGCAATATGTGCTTCAGAGGTGATGTAGAAATATATGAGTTGTTGTTTTCATGATGTCTATGTCTTCGATTGCATTTTCCTTGAGATGTGGAATATGTTGTGCCATTGAAGTGAAATAAATAAATACTTAAAAACAGCTATAAATTTCACCTTCTAATCAAACACAGAAACAAAGATGTCATTTCCTCCATTCACTTAGATAGTAAAGAGATGAGTGGATGTCAAAGACGGTCTAATTCTCCTATAAGAATATACTACCAGATAATCAATTTAGAATACAATAGACACAGTGGCCAGACAAAATAGGATCAACAGAATAAATAATAGTCAGTTCAAGTATTCTAATATAAATAAGTATTTATAATATTGATTTTTATAAAAGATACCTATATGAGAACCCACGAAGACGTCTATTTTATTACTATTTTATAAAGTCAAGAGAGGTATTTATATGCTTGTATAAAATACTGTAGTCTCCCAGATCCTGCCTTTGTAGTGTGCAGATACTGTACCAATGCACACATTTACACCTAATTCAAAGTTATGGTTGCCTACTCTTCAAAAAACTGTAACTGGACACATCCTTGGCAGCAGAAGAGGGGAACAACTTGAAGCAGTGTCTATGTGTGTGTGACGGAAAGGGGGGAATTTGCTGTAAAGGCAAATCCTGAGCAACAACCTTCATCTGCTTTGAGCTGTACGCAATGGGGTCTGGTCCAGCAAAGGTAGAGGCAAGAGTCATGGGTTTTCTACCTCACCCAAAGTCAGATAAACCAGCTAATCCAGTCCTGTCTTCTTTCCATTACATGCCCATAAAAGTAGTTCTGATTCCCTTAGGGGACAGAAATGGAAAAGGCAGAACTATAAAACCATGTATGCCATGAAGTCATACCAAGACTGTATTAGGGAAGAAGCAAAAGTAGTGGGATCAAGTTGTTCATGCAGCAGGTAGAGAATAAAAGGCAGTTTTTATGCCTGGTCTAGACATGATAGACTCAGAAGTCAGAAAGAAGCAGAATCAAGTCTTTGCAGTGAGCAACAAGAAAGCAAGACAACTTGACATTTCCATATATTATGCCCCTCACATAAGACCCCTCCCCCCACTATCACCCACTGAACTTAGCTATATAAGACATTACAATAAGTAAGTCCCTTCTTTGCAATAAAGAAATCCCCTACTCGGTTTCAATCATTCAGTAATGCAACTATTAACATTTTTTGATAGCATCATTTAACCAATTTGTCTATGCGGGAATCTTAAAGAAGATGGGAGTTGTGCCAAAAAATCCGTGAAACCATATCTAATAAAATATCACAGACATTGAACAAGGATATGGATTAGGCTTGGCACATATCTTTGATAGTATAGTATACATGGTTTCACAGAATTTCTAGCACAAGAACATGGCAAAAGAATTATTGGTTTATATCTCAACAGTAGGGGTCGAGAAATTCACAAAGCCATCCCCTATGGAGATGTGATGGACCTTCTCCAAGATGCCTGCCTTCCAACACAAAGGCTACCCAGTTTGCTGGTGTCTGGGGGAAAAAAAGTTAGTCAGGTTTCTTATTTGCCTGAAAACTATAGAATTCATCCACAAATTTCCTACCAAATATATAGTTTTTATCAAACTCACTATACCAAACATAGCTCAGTTACAGCTAGTTGTCTTTAACAGTCCATTTCAATTTGTTGGAATGGTTTGTATGATGAAAGAAAAAATTAAAATGGATTGTTAAAGACAACTAGCTGTAATTAGGCATTTTAACATAGTGGATGCAAAAAAAATAAAAAATAATATTTAGTAGAACATTTGTCGATTGAGATTAGTGGTGGTTTCCTACTTGGGTCAATTAATTGTATTGAAAACTTTAGTAACCTTTCAGCTATGTTTTCCATTTCAGCAGTAGCCATACTACCTCTTACGTTTACAAAATTGCCCTGAAAAGTACATGTATAGAAACAAATCACAACAAAAAACCTGCAAATGACACAGAAAACAAAACCATACATATTATTTTGCCTAAAAATCCTTGTTGTTACCAGGTGGGAACATGGTTTGGGAGATGTATGGGCTGCAATTGACTTGACCAGCACAGTGGCTCTCAACCAGAAACAAGGGGCATCAGGTGACACCAATACTCACATGTAAAGATCACTTTTGAAATAGCATGTGACTCTCCCACCAAATAGCCTACCACTCCACAATGGCCTGTTTTCTAGGCAGCATGCCACAGATCTAATCTGTATGGGAAAATATTTGAGATAGTGAGATGTGATCTCAATAGACATAAGAGCTCACGGTGATGACTTTTGGGTTTTGCAAGACCCATGGCCCATACATAGGGGAACCAGAGAAGGTGCCATACATGAACCTTAGCTGCAGGTAAGGTACCCAAATCTATACACGGTCCCTAGGCCCTGGTATCCCAGATACACAGCAACAGATAAGAAGTCATGTGGATTGCATGCCAAGCCAAAGAGAGTCTATCCACACTAGCTATTGTGCATGCTACTGTATGGAAAAATGAAATGTAGAAGGAAGTGCGGGACACATGTCCACAAGGACACGTATAACCCCACAACTAGCGATAGATTTATGTCTATTTTATTCTAGTGTCCAATAATAATGTCATATAATTATACTACACAATCATACCCAATACATCAATACCCCCCCATATCATTTTAGAAAACTATTTAAATGGACCTCGAATACAAAGAGCTCTACAGCTTCCAGAACACACAGCCTAAAGAAACTCAAGGCTGCCAAGCCAGGTTTGCTCACTTTTTCAGCATTGTCCCATTGCAAGCTCACATTACTCAGCGCTAAAAAAATGTCTCATTACTACCTTTTAAAGTCCAATAAACTTTATATATAGTCCAAATCTACTTTCAAAAAAGCTAATATTAATAAATCATTTTATAGCTAATAGCAATATCCATATCCGGCATGATATTGTGTTTCAAAATTATATGCATCAGGAATCTTCAGCAAAAGGGTTCACAGTCTAGAGACTGATTCACTACATAGATCTATCTTCTGAACAGAGCAATCAGGCTTGTAGGGGAACACAACAGGCACAAAATGGAATGCCCTCCCAATGGAGGTGGTGGGGGCAAATACAGTGACGGAATTCAAAATGGCGACATGATGGATCCCTTTATAGCAACAGGATAAATTCAAAATAAACATAACTATCTCTTATATCTCAACAAATAGGAGTGACCTGCATGGAGCGGCAGGTGCACCTGCTCTTGCCGCCTTGTTGGGCAGACTAGATGGACCATACTGGTCTTTATCTATCATCATATACAATGTTACAAATGGGTCATTTTGAAATATATTCAGCTATAGCCAACATGAAGGTTCACCCCATGTGATAGTTACTATATCAACATGAAAAATTGATGTGTATCTCTCACAATGCCCCCCAAATAGACGGGCCCTGTGCATTTATGTCCTGGCGTGGCCTCCAGGAGTCCAAGGGAAGTCTCATCAGTCATCTTCCCCACAAGTGCCATCAAGAGAATGCTTGTAATTAAAGATGACCGAGCACAACAGATGTGTTGCATGATTCAACCAAAATAACACAAAAGTCCCAAAAAACAGGAACAATCATCAAAATCTGACTAATAACTAAATCAAACCAATTAGAGACTGCCAAATAATCTAAAAACAATGTTAGAAACTACTTTATCTTAAAAACATTTTTTTGTGTGTAGGACCAAATTTACATTGTGCATTAATCAAATGCCATAGTCCCACATCATAGTTCAATATAATATGATACCAACATGAAATAAACGTTTACGTATTCTTCCAAAGAATAAGAACAAGCACTTAGCTGTAACTGACAAATGTTGCTCTCATGATCTTGAATTACACAGCATTATCCATGTTCCACATAATGTTATCCAAATTCTTTGCTCCTACATAGTGCTGGGTTTCAAATATAGACATAAACACCAAAAACTGCTAGTCGATAATATGAATTGCCCCTGACATTTACGGAGGAACTTAATCAACATAACTTATGATCCAATTTAAAATGAGAGCGCATCGATCTTTCTTGCGATTTTTGGATGTTAAGTTGTTGAAGGATCAGGGCTGTCTTTTAACAACTTTGTATTGGGCCTGGCTAGTACTTGGATGGATTACCATGGGCTGAAAACTCACGGAAAAAAGTCAGGCAATGTACTTCTGGTTGCACTCTGTCAAGAAAACACAGAGTCTAGGTCACCAGTAGTCAGTATTGACATGATGGCACATATTACATTGCATCACAAGCCTTTGGAGAGGAATAATTTGCTCAGATTCCATAATTTTCACCCTAAAGGATAAAAAATAGGACCACCTGTAAGTCAATTGTTCCACTTGTTGTAATGTGGATGAATATAAAATCGAAGTTCGAGATCTATCATGTCTCTCCAATGAAGCTATTTTGATAATGTTGTTAGGCATGCTTATAAACATGTGTTAAATGCATATCGTGAGTGGCTACTATCTTCCAAAACCCATGATACCAGGGATCAGACTGTTTATGGTTTTCCCTTTTCTGTACAAGTGAAACAAGTAGCCAATATTATTCATAATTTTTGGCATGTTCTTCTAGTGCATTCCTGTTTTCAGAAGGAAGTGGACATATGAGTCAACATTTGGGATTTGGGGGTTAAAGCTGCTTGCCCACTTTTTAGGATGGATAATCCTGATTTGGGACATGGACATTAATATTATGTGTAGTTGTTTGCTTCCCCCTGTGGAGTGGCATCAAGTCTGCTATTCTCCAATCTCTTGGAACTCCTTTTTCAAGGAATAGTTTGAACAAACCTCTGAGAGGTACAGTCAAACAGTCCGTAAGCTTCTTCAACATTCTAAGGTGAACGCCATGGTTTTGCTCACTTTCAGTTGTGCCAGCATGTTAAACACTTCCTCCTCAGTAAAAAGCAATGGGGGTTATTCCGAGGTATGAATAGCATCCCGCTGGGATGTCCATCCCTGTTATTTGGGTCCTCTTCCGACACCAACTAACTTCCCTGTACATTGTACGGGCAAGCTAGATGGGGCAGGAAAGGGGCAGAGTGGGGGCAGCGTTAGGGCAGGCAGTGGGCAGTTGGTGGCTCCAGACATACAGGGCTGATTCCAATGTCAGCCCTGTACGTCCAGGGCCAGCTACCTGTACGAGGTACTTATTCCACCTCTGAGTTGGAATAACTTCCTCTAGGTTGGCGGGGGATGGCAGGCCAGGCCATCCAGGAAGGTAGGAGGGGGGAAAAGGGGATTCCCCACAGCTTGACCCTGGCCTTGGGAGGCCAGATCGGAAATCCGGCTGTGGGGAATGAACTGTTTGGTCTGGCAGCTAGGGATCACGGCTTTTGAATGGAGCCATGGTGCCATGGCAACTGGACGCCATGGCTCCATTCAAAAGCCCTGACTGAGTTATCCGGGCAAGGCCTATACGTGCAGGCTGACCTCAATCAGTGTCCCAGCCTGCACGTACAGGCCTGGACACGATTCTGATCTCACGGGGCTAGATGTGCCTCGTGGGATCAGAATCCCAGCTAACTCTGTGTGTCCGGTTCCGACCGGGTGCACAGAGGGCCAGGATGTCCAGGTCTGAATCGGGCCCAATATGTTCACCTCACAGCCTCTTGTGGCCTTATCTTTTGCCTTTGGCTAATCAGTCTCATGTTTAGTTAATGTTTAGTGCTGAGCTGTCATTTCAGAAGAGTCATGCCAAAGATCAGGGAGTGGAGATAGTGGCACAAATAAACTTATAGCAAAGATGTCCATTGAAAATATTTGGTTTGGTTTTCTTTGCCCTGCAGTTTCCAATTTTTTCTCATTTATTTTGTTTGGTTGTAAAAATATTTTTGCATCAGTTTGTCGTGTCATCAATAGTGCACATTATTCTTCAATAATAAGCATTATTCCTTGATAGTATGTGATGTTTTTTTATAGCGCCCACTATCGATGAATAATGTGTTGTATCGAAAAATAATGCAATTTATCGATGTCATGCCAAAACACCCGGGAAGCATTTCTATCACACATAAAGCAGCTGTCCGTCATTGCTTTCATTTTAACCAGGATATTCAAAACCAGGGTCATTGTAGTTTTTAATTTAGTCAGTGGCAATACTCAGATTTAAAAAAAAGGACAGCCATTCAGTTGTCCTAACTTTAGCCGGTTTGGGTTTATCAGCCAGCAGCTCAATGTCACCACTAACTGCCCTGCTTGCCCTGGAATGGCCTGTGCTAAGAGCTAAGCATCGGAGGTGGTCAAACCTAGTACAAGGGGATATTCAGTGGTTATGTGCTCCTGAATATCCTGCTGACCGTGTCTGCTATCTGGTTGAACCATTATGAAAATCTCTCTCCCCTCCCCACCCCTATTTTGTAGGTTTCTATCATTTTGTTTTTCAGGTGACATGAAGTGAAACGGGAAATGCTGTTGACATTTCTTATGCTGTTTTAGAGAATACTCTTCACTAATTTTCTCCTAATTCCTTTCTGGACCATAATGATCTCTTAATTCTTTTTAAACATAGAGACATGATGGCAGGAAAAGACCACTTGGCCTATCTAGTCTGCCCTTCCATATCAACCATTACAGTCTCTTTTTTACCTTTAGAGACCTTCTGTTTGTCCGATGCTTTCTTAAATTTAGATAGGGGGGCATTCCAAGGCATGAATAGCGACTGTGTACATGCGGACAGGACAGGCAACTAGCGAACAGCCTCTGAGGTGTATTCGGCTGCCCTGTCTCCCCATACATACACAGCGTTTGTGCGGGGAGGGCTGTATGAGGGCTGGATGGGGCAGTGCGGGGGCAGAGTGAGGGAATGGCCAGCTGCCGGAATGCACAGAGCCAATTCAGGATAGACCTCTGTACATTCCCTGGCACCCACAAGGATGTCCAGGCTATTCCACCCCAAGTCCAGTGGGCCTCTCCTTGCATGTGCTGCATACCCTACACCCAGTGACGTTGACATCGGCATACCCCTGCAGCCACAATTCAGGCCATAGGGGCCTCAGGTGCAAACTAGACAGTGGTCTGCAGGGTTCGATGTCGGGCATGACATTCTGGGCCACCATGTAGATGGCTTGTTGTCATGGAGCGAGGACATCACTGCTCCCTCATCCCAGCAGTGGCGTTCCGACATTGGGATGGGCAGCTGCCCGTACATCAATCTCCTTGGCATTCATGGCATGCCCAGATGTGTCAGCTCTATCTCAGGCACATTCTGGCCGGGCACTGCAGTCAGGTGTGCAGGGACCTGAATCGGCCTCTTACTATCCTCGTCTCTACTACCTCCATTTGGAGACTTTTCAATTCATTTACCATTCTTTCCGTAAATAATTTTTCCCAGATATTACTCCTGTGTCTATCCCCTTTCACCTTCATCCTGTGTCTCCTCATTGCAGAGCTTTCTTTCCCTTGCTAACTATCCTGACAACAATACAAAGAGATCAAGGAAGCAGTTGGTGTGGCTGAGAGAGTATGAGGGAGGGATGAGGAACATCTCCATTCCTCAAATCTTGGACCCTCCACTTGCATCCCATTCCAGTCATGAGTCCAAATGTAGACCCTAACTAAAAGGTTTGCCTACAACCTTACTCAAGAAAACTTGCATCACGACAGTGTGAGTGTATATGTGTGTGATGCGGAGAGGACTTTCCACCTTCAGGACTATATGTAATATTTCAGAACCCATAGGGAAATCATAATCATTCCTTAGAGATTGGAGAACTCAGCAGGGCCCTAGAGACTAGAAAACAGTGGTGGTAGCATTGAGCCAGAGAGCCAAGGTAATGCTCTTTGAAGGATCACAAGTAGACAGACAGAAAATAAGTGGGAGAAGGTTCCTATCTGGCATGGATATTTGGTGCCTTAAATATTTGAAATCCTAGGCAGCTGCCAGTATTGGCTTAATCATTGATTAATGCAAATGGAATAAAAATCAGATTTTTGCCTAATCTTCTATAGCTGAGAACAGAAGATAAATGTGAAATCCACAACTTATTCTCCCCACAGATCAATATACACAAACAACTCATAAAGAGGAGAAAAGCACCCTTAATTGTCTCTGAGACATTTTTATTTCCCAAATGGGCCTAACAATTTCTCATTGCCACTTCCTATTCTTACATAATTTAAGAAGCCTGAGGTGGCCTTCAACAACCTAAACAACAGTGGATAAGAGAGTACAGTTCTGCTTGTTAAGTAAGGAGAAAAAACACAGATCTTTGATAGGTTCTGTAAGCTGCATTATACCATCATGTAAAATACAGAGTTTTATTCTGAAGCTATCAATGGGGTTGAACTCTCTTAGCCAAAAATAGCCCTGTTGTATCCCTCTGTTAGAAAATAAGAAGATAAGATATGCCATACTGGGTCAGACCAAGGGTCCATCAAGTCCACTATCCTGTTTCTTGTTGCCTTTTCTCCTACAACCATTATTTTTTCCACACAGAACGGGCAATGTTTTTATCTTGACTGAACTGATCCAGCATAAGAGGGGAGATACCTTCTGCTGATCATGTGTTTCAAGGTTTTAGGAAAGGTCCCTTCCTCCTCAAGCAAAGCTTAACAGATACTCTGAGAATGGTCACTGTTGTTGCACTGATGTTTTCAGAAAGAATATCAAGTTTGGCAATTTTCTATAAATCAAAATGAATCAGATTAATATGCAATGGTTTATTTATGCATTTATATTTATGTATACAACTCCAATCAGTTGATCTATGACAGGAGAAATTAGAAGTGGTTAAATTGATTTATATTTATGTATGGCATGATGTTTATGGTGCCCTTTGGAATTCACATCTCTAAACAATACAATAATAATATCTTACTGGATATGTTTAATTTAGAAACAATGAAATTATACCTTTCATCAATCAATGAATTAGGGAGCTAATAAGAGCTATGTGGGTATCAGTTTTAGGAGATAGGTTATTCCTGGAAATGAGTTTTGAGAAAATGTAGCTAAATATACTAAGTAGAGGAAATTAAAAATCTGTATCTGAATTTTGGGAAAGGGTGACGGCTAGGGACGATGACAGAAATGAGGGACAGAATACCTATTTTAAATCTATAGGAAGCCCATGTAAAAAATGGAATCCACATAAAAAATGTGCTTAAATTTTAATTTTTCGATGCAAAAAACAACCTGTTTCCACAGGTTAGGATTCTAAAACTGGGCATGAGCACATCACAAAAATTTTCAATTTGTTTCCAGTTCTGTTGTTTGGCTGTTTTTCAATTAGTTTCACATATTTATTTTAATTAAAAAACAACTGTTTAATGCATGCTAATCAACTTAACATATGTTAATTTGTAGGGAAAGGCACATTAAAAGAGATATTAGGATGCACTTACATTTTTAAATCACGCTAACAAACTGAGGGTGTGCTAACAGATGCACACCACTGCCCAAAATGATCCTGGAGAGTTGTGTTTAATATTTGCCCCGGGAATAGTCTCAAGACTGCTGTTATGGATGGAGGCAGGAAAGCAGGAGAAGGAGGCCTTCTGCAAAAAAAAACAAATAGGAGGAAAACCAGCGGAGGGCAAATACCACCTGGTGCCTTTTTGGGAACCTGCCAGGTTCTTGTGACCTGGATTGGCCACTGTTGGAAACAGGATACTGGGTTTGATGGACCTTGATCTGACCCAGTGTGGAATATCTTATGTTCTTATGTTCTTATGTCCCAAAACCCCTGAGTTGCATGAAAATACGCAGCTACATTTACAATATATAAACCCCTAGAATCAGAAGTCCTGTTTATAGATGAAATGCAACACCCGATAAAAGTTCTGTTAATTTCTTTTGCATCATGGAAATGGAAAGACATCAGGCACTTACAGCCTTCCCTCTTTGATAAGATGTGGATCAGAGATCTCTTTGTTGGCCATTCCTTGCACACACGTGAAGTTCAATGACTATTTAATAAATGCAATGTTGGTGATTTTTTTGTATATGTCCTCCAGAAGAAGAAGAGAAAAGCTCAATGAATTTGGAAAATGTGACAATGGTGACAGAATTCATTATTTTGGGACTTTCTAGCAATCCAAAACTACAGATTCCACTTTTCCTGGTCTTCCTGCTAATCTCCCTCATCACCCTCTTGGGGAACATTGTGATTATTACATTGACCTGCTATGACTCTCGCTTGCACACCCCTATGTACTTCTTTCTCAGTAACCTGTCATTCAATGACATCTGCCTCACCTCCATCATTCTACCAAAAATGATGAGGATCTTAATCTCAGGAGATAAGTCTATTTCCTATGCTGGTTGCATTGCGCAGCTCTATTTCTTCTTAGGCTCCGGCACCGTTGAAGCCTTCCTCCTTACTGCCATGGCATATGATCGCTACGCGGCAATCTGTGACCCCCTGCGCTATTCCATCATCATGAGTCGCAGAGTCTGCCTCATGCTAGCAGCTGCTTCCTGGTTCAGCAGCTTCCTGAATTCTGCGACAGTCACATATTTTGTCACTCATCTTTCATTCTGTGGCTCTAACAAAATCCATCATTTCTTCTGTGATATCATGCCACTGTTAAACCTCTCCTGCACTGGTACAGGCGGTATTGACATTTTGTTGTTTGTTGAGTGTGCAGGGATATCGGTGCCTATTTTCCTGGTGACTCTTACAACTTACGCCTACATAATTTCTGCAATACTCAGAATTGGTTCCATAGAAGGGAAACGTAAAGCCTTCTCCACCTGCTCCTCCCACCTCATCGTTGTCTCTGTGTACTATTTCTCAGTGTTATTTATGTATATGAGACCCACCTTCACACACCCTCAGAGCCAAGATAAAATTCTGTCTTTAGTCTACACAACAGTCACCCCCATGCTGAACCCCATCATTTACAGTTTGAGGAACAAGGAGGTAAAAAGCGCATTCAGGAAAGTCATAGGCAAGTAGCTTATGGAATTATATGGTGTACTTTTAATATATTCCACTGTTTTGTTCCTTAATGTATTTTATCTTATGGCACTTCGGCATTCCATTAACGTCCAGGGAAGATGTAGAAAAGTTTAGTTTGTAAAGTTAATATAAATAAAAGCATGAAATCAGATAGAAGAAAGTCCAGTTACTCTTTGGGAATCATGTAGTGGGAGGGTTCTGGAAAATTCTTAGAAAGTTTACCTAATGCAGAGGTTCAAAAGTAATGTACAAACCTGCTGGATCAGAGAGAGATCCATTCTTCAAGATCAATAAATAGTCTAGTTCTACACTAGACCCTGGAGGGTGAGAACTGGGAACTCCAAAGGCAGTAAAATTCTTCTCTCCTCAACAAGAGGAGGAAATCAATTTGTTTTTGTTTAATCTTAATTTATTAACTCCTGTCTGCCCAAGGGATAATCAAGGAAGTTCACAAAATTAAAACAAATCAACAACAGAAAAATCAATTACAAACAATGAATATTCCCCAGAACCTGAAAGGAGAGCCTGACAGTCATGTTCACATCCATCAAAGTGCCATGTCAGCATAATCAGCACACGCTCCTGTCTACTATATTACATTCACTCCATTGACCTCAGGGAACAAGAAGGTCTTAATCTCCTTCCAGAAAGCAAAGTAGTTAACCACCTAATGGACCTCCAGGGGATGCATTCTTTCAAACCATGACAGAGATGGCCTGCATCCTATACTGTATCACTCTAACAAAGACAGCTTGCCCTTAGGCACGTCTAGCTGGTATTCTTTACTGGAATAAAGATACCACCTGGTAGATACTAAGTGAGATGGTTCTTCGAATAACCTAGCCCAGAAACACTGAGAATGCAAATCCTGGCACACTGTTCACATAATGAACATCAATACTACAAGCTTCAGAACTTTGTGGTATCACACCTGTGAGTTACAACCCAATGTGCTATCACTCATGAGACTTACAGAATTTCAACATCAGTAATGTGAGCTATAGCCCAATGTGTCTGACATAGAGAAGGAATATTTTATCACTCTGGAAATGGGTAAAAAATATTCAGTGTTTTATACCATCCCCTGGCTTATCATATAAAAAGAAGCCATAAGATAACTGCATGAAGGATACATGTGATGGATGTGTGCAGGCCTGGCACGTCCACCAGGCACCCAACTAGGGTGGCTGACCCTAGTGGTGCGACATGGCAGCTTTGTTGCGCTACTTTGGTGCCTGTAGCAGGCCATGTGCTTTGACACACATGGCTTTTTGGTTCTGACCCCCCAGAACAGAACAAGGCCTGCTGCGGGCACCAAAGTAGTGCAACAAAGCTGACACTTTTAAAATACTGCTGCTACCGCCACCACAACCACAGCTGTTGCATGGAATTGGAGGCAGCGGGGGGCAGCTTGGTTCAGGGGTGTGGGTGGCATGACCAGGATTTCAGCCTGGGACAGCAGAAACCCTCGGGCCAGCCCTGGATGTGTGATCATCTTTCTGCCCAAATGGCTTGATAATTGTTTAACTCTAAGCCTGCGATCTACTTGCACTTTACTCTGTTTAAATGATTTATTTGCAGCTTTTAATAAAGTTCATTATATTTGTTCAAATGTATACTTACTGCTTACTTTTCTTGTAAGCTGTATACCAAAAGCCTGTCTTCTAAGATTTCTTTGTACCAGGAAAGTATTGGTGGCCCATATGACAATAAAGGGCACTGCTAAGCACAGGCATAATCCTTTATGGAGCCAGTAAACTAAAAGAAATTTAAACTTAAACATTCATGTCGATTTCCCTACTAATGGACGTGAGAGTTCTCCAACCACATTCATATCTTGAGAGAGTAGAATATCACTATCATGGGGGGACACTTATTAACACTTATGGTTGATCTGGATGAACACGACGACTATATAAAAGCATCTGAACTGTGTTTTAAGAGTGATGAAAAATCCCTTAGAAATATATAAAGATGATGTGAAAAGTAAGTAGAGACATTATAGGAAGCAGCGACGGCCCGAGGGGGGTGAGGGGCCATGTGCAGAGATTAATTGCGGGGCCTCATTTGCATAGGGTGCCTCATTTGCATAAATATTTGCATAACATTAGCATGCATTTTTAGTAAACATGCCTCTTAATGAGTGTCTGGATAAAGAAAGACTAACAGATTTCTACGTTACTATATTCCAGTGCTAACCGCCAGGTCCATTAGGAAGTACTATAAACACTGACCATTTAGAACTCATAGCAAATCCACCGTATCGTAACAGCACTGCCAGGACTCACTAAGCACAAAACCCTACCTATCAAAAGGCAACACTGCAAATATTAAACCAATACATCTCAGAGAATACCAATGCATCTCCTACAGGGGAAAGAGAACAAGTGACACGGTCAAATAGAATCTACATGAACAGAAAACCTCAGCTTGGTTAAAATACAGAATATAGACTCTCACCAAAGAACAAGGGATCACAATTTAGAAATAGGAAGACAATAATTAAACTGGGAACCCCAAAAGCCAAACTTGGGATGTACAACAACACTGGAGAAATAAAACTATAAATTAATTTCCTCTTGTACTAAAAAAACACAAAAACGTTAACGATGCACATTTCCCAGAGCTGATATATTCCAGTTAATACATTTAAAATAAAAAAGTATTTTTCTACCTTTTGTTGTTTGTGCATTTTATTTTTCAGTTGCAATTGCTCCAGTCACTTTCTTCTGGTTTCTTTATGTCTTCTGTGAGCTATCCATTTGTCCTTTCTTCTCTTTTAGATTTTTTTTCCTTTTTCTTTCTCTATATCTGCTTTAACATACTGATCTTTCCCCTTTTGCTCTTTCCCCTATTTCTTTCCTTATTTCTTTATCATCCACTCAAATTTTGCCCTTCCTTTCTCAATCCCCACTTACTCTCCCAATACCCGGCCCATTGTAGACTTTTCTTCCCTCAAACACAAAATATCTTTTCCCCTCTCCATTCTCATTCCCCAACCCTTTCTAGTCCTCCCCCAAAATCAGCTCCCTTATAATTCTAGATCCACCCAGCATACGCCCCTTCTAGTCCCATTCTCCCAAGCCTCCACATCAGCCCATTTCCAGTCCTAGCCACCCATATGCTCTTTTCCAGTTCCATCCCAGCACCCCATCAGCCCATTTCCACTCCAAGCTCCCCCATCAGCCCATTTCCAGCCCTATTCCAACTCCCATCAGCCCCCTTCCAGTCCTATTCCAGCCCTCATCAGCCCATTTCCAGTCCTATTCCAACACATCACCCATTTGCAGTCCATGTTCCCCCCATCAGCCCATTTCTAGTCCTATTCCAGCTCCTCATCAGCTCTTTTCCAGCTCTATTCCAGTCCCCCATCAGGCCACTTCCACTCCAAGCTCCCCATTCAGCCAATTTCTAATCCTTGCCCCCTCATCAGCCCACTTCCAGTCCTATTCCAGCCCCCATCAGCCCATTTCCAGTCCTAATTCAGCTCTTCATCAGCCCATTTCCAATTTTAGACCTCCCATCATAGACCATTTCTAGTCCTAGCCCCCCCCCCCACTATCACAACCCATTTCCAGTCCATTCCCCACCCACCATCACAGCCCATTAGCAGTCCTACCTCCCCCCCCCCTCTGAAGAGCCCCACGGCCATCTAAGGGGTTGCAGAGGGAGCCGTGGAAGCCCGCGCGAGGCCCCGGCTCCCTCTGTACAGCCAGCAGCGTGAGGAATCTTTTCCCTCACGCTGTAAGCTGTATCTGTGAAGCCGTGAATGCTGGGAAAGGTTAAAGGGTATTGCCTTTAACTTCTCCTGGCATTCACGGATTCACAGATACAGTTGACAGCGTGAGGGAAAAGACTCCTCACGCTGCCGGCTGTGCAGAGGGATCCGGGGCCTCGCACGGGCTTTCCCCAGCTCCCTCTGCAGCCGTCCATTGAGCGGGAATGGAGTTCACGCGGGGCCCCCTGAAGCACGGGGCCCTGTGCAAACAACATTCTCGCTCAGTGGACGGGCCGACCCTGATAGGAAGCCATACATTTAATCATTGAAATGAATACAGAAAGGACATTCATCTGATGACTGGTAGAGTGTGGTTGGCAGTGATGAATTGTACTGCATTAAATAACTCTGCCAGTCTTCTGAGGCTCATTTACATCATCATTCATTTTCAAAATAAGTGTTCAGACCTTAAATATAAATAGGGGCTTAATGGTGTAAATAAAAGGGATTTTCAAACTTGGTCAGTTTGTTATATGTTTGTGTGAAATGGTATTTTAGAAGGACAACTCGGCTGTGAGGAGGGGGGGGCAAATAGGAACATCTAGCCAATGGAAGCCATTTCAGAACTGGTCTGTTAATGTGAAGATGCAGGTGCAAGTGGGCATGCCCCGGTAGTTGGACATAGATTGCAAGACAGCAACTACACATGCAGTGGGAACAAATTACAGCAAAGCACGTGTGTGGGGACCCGATCACAGAAATGAGAACAGAGCCATGCAGGTGAAAGAGAAAACATACAGGCACATGCATGTATATGAAGCCTTGGCACATTTAAATGGCAAGGTATGTAATGGCCACCAGCAGTCTAATATCAGCCATGCCAAGACATGTAAGCATTGTCTGAATGTTCTGGAGGCAGAAAAAGTGTATGGCAGTGGATTTGATAGACCCTGATGCTGTAAGTCTCCACATAGGGACTCACACACGAGGACACATGTCTCCAAGCAACCCACAAGTACAGAAGGAGGGTGGCAGTGAGCATGTCACCCAGATTGCTCTCAGGAGAGGAACTACATGGTTTGGGGAATGACATGATGGGAACATGGAACAGATGGGGACACACAAAGGCTGAGATGTACCATTATCCTGCAGAGATAGAGTGAGTGCACATACTAGCAGCAATATACTAAGATGAAAGGAGGTATCAGACCCTCTGGACATGGTAGAGTTATGTGCCAGGTGCTGGAGAGTGAGTGGGGTAGAAAAGCAGTGGAATGTAGACACCCTGCCAAGGAAGAGGGGCAGTGCAGGTTCATCTCTTTTCCATAGGCATTAGCAGATGAAGACACACCATGAACCTAGATACACCAGTTTAGAAACACAGAGCTCACAATCACCGGCAGGTGGTGCCACAGATAAGTCAGTTGCCAGCACTGCACAGAAGTTGAAAACGGAGCAGGATGGTAGGGGGAGAAGGAAGTGGCACTCTTCACAACTGCTGGCCAAATGCTCTCCACATGGTCAAAAGGCACAGTGGGAGGACACAAGGTTGAGGTACAGAAATGGGCACTGGGTGATACATGGAGGGACGTGGAAGCATGACAGGGGATACAATTCTGTCAGACTGGTTTTGCATAGAATTAAGTTATCCCTTTCCCCAAAAGAAAATACCATCTGCACCAGGATATAGAGACTCTGAAGACTAGATTAAGGACCATATGCAACAAATAGCCCAGAATCTTAGACCTGATAAGGATAATGTGAAAAGTAATCAGAGACATTTTAGGAAGACATCAATTTGATCATTGAAATGAATGCAGAGGAGATTCAGAAGATGACTGGTAGAGTACAGTGGGATCAACAATCAATAAAGAAACAACAAGCAGTCAAAAAATCTGATGATACTTTGCTCTTTGCAGAATGGCTATGAAGGACCTAGACAAGTTTTTCAAGAGCAGAGATGTCTCTCTCCATACAAAGATTTGACTTGTCCAAGCCAAGGTATTTTCAATAGTGTCATATAGATGTGAAAGTTGGATGGAGAAAAAAAAACAGACTGGAAGAAAATTGATGCCTTTGAATTATTGTGCTGGTGATGAATACTGTGTATACCATGGATTGCCCAAAGAACAAACCAGTCAGTACTGGAGGAGATCAAACCTAAGCTTTCTTTAGAAGCTCAGATGACAAGACTTCGGCTTTCATACTTTGGTCACATCATTAAAGAAAGACAACATGCTTGGCAAGGTAAAAGGTCAATGCAAAATAGGAAGGCCAACAATGAGATGGATCAATACAATAAGAGCAGCTATGGGTGCCACTATATCAACAATGAGCCACCTGACTGAAGACCAAACACAATTTAGGTCAACTATCCAAAGGGTCGTCATGAGATGACTTTGACTCAACAGCACATAGCAACAACAATGGTTAGTGGCTAGGATCAGGGAAGCCAGGTTTCAAATCCCACTGTTTCTATTGTTGGCATTATGCTTAGTACTGAGGATGATAGAGTACTTTCTCCTCTATACCCTGTGGATGTTTTTCAGCCAGAACTAGAACTTTTCAGGTACCTGTAGCAGATCTAAAATTAGATATGATTTCCGACATCGATGACATTTCTAAGATCAGGCAGGGATCTCCATGTTCTTGGGAATGCCCTGGACATGCCCACACCATGTCCCTCATTCCAGTTTGGAAGTCCTCAGGTCAGGGATGTCTGTAAACCAACTTTCTTTGATACCTCCAGGGAAATCCCCGTGCTTTGGATGTTTGAATATTCATGTTCGAACCTCCATAGCATGAATAGGACTTCTATAAAAAGGATTCCATCCTGGACATCGATCCCCTCTGTACATCCGGTCTGAACCGGATGTACAGAAGGAATCGCGATTCTGATCCCATGGGGCACGTCTAGCCCCATGGGATCAGAACCGCAAACAGTCCTATATGTGCAGGCCGGGACTATGATTCAGTACGACCTGCAAGTACAGAACTGTACCCAGCTAACTCAGTCAAGGCTATCCAATGGAGCTGCGCCATGGCGTAATGTTGCCATGGTACCGCAGCGCCATTGAAAAGCCGCGATGCCGGCTGCTGGAGACAAAATTTGTATTCCACACCACCGATCTGGCTTCCTAAGGCCAGGGTTGGGCTGCGGGGAATGCCCTCCAGCCCCCTCTGCCCCATTCGCTCCCCGGCTGTGTGAAAAAAGCATGTCCAGGGAAGTTTTCCACCTCGGAGGTGGAATAAGGTCCCTGCACATGTTGCTGGCCCTGGATGTACAAAGCAGACATTAGAATCGGCCTCGTGCAACCAGGGCCGGTGACCGCCCACTGCCTGCCCAGACTCCGACCCTGAGCCGCCCCAATCTAACTTCCCCGCACAACCGGTGGGGAAGTTATTTGGGGGCAAGAGAAGGCACAAATAGCGGAGATGGACATCAGAATGACCCCGATAATGAATCTGTACATATAAATGCCAGAGACCCTAAAGCAGGCACACTTTCTGCAGGATTTGCCCTTGTATTTTATTAAGATAGAGCAAAAATAGGCACATAATTGCCCTCTCTACTTAGGCAACATGTTACAAAATTACTATCTACTTATAGAAGTGGAACCAATTAGCAATGGAATCATTAGGGACATTAACCCCCTAAATCCCTCATTTTGAGCCTTGGCTGACATGATCACCTTTATAAAAGCTTCACTGGCTTCAGAAGTGGTGCAAAAGGCAATGAGGAAACACATTTAAACATACATGTTTCAATATTTTACAATGGGAAATACATCTATATTTTTTCAGTCCACCCAAATTATGCCCCTTTGAATCTCTGCATCCTGACCATTTACACATGTAAAGAGTGGCTTTTGGAAATCACTATTTACGTAGACAATGTATACTTGTGCATACCGCTATTTATAGGCTTCTAAAATGACCTCCCTTGTCTATAAAGACAGGGATTGATATTCTAAGGACTTATGCTCCTTACTTTGAGAGTTATGACCCTAAACTGACCTCTCTGAACATTTGCTAGGTCTGATTTCCTAAGTATTTTCTTAGAATTTAAATAAACCACTAAATTTAGGAGCATAAAAAGAGGGTAGCAACAGGACAGATTTTGGACAGGGAAAGAAATTAGGAGCTTAGCCGTGATTTTCAGCACCAGGCACTTAAATTAGGCTCGTAAATCTAGTCAGATGAAAGGCAGGCCTAAATTTAAGGGGGGGGGGGTCTATTCAGCAGCAACAACCAGCACTTTCAAAGCAACTGACCATTGCCACTGTAAATTGAAACTGGATATTCAGTACCAGAGCCATATCCAGCCACACCATTGAATATTAGGTTTATCGGCATTGCTATTTTTGCAATACAGGCAGTGGCGATATTCAGCTACTGGCCGGATTGCAAGACCAGTTTAAGTTAGGTGCCACTCCAAAAAAGGATGCTAAAAACTACAGAGTTGCTAGGTTAACATCTCTTGTATGTAAAGTATTAAAAGCACATTAAAGAATTAATAGTACTTTATAATACCCTGAAGTTAGTGTTTTATAGGGTCATAAACAATATGGCTTCAATGAGGAAAAATCCTGTCAAACAAGTGACCAGAGTAGTGGATCAGGGAGAAGTCGTCGATGTGGACTATCTGGATTTCAGTAAATCCTTTGGCATGGCTCCTCATGGAAGACTAAAGAGGCAAGTTAACCAATCTGGGAGCTAAAACAAAAATTATAAATTGTGGGGGATGTTTATTGAACCATGTTACCCAGTAGTATAGAGTATTGTAATCGGTTTGAGTGCTGTGTTAAAAAGTAGCATAGGCCCTTATGCCATGAATCCCATACTATCCTGCTTAGTGTGCATTAGAGTGGAAAATGGGTTGGAAAGGTTTGGGCTGGAAGGGTCGCCAGTGTGTTGTGGCAAGTGCGGACATTAGAGACCTCTTGCTAACCATGCTTGCCGGCTCTAGTGTGGGTGCACAACGTCAATTAAATTGGTGGTGTTAACTGCAACCTGCTGTTGGCTTGCTTGGTGGTGTGCCATGGTCCTGTGCTAACTACAGGGGGATGGAAACAGTCACCCCATGACGTTAGTGCTATCAGCCCATGCTAGTGCAGCTTCTCATATCTGCATTACAGGCACAACCCTTAGTAGACATGTCCCTGTATGCATGAAAAGTCCACATTTTTGGTCAGTAATTTGCACTATCACTCAATAGCACGCACTATCACTCCGTAGTGCCCATTGCTGTTCAGTAGTGGCAACTATTAACGGCATTTCCCCTCAAATGAGATTTAAATACAAAACAAAATGAAAAATCATGCAAATGACATTTCCTGTGTCTACACTAATTTTCTCCTACATCTTTACTGAACTAATTTTCTCCTACATCTTTACTGAAGGATGGTATCATCCTTCTTTTCTCCTTGCTAATTATCCTGACAAATACACTGAGTGACCACGGAACCGTACTGGGGCAAGGGGGGAATTAGGACCACCCCACTTCTCCCATCCCAGACTATTACTAGCCTCACACCTGAGTCATAAGTCAAATGTGGCTCAAAATGAAAAGGTATGCCCACAACCTTCCCCAACATTATAACAATGTGTAATTGTACACGTGTTAAGGAGAGAGGAATTTCTACACTCAGAGCTTGATTTAAGATTTCAGACCCAGAGACAGGAGTTTCGAGAGCTGAAGGGGCTCGGGAGACTGGGAAACAGTAGTGGGGACATTGAGCCTGAGTGCCATAGTAATGTTTTGTTTGAAGAAGCAAAAGTAGACAACCATAACATAAGTTGGAGAAGGCTCATTTCTCACCCATGCACTTGGGAAAATCACCGTTTGGTACCCTAAGCAGCTGCCTATATTTCTATATCATAGATTGGTACAAACAGATTAGAAATCATACTTTGTGAAATCTTCTATAGTTGGCAACAGAACTGAATGAAAAACCCACAACTTATTCTCCCCATTGATCATTTCTCCAAAGGCAACTCATACAGAGGAGAAAAACACCCTTAAGTGTTTCTGAGACACTTTAATTTCCCAAGTGGACCTAACACTCTCTCAATGCCACTTCCCACAAATAATTTAAGAAGCCTGAGGTGGCCTTCCCTTAATCCAAATGATGGTGGATAAGAGAGTACAGTTCTGGTTGTCAGGTAAGGATAAAATAAAAACACTAACCTTGAACATTCAACATGAATAAGTTCTGCAACCTGCATTATGCCATAAGGTACAATATAGAGTTGTATTCTAATGGAGTCGAACTAGCCTTATTGTATCACTTTCTCCTACAACTATTTTTTTCCACACGGAATGAGCAATGTGTTTATCTTGACTGTTATCTTTCTGATTTCATTGTTGAGAGCCTGTGGGCTTGATGAACCAGTGAGTTAGATGGAACGCATATGGAGAGAAATCAGACAGGCAGAGAAAACATCATCTTTATCAGGACCTTCCATTCAGCTTCCTCGGGTTAAAGAGAGAGGGAAATATCTAAGACCACTTTTAGGTTGGACTTCCTCTTGTTTCGGGGTTTTAGGAAGGGCCCTTCCTTCCCAAAAAAAGCTTTCCTGATACCCTGAGAAGTGGTGATGTTATCACATTGAGGGTCTCAGAAAAAAAATATCAAATGTGCTGTTCCTTCTAAGTCAAAATAAATCATTTAATAAGCAACAGTGTATTTATATGTTCTCATTTCTTAAACCCCAATTGCTTCATCTGTCGCAGGAGCAAAGAGAAATAAGAAGTGGTGAAGCGGATTTATATTTATGTTTGACATAATGAGCTCATGATGCCCTTTGGAATTCACATCTCAAAACAATAAAATTATAATATCTCACTGAATATGTTTACATTTAGAAACAATGAAATTCAACCTAGCGTTGACTAGCTAGCTACACCCGATGAAAGTAAGGTGCGGGAAAGGCTGGTTTCACTTTCACTGCAGAAGCTAACCGAGGAGCAGCTCAATATCGTCGCTGCCTAGTTAGCGTCTGGGTTCTGTGGCCTGCATGGATATTCAAAGCCTGTGGTTGGATATGGCCCTGGCATTGAATATCTGGGTCTAAGGCTAAGCACTGGTGGCCAGGGCTCCTATAGCTGCCTGGTTATCCCCTGGTGCCTCCTACGCTCCAACTCTGAAGCATTCAGTGACTGCACCCAACGATATTCACTGGCTCTGAAATACTGATGCTGAATATTCCGATCTCTGCAATCAACGAGTTAGTGGATCTGCTCACTGCGTTAATCATTCTGAATATAGGGAACACTATCTATAAACCCCTATATATTTATTCATTATATCTAAATAGTAAACACTACGAAACACCTGTTAGATTTCGTTAATCACTTTTTCATCATGTAATGCAGACAGTCCACACTTCTAACCCGCGCTCTCTGAAAGAGATATCGATCAGGGATCTCTTTGTTGGCCATTCCTTGTCATTCCACTTATTAAATGCAATATGTGTGATTTTTTTTTTGTATACTTCAGTAAGAAGAGAGAAAAGCTCAATGAATTTGGAAAATGTGACAATGGTGACAGAATTCATTATTCTGGGACTTTCTAGCAATCCAAAACTACAGATTCCACTTTTCCTGGTCTTCCTGCTAATCTACCTCATCACTCTGTTGGGGAACCTTGTGATTATTACATTGACCTGCTCCGACCCTCACTTGCACACCCCTATGTACTTCTTTCTCAGTAACCTGTCATTCAATGACATCTGTCTCACCTCTGTCATTCTACCAAAAATGATGAGGATCTTAATCTCAGGAGATATGACCATTTCCAATGCCAGTTGCATTACACAGCTCTATTTCTTCATAAGCTCTGGCAGCATTGAAGCCTTTCTCCTTACTGCCATGGCATATGATCGCTATGCAGCAATCTGTGATCCCCTGCGCTATTCCATCATCATGAATCGCAGAGTCTGCCTCATGCTAGCAGCTGCTTCCTGGATCATCGGCTTCTTGAATTCTGTGATAGTCACGTCTTTTGTCACTCATCTTTCATTCTGTGGCTCTAACAAGATCAATCAGTTCTTCTGTGATACCATGGCCCTGTTACATCTCTCCTGTACTGATACAGGCGGTATTGAAGTGTTATTGTTTATTGAGTCTGCAGGAATATTAGTGCCTCTTTTCCTAGTTACTCTTACATCTTACGCCTACATAATTTCTGCCATACTCAGAATCTGTTCAATGGCAGGGAAACGTAAAGCCTTCTCCACCTGCTCCTCCCACCTCATCATTGTCTCTGTGTACTATTTGTCAGTGTCATCCATGTATATGAGACCCACCATAACATCATCCATCAAGCAAAGTAAAATTCTGTCTTTGTTCTACACAACAGTCACTCCAATGTTGAACCCCATCATTTACAGTCTAAGGAACAAAGAGGTAAAAAATGCATTCAGGAAAGTCATAGAGAAGTAGCGTATGGAATTATATGGTGTATTTTGAAGATATTTCATGGTTTTCTTCCTTAGTGTATTTTATGTTATGGCACGTAGGTGTGTATTTAAATTATCTTCGACATTCAATTGAAATCTAAGGAGCTTGAAGAAAAGTTTATTTTGTAAAGCTAAATTCAATAAAAGCTTAATATTAAACATAAGAAACTCCACTTACTCTTTGGAGGTCATGTAGGCAAAGAGTTCTGAAAAACTCTTAGAAAGTTTCTTTAATGCAAAGGTTCAAAAGAAATGTACAAACCCACTGGATCAGAGAGAGATCTAATCCTCAGGATCAAAAAACAGTCTAACACAGACATGATCCTTTCTGGAGTCAGAAACTTAAAAGAGACTTAAATTCAAACATTCAGGTCAATTTCCCTTCTAATGTGTTTGGGAGCTCTCCAACAATATTTCTAACAAGAGGAAGTAAAATATCACTATTGTGGTTTCAGTTGTGAAGGCAGGAAAGTTCTGCAGGACTTCCAGGAGACATACCCGCCCCTCACATTTCTAATCATGATATTGATACAGTATTCCCCTTGGTAGGAATATGGGTGGAAGACTGATATCCCATATACTTTAGAGGAAATGTTGATTAAGGTACAGTAAAGCTAAGCCATGTGTGCTTCAGAGGTGATGTATAAAGATATGATTTGTTGTTTTCATGATGTCTATGTCTTAGATTGCATATTCCTTGAGATGTGGAATATGTTGTGCCATTGAAGTGAAATAAATAAATACGTAAAAACAGCTGTAAATTTCACCTTCTAATCAAACACAGGAACAGTGATGCCATTTCCTCCATTCACTTAGGTAGTAAGAAGATGAGGGATGTCAAAGGTGGTCTAATTCTTTATATGAATATACTTCCAGATAAGCAACTTGGAATAAAATATACACAGTGGCCAGACAAAATGGTGTCAAAAGGATAAATAATAGTCAGTTCAAGAATTCTAATATAGATAAATCTTTCTAATATTGATTTTCATAACCCATATGATAACCCACAAAGACATCTATTTTATGCCTATTTTTTTATAAAGTCAAGAGAGGTGTCTATATGCTTGTATAAGATAGACTCCCAGATCCCAGCTCCCAGCTCATGGTGCGCAAATACTGTACCAATCCACACGTTTACACCTGATTCAAAGTTATGGTTGCCTACTCTTCAAAAAAACGGTAACTGGACACCCCCTTGGCAGCAGGGGAGGGGGACAACTGGAAGCAGTGTGTGTGCGTGTGTGTGTGTGTGTGTGTGGCAGGGTGGAGTGGGAGAATTGCAATAAGGGCATATCCCGAGCAACAGCCTCCATCTGCTTTTAGCTGTGCACAATGGGGTCTGGTCCAGTAAAGACAGAGGCAAGAGTCATAGGTTTCCATCTCACCCAAAGTCAGATAAACCAGTTAATCCAGTCCTGGCTTCACTCCATCATATTACCAGTAAAGTAGTTCTGGTGGCGTGGCACTCCTCCACTGTTTCATGGTTGGGCAGGGTTAATTCTTTCAAAATGCTACTATTACCAAAACTTCTCTTTCTGTTCACACAATTGCCCGTTGCAGTCCCTAGAACCTTTTTTAAAACCCTTCGCTGAGTGCTCACACACTTTTTGTGGCAGGGTCGCCGACCCAAACTAACTTGGATGGTTACGATCTGCCCTAGGGCCTGGGGGTCCTGGATCATGAGCTTTATTGTTGTTGTGCTTGTTTATGGCCTTTAGTCTCCTGGCGCTTCGCTTATAAAATGGATTGGGTAACACTAGAAAGAGAATGGATGGCTCCAATACTGCTGGTTGCGGTTCCTTTCCTTCAGACTCCGGCAGAAAAGCGGAAGGTGTTGATGCATCCTTTTTTGAATCACTTGTGAAGGGCATGGTGTAGCATCTGTTCTCAATGTGAGTTGTCAGCTTACCTCTCCCCTTTTTCTCCTTTAGCCTCTCTTGACTTTGTCAGGAATTCCGGGAGGCAGTTCCTCTTTTGCTTTGCATCCTTGCGTCTCGAGATGCTTTACGAGAGCTCAGTTCTGCGAACAAAAGCTCAATTGGAACAAGTGTGGGAGATCTCGTTTTCACAATTTCAGTATCTGCAAATTCATCATTGCCTCAGTATTGTGAGTGTGTGGTATAAGGTCCTGCATCCCACAAAACACTTGGAGTGTTTCCTTATTTAGATACCTCTTTTGAATTTACTCTCAAAACCTGTGTACTGGGTGCCTTGCCTATGGGTGGTGAGAGGAACCCTCAGGTCCAGTCTCTGCTAGTTTCCTTCTTGCAGCAAGATCAGTTGTTGCTCAATTCTGAAAACGAACCTGTGCACCCTCTTTTACAGAATGGATGGTTAAGGCTTGTGAGATTTACCATCTTAATAAGCTCTCCAGAGCAGCCTGAGGAGCTCCCTTCTGAGGAGATGATTTGTGGAATAAAGTACTTCGTCATGATACCCATTCTGGAACAGATTTGGATTCACTGGTCCTGGAAGGCTTGTTCCTGCTTTGTAATCACTTAGGCTTGCCTCTGATTTGCTGGTAGTTCCATCTGGTTCCTCCTGGTTGCCCCCACAACAGGAACCTTGGTTTAGAGGGGATGGGTGGGAAAGGGATGGTAGGTGGGAGGGGGAGGGGTAGGGGGAGTTGGTGGGGAGGTTCATTGAGCTTCTGTTGAGAAGACGTATCCTCTGCACCCATTGGCAGGGGCGTATTCTCTTTCTCTTGCTTTCTTTTTTTTTTCTCTTTCTCTTTTCGCTCATATTCTTCCTAGAGTTTTGGTTGGACTGAATTGGGAATTTGATAGGTTGTTATTACTTGTTACCATACAGGTTATATATTTCATTGGATTGCTCAATAAACATTGTTTAAAAAAGAAAAGAAAAGCAACGTAGTTCTTATTCCCTTAGGAGGCAGCAATGGAAAAATCAGAACTATAAGACTATGCATGCCATGAAGTCATACCAAGACTGTATTAGGGGAGAGGCAACAGTAGTGGGACCAAGTTGTTCAAGCAGCAGGTAGAGAATTAAAATCAGCTTGGATGCCTGGTCTAGAGATGATAGACTCAGAAGTCAGAAAGAAGCAGAATCAAGTTTTGCAGTGAGCAACAAGAGGGTGAGATAACTTGACATTTCCATATATTTTGCCCCTCACATAGGACCTCCGGCCCCACTATCACCCACTCATAATTAGTAATAAAAGACATTACAATAAGTGTTACGTCCCTTCTTTGAAATAAAGATGCCTGCCTTCCAACTCAAAAGCTACCAGTTTGCCTGTGTTTGGAAAAAAATGTTAGTCAGGTTTCTTATTTGCCTAAAAACTCTAGAACACATCCACAAATTTCCTACAAAATATATATATTTTTTCAGACTCACTATACCAAACATAGCTCAGTTACAGCTAGTAGTCATACTACCTCTTAAATTTACAAAATTGCCCTGAAAAGAAAATGTATAAAAACAAAACACAAAAAAACCCTGCAAATGACACAGAAAACAAAACCATATACATTTTTTTGCCTAAACATCCTGGTAGCTACCAGGTGGTAACATGGGTGGGGAGATGTATGGGCTGCAATTGACATGACCAGCACAGTGGCTGTCAACCAGAAACCAGGGACATCAGGTGACACCAACACTCACATGCAAAGATTACCCTTGAAATACCATGTGACTCTCCCACCAAACAGCCTACCAGTCCCCAATGGCCTGTTTCCTAGGCAGCATTCCACAGATCTAATTTGTGTGGGAAAATATTTGAGATAATGAGATGTGCTCTCAATAGACATAAGAGCTCACAGATGATTTCTGTGTTTTGCAAAAGACCCATGGCCTACACATAGGGAAACCAGAGAGGGTGCCAAACATGAACCTTAGCTGCAGGTAAGGCACCCAAAACTATAAACGGTCCCTAGGCCCTGGTATCCCAGATACACAGCAACAGATAAGAAGTCATGTGGATTACATACTAAGCCAAAGAGAGTCTATCCACACCAGCTACTGTGCATGCTACTGTATGGAAACATGAAATCTAGGAGTAAGAGTGGGACACATGTCTATGAAACTAAACAACCATACCCAATACATCAATACCCCCCATATCATTTTAGAAAACTATTTAAATGGACCTCGAAGACAAAGAGCTCTACAGCTTCCAGCACACACAGCCTAAAGAAACTCAAGGCTGCCAAGCCAGGTTTGCTCACTTTTTCAGCATTGTCCCATTGCAAGCTCACATTACTCAGCGCTAAAAACATGTTTCATTACTACCATTTAAGGTCCAATAAACTTCTAATAGAGTGCAAATCTACTTTCAAAAAAGCTACTTTTAATAAATCCTTTTATAGCTAATAGCAATATCCGTATCCGGTATGATATTGTGTTTCGAACTTATATGCATCAGGGACGTTCAGCAGAAAGGTTCACAGTCCAGAGGCTGATTCACTACACAGATCTATCTTCTAAACAGAGCAATCAGGCTCGTAGGGGAACACAACAGGCACAAATTGGAATGCCCTTTCAATAGAAGTGGTGGGGGCAAATACAGTGACGGAATTCAAAATGGCCACATGGTGGATCCCTTTATAGCAACAGGATAAATTCAAAATAAACATAACTATTTCTTATATCTCAGCAAATAGGAGTGATCTGCACAGAGCAGTGTGTACACACCTAAACAAAGGCATGGGGAGGATTGACCTACATAGAGTGGCAGGTGCACCTTCTCTGCAAAACTGACATGTGTATCTCTCACATCTCCCCCAGATAGACGGGCCCTGTGCATTTACATTTACGCAGAGTGTCCTGGCGTGGTCTCCAGAGGTCCAAGGGAAGTCTCATCAGTCATCTTCTAAACAGATGCCATCAAGAGAATGCTTGTAATTAAAGATGACCGAGCACAAGAGATATGTTGCATGATACAACCAAAACAACACAAACGTCCCAAAAAACAGGAGCAATCATCAAAATCTGACCAATAAAGGAATCAAATCAATTAGAGACTGCCAGACAATCTAAAAACAATTTTTGAAACACCTTTATCTTTAAAACATGTTTTGTGGGTAGGACCACAATTAGCATTGTGCATTAATCAAAAGCCACAGTCCCCCATCATAGTTCAATATAAAATGCTGCTAACATGAAATAAACATTTACGTATTCCTCCAAAGAATAAGAACAAGCACTTAGCTGTAACTGACAAATGTTGCTCTCATGATCTTGAATTACGCAGCATTATCCATGTTCCACATAATGTTATCCAAATTCTTTGCTCCGACATAGTGCTGGGTTTCAAATATAGACATAAACACCAAAAACTGCTGCAGAGAATCATCAGTCAGTCGATAATATGAATTGCCCTTGACATTTACAGAGGAATTTAATCAACATAACTTATGATCCAATTTAAAATGAGAGCACAACAATCTTTCTTGCAATTTTTGGATGTTAAGTTGTTGAAGGATCAGGGCTCTCTTTTAATAACTTTGGTTTGGGCCTGGCTAGTACTTGGATGGGAGATTACCATGGGCGGAAAACTCACGGAAGAAAAGTCTGGCAATGTACTTCTGGTTGCGCTCTGTCAAGAAAACCCAGATTCTAGATCACCAGTACTCAGTATTAACTTGATGGCACTCATTACATTGCATCACAAGCCTTTGGAGAAGAATAATTTGCTCAGATTCCATAATTTTCACCGTAAAGGGTAAAAAATGTGACCACCTGTAAGTCAATTGCTCCGCTTAAGAAGCATCTGCTGTAATGTGGATCAATATAAAATCGAAGTTTGAGATCTATCAGGTCTCTCCAATGAAGCTATCTTGATAACGTCATTAGGAAAGCTTATAAACATATGTTAAATGCATATCGTGAGTGGATTCTATCTTCCCAAACCCATGTTACCATGGATCAGACTGTTTATATTTCCCCTTTTCTGTACAAGTGAAACAGGTAGCTAATATTATTCATAATTTTTTTGCATGTTCTTCTAGTGCATTCCTGTTTTCAGAATCTCTTATATATGTGGACCTACAAGTTAACATTTGGGATTTGGGTGTTAAAGCTGCTTGCCCACTTTTAGGATGGATAATCCTGATTTGGCACATTGACATTGTGTGTAGTTTTTGCTTTCCTTGTGGAGTGGCATCACGTCTGCTGTTCTCCAGTCTCTTGGAACTCCTATTTAAAGGGATGGTTTGAACAAACCTCTGAGAGGTACAGTCAAACACTCCTTAAGCTTCTTCAGTATTCTAAGGTGAATGCCATCAGAGTCCATGGTTTTGCTCACTTTCAGTTGTGCCAGCATGTTAAACACTTCCTCCTAGTAAAAGCAATGGGGGTTATTCCAAGGCATGAATAGCATCCCGTTGGGACATCCATCCCTGCTATTTGGGTTCTCTTCTGTCCCCGACTAACTTCCCCGTTAGATGGGTGCAAGAAAGGGCCAGAGCGGGGGCGGCATTAGGGCAAGCAGTGGGCGGTTGGCAGCCACGGACATACAGAAATAATTTCAATGTTGGCCCGATATGTCTAGAGCCAGCTACCTGTATGAGGAACTTATTTCACCCCTAGTTCTCCTAGTTGGTGGGGGACGGCGGGCCCGGCCAACGAGAAAAGTAGGAGGGGGTACAGGGGATTCCTCACAACTTGACCCTGGACTTGGGAGGCCAGATCGGGGATCAAGCTGCGGGAATGAACCGTTTGGTATGGTAGCTGGGGATTGCGGCTTTTGAATAGAGCCACAGTGCCATGGCAACTGGACTCCATTGTGCTGCGGCTCCATTCAAAAGCTGAGTTATCCAGACAAGGCCTGTATATACAGGCTGACCTGAACTGGGTTCCCAGCCTGCACATACAGGCCTGGATGCGATTCTGATCCTAAGGGGCTAGATACGTGCCCGGGATCAGAATCCCAGATATCTCTGTGCATCCAGTTCCGACCGGGCACACAGAGGGCGGGGATGTCCAGGTCTGAATCAGACCCAATGTGTACACCTCACAGCCTCTTGTGGCCTTATCTTTTGCCTTTGGTTATTCAGTCACATCTTCTAGTCAATGTTTTGTGCTGAGCTGTCAATTCAGAAGAGTCATGCCAAAGATCAGGGAGAGGAGATAGTGGCACAAATAAACTTACAGCAAAGATGTTCACTGAAAATGTTTGGTTTGGTTTTATTTGCCCTGCTGTTTCCATTTTTTTTCTCATTTATTTTGTTTGGATGTAAAAAGATTTTGACATCAGGTTTTCATGTCATCAAAAGTGCACATTATTCTTCAATAATATGCATTATTCCTTGATAGTATGTGCTGTTTTTTGATAGCATCCACTGTTGATGATTAATGTGTTGTATTGAAAAATAATGTAATTTACTGGTATTAATGTCATGCCAAAACACTCAAGGAAGCATTTCTAGCAGTGGTGGCCAGCTGTCTGTCGTTACTTTCATATTCAATGCTAGGGTCTTTATTTGTGAGGCTTGAGGCTTGATATATCATATCTAGTTTTCAATTCAGTCAGTGACAATATTCAGATTTTAAAAAAAGGTTAACATTAGGACAGCCATTCAGTTGTCTTAACTTTAGCCGGTTTGAGTTTATCAGCCAGCGGCTCCGTGTCACCACTAACTGCTAAACTCCTGGTTCTGCCCCCACTCCAGTCCTGGAATGCCCTGATACTAAGAGCTAAGCATCGGAGGTGATCAAACCCAGTACAAGGGGATATTCAGTGACTTTAATTGGGTTTGTGCTCCTGAATATCCCGCTGACTGTGTCTGCTATCTGGTTAAACCACTATAAAATACTGTATCTCTCCCCCCCCACCCCTATTTTGTAAGGTTTTTATCATTTTGTTTTTAAAGTGATGTGAAGTGAAACAGAAGATGCTGTTGACATTTCTTATGTTGGTTTAGAGAATTCACTACACTAATTTTCTCCTAATTCCTTACTGGGCCATAATGATCTCCTCCTCCTTTTTAAACATAGAAACATGATGGCAGAAAAAGACCACTTGGCCTATCTAGTCTGCCCTTCCATATCAACTGCTATAGTCCCTTTTTACCTTTCAAGATCTTTTGTGTTTATTCCATGCTTTCTTGAATTTAGACACTCAGATTCTTGAATTCAGATGCATCCACCATTCTTTCTGTAAAGAACATTTTCCGCATATTACTCCTGTGTCTATCCCCTTCACCTTAGTCCTATGTTCCCTCATTACAGAGCTTTCTTTCCCTTGCTAACTATCCTGACAACTATACAAAGATCTCAAGGAAGGAGTTGGTGTGGCTGGGAGAGTATGAGTGAGGGATGAGGAACATCTCCATTTCTCAGACCTTGGACCCTCCACTGGCCTCCCATTCCACTCTTGAATACAAATGTGGCCCCTAACCAAAAGATTTGCCTGCAATCTTACCAAGAAAACTTGAATCATGACAGTGTGAGTGCATATGTGTGTGATGCAGAGAGGACTTTCCACCTTCAGGACTAAATGGAAGATTTCAGAGCCCATAGGGAGGTTATAAACATTCTTTGGAGACTGTAGAACTCAGAGGGGCTCTAGAGGCTGGAAAACAGTGGTAGGAGCATTGAGCCAGAGAGCCATGGGAATGTTTTTTGAAGGATCATATGTGTTCATTGAAGTGGGTGCATTTTGCACAGTGTTTCAGGTTATGGTCCATAGTATTCAAAAAAAGATGTGTTTTTAAGGCTTTCCGAAAGTCCCACAGGTCATTGGTGGTTCGTATGTTTTCTGGGAGGGGATTCCAGAGTGATGGAGCTTATATTGAAAAAGCTCTATGACAGGTCGTTTGCTTAGTTTTTGGTCTTTGGCATTATTAGTAGGTTTTTATTGAGATTCCTTTTTGTTCTGTTTTCGGGGCCCTTGCTGATGAGGGATGTAGTGCTGGTGGTGATAGTTGGTGTAGGATTTTGAAAATGGTGAGAATCGCTGTGTATTTGTGTCCGCCAGGGTGCTCGGACAAATCTCCCCTGGGGTGGATACAATAATCAATCAGGCGACACTCTGCTTATTCCATAATAAAATAATTTATTTGGGCAAAAACAAAAAGTAAGGAAGTTACAAGCAAAGCTATAAACAGTCTGCCTGATGCGGACAGAGTTCTCTGGCTCTGAATAATAGTGAAAGAGAAGGCTGTCCCGCCCACACTCGGCCGTTACCTCTGTTATATACTCCTCTGCAGCAAATAGTTCCAGAACATTCTGCATATATTTGCAGGCTCTACCCTGGGACCCTCCCCATTATCAGGTTTCTGTCTTGAGGCCCTTCACTCAGTATCATATAACTAAATGTGCTGTGCTTCTTATCAGGTAGGCCGTTCCCTGCTGGGCTGCTCGGTCTGGGCTGCTCGGTCCCCGCCCTGCATCTTCTTCTTTGTTTCACTGTAGTTTCGCTTGGGTGATTTTCGCTTCAAGCACAAGTTAGAATCTTCAAGGCTCAGTTCTGCAAACTTTTTCATCAACCTTATATTAGGCTGGCATCTGCTCCATTCTGTAAGTCCATTCTCTGCACACTCCTGTCCAGAGTCTGGTATCCTACATGTTTCAGCAGGGATTATACATGTTGTCAATCACAGCCCACATGCAGTTCTTCTGTGCCATTTAGAAGTTAGTCAGCTCTTTGGGATAGGATCATAACTTTCAACATCATTATCAAAGTAAGCCAAATTAAGTAAGCCAAATTAGTCCTTAACCCCTACATTCCCCACTTTTTATTTTTTCTTTTCTGTCAGGTTGGAAAGATGGAGGGCATCCAGTGAAATTTGGCTACGGGGCATGAATTACGATTTGTGACAGAGGGTACATCAAGAAGCAACAGCTCATACTGATCTCTAGAGATGGTATACATGGTTTTAGTGGACTGCAGCAGCATTGTCTTACAACAAGCTAATAAGAGAGAGAACACGCAGCAGACAATAATAGCAAAAATTGCAATGGTTAACAAAGATATGAAAAGAGCCTTGAGGCCACCATAACCCTCCTGTCTCTGCCTGCGTTATTCTGCATAAATTCTTAGGTCATTTTCAGGCTTTCTGCAAAGCCCTTTCTAGGGGCCTCCTATGTTTATGCAGCTGGATCTTCTTATTAAGGCTTGCCTATCTATGCAATCAATCATAATCAATCATAGCCCCCTGCCTCTTCCTGTGTTGTTCCATCCGCAAGTACTAATTGAAACCTTCAGGGCTAGAGTATTAGTTGAATTCTTGGCTTGTCCTGTTTGACCCTAGGCTTATATCCTTGGACACTTCACTTCTGTCCAGGGTATAGCTTTAGGCTTTATAACAGTAAGCCACATTGAATTCTTCCTTGCTGCCCACATGTTTTGTGCCCACCATATGTTGCTATGTTTGCTTCAAACACACAAGAGTGCAGTTATAAGGCAGATATATATATATATATATATGCATTCATAAGGCAAACATATTAAGCAGATCTGAGCCGCTTATCTTCATTCCCCACTGAGGGATCATTGAGGGGCAGCTTCTGGTACTGTTCTCGAAAAACAACATACATGGTATTGGTGCTTTGCATTATCATTTTCTTACAGCATCCTAATAAAACAGAAAAATACAGCATGCAATAATACTGAACACATCAAATATTCAACAAAGTAATGAAGAAAGCTTTGAAAATGTCACAGCAAAACTTGAACTAGTATGGGTATTGCAATTGCTGTAGCCCAAATGGCTTGTAGATTTCAGTTATTTTCTAAGAAGATGATAATAAAAGGATAACAACACAATCAGTCCCAAAAGCTCCCAATCAGTCTAATAGTACTTTTCCTATTTTCAAATAATTTGGTCTTCACTTTTCACTGAAGTTTAAGTGTAAGTTCGTTTTTTTCTCAAAAGTAGAATCTCTCATTCTCATAGGTGGATATCTTGGCCCTTTTTCAATGTGACACACTGATGCAGATAGGGACTCCCTCACACATTTCTGTGGTGTGTAGTTCGGATTTCTCGGGATGGTCTGCTCCATCTGGACTCTGGCCAATTCCCTCTGCTCAAATCTCTGGATTTCAATTGGTGACATGGTTCCAGGTCCCATTCAGAAGAGCAGCATCCAATATTAAATGAAAAGACTAAATATTCTAGATTAGATTTTACAATGAGACAATGCAATGTGACAAACATAATTTCATCCACATTTACTTAAGATCATAACTATCTCATATGGTATCAACTGTGTCTCTCAGTTTGATAAACTTCTTATCTCTCCATCACTGAAGATTCATTTGCTGGCAGGAAATACTCCACCACACTCTTAACTGATCTTTACATATTAATAGATTAGACAAGTTGCACACACATATTCTGCAAGTTTGGCAAGTTTCAGAATTACTCCAATTTTTATTTGTGAAAATTTGTCATCAAATCATCCCTCTTTTTTTTTACCCCTGCATGTCTGGCCAGTACATACAAAGGCAAAATGAGGCAAAAAGCATCTGGAAGTACCACATGGCCAGTGTGGATGTTCCAAAGCATATCAGGGTGCAAAATGCACCTAGCTTGTCTCCAGGTGTCTATTTCCAATTGTTGAATATGTGTCGGGGCTTAAATGACTTCCTGAATTAAAGATTCTGGAGACAGCATAGTTGAATAAAATTTGTTTACATGTTCAGTAGACAGATATGTCACTTTAAATAACCTTCATTAGTTTAATGTCCATCAGAGTACCACCTCTTAATTGGCATGCTAAGAACATCAAACAATTGTTAGAAAAACTTAGTATTATGGTAAACAAATAATATGTAGAAAATATAAACTTGGATTCTTCTTAATGAATATAACAACATGAGTAAACAGTGTCTTTTTTTTTTCTCACCAACTTAATTGGTATGGTTTTTAACAAGACAGCCACATGTCTCTCTCTCACGTATGACTAGAATCTATTGTATATACTGTTCTCAGTGAGAGTGCTGAACAAGGCAAAGTAATTATCCTGAGTCTTTCATTACACTGATACTGTTGCATGTCAGGGGGAGACTTCAAGTCAGTGTTCGGGCTAGCTTCACCTTACCGACATGCTATCTTAAGAAATGCAAATGGACAACAGAACTAGACAGACATTCTTTCTTTCTTTTTTTTTTTTTTTGTTAAACAAACTTCTGTATCACTAATTAGTGACTTCCTGCAGTCCTAGAACAAGAGATGCACTGCAAATCATTTTCTGAAATATTAAACTCTTTGGATCTTGTTTAGTTGGAAAGTTTAATTATTGCTGCTATGTGCATTACTTATATAAAATCCCTATTAACTTTTAATTTTTCTTGATAGCATAGATAATGAAAACAGTAAACTAAAACATTTAGCAGCCTTTTCTGAGTACTTGTAACTATAAACTATTTTTTCTTGTTTTTCTACCAGTCAGATCACTGCACACAATAGCTGACAGTTCAGAATAAAACACTGTCAGTTATCTGTGCGGTCTGTTTCTAAGATTCTCACTTCAGTGTACAATACATTTCGATCCCAATCCATTGGCTCCGAAAATCCATTCCATGTTACAATACAAACTCATACAGACAGGAAGGGAAAAACTAGCTGTCTCAGCACATCAATTACTACAGCAGACCCTGGAAGATTTTTCGTTGTTTTCAATGTTCTGTAGAAGACAGGAAAGACTTGGAAGAATAGAGACAGATAAACAAACACCGCTTGTCACTTGCGTTCCAGGGACTCCGGGCCAACGGTTTTACCCTCTCCAGAGACTGGGGCGTCTTACAAACACATGAATATTGTGGAAGAAAATAAAAGCAAACAGTTACGCTCCCCAGGAATTTCCCACAGGAGTATCCCACTTTTCACATTCTGGTTCACAAAGAATTCTAATCAGTTCAGCTCCAGGGACCAAATGAGTGGGACAATTTTTTTTTTTTCAGGCTTACAGTATCCTGCAGTCCTGGAAATATAAAGACCTAATGTCTGGACAAACTTTCTCTTTCCCTAATCTTTCCCTAATGTTACAACTAAATACAGAGACACTCTAACATTTACAGAGACACTCTAACAGTTTTTTCTACACATCAAAGCAACATTAATAACATAAAAATACATGTGCAATCAAACCTGGGTAAATCTTCTGTTCTTGTTTGTAGTCTTTGCGCGATATCCAAATCTCTCTCTCGTTCCTACCAGAACGGCATCCAACTTCGTTCATTTCAGAACGGTATCCTCATCCCCTATATGTAATTTTTTATATATATATAGATATAGGAGGTATACTCATCCCTGATATAAAGCCAAAATCAGGGGTATCCCAAGACAATTTAGAAAATTTTTAGGAATCTCATCCAAACTTTTTTTCTCTCGTTCATCTCAGAACGGTATCCAAATCTCTCTCTCTTCTCTCACAACAAAATTCTCATCCCCTGAACCGGCAGGAGGTATCCCCTCCTCTATTTAATTAGTGAAGCAATAGGGGGTATCCTCATCCCTGATGTACAGCCAATATCAGAGGAATACGGGACAATTTAGAATAAAAGTTTTAGGAGTATTAAATACTTGGAGTATTAAACACTCAAGTCCCTGTTCGGGCGCCAATTGTCCGCCAGGGTGCTCGGACAAATCTCCCCTGGGGTGGATACAATAATCAATCAGGCGACACTCTGCTTATTCCATAATAAAATAATTTATTTGGGCAAAAACAAAAAGTAAGGAAGTTACAAGCAAAGCTATAAACAGTCTGCCTGATGCGAACAGAGTTCTCTGGCTCTGAATAATAGTGAAAGAGAAGGCTGTCCCGCCCACACTCGGCCGTTACCTCTGTTATATACTCCTCTGCAGCAAATAGTTCCAGAACATTCTGCATATATTTGCAGGCTCTACCCTGGGACCCTCCCCATTATCAGGTTTCTGTCTTGAGGCCCTTCACTCAGTATCATATAACTAAATGTGCTGTGCTTCTTATCAGGTAGGCCGTTCCCTGCTGGGCTGCTCGGTCTGGGCTGCTCGGTCCCCGCCCTGCATCTTCTTCTTTGTTTCACTGTAGTTTCGCTTGGGTGATTTTTGCTTCAAGCACAAGTTAGAATCTTCAAGGCTCAGTTCTGCAAACTTTTTCATCAACCTTATATTAGGCTGGCATCTGCTCCATTCTGTAAGTCCATTCTCTGCACACTCCTGTCCAGAGTCTGGTATCCTACATGTTTCAGCAGGGATTATACATGTTGTCAATCACAGCCCACATGCAGTTCTTCTGTGCCATTTAGAAGTTAGTCAGCTCTTTGGGATAGGATCATAACTTTCAACATCATTATCAAAGTAAGCCAAATTAGTCCTTAACCCCGTCCTTAACCCCTACAATTTGTTCCTGTTGATTATGAGGAGCCAATGTAGTTGTCTCAATGTTGGGGCTATATGTCTGGTTCTTGGTGTACCAGTTATGATATGTGCCATCGTGTTTTGTAGTAATTGCAAAGGGTAGATGTACTGGGTAGATAGACCAGTATTGGCATTATCAAGGCCTGGCAGACTGTGCTTACGTTATTAAAGTCCAGAAGAGGTTTGAGTTTTTGTATTGTTCTTAGTTTGTTGTAGGCGGTTTTTGTAATCTTGCTTATATGTGCTTGAAAGTTTAGATTTTGGTTGAGGTATATCCCCAGATATTTGACTTCCGTTTTCACTTCTATGATGTTATGCGCTATTTGTAGAGATTTTGGGAAAGCAAATGTGGAATTCTTTGTTATGAAGATTGTTTTTCTGTTTTCTTGTAGTTTATCATTAAATTTCATTCCAGGAACCAGCTTGACATTTCTTCCAGACATGTTATTATGTTCAAGTAGTCAGGTCGGTCAGTGTTGAATGAGGTGTGGACCATGATGTCATCAGCATAGATATTGTAGTCTATTTTGTGTTTGGCTATTACTCTACATAGGGGCTGCAGATAGATATTAAACAGCACTCCAGAGGGTGCTGAGCCCTGCGGTACTCCTTGTTGCTAATCTATTGGATTTGATTGATGTGATCCACATTTGTCCTGGATCTTTCTGTGGGTAAGATACGATGTAAACCATTTTAGTGTTGTTTCTTGTAGTCTGATTTCATTTAGGCAAGTGATTAGTATTTTGTGGTTTATAGAATTGAATGCAGATTTTCTATCAAGGAATATCAATATGCAGCATTGTCTGGTGTTGTCTAGTCTGGTGATTTGGCTGTTTAAGAGTGAGATGATAAGAGTTTCCATGCTGAGTTTAGAATTGAAACTATGTTGGTGAGGGTCAAGAGGAGTGTGTGCATCAAGATGATCTTATAACTGGAATTGGACACCTTTTTAATTATCTTTGCTGTAAGTGGGAGGCTTGAGATGGGTCAATATGAGCTGGGGTTGTTTCAGTCCAGGGTATTGTTCTTTATAATTGGCCTTACCATTGATTGTTTGAATATAGGAGGTACAGTGCCTTGTGTAAGTGACAGTTGTACTATTTTGAGTAGAATACAGGCTATTTGTTCAGTTGTCTTTTTGATCCAGGATACTGGACATGGATCGAGAGTGGAGGTTGTGGTGTTGAGACTGGTTATGATATTTTTTAGTTCCTTTATAGATGGTATGTGAAATATGTTCCATATGCAGGCTTTTCTTGTTCTTGTGTGAGTTTTCATTTTTATTGGAAGTATTTGGGTTGGGTTGGGTTTGAGTTTTGATTCAAGGACGTCTGCCATCATCTGAGGGTTGATTGGATTGTGCTCATTGGGTTTATTTCTTGTCAAGGTTCATATTATGTTGAGTAATTCTCTTGGTTTATTTAATCAACAGGTTCATCGTTGAAGGAGAAGAAATTGAAATTGTGAACAACTTTAACCTACTTGGATCAACTATCAATAAAGAAGCAACAAGCAGTCAAGAAATCAGACGACGCATTGCTCTTGGCAGAATGGCTATGAAAGACCTAGATAAGATTCTCAAGAGCAGAGATGTCTCTCTCCATACAAAGATTTGACTTGTTCAAGCCATGGTATTTTCAATAACATCATATGGATGTGAAAGCTGGACAGTGAAAAAGACAGATAGGAAGAAAATTGATGCCTTTGAATTATGGTGTTGGCGGCGAATACTGTGTATACCATGGACTGCCCGAAGAACAAACCAGTCGGTACTAGAGGAGATCAAACCTAAGCTTTCTTTAGTAGCTCAGATGACAAGACTTCAACTTTCATACTTTGGACACATCATGCGAAGAGAGAAATCATTAGAGAAAGACATTATGCTTGGCAAGATAGAAGGTCAAAGCAAAAGAGGAAGGCCAGCAATGAGATGGATCGATACAATAACAGCAGCTACGGGTACCAGTCTGTCAACAATGAGCCGCCTGACTGAAGACCGAACACAATTTAGGATAGCTATCCAGAGGGTCGCCATGAGTCGACTCTGACTCGATGGCACTTAACAACAACATTTAGTGAGCTCATGATCAGATTTGTGTGATATTCCTTCTTGCAGGCGTTTATGAGGGACTGGTATTCTTGCATCTTGTTAGTGTAGTTAATTCTGTCTTGTGTGTCTTTTGTCCTTCTCCATCTTCGTTCTGCTTTCCGCAGTTTCAAGTTGTTGATCTCATTGGAATACCATGGTGCTGTGCTCTAATACTGTGTGTGTCTTCTTGTGTGGGGCAATAACTGCTTTGTAGATTATGGAGTTCCAACTATTTATTAGCTCTTCGAGGTCTGTTGATTCTAGGTTTATTTGAGGTAGGACCTGTTTTTTAAACATGTCTTTGTTGAATTGTTTGAATCTTCGTTGTGTGGTTGTTGATTTTGTTGAGTTGTTTGGAGTAGGGGTGGTTATCTGGAGGATTATGATGCAATGGTCTAATCATGGGATGGGTGTAATTGTTGGAGGTTGTATAAGTTTCTTATCTAGGAGCATATTTGGTATGAAGATGAGGTCACGGGTGCCTCCCTTGTTATGGGTTGGAGTGTTTATTATTTGTTTGTTGATCCTCAATTGCTTGTGTGAAGGTATCACCGTGTCTGGTAGTTATAGATGGTATGTTAAGGTCAGTCAGGCTGATGAGGGACTTTTGTGGGCTAGGAGTTGTTGTAAATTTCCTCTAGTATTAGTGAAAGATCCTCAGTTTTGATGCCTGGTGCTCTGTATATAAGGGATAAAGCTATGTGTTTGTTTGAAATGGTTGTGATGTTGCAGCTTTTTGTGCTTTGAGTTCAGAGAGTGTTAAATCTGAGGGACTTAAATTTGATTTTAAATGTGGGAAAAGGCTCCTAGCTGGCATGGAGCCTTGATGCCTTCAACATTTGATACTCTAGGCAGATGCCTGTATCATCTTAGTCATTGATCGATGCAAATGGAATACAAATCAGACTTTGCCAAATTTTCTGAGAGCAGAAGATAATGTGAAATCCATAACCTATTTTCCCCATAGATCAATCTACACAAGTGACTCATACAGAGGAGAAAAAGCATCCTTAATTGTCTCTGAGACATTTTTATTTCCCAAATGAGCCTAACAGTCTCTCATTGCCGCTTCCCATTCTTACATAATTTAAGACGCCTAAGGTGGCCCTCAACAATTCAACCAACAGTGGATAAGAGAGTACAGCTCTGCTTGTCAGGTAAGGAGAAAAAGACACTAACCTTGAACATTCAACTTGAATAGCTTCTGCAAGTTGTATTACACCACAAGAACATAAGATATGCCATACTTGGTCAAACAAAGGGTCCAACAAGCCCAGTATCCTGTTGCCTTTTCTCCTACAACCATTTTTTTTTCACACAGAAAAGGCAATGTTTTTATGCTGACTAAATTCGTCCGACATCAATGAGAAGAGCCAGAGGGGACATATCTTCTGCTGAACATGTGTGTCAAAGTTTTTGAAAGGTCCCTTCCTCCACAAACAAAGTTTAACAGATACCATGAGAATGATCACTTTTATCATAGATGTTCTCAGAAAGAACAGAAAATCTGGCAATTGTCTATAAATAAAAATGAATCAGATTAATATGCAATGGTTTATCTATGCATTTATATTTATGTATAAAATACCAATAAGTTGATATGTCACAGGAGAAATAAAAAATAAATATAAATCAATTTAATCACCTCTTATGTATGATCTAACAAGTTCATGATGCCCGTTGAAATTCACATCTCTAAACATTACAATTATAATATCTTACTGGATGTGTTTAAATTAGAAACAATAAAATTAAACCTTTCATCAAACAATGAGTTTGGCTTTAGGGAGCTAATAAGAGCTTTGTGCGTACCAGTTTTAGGAGATAGGTTGGATTAAATCCATTATTCGCAGAAATGAGTAGTGAGAAATTGTTAATTTTCTCTGCTAAGTATATTTAACTGCAATATATATATAAATTTGGGGAGTTTGACTGCTAGGAATGGTGATGGAGATTGAGGGAGGGGATACCAATTTTAATCTTTAGGAATGTCATGCACAACATGAAATCTAACTAAAAATGTTCCTAAAATTTAAATGTGCAGCAGAAAAACACCAAAATGCAAAGATTCTCAATACTCTCCCAAAGTCGCTGACTTGAAAATAAGCAGCTATATTTATAATTTATAAACCCCTAGAATCAGAATTGTATAATATAAAACTGGAAGCACTAGTAAACACTTTATGTAGATTTTCTTAATCCCTTTTACATTATGTAAATGAAAGACATTACAAAATTACAACCTGCCCTATCTGATGAGATGTGGATCAGAGATCTCTTTGTTGGCCATTCCTCGCCACATCCATTACGTTCAATGACTACTTAATAAATGCAATGTTTGTGATTGTGATTTATTTTTTATATATCCTCCAGAAGAAGAGAAAAGCTAAATGATTTTGGAAAATATGACAATGGTGACAGAATTCATTATTTTGGGACTTTCTAACAATCCAAAACTACAGTCTCCTCTTTTCCTGGTCTTCCTGCTGATCTATCTCATCACCCTCTTGGGGAACCTTGTGATTATTACATTGACTTGCTCTGATGTTCGCTTGCACACCCCTATGTACTTCTTTCTCAGCAACCTTTCATTCAATGACATCTGCCTCACCTCCATCATTATACCAAAAATGATGTTAATCTTAATCTCAGGAGATAAGTCTATTTCCTATGTTGGCTGCATTGCGCAGCTCTGTTTCTTCTTAGGCTCTACCACCATTGAAGGTTTCCTCCTTACTGCCATGGCATATGATCGCTACGTGGCAATCTGTGACCCCCTGCGCTATTCCATCATCATGAGTCGCAGAGTCTGCCTCATTCTGGCAACTGCTTCCTGGATCATCGGCTTCATGAATTCTGTGATAGTCACGTCTTTTGTCACTCATCTTTCATTCTGTGGCCCTAACAAAATCCATCATTTCTACTGTGATACCATGCCACTGTTAAGTCTCTCCTGTACTGATACGAGTCGCATTGAAATTTTAATGTTTGTTGAGTGTGCAGGAATATCAGTTTCTATTTTCCTGGTGACTCTTACTTCCTATGTCTACATCATTTCTGCAATACTCAGAATCTGTTCTATTGCAGGGAAACGTAAAGCCTTCTCCACCTGCTCCTCCCACCTCATCATTGTCTCTGTATTCTATTTATCAGTGTTATTTATGTACATGAGACCCACCTTCACATACTCCCAAGAACAAGGTAAAATTCTGTCTTTGTTCTACACGACAGTCACTCCCATGCTGAACCCCATCATTTACAGTTTGAGGAACAAAGAGGTAAAAAGTGCATTCAGGAAAGTCATGGGAAAGTAGCTTATGGAATTATATGCTTTACTTTTAATATATTCCATTGTCTTGCTCATTACTGTATTTTATGTTACGGCACTTTGGCATTCCAATAAAGTCAGGGAGGTTGTAGAAAAGTTTAGTTTGTAAAGCTAAATAAAGAAAAAGCATGATATCAGACAGAAGGAATTCAGTTACTCTTTGGGAATATTAGTGAAATGGTTATGGAAAATTCTCAAAGGTTTAAAATAAATATACAAACCTGCTGGATGAGAGAGAGGTCCTTCCTTCAAGATCAAGAAAGTCTAGTTCTACGAGACCCTGGAGGGTGAGTACTGGGAACTCCAAAGACATTCAGATCACATGATCTGGGATCAATAAAGTTCTCTCCTCAACAAGAGGAGAGCATTAATTTCTTTAGTTATTTGTTTAATCTTACTTCAGTACCACCTGACCGCCAAAGAGATACTCAAGGAAGTTCACAAAATTAAAACAAACCAGCAATAAAAAACAATTTGCAAACAATAAATATTTCACAGAAACTGAAGGGAGAGATAAACAGATAGACAATCAGGTGTTGATTCCATCATTGTTCCACACCAGCATAATCAGCACATACCCCATCTACAATATCACATTCAATTCATTGACCTTAGGGAACAAGAAGGACTTACTCTCCCTTCCAGAAAGCAAAGTAGTTAACCACCTGATAGACCTCCAGGGGAAGCATTTTTCAAAATTAAGCAACCATGACCGAGATGGCCTACATCTTATACTGTATTACTCTAACAAAGGCATACTAACATAGTATATGATGGCAGATAAAGCTCAGCATGGTCCATCGAGTCTGCCCAGCAAGGTGGCAAGAGTAGGTGTGCCCACAACTCAGTGCAGGTCACCCCTGCCCATGCCTTTCTTTAGGTGTGTACCTATCGCTCTGTGTAGATCACCCATATTTGTTGAGATATAAGAGACAGTTATGTTTATTTTGATTTCATCCTGTTTCTATAAAGGGATCCACTATGTTTATTCCATGCCATTTTGAATTCTGTCACTGTATTTGCCCCTACTAATTCCATCGTGAGGGCATTCCAAGCATCTGCCACCCTTTCAGTGAAAAAGTATTTCCTGACATTCCCTTTCAGTTAATTCCCTTGCAGCTTCATGTTATGCCCTCTAGTTTTACAGCTTCCAGTCTTTGGAAGAGGTTTGTTTGTTCTTAATACTCTTTAAGTATTTAAAGGTCTGAATCATATCTCCCCTGTCCCTCCTCTCCTCCAGAGTATACATATTTAGTTCTTGGAGTCTGTTTTCCTATGTCTTTTGGCATGGGCACCAAATCATTTGGTCGTCCTCCTCTGAACCATTTCCATTCTTTTTATATCTTTTGTGAGATATGGCCTCCAAAACTGAGCACAATATTCCAAGTGAGGTCTCACCAGTGACTTGTACAGTGGCATCGGTACCCCCTTAGGCATGTCTAGCTGGTATTCTTTACTGGAATGAAGATACCACCTGGTAGCTACTAAGTGAGATAGTTCTTCAAATAAACTAGTCCAGAAACTCTGAGAATGCAAATACTGGCACACTGTGCACACATAATTCAATTTAACATCAATACTACAAGCTTCAGAACTCTGTGGTATCACCCCTGTGAGTTACAACCCAATGTGCTATCACTCATGAGACTTAGAGAATTTCAACATCAGTAATGTGAGCTATAGCCCAATGTGTCTGGCATAGAGAAGGAATATTTTATCACTCTGGAAATGGGTAAAGATATTCAGTGTTTTACACCATCTCCTGGCTTATTATACAGAAAGAAGCTGTAAGGTAACTGCTTGAAAGATATACGTGATGGATGTATGCAGGGCCAGCACATCCACTAGGCAGCTACCTAGGTGTCCAACCCTGGTGGGCAGCATGAGCTTTGTGCCTCCACTTTGGTGCCTGTCTCCCCAGATGCAACTTAGTGTCGGAAAGGGGCCAGAAGCTGCAGGCCATGTGTGCCAAAGCACATGGTCTGCTGCGGGTACCAAAGTAATGTGACAAAGCCTCCACTTTTAAAATATTGCAACTGCTGCTTCTGCTGCCGGCACAGTCATTGTCACCAGCCTATCACATAAAGATGGAACTGGCGGCAGTGGATGGCAGCTTGGTGCAAGGATGGGGCATGCACAAGCTGGTACAGCAGAAACCCCTGGGCCAGCCCTGGATGTGTGATCATCCTTTTGACCAACTGGATTGATAATTGTTTCAATCTAAGTTTGCAGTCTACTTGCTTTTTACTCTGTTTAGATGATTTATTTGCAGCTTTTTATAAAGCTCATTGTATCTTTTCTCAATATATACTTCCGCTTTTTATTGAGGGTTGCAATTGCAACTTTTTATGTATAGTATTGTTCATTATTTAATGGATTTTCATGCTTGGTTTTTAATGTATTATTTTATTCTCTAAATGTTTTCTTAATGCTTTATTGTATTTATTTATTTATGTTTATATTATGCCTGTTTTCTGAGGTGTGCACTCCCTGAAGAAGGCTTTTTGAGTTGAAATGCATCGAGGTCTCCTAATAAAGCCTTTTGACCACTATAGACTGTACCTGCTTTTGTTTGTTTCTCCTGGGACACAGAAAGGTGACGGGGGATATAATTCTGCCAGGCTGGCCATGCTAAGCAAAAAGAAATACCAAACTCCCCAGGGTACAGAGGCTCTGAATTCTAGATTAGGGCCACATGCAGAAAGCAACCCAGGATACTGGATTGTATAAGGATGACGTGAAAAGTAATTAGCGACATTTTAGGAAGTCATCAATATAATCATTGAAAGAAGGACATTCAGTTGATGACTGGTAGAGTGTGGGTAGCAGTGGTGGCTAGTGCTGCATTAAAGCACCTTCATATTATCATTCATTTTTTTAAACAAGCTGTCAGTCCATAAATATAAATAACTAGGGGCTTTATGGTATAAAAAAGGGATTTTTAAAGTGAGTCAGTTTGTGGCATGAGTTTGTTTAGTAGTTAGTAACCTAAAAGGGCTTTTTTAAAATCCTTTTAGAGAATAAACAAAATATAGGCACAAACCTTTACATCTGTTCAAGAGCAGATGCACATGCCTAGATCCAATATAGTATTATGCAATTATGTTCTAAACTTCTATTGTATCCCCTCTCTGCTGAAGAGCCCTGACCTGTTTAGTCTTTCTTCGTGAAGGAGGTGTTCTATCCCATTTATTACTCTTGTCAACATTCTCTGAACTTTTTCCAGTTCTGGTCAATCATGTTTGAGATGCAGGAGAAAGGGCAGCACTCAATGGACCTATACAGAAGTATAACAATATTCCCAGTTGTGTTCTGCATTCCTTTTCAAATATTCTCATTAGCAAGAAAAACAAGAGAAAGACAATAAAACATTTCTTTGGTTCCTCTTGGAGTTTCTGTGTCTGTGATTGCTCTAATTACCCAAACATCAGGTCTCAAAAGCTTTGGCAGTCCTTATTAGCTGACTGATTTGAAATCTGTGTGGTTTTGAGGAAGAAGGAGATGTCCCTGTACCGTGATTGAACACCGTAAGTCAATTCAAGCTTATATTTTTAAGGTTATTATTGTTTTTTAAGCAGAACAATTGGATTTCATTTAGTTCCAAAGATTGAGATTGCATTTCGGCAAAAGAATTAATAATTATATGAAATTAATTATCATGCTAGCCTTGTTGTATAGTGTGAATTAGATATCATTACCAGATTCACTGAATATGAAAATCAAGAATTTACATTTCTTAATCTTGAACCATTACTGTGATCAAATAAAGGATAATGATTTCAAAATATGTTTTGTTATAACAGACATACATTTCTAATGTGTAAAAGGGTATGTTCTGTGTTGCAATTTAAAAAAGGACATTGGAACGAGTTATCAAGATTGTTTAACTGATGGTAAGATGGATCATGCAGAAATTCAACCCAACCTGGCTTTTTTGGTCTTGATTTTTGATACCCACCTGCATCTCCCTTCTAGTTATTGCCTGCTTATCTCATTCACGCCTGCTTGTACGCAAATCAAAATCCTGCATTTTGGACGTCTGATGAGAGGCAGTTCAGATTCCCCTAACAAATGTTGTTCGATATTTTGACACTTTGGGGTATGTTTGCTAAACCGCGATAGTGGACTCATGCGATATCAGAGCCCTTTGTTGAAATGGCTTACCATAATAATTTGGTCATTAATTTAGGTTATACAGGGGCATTGAATATTTCTTGGGAAATATTTTTGCACAGTGTAGCAGACTTTGATTTTATCTGCATTAGATTATTATATCCCCTTAAATACTTGGCTCCTGGTGGCCTATATTATAAGAACGTAAGAAGTACCATGCTGGATAAGACCAAAGATCCATCATGTTGAATAGCCTGTTTCCAAAAGCAGCCAATCCAGGTCACAAGTACCTGACATACACCAAAAGTAGCTGGTTTCATGCTACGTATCCACAAGGATAAACTCTGATTTTCTCATGGTCTACCCTAATAATGATTTATGGACTTTTCCTCAAGAAAACTCCATATTTAGCTGGTCTTCCAGAAAAAGTCCCTATTTAGCTTTGCAAAAAATACTGAATGTTGCAGCCCTCTCAATTGCAGGCTGTGGATTGCTCAAACATAATTCTCCAAGTTGGGAGTTCTTATGCTGTTTGCTCGTAATTCTCTGGGGCATGTTCACTAAGGGAAGTTAACGTGTGTTAAATGATCAGAGCCCTTTAATTTCTATGGCCACAATGGCACTTAGCACATGTTAATTTTCTTTAATGCACCTTAACCTTTAGTAAACATGCCCTCTACTGTACCTGAATGTAACTTGCCTTTAACTTCTGAGAAAGTAATGAGCTAAAATCAATTCCTTTTCTAATGATCCAGATGTTTGCAAATTGTAGAGAGGCATAATGCTACTCTCAGTTTTTCTCCGTTGTGTTTCATAGGCTGTGGTCAATTCAGGGCAGGTTGCTTTGCTGTCCCTCGGCAACAGAAGCTTGATTGACCATTATTTAATCGCCTCCTTCTCCTGTAATATTTTATCATCTGATGTTGATTTGAAACTGATTTTCTTCTATTTAGGAAAACATTAAATTCTTATCTATTCACATCTGTGCTTTCTAATGCACTGAGATGATATGACTTATTTTAACCTGCAATTGAGCATAGATATTAATCTTAGGGATACCATAGAAAATTATACTGTAGAACTAATAGAAAGACAGATCAGTAAGTGAACATTTCTCAAATTGTCATGCCTTTAAAGGAAACTTCAGGAGTACACAGAAACAGAGAACATTTGAAATTTGAATATACAAACACTTTGAAACTAACATAAAAGGACTCAGTAAAGATACCCATTATGGGATATGAGATCTTGCAAATGTAAAATGTTACTGTCTCATCACCTCTATCCCCCACTCTCTATTAACTGAACTGTAATGACTCATTACCAAGTTTCTGCTATTTAAACCTAGTTTTATTTCTTCAGTGACCTCATGAAGAGACCGTAACACTTGAAAGATTGTCAAAGATATGTTAAGCTGGTCTAATAAAACGGCATTGCCACACTTTAACTATTGACCCTTATTTGCACATATCTAATTGAATTAACATAACAGCCACAATTCTCCATTGCATTTCTGTATGTTTGCAGTTCCCCACCTAGATTTGTTAAGATAAAAAGGCTATAAATTAATAAATGAAATGAACTCTGCAGATAGTGAAATCTGTAAGATTTTCCATGCTTCAGTAAACCTTACAGCCTGCTTATAATTATACAGCAATGATTGTAAAGTGATCAACAAGGTCATGAATTGCCATCACGCAGGCTCATAAGCTGAGCTGAGCCAGAAATGGGAATCTGAACTGAGCTGATCTTCACTTTGATTTTCATTTAAAAAAAATAGTTTTGTTTTGATCTGAGTTACTTCCAGTTACTTCTTTTTTTTTTTTAAATCTTAAATATCCTGCTTGATCCATGATCTGTGAATAAGAAGAAAGAAGTAGTGTGCTATAAATCTGGTCACTGAATTGTTTATAAAAATATGTCAATTATGGGATATAGTTACTAAAGTGCTGTAATGGTTAACATGGGGTCTACCTCTTGCTAAGAGCACTGCAATAACCATTACCGAGAACTAAGGATGATGTTGCAATAAAAGTCACATGGTAACTACTTAGTGTGGGTTGGGTTGGTGAATGGGGGCTCCAGGTGGCATGTGCACATTGCCATTTGTGTGGGTGTCTTTGGCACCTGTTGGCAATGTGGCAGATAGCACTGGTGCACTTACTTCAATGGGTGGTGATAAGTACAACCATGTTAAACATGGAAAATGGTTTAGTGTGAACGCAGAGTCAAACCTGTGCTAACTACCTTGGGACATGCCATTCACACCTCATCAGTTAGCATGGATCTGGCATGCCCCTGTGCTAAAAAACAGGCTTCAAGGAACATTAACCTAGCACAGTTTAGTAAACATTTTCCTATGGGTCACATTTCAAATGGGACATCAAAGCCAGAACATCTGAAAAGAAAGGCAGGCACGTGCAAGTTCAGGCACACTTCCAGAACTGTGGATGAGCCCGATATGCATGCGTATCAAATGTCTATATAGGCGTTGTGATAAGGAAGCTTATCATATTTCAGGAGGGAGCTATAAAAGAGGTGAATTGGCTTTGAACAAGCAACCTGTCTTTGCTGGTAGAAATACTAAAACAGAATGTTTTCATAAAAGACTACCAGTCCCAGAATGCACCAGGTTTCAAACAACCTCTAGAAGGGCTGAAGTGGGAAACGTGTGTTCAATCAGGAGAGCTATGAGGTAATCCCCAATCACTCATCTCCAAGGGCAGGGCTTGATTCAGCACACCTGGGCTGTGCTAGGGTGGAGTGTCCCTCTAAGCACTTTAAAAGTAAAAGATATTCTACACAGAGGCAGAATAGGGAGAACCAGGAGCACAGGGAGAAGCAGAAGCTGCAGATCCAGAAAAAGAAGCCATTGGAGAAAGAAGAGAGAGGACTACAACAGCAGAAGCAACGTGGAAGGAAGAACAGAAAGACATCTTGGAGGTCTAAAGAAGGAGGCCACAGCAGTACGTGTGTTGGGTGTGATTCCAGAGGCAAGCATACTCCTTTGGACTGGAGGAAGCCAGAGGATTGGGGTTATAGAGCCATGAACTCCCAAACGGCACCTTTGAGGGAGACGGCTGCATTTGGAAGGGGCCCTAAGACCGGTGCAAGAAGGTATGTGAAGAGAGACCCAGTGTCCAGGGATCTTGATTGGAAGGCTGGACATAAAAGCTGGACTACTTACTGGCCAGGATACCAGGAGAGAAACCTAACAGCAAGGGAAGCTCAGGTATGAACTTTGATCTATGCCCTAGCTCTTCATCTGGAAGACAGCAGGGAAACAAATATTATCCTGAGAGTGATCAATTAAGGAATTCCTCTGAGCCAGACCATGATACTGATTCCATGATATTTGAGGAAGAAGGAAATATATCAAATGATCAATTGGAATACATGGATTGCTCTCTGTCTAGACTGCTGTTTTAAAGTAGTTTCTCACTAATACAACAACCACCAAAAGGAACTGTAATTTGTTCTTTTATCTACCCAGAAAAGTCTCTGCAAGAAAGCTTTAGAGTAGGATTGAGCCACGTAGAGAGAGTGAACCAGCAAAGGGGTTTGCAGCTGGCTAATTATTGGTAATTGAGCCAGGCTCAAGTGCACGTGAGCTCTAGAAGGAAACTTCTTCCTTGTGTGTGAATAGAAGAAAGTTATCCTTGATAAAGAACAGTTTTTTTGTTACTTTTGGGTTTGTTTTGCCTTTTGGAGCACTGCTAAAAAGGTCATTAGCAGGAGCCATCAAAAAGACCTTTTCTGTTTCCCATCAAGGTCTTTATTGATTTATTGCTTAAGAAGTTCAGTTACCTTATATCATGTTTTGTTTTTCCTGAGTACAATACTTGAAGCAAGTGTCCTTTGTGTTACCAAGTAAATCTATGTGGGAGAATAAAATCTGTTTTTCTTTGCTTACACTCGAGCATCACAACTCATTATTTTGTGAACGGCTGATTCTGGTATGAATGAACTACAACCACCACACTCCTTTGCAAGTCATAATAATATTTTGCCTTTGCCAAGACTGTGGACATTCACGACCAGCACCCCCGTTTACAACGTCTTCAGAATCAAGACATCCAATAGCATAATGGTTAGAGTAGTGGCTTAAGAGCTGGGTAGCCAAGGTACAAATGCCTGTGTGGGACTGTGTAAATCTAGTCACTTAATTCTTCATCTTCTCTGGATGTTTTAATATAAAAACAAACACTTTCCTGATACCTATTCGTGCCTGAGCAGGACTAAACATGAACGTGCCCGCAGACAACTCTGCTGCTTCAGGGTTCGAATGAGGATGTGTAAAAGTCCATGGCCCTTCCACAGACACACCTCCACCACACCCCTGTGCCTACTTGAATGTCCCTGTACTGGAGATGTCCACAAACAGCATTTGTTTCGATGTCCAAACCATGACTAAACCTTTTAGAATGACCCTCTATATGCACAGTCATGTATTTCATGCATGTACATGTCCACAAGCCTAATTCAGGATTTATACTAGTATTTTATAAAGACACATAGATGTATCCTTATAAAATGGGGCTACTTAGATGATGTGTTATAAAATTATCCTCCAATTAGCCTGGGAAGCCATAAGCAATTGTTTTAACTGTAAAGTTGATAATAATAATAATAATGAGGGTCATTCTGTCCCAAGAATAGCGGGGATAGACGTCCTGTTGGGACATCCATCCTCGCTATTTGCCTCCCTGCCGGCCTCAGCAAAAGATTCCCCATATTAATAACATGTTTGTATGGGGATGCTTAGATGGGGGTGGGAGGGGATGTTCTGGAGGTGGAGCGAGGGCAGGGCACCGGTGGTCCATGACCCCGGCCATACAGGGCTGGTTCTGAGGTCGGCCCTGTATGTATGGGGCCGTAAACTTAAGAAGGGGGACTTATTCCACCGCAGAGGTGGAAGTAGTCTGCTTTAACATCGTGGGATCCTGATGACGGGCCTGGTAAAACAGGTAGGGGGTGCAGGAAGTTCCCCACAGCCAGATTCTGGCCATGGGAGGCTGGATTGAGGGTCTGGCTGCAGGGAATAAAGTAAATCGGAAGCGGCCGGCATTTGCGGTTCCTGAATGGAGAAGCAGTGCTATGGCGATGGGATGCCATGGCTCTGTGGCTCCATTCAGGAGCCTGACTGAGGTAGCCGGGGATCTGCTGGGCATGCAGGCCAATCGGAATTGGGGCCCGTCCAAATTGTGGATCATATAATTAGCAGCTGTATCAAAGTAGCACAGAATGATTATAAAAAAGGACATGATAGCGTGGAAAAGATCATCCACTGGAATTTGTGTAAAAAAATGATATTGCTGTTGGAAAAATCTTCTGGGAACATGCTACAGAGAAAGTTGTAGAAAACTAATTGATCAAGATCCTAGGGGATCTGCAAATACAAACAGACAGGGATTTAGAACACAATGGGTCCGATTCTTTCCTGGACGTAGATCCCCGCTGTGCATCTAGTCTGAACCAGATGCGCAGAGAGAATCGGGATTCTGATCCTGTGGGGCACGTCTAGCCCCTCAGGATCAGAATCGCGAACAGTCCTGCACGTGCAGGCAGTGGCAGCAATTTTGTCTGGCCTGCATATGCAGGACTGCACCCGGCTAACTCAGGGCATTTAAATGGAGCCGCAGCGCCATGGCACCTCTGCTCCATTTAAAAGCCACGATGCCAGCCACCGACCAAAACTGCAAATTCCCCGCAGCCCGACCCCTGATCTGGCCTCTGAAGGCCAGGGTCAGGCTGCGGAGAATGTTCCCTGGCCCTCACAGCCCCTTCCGTGCCCCCAATTAAAAACAAAAAAATGTCCAGAGGAGTTATTCCATCTCGGAGGTGCTGGAATAACTTCGCCAGCCATTTCGCCGGCACTGGATGTACAGGGCTGACATTAGAATTGGCCCTATATGTCCAGAGCCAGCGACCATCCACTGCCCGCTCACACTCCGCCCCTGGGCTGCCCATTCCCCATCCCCGACTAACTTCCCCGCACAATCAGCGGGGAAGTTAGTCAGGGGCTGAAGCCGGCTTGAATAGCGCTATTTGTGGTTCAGAATGACCCCCAATATGACTAATACAGTATTAATGTTCTAGAAAAGGAAAAAGTATGGTTAAAAGATGTTGCAACCCCAGGAGTTACCCAAATTGAGGAAAAATAACAAGAACAATTTACAAAATATAAAGACCTTCAGACTGAAGTAGAAACATTTCGGAAGAAAAAATCTACTGTAATACCAATTGTGGTTGGAGCTCTCAGGTCTATACCTAAGGGACTCCCTAAATATTTACTAATGTTGGACCTATCAGAATTGACGCCACAACTCCTACAAAAGACTACTCTACTTGGAACAGCTGGCATCTTGAGCCAATACCTTCAGGATTCCTAGGTTCTTGGTTAGCACCTGAATCACAGGATCAATACCAGTCCTAGACTATGTCTTTCAATGAAGAATCAATTATAATAAATGCAATGGAATAATAATAATACAATAATAAATGGCTAATTTTGAGCCCTGGCTGAAACAAGCATTTGGTCGTGTCATGGAGGCATTTGTTTGCATCATTGAATTATTACTACAGAGCAGAGATAAGTGGCATAATTATGTATTTTTGGCACTGGTTGAAGAGAAAGATTTATCTATATTTTTGCAGTCCATCCAAACAATATCCCCTTTTAATCTCTGCATCCTGGTCAGGTACTTGTGTGAATAGTGTATTTCTGAAATTGCTATTTAGACATATAAACAAGCTACATATTTAAATGCCTCTAAAATGCCTCCTTGATCTGCAAACACAAATTTACTATATAGATCCTGATCCTTCGGTACTTGAACTTCTGTATAATCTGAAGAAAGGAAATACGTGGGCTGTTCCTTATTAAGTATTTGGAATTTGTAATATTAAGTCTCTATAATTCTTTCTATCTGTATGAATTTCCCATCTTTTAACTTTGGCCCAGATAGTCAAAGGCAGTTATCCAAATGATGGCATTGTTATTTATTATTTATTTATAATCTTTTTGTTTTTTTAAATTATTACTACTACTACTGCTTTTTATCATTTGATTATGCGTTGTAGTTTCTGTCAATTTTGCATGCAGTCTATATCCGGTTGGTTCTTTCAATGGGGGACGGGGAGGGGATTGAGTGCAGAGGATTCAGGAGTTAATGAGATACTTGGAGAAGAAAACATAATGTCACGTCAAGTAGAAGTCCGTTTCAGAAGCACTGAGGGAACTTCATTGACTGGCAATACAGGAGAGGCCTATTTCAAATTATTGATAGTGAATTTAAGGTCTTAAGGGAAAGCCAGTCAATCTATTTAGCGAGGATTGTTACAGTGGGGGAAGAGCTTGCAGTCAGGGCAAGGTCATTATTTATGTGCTCCAGATGTTAGCTATGTGCATTTGCAGAAATGGTGGACTCTATCACAGCAGTAACAGTTCTGTGGAATACATTTAGAACAAGGAACCAAAAGGAGAGAGCAACCTCCACAGGGAGGTACAGAGAAAGACCACAGCCAGACCAGGAAAACCCTCAAACCAGAACTGCACACAATACTGAAGACACAGTTGCACGATGGAGTGATATGGAAGATAGCCTCTGTATTTAATTGGTTTTGATTTGTTACTTTCTATATCGGTTATCACAGAAGCTGCATTCAGCGCTATCCTTTACAGTATCATCTAACTCTCCAATATTATTTTTTAGACTCTTAGTTTTTGTTGAAGGCAAGTCAAAGTATGTGCTTTCGTTGATATTAACAACCTACTTATCAGTTGATAGAGATAATTTGAAGCTTTCAACTCTGGTCTTAAAAGCACCTGGACTAATTTTACTTATATTGCAATCTCTCTATTGAGATATCCTCACCTCCCTGTTTTGGTATTATCCTTCAAAGATACCTCTTTCCAAACCTTGCACTTTTGTAAGCTTGCCCCAATATCTAGTTTAAAAGCTGCACTGTCTCCTTTTTTTTTTTTTTAATTCTTTATTTATAATTTCAAGAAAACAAACAGAAAAAAGAAACACAAAATCAACATTCATGATCAATATGATAACAATGAAGCTGCTGCTATACAAAAACCCCAAAATTCCACCCAACCCTCCCTCCACCCGGCTCTCTGGGCATTGACCAGCCGCAGTTCTGGGTCAGCACAACAGCGACCCAAAACAGCGGCCTCGACAAAGCGTACCTCCATTAAAGGTAATGTTTACAACGTTACTTTGGAGCATGCAATATATTGATCTAGTAACTCCCAACGCGTGATAGCTAATTTAACATCATTCGGGCGATATAGTTTACAATACAATTTCTCATATTTGGAATACTGACAGACCGAGTTCCACCAGTGTGTAAAAGTAAGCTTAGGGAAAGACTTCCAATTGGCCAGGATCTGCTTAATCGCAATAGCCAACAAAAAGTTCAGTAGGAAGCCTTCCCCGCGCTTTAGGGCCAAACTCGGCGCCAAGGAGCGCAGGAATAATATATTCCACGTGAAATCGCAGGATAGCTTCAAGATGTGACAGATTCTCTCCCAAATTTGAGCCAGGTAGTTTTTGATGTAGGGACAGTCAAAGAACATGTGAGAGTATGTGCCTGTTCCGGTCTGGCAGGACCAACATTTATCTGAGGCCTCTTTGTGCCATTTGGCCAGCCTCACTGGGGTTATAAAAGCCCTATGAAGAAAGAAGTAGAGTGACTGTGTGATTGCTGCCGATCGGGAGACCCTAGTTACAGGGCCCCATAGCAATTTCCATGTGTTTACCGGGACTGGGCCAGCCATGTCGGAGTCCCACACTCTTTTCAACCCAACCAACCCCTTTGGGGCACTGTCCCTAAGGAACGCATATAATTTAGAAAGCGCACCATGCTGTCCAATCGTGCCCCAGAGCCGACTTAGCAGCTCACTTTCCACTGGCATTTGCTGTGACTTAGCCTGAAAGTTGACAAGGCAATGCTTGAGCTGCACCCATTTAAAATAATTAGCGGACGGGAGAGAGTAATCCAGCTGCAAGACAGCGAAATCCTTCCAGCCTTGCAGGCCCACTAGCTGGCTAATCGACCAAATTCCGCACGCTTGCCAGGCTTTCCATGCGAACATTTTACCTCGTATTCGAAGTTGTGGATTCCACCAAATCGGTGAGGCTTCCACAAGTAAGTTGCTTACACCCATCCGCCTAACCAGATTTAAATAAGCATCTTGCGTCGCTCTTATAACACTACCCGCATTCAGCCATTCGGGCTGCAGAGCCCCTAGCATTGATTCCAAAGGGTAAGGAGCTGCCAGTCCTGTTTCGAACTCTAACCAGGTCGGGCATGACTCTAATGTTGCCCTGCCTAGCCATAGAGCTCCTTGCTTCAGCAAAAAAGCCTGATGATATAGGAAAAGGTCCGGGAACTGCACGCCCCCCTCTTCCCTTGCCGCTTTAAGCTTCCGAAGGGCAATGCGCGGTTGGGCATCTTTCCACAAAAAGCTAGTGAGATGTTTTTCCAACCTAATAAATATGCTGCGCGGCAGAGGGAGAGGAAGCATGTTCATGACATAATTAATTTTTGGCACCAGAATCATTTTAATAAGCTCCAATCTGCCCCACCATGAGAAGTGAAGAAGGGACCACGATAAAGTTTTCCCTCTTATCACCTGTACTAACTCCTCTACATTCTTTTGGATCATGAGCTCCATTGAGGAACAGTACCAAGCTCCTAAGTATTTGATACAATCAGCCTCCCACCTAAAAGGAAAGCTAGCCATTTCAGCAGACGTAGAGACCCTGTTAAGCGGGAAAGCCACCGACTTGTGCCAGTTAATTTTGTAGCCAGACACAGCAGAGTAAGACTCTATCAAGTCCAGGATTATTGGAATTTCAGATGGCTGTCCAAAAAGGAGCAAGTCATCCGCATATGCCGATAATTTCGCAACTGATACTCCCCCTTCGATGCCAGCCAGACCGCTATGTTGCCGAACCGCCAGGAGCAGCGGCTCCATTGCCAAATTGAAAAGCATGGGGGAAAGGGGACAACCCTGCCGGGTACCTCTATGTAATGAGAATGAACGAGACAGGAACCCATTTGCCACAATACGTGCAGAGGTTTTAGCATATAAGGCCTGCACTTTTTTAATGAATCCCTCTCCAAGCCCAAACCAATTTAAGATGAAAAATAGGAAAGGCCACTCCAAACGGTCAAAGGCCTTCTCTGCATCAAGAGAGAGGGCTACATATGGCCTAGTTACCACCGCCGCTCTGTCCAAAAGATTGCATAGCAACCGGGCATTATCAGACGTAGACCGCCCAGGTATGAAACCACACTGATCTGGATGTATTATCGTTCCCATGAGAGTCGACAATCGCCTTGCCAAAATGCTTGCATAAATTTTATAGTCAGCATTTAGGAGAGAGATGGGGCGGTAGTTTCCCACTTTGCTAGGGTCTCTTCCGGGCTTCTCAATGACCGCTATAATTGCATCTGAGAATAAGCCTGTTTGCGCATGATTTTCTCCTAACTCCTCGTAATATTGCAATAGAAAAGGCTGCAGTTCAACTCTAAATATAGCATAAAATTCAGCGGGTATACCATCAGGTCCTGCAGCCTTTCCTTGAGGCATAGACTTAATTGCTTCACTGATTTCAGCACCCGAGAAGGGTTTGCCAAGATTAGCGGCTTGCTGATCTGACAAGACAGGATGATCTAACTTCTCCACAAATTGCCGGAAGTCCCCTAGTTCAGCCTTTGTCTCAGATGCATATAAGGTCCTATAAAATTTGGAAAATTCCTCGACTATTTCGGAGCTGGCGGTATGCCGCGCTGCTTGACTATCTTCGATAGCCGTGATCCTAGTCTTTTGGCGCTGACCGCTAGCGGCTTGGGCGAGTAAGCGTCCTGATCTATTCCGCTCAACATGATATCTGGCTGACTGTTGCAGCATTACCTGCTCTACATCAGAGCTGAGAATTTCATTGTATTGGAATCTTAGTCGCTGTAAGCGCTGAAGAAGGCCAGGTACTGGTTGTTTGAGCCACAGCCGCTCGCCTGCCTTGATCTGGCTTTCCAGAGCCGTTAGCTGGGCTCTACGTCGCTTGGAGTCCCTAATTTTATAGCTAGTGATTGAGGCCCTCAACGTGGCCTTGAAAGCTTCCCACCATGCCCAACTAGATGATTCTCCCAGAACATTCTCACTGAAATAAGAGGCAATAGTCGCTTTTACCTCCGCTTTAAATGTGGGTTCTGCCAGCCAAGCTCTACTAAAGGACCAACTAGGAGGAATCTTCTCAATGCCTGGGAACGCCAGAGTAACCGTGATGGCTGCGTGGTCCGATACTGTTACACTAAGAATCTCCGCCGCGCAGCCATCTGAGACCAGAAGCTTGGATATTAGAAAAAAGTCAATGCGGGACGAAGACTTGTGTACTGGAGAGAAGAAAGAGTAATCTTTATCACTTGGGTGGAGTAATCGCCAAATATCTACTAGCTCACACGTGTCCATTAGGGCCGAGAGCGCCGAGCTCGTCCGAGATGGGCGCTCTATTCTCCCAGGGCACCTATCTATCAAAGGATCCCGTACTTGATTAAAGTCTCCTCCCAGAATGACAAAGGGCTCTCCCGCTCTCTGTATCTTCTCATTCAAGTTGCAAAAAAAACCGGGATCTTCCCTATTGGGCCCATAAACATTGATAAGCAAAATCTGCACACCTCCAATCATTACTAAGGATTGCGCATATCTGCCCTCTGTGTCATTGTTAGCATATATTGTCTTACAGCTTAACGAGATTTTAACTAGTGTAGCTACACCATTTCTCTTGTGAGCTGCAGGTGAAGAACCCACTAATTGATACCCATTGCTCTCTAGCTTAGAGGTCTCTTTCTGAGACAAGTGAGTTTCTTGTAAAAAGATGGCGTCTGGATTCTGACGCTTACAATAGGACATAATCTTTTTACGTTTCAGCGGGGAGTGTATACCTTTAACATTTAAAGACAGTATCTTGAATGAATTAGCCATGGCAATGACAACTAAAGATTTTGACAATAATAACAGCCGTAAGCTCCAAATTAAAAGATGCCAATGCTACGCAACCCCCCGGAGAGCCATTTCCCTCAATCCCCCAACAAAAACAAACAGGGCTAGACAGCGAAAACACTATTACAGCATAGCGCAGCCCGGTTGAGGGCCCTTAAAGTAAGAAAAGAAAGAGAAGCATAATAAAAAAAAGAGAAATACAACTATAATTGTAATTATGATGAAACCCCCCATCGGCTACTTCACCCCCTACTGCACACTCTTTGCCATGCAGGTCTGGTTCCAGATACGAAAAGTCCCTAGGCCAGGCCCGGACTTTAGCAGGCGGCAGCACTCAGGAGAAAAAAGGAACAGGACTGTAGGCGGATTCAAGTAAGTTGCATCGCCAGTGCCTCCTGATCGACAATATATCGTTGTAAGGCTGCAGGGTCGTCAAATGTTTTAGTAGAGTTGTTTAATGTGACTTTAAACCTCGCAGGATTGAAAAGGCCATAGCGCGCTTGTAGGCGCTGGAGCCGCGGTCGTAGAGCCAAGAATTGCCTTCTCTTCTCCACCGTATGCTTGCAATAATCCGCGTAAAAGGTTACTTTCTGCCCCTCATGTTGAAGTGGTTGCTGCTTCCTAGCAGCCTCGAGAATTTGCAGGACTTGTTGATGCCGCAAAATGCACAGGATCATTGGTCTCGGCCTCATATTATGTTGAGCCGTTGTGGTTGGGATGCGATGGGCTCTTTCGATTTCCAGCGGGAACTTCAGTTCAAGTTTGAGCAAAGAGGGCAGAAAGTCTGCAAGAAAACGAATCGGGTCATTTCCCTCAACTCCTTCACGAAGGCCCAGTATGCGTACATTATTGCGGCGGCTCCTATTTCCCATATCTTCTAGATTGCGTTCAAGCCAATCTATTTTCCGGGCCGCCGCGGTAAGCGTTTTGATCTGTTCAGCTTGCTTCGCTGCCATGCCTTCCACCGTCTCCACCCTAACCGTGAGTGTCTGCAGTTGCATGCCCAGAGTTTTCATATCGGACTGCAATTCAGCAAGAGTGTCCCCGTTCGCTTCCACTCGGGCTCTGACCGCTCTGATCTCAAGGAGCAATTCTTTGATGCCCTCAGGCCGTTCTTGCCCAGGCGCCATTTTTATCGGGGAAAGGGGATCCGTTTTAGATCTTTTAGACCCCGTAGAGGACGGTCCTGCAAATTCCAGCCGCGTTTGCTTGCCGCTCGACATGCCCTCTCAATGTGCTATCTCGCAGACGCGGTTCAGGGGGGTGTTATCCCCGATGGGGGCTAAGTTAGGTGCCTTCAACCGGGAGAATCACTCTTATGCGGCCATGCTGGTCTTCGGCTGGCTCCGCCTCCATGCACTGTCTCCTTTTTAAAGGTTAGTGATAGTACCTAGTTCTACTCTGGTTGAGATTGAGTACATCCTTCCAGAAAAGGCCCCTCTTTGCCAGAATGCTACCTAATTCTTAACAAATTTAAAACCATATTTTCTGCACATTGTCTTATCTGCATATTGGAGATTCGAGTTCTGCCTGCTTCTTGATTTCCTCTCATGAAATGGGACACATTTCTGACAATGCTACCCTGCAAGTTCTGGATTTCAGATTTCTATCTAAAATCCTAAATTTGACTTCCAGATCCTCCCATCCACACTCTTCTATGTCATTGGTAACCCTGTGCTTTATACAGCTGGATTCTTCCCAGCTCTGTCTGAAATCCTGTCTAGGACTGCCATCTTTGTATCAGGCAAGCAAGTGACCAAATGATCCTCACACCCACCAGCTATCTAAATGACTAATGATTGGATCACCAACTAAAAGTGCTATCCTACTTCTTTCCTTCTGGGAAGAAGCCCCGTAAGACAAGTGTGAGAGGATATTGAATTCCTTGGAGGGCCGGTCCTGGCTATTCCCCCTACATCCATAATTTTCTTTTTAGGGTTGTTGGGTTTTTTGCAATTAATTCCATTGGCTTTATTTTGGATTATTTTATGTTTTGGCCTTAGCCATATTTCTAATTTAGGTGTCATTAGGCAATTTGGGGGAAGGGGTCCTCTACTCTTCTCCCAGTCACCTCTGTCCATACCCTGTCCTGCCCGAATCTTCTCTCACATACCATCGCGCAGTTCACTGATCCATTCCACAAGCATACTGATAATAAAATTCACTGTGGGATTTGCCCAGCCCCAGCAGTGCCCCATGTTCTTCTCTGAAAAGCTTCCTGTTCTAAGGAGTGTGGTGGTTCTGGGCATGTGCAAGCCCTTTGGAGAATTTATTAGCGTTGCTGCTGCTATTCTCCGGGATGGGATTACTGAATTGCATAGTGAGTGGCCCCAGGCCCAGAATAAGGCTTGAAGCAGAGGCAACACTCCAGTATATATCAAAATGTGGCCCAGAACTGTTTCCTATATTGCCTATTCCTAAATCAAGGCTTGGTTTTGGTTGCAACTGGAGAGACTTTGCCTTGTGTTTCTTCAAAATATTTTATTTACATTTCAGGCAAAAGTGAGTCTTCTTGAGTCGGATATTGATTTTATTATCCATAGATGGTACCAAGCTGGTGGTGGTGGAGGTGTGCATGTATGGGTGGCTGTAAGCGGAGTAAGTTTGTGTCTCTGCTCCCTCCATCCCCCTCTGAGGAGATCAGAGATCAGCGTTCTCTCTTTCTCAGTTTCCCATTTCCCTGCACCTTAATTAATCACAATCTTCATTCACATAAACTCTGATGAAAACTGTATCTTCACGTATTCTACAACTGACCTTCTGTTCTTCCTTCCGATCTATAGGGGATATAAACTGATGTGAAAAAGATGGACAATGGATGGTAGACAATGCTAAACCAGTAGCCACAACTCCTATAAACTGTGAGGCAAAATGAATGAGCACTTTACATAAACTGCTGAAAGCTGCGTATATTAGATTATTGGAACCACCCGCATGTGGGAACATGAATATTACTATTTTAGCTGTCATGCTTATATCTTGTTCTTTATATCCCAACAGATGAATGCTGAAACCATGGAGAAAGAGAACAGGACATCAAACACAGGATTCTTTATTCTGGGCTTCTCTAAACAACCTCACCTGCAGATCTTCATTTACACAATAGCTTTACCAGCCTTCATTATATCTGTCCTGGGAAACATTGGGTTCTTAATATTAATGTACTCTGACCATCGTCTCCACAAACCCATGTACTTCTTCCTCAGCAACTTGTCCTTCTTAGATATCTGTAACACCACCGTCACTCTCTCTACAATGCTGCCAAGCCTTTGGAAAGGACAAATCTTTATTTCCTTTTCTCTATGTATGACACAGCTTTACTTTATTGTGGTCTGTTTATGCACAGAATTCTATCTTCTTGCAATCATGGCCTATGATCGTTATGTGGCAATCTGCAAACCACTGCACTACCCACTCATGATGAACAAAAGGATTTGTATCTTACTGTTGGCTGCTTCTTGGATATTGGGCTTTCTGGATGAAATACCCATAGAGGTTTTCATATCTCAGTACTCATATTGCGGCTCCAATGAGATTGACCATTTCTTTTGTGATCCCAATGCACTGCTATACCTCTCCTGCACTGATACTCACAACTTTGAAATATTGGTGCTTTTTGAAGGAGCATTTGAGGCTGTCCTTCCGTTTCTATTGACACTCTCATCCTACATCTTTATCATTGCAGCCATCCTGAAAATTCCCTCTTCTGAAGGGAGGCGTAAAGCCTTCTCCACCTGCTCCTCCCACCTCACTGTCGTTATTCTGTTCTATGGAAGCATTGTGTGCACTTACATGAAGTCAAACTCATTGTATTCACCAGAACAAGACAAGATGTTTGCTCTTCTGTATACAGTTCTCATTCCAATGCTAAATCCCTTAATTTATAGTTTGAGAAATCAAGAAGTAAAAAATGCTCTGAGAAATCTCATCCGCAGAAAATAATATGAAAGTAAACAAATGCATTTCATTGTCATCTAAAACCCCACCAGGACGCTTATTAAACCATGCAGTGGGTAAGCAGGGAGTTGCTAGAATTAAGGTCTGATGGACTTCTGCTCATTTTTGGTACTTTAGAGTTATTAAGCATAAATGGATTTAGCTCATCCCTTTTTCAAAAGTTCATTTTAAATTACATAGATATTTCTCTGTCCATGGAGGGTGTAACTAAGGCAATGGAAAGTCAAGGAACTTATCCAAAAGGGCAAGGGGTTGTTGGGGATTCAAACCTGACATTTCCTATGATCAGCCCACTGTTTTAACCATTAGGCTATTCCTCCACTCTTAGCACCCCCATTTCTTTTTTCAATGATTTTCTAAAGATGGCATTCTTATATAGACAAATATTTGGTTTTGTCTTGGATCTCTTGTCTAGCTTTCTTTCCTGCAGCAGATATGATTTTCCCCCAGATTTTCAGGTATTTTCCCTCAATAAGCAGGTAGGTAGCTGGTCAACTGTTATTACACAGCAACTTGATATTTTGGCTCCTCCAAAGCTCCTTACCTGTCCACAAAAAAGAAAAAAAAAGATTCCTCTGATTTCATTCAGGTCTCCTGGTACTAAGATGGCAGCTTAGGGACACTGAGAGAGGTGGTGGCAAGTTGGAACACTTTCGGCCTGGGCTCTCCATAAGGACTGCCATGCCCACTATCGGTCACAATTCTTAGTGGCAAGGAAGACCTACTAATCTTCATTAATAGAAAAGGCTACGCATTCCTCTTAGGCTATCTTCACAATTGCATAAAAACTATCTACCCATACAACTGCTTCTCTCAGCAGATCGCATTCTGCCCTTTCCGCAGAGGAGCTTGACACTTATTTCCATGATAAGGTCTCTGCTGCGCAACAAAGCATACCTCGGGCTAGCCATTTATCCTCCCCTACTTCCTCTCTCCTAGCCTGGTACAGCCCTGGGCGGGATATAAAAAAGGTCACTTGCTTTACTGATCCTATTAGTGCTTTGTTACTGGTCAATTTCCGCATGCGTGGAAAGAAACAGTGGTGCTCCCTGTTCTTAAATCCCTTAAATTAGATCCATCTGTTCCATCAAAGCAAAGTAAGACTATGCAACTTTTAGTTACTAGTTTTCTGCCTGTGTACTCCTAAAGGGGTTTTGGGAACAATTTTGAAAATCTAAATTCTTTTTTAGGGGCTGTATTTCAAAAAGGGATTATTTTTTTGTAATGTGTATTTAAAACTCTGCCTTCAGTATATCTCTCCCATCTCTTTGAAGCCACTGACACCTCTTCAGGAGTTAGTTCCCCCTCCACTCCCACACCAACTCCAGCAGTGTTTGTGAGGAACTAGCTTAACTAAAAGTAGACAAGGCAATGGGACTAGAAAGGATACATACCAGAATACTGAAGGAACTTAGGGACATTCTAGCAGCTCCACTGACCATCCTTTTCAATGCTTCTTTGGAGTCAGGAGTTCTCCCAGAGGACTGGAAAAAGGCACATGTGTTCCCAATACACAAAAGCGGAAGTGATGATGTTGACAACTACAAGCCAGTTAGTCTAACCTCTGGTAAGTCAATTTTTGGAGACACTGCTAAAACAGAGAATAGTGAGATTGCAGGAGTCCAATGGATTGCAGGATCTGAGGCAGCATGGGTTCACCAGAGGCAGGTCTTGTCAGACAAATCTGATTGATTTCTTTGACTGGGTGACCAGGGAGTTGGACTGAGGGAGAGTCCTAGATGTGGTGTACTTAGATTTTAGTAAGGCTTTTTACACAATTCCACACAGGCAACTTATAAACAAACTGAGCACCCTAGGGATGGACCCTAAAGTGACTGGGTTAAAAATTGGTTGAGTGGAAGGCGACAAAGGATACAGGTAAATGAAGCTTACTCTGAAGAGAAGGAGGTTACCAGTGGTTAGCCACAGGGACCTGTCCTTGGTCCAATTCTTTTTAACATCTTTGTTAGTGATATTGCATAAGGACTGTTGGATAAGGTTTGCCTCTTTGCAGATGATACCAACATCTGCAATAGAGTAGACACTCAGGAGGGTGTAGATAACATGAGGAGGGATCTAGCTAAGTTTGAACAATAGTTGAGAATCTGGCAGCTGGGATTTAATGTTAAAAAATGCAGGGTCATGCATCTGGGCTGCAAAAATTCAAGGGAGTGGTACAGTGTAGGGGTGAAGTATTTCTGTTCTCAAAAGAAGAGCGGGGCCTGGATCTGATTGTTTCTGATGATCTTAAAGTGGCTAGACAGGTAGAAAAGGTGACGACAAATGCCAGAAGGATGCTTTGATGCATAGGAAGAGAAGTGGCAAGCAGAAAAAAGGAGGTGATAGTGCCTCTGTATAAAGTCTCTGGTGTGGCCACATTTGGAGTATTGTGTGCAGTTCGGCAGACCACACCTCAAAAAGGACATAAGCAAGATAGAGTTAGTGCAGAGGGTAGCTACTAAAATGTTTGGTGGTCTTTGTCATAAAGCATATAGGGGCAGACTTAAAGATCTTAATATGTATTCGTTAGAGGAAAAGCGGGATAGAGGAGATGTGATGGAGACATTTAAATACCTCTGTGGCATAAACTACCAGGAGGAGATTCTCTTTCGATTGAAAGCAAGCTCTGCAACAAGTGGACGTAGACTCAGGGGTAATATGCGGAAATAATTCTTTACAGAAAGTCATAGATGCATGGAATAGTCTCCCAGTAGAAGTAGTAGAGACAAGGATGGTATCTGAATTCAAGAAAGCATGGGACAAACACAGAAGATCTCTATAGGATAAGAGGGGATTATTGTACTTGATATGGAAGGGCAAACTATATAGGCCATTTGATTTTTTTCTATGTTTCTATGTAAATTATTATCCCAACTCAAATCTACTATTCCTTTCCAAGTTTACAGAAATCATTGTGCTAACGCGGTTAACTGACTTTGTTGAACATCCCCTTGTGCTTCATCCATGACAGTCTGGATTTAGACATTATCATAGTACTGACATTTTAGTAGTATCAGTTCTAAATGAGATCAATCGAGCCTATGATGCTGGTAAGCAATGTTCCCTCTAATTTTCTGTTGGCTATGTGCGCATAAAATATCAGCTGTGCAGCTTTTGAAGGAAGGTTAAATTTCTGTGCGCCACATAACGACACTCGGAGTTATATACTTTAAAATTTGACTACACGTCAGAATACAGTATGTACACGACATTGATTTTAATCAAATGAAATGAAAATAGACGATTACTAAATGAAGCGGAAAATTTCTAGTAATTACAATCACAACTTTTAAATTTTAAGACGTCTATGTTGTTTTCTACTAGAATCAGAACCGTAATTTTTGTGCGCTCTGTTGTAAAGTTTGTGCGCTCGCTCGGTGAGGTGTGTGCGCGCGCACACGCGCACAGCTTAGAGGGAACAGTGCTGGTAAGGTACCTTTAACCATTGCTCTAGACCTATCAGCAGCATTCAGCCTCAAAGATCATAACCTTTTACTTGCCTGCCTCTACAGTATTAGCCTCCAGGGTGGGGTTCTGACTTAGTTTTGCTCTCATTTAGCTAATCATACTTTCAACATCTGCAGTGTGGGAGCCACAGGATTCAATCCTGTCTCCGATGCTCTTCAATATTTTTTGTGGTCCTCTGGCTTCTCTTACACAGTCTACTGGGATCTTCATATTTCTATGCAGATGATATTCTTCTCATCACCCATTTGATTGCTTATAGAAAGTGTCAGCATGATAGTACATTAAGGCTGAACCCACAGAAAACAAGGACTATTTGGTTGACTGGTTCCTCTACACCTAATATTGTTCCCAATCTTGGCAGTACTCTTATTTCACTTTCCTCTTCCTTCAGGTATTTAGGTGTCTTCATTGACTCTGACCTCTTCTTCTCTAGTTAGGTAAATCAGTTGACTAGATTTGCCTTTGCCACTCTGCATCGTGTGACAGCTTTACACCCTCTCTTGGATTCAATAGCACTGCCTTCCTTACCTCTTAGCACGGTTACCTGTTGCCTGAATTATTGTAATGCAATCTACTCTGGTCTCCCTGCTTTTCAACTCAAGAAACTCAAACAATTCAGAATACACTATCCAAATTATCTCTAATGCACAGACATTCGATCATACCACTCCTTTATTCATCCAGCACCATTGGCTTCCCATTTCCTGTCAAGTTCACTTTAAAATTCTCACCCTGGTACATTGTGCTCCAGAATATTTACCAACTCTTGTCATCCCTTACGCTCCCCCTCGTTATCTTTGCTCCCTTCTTAGAAATTGTCTGGTCATACCTTCTTTAAAACTAGACTTGAATCTACTAGAAATTTGGCTTTCTTGTGTGTGTCATCTTCCCTCTGGAACAGTCTTCCTTTACCCATTTACTTCTCGAATAACTATAAACAATTTAAAACCCTTTTGAACTTGTACTTTTTGGGCAGGCTTTCAGTGAAGGCTTAGCCAAGAGCTGACCATTGAGCACATGCATACAATGCTTGAGTCTGTACTATAAGTTCTCTACTTCTTTGTAATTCCTTTGTAGTGCTTTCCTATGCTGATTGTAGTTCCTTTTCTCATTTGATTGTATAGTTAATGATTAGTCCTCTTTGTAAATCACTCTGTGTGGTCATTTCCAAAATCTTGTATATCAAATATAATAGATGATAAATAAGTGTGGACGTCTTGGGATACCCATCTTTTGTTATTTCTTCTATTGCTTTCCCTTTTCCTTTCTTTATGAGTGCAATTGCAATTTCCTTTATACCATTTCTGATCATCATCTGGAAGATATTTAAGATACAAAAATTAACCAAAAGTTATAAAAATGCTAAAGGAGGCATTTTCAGTAGTAGCAGTCAGCTTGAGTAAAGCGGCTATCTACCTCTGCTTTAATTCTGACCCGAATATTCAAGTCAATCTGCTCATTTATGTGGGTCTCATTTTGAAACACCTGCCGATGTATTCTGCTGAGTGGGGCACAAACTGTCAGCTCTCTCTCTAGCTTCACATCCCATGTCACTTTCAATACACAGGCCTTAAAGAGATCTTTTACTAAGCCCGCAACTTCTTCAGTACCATTTTCTTTCTCAGGCATACAAATGGTTTTTCGAGATCATCTAGATTCCCTCTCACCTCATTTGCTTTTTTACTGATATCCTTTATTTTCATTCTAAAGTACACAATCAAGTCAATCTGCTCATTTATGTGGATCTCATTCTGAAGTGCCCACTCCTCAAGCAATTTATATTTGCTTTTCATTTCTACTACTGCTTTAACCAGATCCACCCAAATCTAATCTCTTGGGCTAATTTAGCTATTTTAGCTTTTGATATTGGAGAGTTATCTCCCCAAAAGGTTGCCAAAGTAATTGGCCCTGCTATAGAAGTAGCTGCCACTTTCCCAGATACACTAAGGGGTATGTCTACTAAAGGGCTTTAGCTTCTACCACAGATCTAATCGTGATGTACTACCCTGTGGCAGCAGCTAGCAGGTGATAAAAGCACATACTGCAGGCACTTTTCTGTAACATCTGGTTTTCATGCAGTGCATGGTGGGGGGGATGTGATCAGGGTGAGGAGTAGGCAGCACTATTTTTGGCAGCCACCACTTGAAAACATATTGCATGGTGACTGCCAAAAATGGCCCAGTTTGGGCAGTGGATAACACCATCTGAAGAGGTTGCATTATCTTCAGCTGTGATCGGTCAGCATGGCATTGCAGCTCCCCACTAACCCCAATCGGGCTCCCCAATGCAACAATATTGTCGGCGCCATGGATATAAAGATCATAAGCATCAACAATATCTAAAACATTGCCTTACCCTCACTTCAGCATCTATTCGCCCCAGACAGCATCTGATCCCCATCGGGAACTGTCTGGGGTGGATTAGTTCACCCCCTAGGCAAGATCACAGCCTGTCTAGCTAGATGGGTGTCCAGAGGGCCCTGTCTTCCCAATCCTTTAAAAAATCCCAACTAGCCAGTCAATGTTCCGATACTCCTTCCCTCCATTAAAACATTGTGCCCCAGTTAGACAGTTGGTTGAGAGGAAAGAAAGTCAAGACAGTGGCGGTGAAACACACTTTCAAGAAGTTTGGATATGAAAGGGAGTAGGTGGCCTATAGTCGTAGAAAGACAGATGAAGATTTCTTGAAGAGAAACATACTGTATCTTTTTTACTGAGAGTTAGTATATAGGGAGTTATGTTTATATCTGAGGCAATGGAAAGTCAAGTGACTCACCCAGGTTCACAAGACGCATAAGTGGTATTTCAACGATGTCTACCTGGTTCCCAACCCAGGTATCACAGTGTCCCATTGGTTGTCCTCCTTCAACCAGGTCTCCGAGATGCTAATCATATATAACTTTTCATTTAGTGCTATATATTCTACTTCTCACATCTTATTTTTTAGACTTCTAGCATTTGCATACAGACTTTTTAGAGGTTGTATTTTATTCATATTAATCTTGTTATCAACTGTAAGGGGTAATTAGGAATCTATCATCTCTGTACTTAAGGGCATCTGGGTTACGTTTATCTTTATTGGAATCTCTCTGTCAGGATGCCCTAACTTCCCTCTTTTGCTAGTATCCTTCAAGGATACATTGTTTCGAACCATGCACTCTTGGTCAACTGTCGACTTTCCCCTACTTTCAACTTGGTGCATGATTAGAAAATTACTCTTATAATGCAAAAGGCTAGGTAACATACTGTACATTTATATGTAGTACTGAAAACCAGTCAATGAACAAAACATATTAATAAATAATTTAAAAAAATCAAAGACACTTATTGTGAGCAGTATCTATCCATATGATACATGGATCTTATGTCCAACATGTTTCAGCATAGTGCTGTCTATCTGTTGTTTTCATTGATCGGTTTTCATTATCTAAGCCCTGCCAGGAGTGACAGGGTTATTTCTGAGCAAGGATATTTTGGACTGAGGATCTGTTTCTGATACAAGCAAAAGAGAGAGAGAGACAGAGAGAGAGAGAGAGAAAAAGAGAGAGAGAGTGAGAGAACAGAGTAACAGGAACCTCCAAGAACACTTGCCTAAAATTTGGGTTAAAATACATACGTACGTCGGGGATAGTTTATATTAGTTAATTTATATTGGAAAATATTGTTTTTTGCTTAGAACTGGTTGAAAAATAATCTCCGTAGCATCTATTCAATAAAACGTAAAATATAATCTCCCCAAAGGGTTGCCAAAGTAATTGGCCCTGCTATAGAACTTCAAACCCTGTATTAACTATTCCGCATGAACCTTATTGTAATGGTGCAGCAGCCTAAAGGCATTAGGCTAACCAAAGGGGCCCTTTTACAGTAATAAGGAGTGCTAAAGTTTAACAACTAAAGTGCATGTAACACTATTAATTCATGGTAGTTGCAAACCCTGTGCGGTAACTGCCGGGGATGTAGCCAGCATGTATCTTGCAGTTACCACAGAGAATGATACTCTACTGTGCCAGGCAGTGTGCACTGTCACCACGGGTGAACTCAATTCCACTTATTGAAGTGGCATTCGGTGCACCAGTGCCATTTGAATGAGGTTTATGTAGGGCACGGTGTGTACCCATGCACTACCTGACTGAGCTCACCAAGCACACTCTGTGCCCCTAACCTGCCCCTTCACCACTGCAATGCACAATGAGCTGATAAAGCAGAAATCAGCACTTATGTGCTGTCCTGGTCCCACTCTGTCAGTCACCATAGACTTAAGCGCACACTTAACATGCACCAAAACCCACACTGACTGTTCAACGCATTTTTGTAAAGTGGTCCTAAAGTGTCAAATGCCCTTCAGAAACCATACGTCAAGTCTATATAAATGGCAGGGTTGTGATGTGGATTGTTCTTCTTGATGGATTTTAAGTTTTTGGAATGGTTTATATTCTTCGTACAGCATACAAAAGATGTACAGATATGCGCGTCAAGCCCAATTGAAAATGGTTGTTCCCTAGTGCAAGATTTGAAAACTACTCCCCTAAAAAAAGCAGTTCAATGTGAGCCAAGTCTTGGGGTGTGCATTCGTAGGCATCTGTTATTTGAGGGGGGAGGGTGTCTAAGCACCGAAAAATCTGTACATAGTTAAGGAGCAAGCATGTCGCGTTAACAGCGCAGTGACAAATTGCTTAGTTTGTATATAGTTACCCCCAGTTCTAAATCCAAGTTGCTACACCTACACATCTTCCAAGACCAAAGCAAAGAAGTCATTCAGTGTCTCCGCTATGGCCTTGTCCCCTCTTAGTGCATCTTTTACCCCTCCATCATCTAATTTTCCAATGACTCTCTCATGAGTTTTTTGCTTTGAATATACTTGAAAAAGTCTTTGTTATGCATTTTTTGCTTCCACAGCAAGCTTCTTCTCAAATTATCTCTTTGCCTGTCTTATCAATGCCTTGCATCTAACTTGTCAATGCTTGTGTTGTTTCCATTTTTCATCATTTGGCTCCTTTTTCCATTTCCTGAAAGATGCTTTTTTGACAACAACAACCTGTCTGACTTCACTTTTAGACCATGCTGACAGTCTTTTGGACTTCCTTCCACTTTTCTTGGAATAGCGCTGGTCTGGGCTTCCAAGATAGTATTTTTAAACAACAACCATGCTTGATGTAAATCGTTAACCTTTGCAACTGTTCTTTTTAGTTTTTTCTTCACTATTTTCCTCATTTTATCATAGTCACCCTATTAAAAGTTAAAATGTAGTACTGTGGATTTTCTTATCCTTCTTCCTCCATTTATTAAATCAAACGTGATCATGCTATGATCATTATTGCCAAGTGAAACCAAAACCCTTATCTCTTGCACCAGATCTAGTGTTCCACTAAGAACTATGTCCAAAATAGCTTCCCCTCTGATCAGTTCATGAACCAGCTGCTCCAAGAAACAGTCATTTATTTCATCTAGAAACTTTATCACCCTAACATGTTCTGCCGTGACACTGACCCAGTTGATACCAGGGTAATTGAAATCACCCATTATTATTATTGTGTTGCAATTTTTGTTAGCTTCCCTGATTTCTTTGAGCATTTCATCACCCATTTGTTCATTCTGGCCAGGCGGTCAATAGTACAGTCTGACTGCTATCGCCTTCCCCTTTTTACATGGAATTTCAATCCATAAAGATTCCACAGCAAATTTTGTTTCCTGCAAAACTTTAAACCTGTGTGACTCAATTCCCTCTCTAACATAGAGCACATTGCTAAAAATGTCCCTCTAAGTTTCAGGGGCGGCCCAAGGGGGGTGCGGGGCCATGTGCGGAGACTCGGTGTGGGGCCTCATTTGCATAAGTGGCCTTATTTGCATAAACATTTGCATAATGCTAACATACACTAACTTTTAGTAAACATGTCTCTTAATGAGTGTATGGATAAAGACAGACTAAAAGATTTCTACATTACTATAATCCAGTGCCAACCGCCAGGCAGATTAGGAACTACTACAAACACTGCCCATTTAGAACCCATAGCAAACCCACCGTATCCTAACAGCACTACCAGAACTCACAAAGCACCATACCCTACCTATCAAAAGGCAACACTGCAAATATTAAACCAATACATTTCAGAGAACAACAATACATGACCTACTGGGGAAAGAGAACAAGTGGCAATGTCAAATAGGAATTACATAAACAGAATACCTCAGCTCAGTTACACATGGAGAACATAGACCATCACCAAACAAGGAATCACAATTTAGAAACAGGAAGGCAATAATTAAACTGGGAACCCCAAAAGCCAAACTTGGAATGTACAACAACACTGTAGAAATAAAACTATAAATTAATTTCCTCTTGTACCAAACAAAGCGCAGACGTTAATGATGCACATTTCCCAGAGCTTTCATATTCCAGTTAATAAATTCAAAATAAAACGATATCTTTCTACCTTTTGTGCATTTTTTTCAGTTGCAATTGCTCCAGCCACTTTCTTCTGGTTTCTTCATGTTTTCTGCTAACTCTCCATCATCTGCTGTCCATTTGTCCTTTCTTCTCTCTTCTAGTTTTTTTTTTCCATTCTCTCTCTCTACATCTGCTTTAACATACTAATCTTTCTCCTTTTGCTCTTTCCTCATTCCTATTTCATCCACTCAAATTTTACCCCTCCATCCTCAATCCCCCTTAATCTCCCAGTACCCGGCTAAATGTAGATTTTTTATCCCTCCCACACAAAATATTTTTTCCCTCTCCATTTTACTCTCCCAGCCCCATCCCATTCTAATCCTCCCCCAACATCAGCTCCCTTCTAGTTCCAGCCTCACCCAGCATCCATTCCCTTCTAGTCCCTGCATCAGCCCATTTCCAGTCCTAGCCCCACATCAGCCCATTTCCAGTCCTAACAACCCCCCAACCCAATACCAGTCCTAGCCCCCCCATCAACCCACTTCCAGTCCTAACCCCATCAACCCATTTCCAGTCAGCCCCCCATAGCCCACTGCCAGTCCTAACCCCCCCATCAGCCCACAGCCCATTATCAGTCCTAACCCCATCAGCCCACCTCAAATCCTAACCCCTCCCCATCAGCCCATTTCCTGTCCTAGCCCCCCCCCATAGCCCATTATCAGTCCTAACCCCCCATAGCCCATTACCAGACAGCCCCCATCAGCCAACAGCCCATTACCAGTCTTAACCCCCCATAGCCCATTATCAGTTCTAACCCCCCCAACAGCCCACAGCCCATTACCAGTCCTAACCCCATCAGCCCACCTCAAGTCCTAACCCCTCCCCATCAGCCCATTTCCTGTCCTAGCCCCCCCATAACCCATTACCAGACAGCCCCCATCAGCCAACAGCCCATTACCAGTCTTAACCCCCCCATAAACCATTATCAGTTCTAACCCCCCCAACAGCCCACAGCCCATTACCAGTCCTAACCCCATCAGTCCACCTCAAGTCCTAACCCCTCCCCATCAGCCCATTTCCTGTCCTAGCCCCCCCTTAGCCCATTATCAGTCCTAACCCCCCCCCATAGCCCATTACCAGTCCTAACCCCCCATCAGCCCACAGCCCATTACCAGTACTAACCCTATCAGCCCACCTCCAGTGTTAACCCCCCCCCATCAGCCTATTTCCAGTCCTAGCCCCCCCATAGCCCATTGCCAGTCCTAACCCCTCCCCCAACAGCCCACAGCCCATTACCAGTCCTAACCCCATCAGCGCACCTCCAGTCTTAATCCCCCCAGCCCATTTCCAGTCCTAGCAACCCCCCCAACCCATTACCAGTCCTAGCCCCCCATAGCCCACTCCCAGTCCTAATCCCACCAGCCCATTTCCAGTCCTAATCCCCATCACCCAATTTTCAGTTTAAGCCCCCCCATACCCCATTAACAGTCCTAACCTCCCCATCAGCCCACTCCCAGTCCTAATCCCACCAGCCCATTTCCAGTCCTAATCCCCCATCACCCAATTTTTAGTTTAAGCCCCCCATAGCTCATTACCAGTTCTAACCCCCCCATCAACCCACTTTCAGTCCTAATCCCATCAGCCCATATACAGACTTAGCTCCCCCATAGCCCATCACCACTCCTAACCCCCACATAGCCCATCACCACTTCTAACCCCCCCAGCCCCCCCATAGCCCATCACCACTCCTAACCCCCCCTGCCCCCCCATAGCCAATCACCACTCCTAACCCCCCCATAGCCCCCAAATAGCCCATCACCACTTCTAGCCCCCCCAGCCCCCCCATAGCCCATCACCACTTCTAACCCCCCCAACCCATCACCACTTCTAACCCCCCCAGCCCCCCATAGACCATCACCACTTCTAACCCCCCATAGCCCATCACCACTTCTAACCCCCCATAGCCCCCCCATAGCCCATCACCACTTCTAACCCCCCCCATAGCCCATCACCACTCCTAAAAAAACCCCAGCCCATCACCACTCCTAATCCCCCCGCCCCCCCCGCCCAGGGGCAATTTAAAAACAAAAACGCTGTCTTCTCCGGCTGCCGGGGCCGCTGCGGCAGAATCGAGTGTGCCGCGGGGGCCCCCCCCTGCCTAGCAGAGCCTGCCCTCCCCTCTCCTGTATCACCTCTCTCTCTCGTTGTAGGTTCAGCCACACGCGCCGGCTTTCAGAGCGCGAAAGGATTAGTTTCCCTTTCGCGGCTCTGTTAAGCCCGCGGGGGCTGATGGGAACTTCCCATCAGCCCCCGCGGGCTTAACAGAGCCGCGAGGGAGAAACACTCGCGCGCTCTGAAAGCCGGCGCGTGTGACAGAACCTACAACGAGAGAGAGAGAGGTGATACAGCGGAGGGGAGGGGAGGGCAGGCTCTCCTAGGCAGGGGGGGCCCCGCGGCACACTCGATTCTGCCGCGGCGGCCCCGGCAGCCGGAGAAGACAACTTTTTTTTTTCTTTTAATTTTACTTTAAGGTTAAGAATGTTTTTTGCGCGGGGCCCCCTGAAACGCAGGGCCCTGTGCAAAAAACATTCTCGCTCAATGGACGGGCCGGCCCTGCTAAGTTTATACTTGAGACTTTTATTACTCAGAACCCACATCTCTATCCACTAGTGTGTGCTTCTATTCCATCTGTTAGCAAGTTTCATTGAAAATGCAGATACAACTTCACTGTTACAATACAAAATTGCTCACTGCAATGACTTTGATGGAAACAAATGAAATTAATCATTTGGTATTGAAAAAAAAAGAACCAAAAGGGTGTTCACTCTGAAAACAAACCGAAGCAGACATTTTCCCCATGCATGAACCTACTGATTTGATTCCTCTATAGTGTTCTTCAGCTGGCAGTGCTCTGTTCATGCTTACATGCAATATCAATTTGATAACTGAGGGGCAGATGAAGTTCTACTCCTCAGCGCTCTGTCTGGTACTTATGTTTTATGTAGATGTTCTAATGAAAAGCAGCAACAGCAGAATCAGATCATATATTTAGATTGCTATGGAGACAATTATCTGCAAATAGCTGTACATATACACTTTTCAACTTGTTTTGACTAGGTACAATTTTTCCTAAGCACCCCCAACATATTTCTGGATCTAGCCATTGTCTTTTTACCTGGGGAAAAATTCTAGGGAAGTTACGTGTAGACAATTAGACTGAAGATTTCATGATAATTAACAGGGTCTGTCTGTCCAGGGACCATATCCCAAGAGAACCTATCAACCAATTTAAACACTTCTAATTCATCCTGCTCTTCGTACCAGAGATGCAGAATCCATTGGCTAAGAAAGGAAATAACAATAATAACATAAGTGTTGTTATGGAAGGACAGACTAGATAGGCCATGTGGTCTTTTTCTGTCGTCATATTTCTATGTTTCTATGTTTCTATGTAACAAGATTCATATTTTCTAGACTTGAATCTTTACCATTGTTTCTTTATGAAGTATCCTTAGAAATAGTCTGCAAATGTGTTTACTGCAAATATATTCTTCAGCACAGCTATAAGCCTGAAGGATGATCTATGCTAAGAAGATAGGATTGGAGCGAGAGAATCGGACAACCTAGGTAAGCATTCAGTCTTGCAGCCCTTGATTAACTTTCATTATCTTAGTCCTCTGCCTTCCTCATCTAATTCTGATCATAATTTTCCAATAGAGTGATCACTCCAACACCACACTCCCTGAACAGTACTGTAAAAACGTACAATTGAATAGCATGCTTTTAGTTTTAGTCTGTAAGCTACTTTGATAACTCTTAGCTACTAAAAGGTGGTGAAGCAAGCATTCATAAATGAATATAATGAATACATAATAACAACTATTTCCACAAGCCATTTACTCCAGTAAATGGGCTTAGTTATAAATTGCTGACCATCCCTGGCTCTTAGTATTTTTGTCAGTCTCCATTATTTTGCTTTCATTGCAGTTGCTATTTGCAGAGCTGAGACTAGTGCGGGCAACTGAAAATTCTCCCAGTAACTGCATGTCCTCCTCTTTCTCTGCATTTTAGCCAGTTAGCAAACCTGCATGCAAGTTTTTGCAATAGCTGCATGCCACGCATTAGTGACAAGAGTAGGCGGGGTACGGGCAGTAAGTAGGAGTACTGTACGGCTACCATTGACATTGATAGTGCATAGTAACCACATTAGAACATAAGAACATAAGATATGCCATACTGGGTCAGACCAAGGTCCATCAAGCCCAGTATTCTGTTTCCAACAGTGGCCAATCTAGGTCATATGTACCTAGCAGTTTCCCCAAGAGACACAAGTTCCACAATGCTTGTACTGGGTCAAGCATTGATATCTTCGGTCACTTCTTAATAATGGTTTATGGACCTTTCCTCCAGGAACTTGTCCAAACCTTTTTTAAACCCAGCTACACTAACAGCCTGCAGATATTGCAGATGCAGCTAATGCTACCTCAGTGAGTGGCATTAGCTACATAGAAACATGACAGCAGAAAAAGACCACATGGCCTATATAGTCTGCCCTTCCATAGCAACTACAATAGTTTCCTTTTTTCCTTCAGAAATCATCTGTGTTTCTCCCATGCTTCTTTGAATTCAGATACTGTCCTAATCACTACCACCTACAGTGGGAGACTATTCCATGCATCTACCACTCTTTCCATAAAGAAATAGTTCCGAATATTACTCCTGAATCTATTCCCTTTCACTCTCATACTATGTCCCCTCGTAGCAGAGCTTGCCTTCAATTGAAAGAAACCCTCCTGTGCATTTATGCCACGGAGGTTTTTAAATGTCTCTATCCTGTCGCCTCTATCCCGCCTTTCCTCTAAAGTATACATATTAAGATCTTTAAATCTGTCCTCATAAGGTTTATAATGAAGACCACTAACCATTTTAGTAGCCACCCTCTGCATCGACGCCAATCTGCTTATATCCTTTTGAAGGTGCAGTCTAAAGAATTGCACAGAATATTCCAAATGAGGTTGCATCAGAGACTTATACAGAGACATTATCACCTCCTTTTTTTTCTTCTGGCCATTCCTCTCCCTATACACCCAAGCATCCTTCTGACTTTCACAGTTGCCTTTTCTACCTGTTTAACTACTTTAAGATTGTAAGACACAATTAAGCCCAGATCCTGCTCCTCTTTTGTGGACAGAAGTACCTCACCCCCTACACTGTACCGCTCCTTTGAATTTTTGTAGCCCAGATGTATGACCCTGCATTTTTTAACATTAAATCTCAGCTGCCAAATTCTAGACCATTCTTAAAGCTGAGCTAGATCCCTCCTCATGTTATCTATTCTGTCTTGGGTGTCTACTCTATTGCAGATTTTGGTATCATCCACAAACAAGCAAACCTTACCTGACAGGCTTTCTGCAATATCACTATCAAAGATGGTAAAAAGAATCGGACAAAAGGACAGATCCCTGGTAACCTCCTTCTCCTCAGAGTGAGCTCCATTTACCTATACCCTTTGTTAACTCCCACTCAACCAACTTCTAACCCAATCAGTAACTTTAGGATCCATCCCTATGGTGCTCAGTTTGTTTATAAGTCATCTGTGCAGAACGGTGTCAAAGGCTTTATTGAAATCTAAGTACACCACATCTAGGGCTCTCCCTCGGTCCAACTCCCTGGTCACCCAGTCAAAAAAATCAATCAGATTTGTCTGACAAGACCTACCTCTGGTGAATCCATGTTGCTTCAGATCCTGCTATTGATTGGACTCCAGAAACTCATTATTCTCTCTTTTAGTACCCTTTCCAATAATTTACTAATCACAGAGGTTAGACTAACCAGCCTGTAGTTCTCAATGTCATCCTTACACCTGCTTTTGTATAAAGTGACCACATGTGCCTTTTTCCAGTTCTCTGGCACTACTCCCGACTCTAAAGAGGCATTGAAAAGGCAGACAGTGGAGCCTCAAGAACATTCCCAAGTTTCCTCAGTATTCTTGGATGTATCCCATCTGGACCCATGGCTTTTCCTACTTTTAGTTTAGCTAGTTCCTCATTAAAACAGTCTTCTAAAAATCGTTTGAGATCCATGTCACTTTTGTTCCTGTTTTTTGGCATTTTCTGAGGTCCTGCTCCTGGCCCTTCATCTGTTATCACAGAACAGAAATATTTGTTAAGCAATTCTGCTTTATCCTCATCAGTTTCTGCATATTCCTCGCCTGCACCTTTGAGTCTGATAATACCACTTTTGCCCTTCCTCCTTTCACTGACATATTTGAAAAATGTCTTATCCCCACATTTTATTGCATTGGCTATTTCTTCTTTTTGTACATTTGCTTTCCTGACTACTCTGCTAGATTCTCTAAGTTTTTCCAAATATAGATGCCCGTCTTCCTCTCTCTGTGATATCTTGTATTTCATGAAGGCCTCCCTCTTTTTCTTCACCTTTTAAGCTACTTCTTTTGAGAATCATAGTGGCCTCCTTTTCCTTTTACGTTTATTTACCTTTCTACCAAAAAGGTTTGTTGCCCTTAAAATATCCCCTTTCAGTTTTGTTCACTGTTTTTCTACATCCCCCAGCTGTTTCCATCCCGCTAACGACTCTTTGAGGTAGTGTCCCATCTTGGCAAAGTTAGTTTTCCTAAAGCCTAAGACCCTTTCTTTTGAATGGATTTTATCAGCCCTAGTCCTAATACTGAACCACACCATCTGATGATCATTGGATGCGAGATGATCTCCCTCTATAACATCAGAAACACTTTCCCCATTGGTAAGCACTAAGTCTGGTATAACCTCTTCATGTGTGGGTTCTGTTACCAGTTGCCTGAATAGTATATCAGTAATGCTATCTCACTATGATCTGTTGGGTTTTAGCTGGGCAAATGCTGGGCATGCTCCCAATAAATAACATGCAATTTTTGCAGCTACCACAGTGATTTTTCCACTAAATCCTGGTGTTAGCTACAAAGGCCTACCATGCTCTAGTAAACATACCCTTTAATCTCACACTTACTGGAAGTGATGTGTCATGGCAGTGCTAAATTATTTCGTCACCATTTATAGAAAGAATTTTTAGACTCTAACCTCTTGTTGTCTGGTTTCTATTCATTTTCCCTCATTCTGTCTTATCTTCCTTGTTTCAGTAGTCTATGGAGCACAGATACGACAAGGAAACTGGAAACCTCTCTGGTGTGACTCAATTCTTGATTCTGGGATTCTCAGAATTCCCAGAGCTGCAGCTCCCTCTCTTCTTTATCTTCCTCCTCCTCTACCTGATGGCCGTGCTGGGGAACCTCCTCGTTATCTGCATCATATGGGCCGATCATCGTCTGCACAAGCCTATGTATTTCTTCTTGGCCAACTTGTCAATTCTGGACGTCTATTCTATGACAGTTACTGTGCCAAAGTTAGTAGCAATCCTTCTAACCAAATGGAATATTTTATCGTTCACTGAGTGTATTATACAAATGTATTGCTTTTTGACTGGTCCTGCAATAGAATTTCAGCTTCTCACAGCCATGGCATATGACCGTTATGTTGCAATATGCAATCCCCTGCTTTACCCCGTTATCATGAATAAGAGAGCCTGTGCTCTTCTTGCAGGTGCCTCATGGGTAATTGGTTCCTTAGAGATATTGCCAGTCACTATTGTTATATCCCAGTTTTCTTTCTGTGACTCCATTATAATCAATCACTTCTTCTGTGATCTCACAGCTCTGGTGAAACTCTCTTGTTCAGACACCTCAATCATTGAAACAATGGCATTTGCAGACGGGGTGTTTACAGCCTTCATCCCTTTTCTTCTAACCCTAACATCCTATATGTTTATCATCTCTACTATCCTGAAAATCCGTTCTAGAGAAGGAAAAAGGAAGGCCTTCTCCACCTGCTCCTCTCACCTCATAGTTATCATTCTCTTATATGGGACTTTGCTAGGAGTTTATATGCAGCCCAGATCAGACTCGGTGAATTCTAATAAGCTGGCTACTGCAGTATATATAGTCACTCTCCCAATATTAAATCCCCTGATTTATAGTTTAAGGAACAAAGAGTTAAAAGTGGCTCTGAAAAAAGCAATAAGTAGAAAACCAACATCTTTAGCCACTAGACACCTTTGGAATTCCCTCGCAAATAAGAATTAAACAGGTCTGCTTTGACATTGCCACCACCCTCATAAATACTACTAGGAATTAAAGGAACAAGATTTTGGTCTAATATTTTCCTCCTTTTTCTTTGACTGCAAGCTTAAATCTTAACCAGCCTCCACTAAATGTCTATGTAATTAGCCCTCATGTGCAGCTTCCCCCTATTTTGTATCCCCTCCTTACTCTCATGTGATTTATTTTTGGTTTGACAAAAGTAATTTTTCATAGCAGGGTTCCAAAATGCTTCTTTGGATTTAGAGGAGATGGTATCTCTAGGTTTTGCTCCTAATCTATGCTGAGTAATAAAATGGTGTTATGGAGGATGGGCCTAGATGTCTCCATCATAAAAGTGGCTCCTCCCTGACTGCATTACGGAAGTAACTATAAAACATATTATCAAATAAGACTCGGGGGTGGGGGGGGGGTTGGCATTGCCTTGTTAAGAGTGCTGTAGAGCCTTTAAGGGGTCAGGGTTACTGAGTAGCAGCAAAGGGCAGCCTCTTCATGCTGACTGGAATCTACCAGAATCTCAGCTTTTTATGCCTTGGCCCCTCATCTGTGGAATTGTGTTCCACTTTACCTTCGAGAAGAATCATCCTTCAGGAAGTGTAAGAAAAACTTAAAGGTTTACTATGAATTTGCCTATAGCCAACCTGTGACTTGCTAATGCGATGGCCATATAAAGGGGATAAGACAGCAACAATACCAGACCTTTTGCAGTTTCGAAAAGCTTTGAAACACTACCTCTTCCTCTTGTCTTATCCATTAAACAATCCAGATAACACAACCTACCCACAGACCTTCCAAATATACAAATTCAATACAGACCCCACAGACCTCCCATACACAATACTGAAGCCAGGATGAGATCATGTCTGTTATATTAATTAATTACCCTGTTATCCGAGTTGTATTTCCTGTTTTTTCTGTAAACACAAAGTACCGTTGAATTGTGTAACTCCTTGTTTATTGTAAACTGCGCTGATGCTGAATAGTGCGGTATATAAGAGACTATAAATAAATAAAATAAAACTATCTACTCTCTCTACCATTTTAGCCCTATTGTAATTCTACCCTCGTCTATTCCTTTCTTTTATCTGTGTTTTTAATTCTTTGCTTGATCACAAAGTGTTTTTATTGCAAACAGCCCTGATACTTCAAGATAGGGTGGTATATCAAGTCATGAATAAACTATAAAATATAACATGTAGGTCTTGACCAACAGAGGAAGCGTCCCAGGTTGTCTTGGCCTAACCCATAAAGGAGGATTTAAGAAGAAAACAGACAATAGAGAGGTCTGGAGATATGTTTGTGAATATCCAGCTGTTGTACAGTATCATTTGTAAAGCTGCAAGGGTCTGGAAGAATCTAGTTAGGGTCTGCATTCAAGTTAGCAATAATTATTTAGTATACAGTTGTCTCTCCCTTAGCAGAGGAATATCTATTTTTAGAAATGTTTCAATAACCTCTATGATGCGTCATTAAACACACCATCAGAATGTGGGATTTCACTAATGACATATTTTCTAAGTATAAAGCATGTTTTACACAGAGAAAATGACTATTATGGAATTGAATTGAAGAATATTTGCATATACGTTTGCGATTTGCACAGTCAATAAATGTTTGGTTGGTTTCTGGATTTTTCCAAATTTGTTCCTGTTTATCATTTCTTTTTTTGGTTCATTTCACACATTTTTTTGGGGGGGTTTTGCGCATCCATTATATGCATATTAGAACTTTCTGTTATCTACAATTTAGCTGTACAACCGTTAATTCATAGATTTAAGTGAATGAACCTCATGCATGCTAATGAATACATATACCTAGGAAACCTATGCAGTCTGACAAAAAAGCCTGCACAGTTTTCTCCATGTCTTAACGTGAGCTAAAGACATGAGGAAAAGGAGATTTTGGAGATGTTTTGGAAAATGTCCAGAGCACAAGCACATGATGGTACTTAGTCTAAGTCCTGTGAAAGGATTTATTGTGGAGAGTATCTTTCAGAGAGACCTAGGAGGCTGGGTGCTCACCCAGGAAACCAACAGTAGAGCAGGGATCCTGTTCCTCAAAAAGAAGATCAGGACAAGTAGAGCTTATGAACCTGTCTATTTTAAGGACAGCAAGAGAACAGGCGGTGGCCTATCTGGCAATAAAAGAGGCAAAGAGAATTTATCTGCTAAAGAGATCAAAGCGTCTATTTACTAAGGTGCAATATGATTTTGCATTTTCCATGCTTTTAAGGCTAAACATAACATGTAACAAGTACAACGTTTCCATGGTAACTGTCAGGGACATGGCCAACATGCCCTAACATGCAGCAGCAGCTTGTAATTAATGTGGGCGCACTTAATGCCATCCATTGAGATTTTGTTAAGTGCATCCCCACATTGGCAGTTACCCTTTGCTAAATTGTTCATGGACTACTTAGCACACTTTAGTAAAAGGGTCCCTATGTAACATATTTGCAGCTTCTGGGGGTTTATTATAAAAGCCTTAGTCTCAATGTGGATGTCCGATAACATGCATATGGGCATCCAGATCAAGGAGGTGTCCCCAGAGCTATTTCAAAATGACTTTTAAAGATGTCTCTGGTGTGGAGATGGCCAAGTAGGCAAGGGACACGGTGGAGGCGTGTATGGGGCGGTACAGTGGACTTAGATGTCCTGCTCAGCTTCAGAAATATCAGGGATATCTGTGACCCCGTCCAAGTTTAAACCTGCTCCAGGCACAAATTGGCAATGAGAAAGTGCCTGTTTTGGCTGTAAAACATCTGAAAGGTGGAGAGAATATTGCAATGCAATGTTATGTTATTGCATCCCACCATCCTCAGTACTCTATACAATCACAATGATAACAACAGTGGGATTTGAACCTTCATTTTTCTGGTCCTAGCCCATTATGCTAGCCATTAGGCTAGTCCTAGAGGTCCCCAGTCTTGACTACTGTTCCAAGGACGTCCATGTAGATGTCCTGAAGACATCCATATCAGGCACGCCCACCTTTGTAAAATCATTCCTGAAACGGGCATGCCTGCTTTGTCTGGCTTGGACATCCCAGATTGCACTTGGAAATCATTTGTAAAACGTGCCTTAACTTGTTTCTTTTGACCCGTAAAAGAAAATTTGCTGCTCAATAATACCTTATTGCTTATAGTGGGAATGCAACTTAGACTTTATAAAAGGCCTCAGACCTGTGGGCTCTCTCAATGGAAAAACACTGTGAAACTTAGTGTTTGCCAATGCCCAATTGCATCAACGGCCCAATGTCCAATCAATTTTTTGTATATAATTTTTTTATATTGCACACCTCCCTTCTTCCATTGTGATATCTTAAAAATAGATGTATGGACTATCCGGTCCAATAAAGTAAACAACGATGTACACTTATCTTCCTGTAGTTATCCTGTATTGTTCAGAGTGTCTACATTCGTTGTCAAAGCTGATTTTCAAGTTTCATTTGTATGAGGACCACTCTTTTAATTCCCAACGCCTCACTTCAACGTTGACCCGCGTTTCTCTCAGTTGTTTGAGGTTCTTCAGGGGAATACAGTTCTTCATACAGCCATGTTTTTTAACTAGAAACCGATAAGCATCTGTTAAGATACATATCACCAAAACCCTTTTTTTTGCAATAGGTATGAAATATCTAAAATATAAACAAAGCAACAGCTAATTTAAAACAAAATAAAAATTGGAAATACCCCAAACTTAGCTGTAGCTGATGCACGGTCAAAGATATAGAGACTGCTTAAAACTTGATTGAAAATCTTTAATGTTTCGTCTTCCAAAAAGACGCCGCACATGAGCACTCGCTCTACAATCTCTGCCTTTATAGCTCCTCCTAGTCACAAAACCAATCCACAGCAGTTTCCATTTAACATGCGCCCCATTCGATCTCAGCATTTAAGCCGTTAGGTGTTAAAGTCTGTAGTGAGAATATCCACCGTTGTTCATGAAACAATAATGTTTGGTCTACCGACTTACCAAACATAGGTTGGTATATCTGTTCGATACAAAAACAACGAAGATCTTGGAACACATGATTATAAACTTCACAATGTGATACCAGCGGTGCTGTTAAGATCTTATGTTTAAGACGACTCTTATGTTCAGACATTCGGATCTTAAAAGGTCTGCTTGTTTTACCTATGTAGTACAAATTGCATGGGCAAACTACTGCGTAGACTACATTCATAGAGGTACATGTGATACGATGTTTCAACACATATTTTTTATCCCGGTGTGTGAAATGTTGCAACTCAACAGTAATAGCACAGATGGAGCATTGGCCACATATGTAATGCCCCCTGGGGGCCTCTCTATCTGCCGAGGTTGAATCTGAATGTAACACAGTTGGGCTCAATCTTTCTTTCAAGTTTTTTCCTCTCCGCCAAACACAACGAATAGACTTAGATTGTAATCCGGGCACAGTACTAAGGACATTAATGTGTTTCTTTAAAAATTTTTGAATATTATAACTTAACGGTGAGTATTGAGTAATAAAATGAACTATATCTGAATCATTCATTTTATGATGTATAGATGGAGTCAACAATCTTGCTCTGTCATTATAAAATGCCCGTTTATACGCTGTAGAAACGATCTGCGCCGGGTATCCCCGCTGTCGAATTTGGGAAGCCAATGCCTTAGCCTGTTCCTTATAATCCGCCGTCTCCGAGCAATTCCTCCTATATCGTAGGAATTGGGAAAATGGCAATCCTTCTTTCAGACGAGCCGGGTGTGCGCTATCGAAATGCAAGAAGGTATTGCGATCAATCGGTTTTCGAAAGATTGATGTTTTCCAAGTGGTTGGCGTTTTGCTTATATGGACATCCAAAAAAATGATGTTCGTATGATGCATTTGATGTGTAAACTGAATATGTTCATCCTGAGCATTAAGCCATGTTACAAACAGTTGTAAACTATCCTGTGATCCTAACCAAAGCATAAAAATATCATCGATAAAACGTCGCCAAAGTTTTATATTCGGCACAAACTGAGATAAAAAAATATGGCGCTCTTCAAAATGCCCCATAAAGAGATTGGCGATGAAGGGTGCAACTGTCGCCCCCATGGCCACTCCCGATTTTTGTTGATATATAACAGTTTCAAACTGAAAATAATTATGTTGTATTGTTAATCTGGTTAACTCCTTCAAAAAAGATAGATGAGACTCTGATAAATCCCCTCTATTAAGTAAAGCCTGCGTCACTGTATCTATAGCCTGTACTTGAGGAATGCTGGTATATAGCGCCGTGACGTCGAGAGTGACTAATAAAATATCCGGATGCATGGCCCATTGAGAACAAGTCTCTAGAATAGACAAAAAATGAGACGTATCACGTATATATGATGGAATTGTAGATAAAAGTGGGCGCAGAAATGAATCAATATAAATTGATAATGGCTCAAACAATGAACCTCTTGTTGAAACAATAGGTCGACCCGGTGGCTGAAGTAAAGATTTATTGATTTTTGGAACTAAATATAAGGTTGCTAAACGAGGATGAGCCGGATTGAGAAATTTAAATTCTTTATAAGATATTAACTTCTGTTGTAAAGCCTGAGTGGTAATATCAAGAATTTCTTTCTTTAATCGTGCCGTTGGATCTTCAGTTAATTGTTGGTAAGTAGTGGCATCAGACAATTGACGAGAGGCTTCCAATAGATAACATTCTCTACTTAACTTGTTTCTTTGGCTACCTAATTGACTCATAGATCTTGTTCTTACATTCTTTGTTGCTGTGTTACTTTTAGGAAAAGACGCAGCTTAGTTGGTATTTTTTTGTGACATGGAGAAGTTTGCAAATTATTGGAATGAAAGGCTTGGGGCGGTTACCTCCACTGATCACTGGACTGCAGTTCTTTCTACAATTTTGTGATAATCTTGGTGGAGTGAACATTAAAAACCTACCTGAAGAACCCGGATTCCATTTATGTAACAGGTTGCATTTATAAAGCATACTTTATACATAGAAACTGGCTATTGTAAAATTATGTGGCTAAATATGTGCACAAAAGTTAACAATGTTTATGTGTATGTTTTTTTTTTAACTTCATATGCCTCCTTTTTTATAAAGGCATAGTGGTTTACAATAAATAAAATTAAAAAAATAAAACCAAAACGATCTCCATGGAATTTGATAGGACAGGATAAGGAAGAAAATGGATCTTCTAGGGTGGGCTGGGGGGGGGGGGGCGTAGGAGGAAGAGCAAAGAGCAGGATAGAGAGAGGCTACAAAAGCTTTTTAGAATAAGTGAGTTTTTTAAATTTGATATAAAAGTTTGGTAAGAAGATTCTAGAAGAAGTTGAAGGGGTTGAAAGTTCCAAGAATGGGAACACAGAAGAAAGAATGCTGAATGATGGGTGAAGTCGAGCCTGGCTTTAGAAGGTGGGGGAATGTGAAGTCTATTGTGTAATGATGATAATGTCTGGAGTGGGGTACGGGAAGTATGGAACAAGGAAAGATAGGATGGTATCCTGGTGTGAAGGACTTTGGGTGCGAGCGTTAGAAGTTTGAATTGAATGTGATAGTTGATGGGAAGCTAATGGTTATATCTTTGGATGGCAAACATCACTTGATACAGGGAAGAGCGTCCCAAAACGTGCACGTTGTGCCTGATAACCTGATACTGCGTTTTGAATTGTGAGCAAATTTTGGCAATATCACAAGATAAGTACACAATTTTCAGAATTTATTTTTACGTTTATAATGATTAAAATGGAATGTGCCATCTGATGTGGATAGATTATTTATTTATTTATTTAACAAGTTTTTTATACCACCTTTTCCTTCAATCAAAGCGGTTACAAAGACATACAAAGGTTATACAAAAGCAAGGGAAACATACACTGCTTAATCAAAACATCGAAGTAGAAAGGTGGGATACATAAGATAGGTAAACCATTACAGACAATCACATTACATAAAGGTTACAATACATGAAATCTAGTTAGGTGTTTGAGCCGTAGTGCTCTGTAAAGAGTACAGTCTTTAATTGCTTTCGGAAGTCCTTTATATCCTCAATTGATCGTAAGTCGGGAGGGAGAGAGTTCCATATTAATGGGGCCGCTAAAGAAAGTGCTCTTTGTGTAGTGAATTTGCATGATTTTGTGTAGTTACTTGGGGTGCTGAGGGTATCTGATGTCGTTTTCCTTCTTGGTCTGTTGTTGGTGTTAGGGAGTATGAGGGCTTGGAGGCTGATTGCAGAGCTCTTGTGTCTGATTTTGAATATATTTATGATCATCTTATATTTGATGCGGTGGCTTATTGGGAGCCAGTGGAGTTCTTTGAGGATGGGGGTGATGTGGGCATGAGTTGTGGAGCCGGTGATTATTCTGGCTGCTGTGTTTTGAGCCATTTGAAGCGGTTTGAGTGAATGTTTTGATATTCCATTGTAGATCGGATTATAGAAATCCAGTATGGGAGTTATTAGCGCTTGGCAGACTGTGTGGAAGTGTTCATGGGAGAGTAGAGGCTTGAGGCGTCTGATTATTTTCATTTTGTAGCATGCGTTTCTAACAGTTTTTCTTATGTGGGACTGTAGGTTGAGTCCTTTGTCAAGGGTTATTCTGAGGTATCTGACTTCATCCTTTATTGGTATTGTTGTGTTGTTGCTTATGATGAATGATGGGGGGCTGAAGTCGGTGTTTCGTGTAATAATAAGTGCCTCTAATAATAGGTTCTTCCCTCCCTCGGCACGTTTCGACAAAAATATTTTGATTATAGTTTTTCAAGGGTTGGTTTGGTGATTATTTTTGTTTTTCGATTATATTTATTACCAAATTTGGGAATTTTTTTTTCTCTGGTACTTTCAAAGTGGCATGATATGGCCTGATTTTTTTGGCATGAGATAAGATTTGCACGGTAATATTCTGCATGGATTGTGGGTGCTTCCGTTTAGAAAGGAAAGGCATAGATAGTATTGCAGCTATCTAAGTGGGAAACTACGTAGTTAAGGAGAAGAGAAGTTAATGATCGGGAAGCAAGAAATGGATGGATTGCAAGTAAGTGAAGGGATGAATCCTCTTCTAAATTACGACGTGAATATGCACTAATGTTCTCTGATCTGAAGTATCCTCAGGAACAGTTTGTAAATATACCTCCTTTGGATGTGTTTCTCATGTTACTTTTTGTTATAACTGAAAGCCTAGCCTTTTTTTTAACCATTTTCTTTCTGTAGGAGCAATTCTTAGTATATAGGTCACTTAATGCTTAAAGATGCACTCAGTCTCCAAGTATTAGCTTTCGGAAAGAACGCAAAGAGAAACATTGTCTTCTTTTTATGAATGAAATATGACCAAAGTAAGAGAATATGGGAAATATATCTGAGGTTGATATTAACATATGAATGTCAGTAGGGAGCCACACATTCTCATTGAGTTTAGACAACATGCAAATCTTCCTCGAGAAGCTCAAATTTCAGGGAGTCCAATTTCTTGTTAAGGATGGAACATCTAACCGTTGCAGACTACCATCTAACAAGGAATGCTGGGTCTGTGACTGGTCAAATACAGGGGAAATCTCTTCTCTCCATGCAGGGCACATGTTCTAAACCTTTTAGGCAGACACAATCTGTATCCTTACTTAAAATGGTGGGCATCACTTAACATGATCTTTGAAGTTTTCTAGGTCATGTGCAAATTATTTTCATTCAACAGCGTGCCCCCCTCCTTATTACGATCACACGTTCAATATTTTCAATTTGCCTTCTCTTAGTAATGTCTTCAGCTATTCATGTTGTATTTATGATTTGCATGTCCTGATGTGATACTTGCGCTGACTTCTAAAGATCTTCTCTTCAGCTGTCTTGCCATGTATATTTAATATTTATGGCTTGCTTGGGGCTCTGATGAAGATCTCCTCCATTGGTGCTGTATTCGTTTTACATGTATACATTTCATACCTCAGCATTATTTGGGGGACTCATGCTCTGCATGTATCATTTTTATGCTTGCATGATGCTCTGATGAAAAGCAGCACGGAAGCATCACATAATTTATTTAGCTTGGTTGTTGTTTTTGTTAAGTGCTGTAGAGTTGGTGTTAACTCATGGAGACTCTCTGGATAGTTGTCCTAAACTGGATTCGGTCTTCAGTCAGGTCACTTATTGTTAATAGAGTGACATCCAGAGCTAATATTATTGTATCAATCCATCTCATTGCTGGCCTTCCTCTTTTGCATTGACCTTCACCCTTGTCATGCATGATGTCTTTCTCTAATCTCCCTCTTTGCATGATGTGTCCACAGTATGACAGTTTAAGTCTTGTCATCTGAGCTTCTAAAGAAAGCTTAGGTTTGTCTTAATGGTTTACTGGTTACATTTTTTATACTGCCTAAAACTAGGTGGTTTACAACAACAACCACGTTCAGTCAACCCCCTAAGGGGGTTATTCTGAGACATGAATAGCGGGGATGGATGTCCATCCCTGCTATTCGTGACAGTGGCAGCCCCTGACTAACTTCCCTGCGGGGAAGTTAGTAGGGGTTAGGGAAGAGGTCGCCGGCCCTGGATGTACAGGGCCAAATCTAATGTTGGCTCTGAATGTCCAGGGCTAGCGAAATTGCCAGGGAAGTTATTCCATCTCCGAGGTGGAATAACTTTCCTGGACATTGTTTATTTTAAAAGTTGGGACGCGGAAGGGGCTGGGGAAGCCAGGGTTTCTTCCTCGCAGCCCGACCCTTGCCTTAGGAGGCCAGATTTGGGGGTCGGGCTGCGGAAAAAAAAAACTTAATTTCTGGCGGCCTGAATTGCGGCATTTAAATGGAGCCACGGTGCCATGGCAACAGGACACCATGGGGCCGCGGCTCCATTTGGATGCCTGACTGAGTTGATATCCTACATGTTCATTATATCCACCATCTTGAAAATCCGTTCTGCAGAGGGGAAAAGCAAAGTCTTCTTCACCTATTCTTCTCACCTGACAGTCATCATTCTAGAATATGGCACTGTAGCCCTGCTCAGAAGACTACAGATTCAAACACACTGGCTACCACAATATATAGAGTCACACTCCCACTGTTAAACCCCCTAATTTATACTTTGAAGAAAATGATAAAGAAGTCAACATTTTCAGTCATTATGCAGCATTTGTTAGCCATTTACTAATAAGAAGTTCATGGGTGTCCGTTGGCAGGACCATCTTCCACCCAGCACTTGTAGGAAGATCGTTTGGCCTTATTGTCTCTAACTGGTTCTTGAACGTCCAAATCAAATCACAACCAGCTTTCATTGAGATACTCTGAACCTTCATTCACAGCTTCTAATGTTTTACATCCTTGTCCTTACTCTCATACAAGTGATCTTTGCACTTAGAGAAACACACTAGAAGAGAATGTGGATTTGGTTCTAGATGAAGGAGCCAAAGGCTCTTCTCCTCTATTAACCATGAAGAGGACAGATTTCAGAGCATTCTAACCTTGGAATTATATCACCTACATCCTAAGATGTAAATATTTCTACTGGAAGAATTTCTATTCTACTTCGAATACTCTGTCCTTTCTCCTCCCCTTTTGCACGCTCACCTTTGCCCTCCATCCTCCTCCCCCTCCCCCTCGCCCATCTTGCTTTCTAAAACCCACCATCCTGTTAAATTTATCCTGCCTTCATTGTATCTCTCTGACTCCAGCTCCTCTTCCTTGCAGCCCTCTTAGCATTGGTTGTGGCCTTGCTCTCCTCTTCTGTCCATAGGAGATGCTACTTTCATGGGTGTAGGGTTGCCAACTGGCTCCATATTCATCTGAGAGATTGGATCCAATCCTGGATTTACCCCACTGCATGCAGAGACTCCTAATCTTGCCTCTCTTCTGGTGTCCAATAGAGAAAACAGAACTACAAGTCTCTGTATGTAATGGGGTAAACCTATGACTGGATCCAAACTGTTAGGCTAATATGGAGCCAGTTGGCAATCCTAAATGGGCACACTGCAGCACTTTTAACCACAACAGTTGTAGCACATGCCACATTAACAGCATGGGTGCCTTTACAGATAATGTGTGCTAATTATCACATTAATGCAGAGTGAAGTGGGAAATAGTTAATATGGTAGGTAGGTGCCTAAATGAAATAGGATGAACTATGTGTTCCGTCTCCTCACACCTTTTTAGGAATCTTCATGCTATTGATCCATTGGCTCTTTCCACTAGGGTCTTATCACCTCTTTCTTCCACCTTGGCTTCTAAATCTATTGATGAGGCTATAGTTTCCTATAATTCTGCCCTCTCCTCTGCTCTTGATACTCTTGCTCCACCCATCCCATGTTCTGTGAGACACTCTACACCCCAGCCCTGGTTGTCCTCAACTTGCCACTATATCCGCTCCTGTGCCTGCTCAGCTGAGCACATCTAGCTTAAATCTCAGTCCCTTTCTGACTTCCTTCACTTCAAATTCCTGCTTATCTCCTTCCAGTCTGCCTTAGCTCTTGCTAAACAAAACTATGATATCCACCTGACTAATTCTCTTGCCATCGATCCCCGCTGCCTTTTCTCTACTCTCAACTCTCTCAAGGTGCCTCCCCCTCCCATTCCCCTTTCTCTCTCTGCCCAAACCCTAGCAGACTTATTCCATAACAAAATCCCTGAGATTTTTCTCCTGTTCCTCCCTAGAACAATTGCATTCCCTCCTCTCCCTCAATACCAACTTTTCCCATCAATCACTATTACCCTTTCTTCCTTTTCTATGATCTCTGATGATGAAACATATCATCTTTTTTCCTCCTCCAAACTTACTACCTGCCCTTCTGATCCTATCCCCACCCATCTCTTTTACTCTATGTCCTCCGCTGTCATCCCTTCCATCTCACATATTCTCAACCTCGCTCTATCCACTGCTACTGTCCCTGTAGCCTTCAAGCATGCTGTGGTCACACCTCTACTCAAGAAACCTTCTCTTGATCCTAACTCTCCTTCTACTTATCAACAATTTCCCTTCTTCCCTTCATTTCTAAACTTCTTGAGCATGCAGTCCTCCACTGTTGTCTTGAATTTCTTTCCTCTCAAGCCCTTCTGGATCCTTTTCAGTCTGACTTTCACCCCTTACATTCTACTAAAATGGCACTTGCCAAAGTCTCCAGTGACTTGTTCCTGGCCAAATCTAAGGGCCTCTATTCCATCCTTATCCTTGACCTTTCAGCTGCTTTTGATACTGTTGACCACCACCTTCTCCTTGACACATTATCATCACTTGGCTTTAGGGGCCTGGTTTTCTTCTTTTTTTATTGAGTTTCAATCTTATGCCATACAATAAGCAATCAAGCAATATGATGAAATAGAAAGCAAAAGTAACAAAGGTTAATAAGACAGCCGACCACTGCATCCATCTTATATACTTCCCATAAAATACATACGAGTCCACATTATGGGAGAGTGGAAACCCTAAAAGATACATTTCAAATAAAAAGAAAAAAACAGCAACCACCAGCAGAGTGAAATAAATAACAAAACCCTATACATACTAACTCGTCACTATAGTTTGAGACTCATGACTATTAAGAAAAGCCAAAAATTGTTCAGGTTCCAGAAAGCCATAACTCTTCCCAAGATGGCCTACTACACATTTGCATGGGAACTTAAGAAAAAAGGTAGCCCCCACTGCCAGTGTATGATCTTTCAACTATAAAAAAGCCCTGCAGCGAATTTGAGTTGTACGCGACACATCTGGGAAAAGAGTGACCTTCTGCCCGCAAAATAAAGCGTTCTTTTTAGGAAAATATGTCTTCAAAATAGAATTCTTGTCCATCTCAGATACAAACATAACTATTAAAGTTGCACGAGCGGAAATAATATCTGAGGAGGAATCAAGAAATTCAGAAATATCTAAACTATGGGAGGACACCAACTGGTCAGATTCCCCACCGACCCCATCACTAACCATCTTCTTGTACCTAGGAACATAATATACATTTGCAACCTTAAAAACTTCAGGTTGCTCAAACATCAAAACCTCTTTCAAATATTTATGAAATAAAATTACTGGGGAAAGATAGTGTGTTATAGGAAAATTCAAACATCTTAAATTTTTAAACCACAACAAGTTTTCAAACATTTAAAACTGCCTATGAAAATATAAACTATCTTTTACAGAAGCTACAGAGACTGCCTGAACAGTACTCAATTTAGCTTCCAACTGACCCAGGTGTTCCCCTACCACCCCTAGTTGAACATCATAATCCACAAATTTAGCGACAGAGTCTCGAGTAAACTCCTCAATTTGTCCCATAGTTCCTGTTAAGACAGCTTCAGTTCGGGTAACTACTGCCCAGATATCTTTAAGCATCACATCCTGAGGAGGGGTAGAAGAAAAAAATGTACCCCCCACCAATGACGAGACTTGAACCACTTTAGGTAAGGGTAACAACTTAACAGCTGGGCTTCCCCGTGCCGAAGACAGTCCAGGATCTAGTACCAGAGCAGCTGGAGAAGAGACACCGCCCACTCCTTCTACAACCGGCACACCCCGATCATGTGACAAGTGGGGTAGGGTTACACCCCCAATAGGAGATGAGGTAGACAATGAGGAAGTACTTACAGAAGCCAATGCATCAAAACTACAATCCTCCAAAAAACGCCTAACCAGATGTTTATCCATAGGACCTTCATTCTTTGAGGCCTTCATAGTTGGTGCAGTTGGAAAACTCTTCTTCTGTCTCTTTTCCATTGTAGAATGATGCTCACTTACAACTCCTCAGCCCTCCAAAGTACTCCGAAGGGGCTCCAAAGGGGCATGACCTGCCCAGATTAAATAAGGCACACGCTTGACGTCAGCTCCCAGCATTCAACGACTGCAGGTGTTCACAGTTATCGGTCAGGATCAGTTCCACTCCCTGGCGTTCCGCGGCACTGCCCAGATTAAATAAGGCACACACTTGATGTCAGCTCCCAGCATTCAGTGTTCGCAGGTGTTCACAGCTACCGGTCAGGATCAGTTCCACTCCCCGGCGTCCCGCAACACTGTCCAGATTAAATAAGGCACACGCTTGACGTCAGCTCCCAGTGTTCAACACCTGCAGGTGTTCACAGCTACCGGTCAAGATCAGTTCCACTCCCCCAGGGGCCTGGTTCTCTTCTTATCTCTCCCATCATTCTTTCAGTGTTTATTATAATGGTTTCTCCTATACCACTCTCAGTAGGTGTTCTCCAAGGGTCTGTTTTGGGCCCTCTACTTTTTTCTCTCTACACCCAGTCTCTTGGTGCCCTCATCTCCTCCTATGAATTTCAGTACCATTTTTCTACTCCTGATATTTCTCCAATATTGCAGGCCCATATCTCTGCCTGTCTCTCTGACATCGCCATCTGGATGTAAGACTTTGAAACTTAACATGAACAAAACTGAAGTTCTTATATTTCCCCCTAAACCTTTCTCTCCCCTTCATCTTTCTCTATCTCTGTTGATAATACTTTTCTACTTCCTGTTTCCTCAGCCCATAATCTTAGCACCATTTTTTATTTCTCCCTTTCCTTCTCCTCACATATCCAGCAGATTACCAAAACCTGTTGTTTCTTTCTCTATAACATTAACAAAATGTGTTCCTTCCTCTCTGAACACACTACTAAAACACTTGCCCACTCTCTAATTACTTCCAATCTCAACTATTCAAACCTCCTTCTTGCTGGTCTCCCTCTGAGTCATCCCTCTCCTCTTCAATCTATTCAAAACTCTGCTGCGTAACTAATCTTTCACCAGCCTCGATTTACTCATATAACCCCTCTTCTCAAATCACTTCATTGGCTTCCTTTCCGTTTCTGAATCCAATTCAGACTTCTTCTTCTGACCTTTAAATGCATTCATTCTTCTGCCCCTCACTACCTTTCCTCTCTCCTCTTCCCCTACACCATTCCTCGTGAACTCCGCTCTTCTACTGGCTTTCTCCTCTCTTTGCCCTTTTCTTCCTCTGCTAACTCCAGACTTCGGTCCTTTCACCTTTCTGCCTGGAACAAACTTCTTGAGTCTGTACGTCAGGCTTCATCTCTTCCCCTTTTCAAATCTATGCTAAAGGCTTTTATCCCTTTGGATCCTGATCCCTTGTTCCTTGTGTCTCCTTTCCCTTCCCTATTCTATCCTTATTTCTAACGTCTGTCTTGTTTGTCCTGATTACTGTAGATTGTAAGCTCTAACGAGTTGGGACTGTCTTTAGCTGTGTTTGTACAGTGCTGCGCATGCCTTGTAGCGCTTTATTAAACACCCTTTTTTGTAGTGTATAGAAAGTATGTATGGAATCAGTTTTTATTATTTCTTGTGAATAGACACCTGAAAAAATTGTATAACGTGCTACTTCTGTATGTAAATCACAGAAATTCCCTAGAAAATTGCCCCTGTAAGGACTATAATGGACATGTTTGCTAGAATGCACTAAGCACCTAGTGTGAGTTTTATCATGCGCAAACCATTAGCATGGGTCTGCACTAATGATTACCCTACAGCAAAAACATTACTGCAGTCAAAAAAACATGATAAGTTGATCTGCATAGACCGCATAGACTGCATAGACTGAAAATGAAGAGTGCCAGTGACTGCCTGTAGATTGGTAAATTATGATTGCTGATAGCGCAAATGCATTTGAGGACACTAACACTGGGATTTACCACCACCACCACCACCATTTTGGAAGTGGCTGGCAACTTGAACAGGACAAAAAGGAGATTGTTCCTGCTTCCCCTACATTTCACAATCATGGAGTCCAAGCGAGGGTCCGGGGGGAGTCAGAGGTAGGGGGAAGGTGAAGATCTGCACTTGGAGGAGATTCACTTGGAATGTATAAGTTACTAAGGGGACTTTGACTTTAAATACCTCAGTATCTATCGAGGCATGTGACTTGGGACTTGTGCAGTAAGGGCCCGATTCCATCTTGGATTTCCCAGCCCTCTGTGCGCCCAGTCAGAACCGGACACAGAGAGATGGGATTCTGATCCCACAGTGCATATCTAGCCCCACGGGATCAGGGTCATGTCCAGACCAGTACTTGCAGGCTGGGACCTCGATCCCAGTTGGCCTGCACTTACAGGCCTAGCAATCCCCAGCCGCGATCAGATTTTTCATTCCCCGCAGCCCAACCCTCGATCTGGCTTCACAAGGCTAGGGTCAGGCTGCGGGGAATTTCCTCCACACCCTCCTACCTCCTCCACTGCCCGGGCCTACTGCCCCCTCCGACTAGGGGAACTTAATTGGTTATGTTTTTTTGAAGGTGTGAATAAACAGGTGGACAAAGGTGAGTCGGTTGATATAGTGTATCTGGACTTTCAGAAAGCCTTTGACAAGGTCCCTCATCAGAGACTTTTGGCAAAACTAAAGAGTCATGGGATAGGAGGCAGTGCACTATTGTGGATCAGGAACTGGTTAAAAGATAGGAAGCAGAGGGTAGGGCTAAATGGCCAATTTTACCAATGGAGAAAGGTGAATAGTGGTGTACCCCAGGGATCTGTGCTGGGTCCGCTGCTTTTTGACATATTCATAAATGACCTAGAAAAGGGAATAACGAGTGAGGTTATCAAATTTTCAGATGACACAAAACTATTTAAAGTTGTTGTTAAGCGGCTCTTGATTTTAGAGCAGAATTAAAGCTATGTAGCCAGTGAGAGATGACCTGAGGCAGGGTTACAAATTTTATATGTTTAACCCGAAACGTGTGACACGTCGTCAACCTGGTGGAAACCTGGCATCTTGTCTGCTTCTTTGAAGTTCTTATGAGCTAAGTACAAATTTTCAATGTCTGAATTACTAATAATAAAAAAAGGGAGCAGTCGCAGTGGTTAGCGGTAGTTTTTTCCCCGCTTACTTTGACGACTATCTCCGACAAAAAGAAATTTTGATAACGGGGTTCCTTGTTGTCAGGATCTCATATTTAGGATAGATATATTGGAGGCCTGGCATATGCAAATTTCTGTGTGTATCCATCATGAATATGATATCCTGAAAACCTCACTGACTGTGGGGTCACCAGCAGAGGTCTGGGAAACCTTGCTCCAAGATCTTTTACATGATGGCATACAGTGTTCTAGAATTTACTTTTCTCTGAATGATGTTTTCTGCTAGATATGTTGATCGTATTATGGATGCATCACTTGTAACTTGCTTAGTAGTCATTTGATAGATGAATTATAAATATTTTAATGTTCTTGGAACAACTTACATCTTGTGCCAATAACTGCATGATTCACAGGATTCAAACCAGTCCTAGACTGTGTCTCCCAATGAAGAATCCATAATATAATTATCATATGCTAGCAGTAAACCAGTTGAAATTTGACCAAACAATATTTGACATTAGAGGTGGAGAAATCCAATCCCTCCTCCAACTTGCCCTTCATGGGGAAGTTGTGATCTACACAGTTACTTTTGTGTGCCGAGAAGAGAATGCCAGCTTGGATCTGTGGAGCAGAAGGGTTGCATGGGACTGACGAGGTTTTGTGACTGCATCCTCTATCCCTTCAGTATTACAATTCCCCAGAAGAAGTAAGTGGCACTCCAGGCTTGACAGATGAGCCTGTACTTTTCGGGGGATAAATGGGTTGAAATTTGGTGCAGTGGGATCCTGCCCTTTCTCCAAATGGGGAAACTGTGTCTTAGAAACGTAAGAGTTTAACATAGCAGCACATGCTAGAAAGTGTCCACGCAGTTTCATCAATTAGACTTATTGGCTACTGCCATCTTGTGGCCCTTGCTGTAATGACCCTCCATCAGAACTGAGGTCTCCTAATAACCAGTAGAAAAAAATCATCATCTCACCGGTCTAGTAATTATGCATCTCTGCCTGCTCTCTGGAATTCCTCAGATTCTCATCCAATACAGTATCTTTTCACACCAGGGGAACTCTGTAGAGTTATGTCAACAAATTTCACAGAAAATTTGGACAAAAGCTAGCAAAGTTTGGGTATCAGGTGTCTTATCCCAAATGGGCTTAACAAACTTTAAAGCTCCTCGCTCATCTGATTATTCAGGTCAGAGATGCAGGATCCATTGACCAAGGAGGTAAGTGATGATTCTCTGCCAATGTTCTCCAAGATGATATAGACTTAGACACAGTTTGTAAATATTTTATTCAGATTTGTCTCTGCATGTTTTACTTCAGCATAGCAGTAAGGATGATCTACTGTAACCAGGTCATTTCTAGATTGATCCAGGGTAAAATCCAGATTTAATCCATCCTCCTTAGATCTCACACATTAATAACTCTGTAGATTAGTTTATCCTTATTTATAATATCTTTTCTTTTTGTAATTTTTGAAGACAAGTTGATTCCAAACCCCAGTCAGCATTAGAAATGGGGATGAATTCAAATTAGAGAGGAATGATTTGAACAGGGATCTGAGATAGTTCACCACTTACACAGAAAGTATGAGACAGGCATGAGCATAGTCTAGTTGCTTACAAATAGAGGTGGGAAGGACAGTAGTTCACTAGCTATTCAATGATTTAAAATCTTTGGGAAACAAGTACAAAACTGACAATGAAAGAGACAGCTTTACCTGATTTTTAATTTGGAATCACTATTTTTTTTTACATGCTACTTTAAAACAAACATTTTATTGCCTTAACTCCAATTTATTTTAACTTTCAATCATAGTAAGAGGCACCACAGATAAACAGATTGAGAGGGAACTGTTGAACAGTGAAGTCCCAATAATACTGGGAATCATCATCTTTCAAAACAGACCTCAAAAACATTTAGCTTGTATTTGTGGGTGTCATCCGGCCATTTCTAGCCATCTCACAGCAGAGATGGATGTGTTGTGTCCTATTCAGTCGCATACAGTGAGGGAGATGGTGTCTTAACTTTGGAACATTGAAAGATCCTCCATTCAGCTTTGCAAACTGTATACAGTCAGCTCTTTCATATACATAACAGACTGAGTGAGTATATTTGTCGAGCAAATTTGCAGTCAATGGAACTAAAAGTCCCCAAACCAACAACCCTGTAACAATCCAACAATTTATGCTCTGTAATGTAACATCTGAAAACTTGACTGATTAGGTGCAATCTAACAGTTGTAATCAAATCTCCGAAAACGTGTTTGACTAATTGGAGGAGTAGTCTAGAGCAACATCCTAGCACCAATGTGATCTGGACCCATTGGCACTCCTTATAGAATTGGGCAGGTCACTTTACCAGGCTGGCAATCTACTTCTTGTGATACTTTGCCAAAGAAAACACAGGTGCTGCTGAATCAGCATAGACTTGATGGCACTTTAAACAAATATGTTTAATATCAGGTGACTGGAATATTTGACATTCACGATTAATAGTTTATAATATATTCTCTGCACAGGAAGCAAAGAAAAATGCAGTCGCATGCAGATATTTTGAGCATAAGGGCTGTGAGAATGTTGAATTTCTTAAAAGCCTCCTTCAAGACAGACTCATAGATCCTGTAGGAAGTTATCTTTACTGTATTTCTGCTTTATGGGGCAATTTTGTAAAGCTTCTTTCCAAGTGTAAATGATATTTTAAATTTGGAAACCAGCTTCTATAAACTTGTATATGGATATACAGGCATAAAGAGTGCATGCACTGTGAGACAGACCTGTATGTGTCATATTCCTTGGTGCATAGTTTAGACGGAGAGGGATGGAATTATCACGTATTTGCACATTTTATAGAAAAACATCTGTAAGGGCACTAGGGGTAATTTTATAGTTTTGTCTATGAATCTGTGACCATATATACATTTACAAGGCTTTCTAGAAAATACCAGCTGGTTTAAGTATATGCACCTTGTTAAGAAGACATGGACTTTGCCAATGAGTGTATCTAGTGGTGTGGTCTGGATGGAGCAGGGCATGGCTCACAAGTATGTGTGATGGATATAAAACACTTTCATTAGCATGCACACTTGCCTATCTTGAGCATCTGCACAGAAAGCATGATTCCTGCCACTTATACCAGTATATTATAAAGAGACATCTATAAAATATCATCTTAGTATTATTATTTATTTATTTAGCTGTATTTATATCCCGCTTTTCACCGGGTCAAAGCAGTCAATTGGGGGATACATTTAACACGAGGGGATATGAGACACACACATTAATACATACAGGGAACATGGGCATTGGAGGGTTAAGTGGCTTGCCCAAGACCACAAGGAGTGCCTATAGGACTAGAAATCCCAGTCCCTCCGGCCTGAGATTGCTGTCCCCAGGTGGGACTTGAACCCCTGACCTTCCGGCCTGAAGTACCTTGTCCTAACCACTAGACGCATACTTGTCCTCTTGACCTAGCCACCTCATATAAATTTAGTTTTTTACTTTTCATATAAGTGCCCGGTATAAAATGACACCCTTTGCGTATCAGTGTAACTCCTGCTCGGGGCTCTAAGATCAGAGTTACGTGTATAAGGTTCTGAAGAGCAGTCATTCATCAGTCTATGCTGATGCTTGTTTTTAGTGTATTAGAGTTACACCACATTATAACTCTGAAGATCTGTTCAGCTGTCTATGTTGTATCAGTGAGATGCCTGCATGAAGTTCTGAAAAAGATCTATGCTTAACTGTGTCAGGAATTAAGATTAGAAATTAGCACTATGTGGCATGTTTACTAAAGTGTACCAAGGAAGCTTGCGTTAAGAGTACAACATTAGCATGGCAAGGAAAATGGGCACACACTAACGAGTTTCAGATTCAGTTTATTTAGATTTGATATTTAAAATACGTTAACAAGCAGAAAGAGGCACAAGGCCAGGAAAAGAACTATAATCTTAGACAGAAAGAGGAAATCATAGAGCGTGCAAAGAAAATACATAAGTTGAAAACTTAGACAAACATTAGTAGACCAGGTCAGGACTGAGAGGCCGGGAGGTTATAAGCTGTGATGAAGAGATGAGTTTTCAACAGTGACTTAAAGGCAGGATAGTTTGTTTCAAGACGGAGTGAGGTGGGCAAGGAATTCCACAGGGCTGGACCAAGAAAGAAGAAAGCTCCATGTCGGGTTGATTGCAGGTGTGCACGAGAGGGTGAGGGGAGGTGAAGGCGACTGACATAGATTGAACGGAGGGAACGAGTGGGAGTGTGGAACTGTAGAAGGTCAGTGAGGTACTGGGGAGTTTGGGTGTAAATGGCTCGGTGAACTAGAGTGAGAATTTTAAAATGAATACGGAACTTGATAGGTAGCCAATGTAAGTGATACAGAAGTGGTGTAACGTGGTCTCAGTAAGAAGAGTAAGTCATAATCCTGGCAGCAGTGTTCTGTAATAATTGCAGAGGACGTAGTTGAGTGTGGATAAGACCTGTGAGGACTGAATTACAATAATCAATACGAGAGAGTACGGTAGCTATGGTAAGGATAGCCAAGGCAGCGGAAGAAAGAAAGGGACGAATAGAGCGAATTTGGAGTAAGAAAAAGTAAGAGGTTTTTGTGAGATGAGAAATGTGGTCCTTAAAGGAAAGAGCAGAGTCAAGCAGAACACCAAGATATCAGAAAGAAGAGACCAGAGGAGTCATGGAACTTTCAAGGGAGGGTGAAAGTGTAGGACATGGGCTTCCAAAAGTGAACCAAGTGCATGAGGTTTTGGTCAGATTAAGATGAAGGCAGTTAGAAGATAGCCAATTTGATACAAGAGTGAGACAGGAATTCAGAGGAGCGAGATCAGGGTGAAGAGGACTAGTATGATGTAGGATGATGATGTCATCAGCGTAGAAGAAGGCAGAGAGACCGGTTTGCTGAATGCAGAGGGCAAGGGGTGCAAGGAAGAGATTAAACAAGAGGGGAGCGAGGACTGATCCTTGAGGGACACCACAGGGAAGGGAAGTGGGAGCAGAAGCGTGGTGCGGGCCGGAGGGTGAGACCACAGAGAAAGAGTGAATGTCCAGAATGTTTCCTGGCAACAGGGCCAGCCCAGAAATTTATATTATTCCAGACAGGAACCCCAGCCGTACCACCTTCCGACCATGCTGAACCAATCCCCCAGCCACCGATTCTGTTTTTGGGGAAGATGGGGGTGCCAGGAGGCGGTGGCAGCAGTTTAAAAGCGGATGCTTTCTGCCATTGTATTGGTGCCCCCGCAGGTCATGCTCTTTTGTGCCCCCTTCTAACAGGACGTTACATCAGAGGATGGTCAGAAGCATCAGGCCATAGTTTTTATGCCTTAGGCGTTTGAGAGCGTGGTCTGTTGCAGGCACCAAAGTGGTGGAAAAAAGTTGCCATGCCACTTACCAAGGTCAGTCACCCTATGCAGCTGCCTAGTCCACCTGGTGGATGGGACAGCCGTGCCTGGCAGTGAGTATGCTGAGAAGCACCCCAGTGTGCTAAATCTGCAATGGAAATTAACATGGATGTTTCTTACCACCACACATTGAGGTGGCTTTAAGTGCACCTGCAATAACTATTGCATTGACAATTAGCACAGCTTCATCTTCAATGCAATGTACAGTCAATACCCACTCTCTGCCTCTAACCCACCCAGTCTTCACTCCATCACGCACTAAGCACTTAGCATAGGATTTCTACAATGATAGCTGTTTTCTCACACAGTCACTTCCAGTCACTTAAAAGTGAGACAGCAAGAGGCATTGACATCATCATTGTTACATAAATGTTACACATGAAGGTGGGTGGGAGCGATGTGGCAGCAGCCACTATCCAGATAGACATCCTCTATGTGTGTCCCATGCTTTCTTGAATTCAGTTACTGTCCTCATCTCTGCCACCTCCACTGGGAGACTATTCCACGGATCCACCACTCTTTCCGTAAAGAAATATTTCCGCATATCACTCCTGAATCTATCCCCCTTCGCCCTCATCCTATGTCCCCTCATAGCAGAACTTGCTTTCAATTGAAAGAGGCTCTCCCTCTGAACATTTATGCCACAGAGGTATTTAAACATCTCAATCATATCGCCTCTATCCCGCCTTTCCTCAAAGGTGTACATATTAAGATCCCTAAGTCTGTCCTCATATGCTTTATAATGAAGACCACTAACCATTTTAGTAGCCACCCTCTGTACTGACTCCATCCTGTTTATATCCTTTTGAAGGTGCGGTCTCCTGAATTGCACACAATACTCCAAATAAGGTCATACAAAAGACTTATACAGAGGCACTATCACCTCCTTTTTTCTGCTAGCCATTCCTCTCCGTATGCACCCAAGCATCCTTCTAGCTTTTGCCATCACCTTTTCTACCTGTTTAGCTACTTTAAGATCATCAGACACAACCACGCCTAGGTCCCGCTCTTCTTTAGTAGACAAAAGTATATATTGCTCCCTATAGATACAGCCATTGAGAGATATAGCCATTGACTATCCAGATTTCTCTAACCCCGGCGGCCAATTCAGTAGGCAACATTATTATTTTTTTTTCATTTATTTTTGAAATTCTAAGGGGCATGTTTACATAGCTGTGCTATCTATTAATGTGGATGAGAGTGTGCACTGTTGGGCCACATTCACATATAGCATAGGGAGAAAGGATATAGTTCATAGAATTACTCTACTATCTACAGAGTCTATGGCTTCTGAAAGAGTGGGCAGGATATGGTCGGAGAGTTGGAGTGTCTGCAACGCACTGTTACTATGAGAAACAGCATGTGCGGTACACCGTCACAGTTGCAGACACTGCTAGTACCCTTATCCGTTCTCTAGTTTACCCCCAGTCCAGACTATTGCCACCTCCTCTTCACTGGTCTTTCTCTGAATCATCTCTTCCCACTTCAAAACTCAGCTGCATGGCTAATCTTCTGTCTGTGTTGCTATGCTCATGTGACCCCTCTTCTCAAGTCTCTTAAATGGCTCCATATCTGTTAGGAAGCAGTTTAACTATGCTTAAATGTTTAGCAACTCACAGGTTAAAATAAAAGTTTCCATATTTTATTGCATAGACTCCATTGCCCTGAATTTTATTACCTCAGCATTTCAGGGCCTAGTTTCATTTTTTCCTAATTTTGTATTTTTTTTTCTTTTCAGCACTCTGTGAAGCACGGATACAGGCAGACTGATAACCATACACATGTGATGGAATTCCTAATTCTTGGATTCTCAGAATTCCCTGAACTCCAGCTCCCTCTCTTCACTCTCTTCTCCATCTTCTACCTGATGGCCGTGCTGGGTAACCTCCTTGTAATCTGCATAATATGTGCTGATCGACACCTGCACACCCCCATGTATTTCTTTTTGGGTAATTTGTCTGTCCTAGACATCTCTTCCATGACAGTCACTGTGCCAAAATTACTGGCGATCCTCCTGACAGAAAACAATACCATGTCTTTCAGTGAATGTATTGTACAGATGTATTTCTTTGTATCTTGTACTTTCACAGAAATTCTGCTTCTCACTGCCATGGCGTATGATCGTTATGTTGCGATATGCAATCCCCTGCGCTATCCCATCATCATGCATAAGGGGGTCTGTGCTCTTCTGGCAGCTGCCTCTTGGATAACAGGTTTTCTAGGGACACTGCCACATACTATCACTACCGCCCAGTTCCCTTTCTGTGACGCTAATATAATCAATCACTTTTTTTGTGAACTCACAGCACTGCTGAAGCTTTCCTGCAGAGACACCTCTGTCATTCAAATTATGAACTTTGCAGAAGGGGTCTTTTCAGTCTTAACCCCTTTTTGCCTCACTCTGATCTCCTATGTGTTTATTATCTCCACCATCCTGAAAATCCGATCCAGAGAGGGGAAAAGCAAGGCCTTCTCCACCTGTTCCTCCCACCTGACAGTCATCACCCTGCTATATGGGACTATCATAGGAGTGTATATGCGGCCTGAGTCAGGGGGTTCTGTGAAACCAAGCAAGCTGCCTTTTGCATTTTATATAGTATCTCTCCCATTGTTAAACCCTCTGATTTATAGTTTGAGAAGCAAAGAGTTAAATGTGGCCCTGAAAAAATATATAAACCGGACAATTCAAGTCATGAAACACTCAGATAAGCCCAACTTAAATGGAAACCAAAGATGACCCTTCAGCATTGTCACCATCCATAGGAATATTTCTGGCAGATGAAGAGTTTTACTAAACCCATTTCTTTCCTCCTGTTCTTTACTTTCCAGCTGAAATCAAGGCCAGCCTCCACTTGACCACTGAGCCATGAGCCTTCCTTTGCAACTACCTCCCTATTTTTTCATCCCTTCCCAGCTCACTCATTTCCATTTCAGCCCTTAGATAGGGGTCATACACAAAGGCTTTATCTAGGATCTACAATTATGGAATCTATAGAGCATGTTTCCTAAGCTGGGCTAATGGTTAACCCTAGCTATTTTTATATATTTATTTATTTAAAGGGTATTTGTATCCCGCCTTATCCTTCAATCAAGGCGGTGAGCACAGCAAGCAATCAGTATAAGTGTTGTGTGTCAGGTGAGCTTTATGTACAGTGTGGGTGCGTGGGTGCGAGTGTGTTTTGATTTGGGTGAGCTATTTACAGTGTGCGCTATGTACAGTATATACATGGGTTTCTGGGTCCAGGTTTGGTGGTTTCCGTGAGCTGTCATTAGTCCAGATTGGATCCGGTTTGTAGATTCAGGTTAAGCATTTGGGCCGTAGTGTTCTGTGAAGAGTACAGTCTTCAGGTGCTTCCGGAAGTCCTTCAGATCTTCAGTTGATCGTAGGTCGTGAGGGAGTGAGTTCCATATTGATGGGGCTGCCAAGGAGAGTGCCCTTTGTTTGGTGGCTTTGCATGCGTTTGTGTAGTTGTTTGGGGTGCTGAGTGTGTCTGTTGTGGCTTTTCTTCTTGGTCTGTTGCTGGTGTTAGGGAGAATGAGGGCTTGGAGGCTGAGTGCTGATCTCTTGTGTCTGATTCTGAATATGTTTAAGATCATCTTGTATTTGATGCGGTGGCTGATTGGGAGCCAGTGGAGGTCTTTGAGGATGGGGGTGATGTGTGCTTGGGTTGTTGCACTGGTAATTATCCTGGCTGCTGTGTTTTGGGCCATTTGAAGTGGTTTGAGTGATTGTTTTGGTATTCCGTTGTAGATCGGGTTGCAGAAATCCAGTATGGGGGTTATGAGTGCTTGGCAGACTGTGCGAAAGTGTTCGTAGGAGAGTAGAGGCTTGAGGCGTCTGATTATTTTCATTTTGTAGTATGCGTTTCTGGCGGTTTTTTTGATGTGTGATTGTAGGTTCAGCTCTTTGTCGAGGGTTATTCCGAGGTATTTTACTTCGTCCTTTAGTGGGATTGTCGTGTTGTTGGTTGTGATGAATGTTGGGGGGCTGAAGTCGGTGTTTCGTGTGATGATGAGTGCTTCTGTCTTGTTGTAGTTGATTTCTAGGTTGTTGCGTTTAAGCCATGTGGATATGTTGTCTAGACAGTTTGTTATCTTGTTGTAGTCGGGGCTGTTGAGGTTGATCGGCGTTTAAATCATGATGTCGTCTGCGTAGATGGTATAGTTTATTTCGTGGGCGGAGATGATGTCGCAGATCGGTTGTATGTATAAATTGAATAGTAGTGAGGATAGTGCGGATCTTGTGGTGCTTGATCTTCGTGGGTGATGTTTTGGTTCCGATTTTGACTTGGAACTGTCTGTCAGTTAAGTAGGAGTTGAACCAATTTAGGACGGTGCCGGTTATTCCGATGTTCCGTAGTCTGGTTAGGAGGATTTTGTGGTCCACTGTGTCGAAGGCCGCTGATATGTCTATGAAGATCATTAGTGTTCCTTGATTGTAGTGGTCTATGGTTTGGATGATGTCATTGAATAGGTATAGTAGGAGTGTTTCAACTCCGTGGTTTGGGCGGAATCCATGTTGATGTATATCCATGTTATTTGGATCCCCCAAATAACATGGGATCTAGTTGCAAATAGCAAAAGTCAACTGTTAACCTGACCTAGTGAAAATACGTCTATGTCTGCCTACTACTTGACCCTGGTATATTTTGGGAGGATCACTCCTCTGGGGAGCTGTTATCACTTCCTTTGTAGTATTCTGCAGAGCAGAGGCTAACCCTGGTATTAACTTAAATCGTTTGCATATTTTTGACTGAAACACAAGGCAAACTCAAATAAATTAGTTTACTTGAGCAATTGTTTGTAAAGGAGAGTGGAAATGCTAGTAGGAATAAGAAAAGGGAAACGATAAAATGTTAGTGTTCATGTCAGTATGGCTAAAAGAATAGAGTAGAAATAGGTCAACACGGAAAGACTCACAAAGACAGCAATGTCTGGGGAAGACATTGACATAAAAGCATGACACTTAAGATGTAGATATCTGAAGGAACTTAAGAAGTAGATATTCAAAGTAAGTTAGAACAGCATAGATGTTAAATGCCAGTCCCCATGGCAGGGTAAACCTTTCTGATCCTTAGAAAACAAGCATGTTGGGCCCTTGCGATACATATGGCTAACTTTTCAAAAACATTTATTTCTGTACATTGATCTAAGATCAAAATATTTCTATTTTAAGAATAAAGGGGGGGGGCAGGGACTTTCTGGGAGCGGAATCATAAGTTATGTTGATAGCAGTGGTATTCAACTCCTCTCTGGATAACTTTACTTCTTTATCTGGACCAACCAAATATTAGTCCAGTCTTCAAATGGATTACTTATCCATGTAAGTTCAGGATCATATGGTCAATTATCCAACTTAGAAGGATAGTTGCTACACTGAGGTAAAATGGCCACTCCAACCCCATCAAATAGTCTTGCTGTCCTACTGCTAGAGGTGTGGCTACTAAATAAGGGAGCATAACATCCTGTTGTTTTAGTTTCACAGTGTTAATCATCCTCATTTCAAATGTTTTGTGTTCTTGTGTGTCCCTGAAATTCCCTTTAAATACTTCCATAGCAAGGTCATCGAGGAGTAATCACCGACTGAGAATTTCTATTTTTCTCTATAATATTTTATAGTATATTTATGAATATTAACAAATATCATTTGAGAAGGTGAACTATGTAACTAATTATGAACAGAAAATAAATCCAGACATTTTGGTTTGTTATTGGTACAAAAGGCCTGTGCTGGTTGTACCTAATCAGGATGAAATACAACCACAATGGAAAGAGTTTCACTTAATACGCAAGGATGAGTTCATTGAAAAAATAACACCATTGTATTCCACTACAACATTTTTCCATTAGGAATGATCATAAACCACTGTTTACTAGGTCAAAATGGTGTACATTCAGGTACGGTATATTTTGGAAGTGGCTGGCAACTTGAGCAGGAATAAAAGGTGACTTGCTCCTGCCTCCCCTGCATTTCACAACCATGGAGCCTTAGCGAGGATCCTGAGGGGAGTCAGAGGTAGGGGGAAGGTGGATGAGATTCATTTGAAATGAATAAGTTACTATGAGGACTTTGAATTTACATGCCTCAGTATCTGCTAACTTGTGCAGTAAGTGTCTGCTGTAAATGGGATAAATATCTTCTGGGCACCCGCCTTGCATTTACCATGAAGGTTTTGTATTTACCATACATTAGTATTTGCACATAATGTGAAACAAGTGCAAAAGCTTATTGCACTTTAGTAAAAAATGCCCCTAAGCCAGTGGTCCTCAATCCATTCCTCACGGCACATCCACCCAGTGGGGTTCTCCAGATATAAACAATCAATATGCATAAGAAAGATTCACATACCACTGAGGCAGTGAATTCAAATCTTCTTATGCATATTCAATGTGGATATCCAGAAAAGCTGACTGAATAGGTGAACCCCAAGGGTTGGGTTGATAACCAATGGCTTACGCCTCATCTACTGCTTCCTATTTTCCCTTCATGTATTTTTGAAATTTATTATAGTTTCTGCCCCCACCAATTCCACTGGGAGGCATTCAAGACTTTTGTGAAAAAAATATTTTCTGCTATTACTTCTAAGGGGACTTTTTACTAAAGGGCACTACAGTGTTGCACTGTGGGAATAGCACTGCAACTAGGATGCATTAAGTGCAACACCACTGCGTTAACTGTTAGTGTGATCCCAGCATTAACTGCATGGGGTACTCCAACCCCCATTCTCCAACCCACTCATGACCCTAATGTAAGATAGCGCAGGAATCGTCCCGCGCTGCCATGGTCCTGTCCTAGCTGACACTGTGTGTCCCAATACGCATTCAGTGTGTTCCAGAACCCACGTTGTTAGCCAATGTCCCTTAGTAAAAGACCCCCTAAATGTGCCCTCTTAGACAGGGGTTCTCAACCTAGTCCTCGGAACACACAAAACCAGTCAGGTTTTCAGAGTTACCACAATGAATATGCATGAAAGAGATTTGCCTACAGATGAGTTAAATCAATCTCATTCATATTCATTCTAGTTTTCTTGAAAAACTGACTGGCTAGTTGTGTCCCAAGGACTGGGATGAGAACCTCTACTCAAAGACAAGGTTTTCCAGACTTCTCCTGATGATCCCACAGCCATCCAGCTATTTAGGAAATCTAAAATCAATATGCATTAAATATATTTGCATATATTGGAGACTTAGCCTATGCTATTTTCTTGTGTGTAGCCATTGTGGATATGATATCCTGAAAAGCTCACTGGCTCTGTGGTCATACAGTGTTCTAGAATGTACTTTTCTCTGAATGATGGTTTCTGCTACATGTGTTGATCTTTACTCACTTAGTAGACATTTGATAGGTGAATTAAAATATTTTACTCAACTTGGAACACATGATATCTTGTGCCAATAATTGCATGATTCACAGGATTAAAACCCGTCCTAGACGGTGTCTTCCAATGAAAAATCCATGATATAATTATAATATGCTAGCAGTAAACCTGTTGAAATTTGAGTAGACAATGTGACATTTGAGGTAGATAAATCCACTCCTGCCTTCCACCTTGCCCTTCATGGGAAAGCTGTGATCTACACACTTGTTTTTGTGTACTGGGAAGACGATGCCAGCTTGGATCTGTGGAGCAGAAGGGTTGCATGGGAAAGGTCAGGTTCTGAGACTGAATACTCTATACCTTCAGTATTATAATTTCTCAGAAGAATTGAGTGGCACTCTAGGCTCGGCAGATGAGTCTGCACTTCTGGGGGAGTGAGTGTGTTGAAATTTGGTGAAGGGGGATCCTGCCCTTTTTCTAAGTGGGGAAAATGTGACTAAGAAACATAAAAGCACTGCTTGGAAGTATCCATACAGTATCATTAACCTAGGCATTTGCACTCGCAATCCAAACCATGAAATAACACTCCATAGATAGATGTTTGGCAAACATTGGCCACAGCATTTATTCAGCATCTGAATGTTTAACAATAACATCTCTAAGTTATATCAAGCACCATCAAAGGGTTGGGTTAAATGATGTCATCCTAGCCCAGCTCTAGTCCATAATTCCATATTCTCCTCTCCCGCCAACCCCCCCCCCCACCCCCACACACACACTCCCCAACCTGTGGTGACTCCAGGCTAAGACTTGTTTCAATATCTGGGAGTCTTAATGTAACTGGGACTGCACATGGCGGAGACGTCCATGCTGCAAGAAACCTCCAGTGCATCCCAGTGTCTTCTTCCCCACACTTTTGAGGGGTGGGGGCAGGAATTAACCCTAGGGGGAGGTCAGCCACCTCTATATTCTGCCCCCTAAGCTGCAACTAGAAGTGCCCCACAACCATCCTTCCAACATCCCCCCCTTTCCCCTCCTGTTCTTCCCAGAGCACCCCCCAGCGCCCCCCCTCCCCCAGGGAGGGTAGGGAGGCGACCACACAGAGCCTGCTCCTCCCATCCCATTCTGCAAATTGGAACTGGGTCAGTGGATCCCCTTGCTTGTGGCACAACCCAAATAACAGAATGCTGGTCGAGACCATAAAAAGGTCCGGGAACCAGACAGGAGATCAAGCCTGGAAATGCTCCGCAAGTGGACCCACGTGCCTCATCCCCACTGATCAGTCTTGCTACAATATATCCGCAACTGGACCTCCTCCTCCAAAAGCACCACATCATCAGCCAAGAGTCCCCTATCACCCAAAGAGGACTTGGAAGTTGCCACCAACTCCCCCACTCAAAGCATTGCAAAAAACACAAAGGCAAAAGCCACGCTGAATAACTCCACTTCAAAGGAGGTAGCACACACCCGGGGCAAAACCTTCAAAAGAGTCAACAGCGTCTCATGCCAGAGGGATTTCTGCACCAGTTGCCTCACCATGGTTTCCCGTGCTCTTGCAAAGCCTTTCCCAAGGTTCTGGACCACAAAAAATGCTGTAGGGTCTGGCAACCCCCAGAGCTTGGACACAAAAGCCACGCTCGTCAATGCCCCCAAGAGAGCATGTGGTGACAAGCAATGCTCAAACGCCAACTCCAGAACAGGCAAGACGTCATTGTGCTACCGTTGTGCTGGCACCAAGTTCAAAAAATGCTGCCATCCCACTGCATAGGTTTTCCAGGTGTTCACAGCTAGCACTGTCCTCAACAATCTTCCAAGTGATGAGGAAGGATATCCTAACAAGTCTTTGGGATCCAGAAAGGGGCAGCATCCGTGGCTGTAGCCAAAGCATTTAACTGGGCCCACTGAAAATGAGTTAAAGCATCCGCAACTGAATTATCGACCCCAGGCACATGCTTCACCCCCAACGAGACTTTGAGCTGTAAGCACAGATGTGCCAACTGGCAGAGCAATCCCACCATCCAAAGGGGAGCTTGCTGATTGCTGGTTGATCGTCATCACCACTGCCATATTATCTGAATGCAAGAGCAAGCTCCAATTATGCAGGTGCTCACCCCACAGTAGCAAACCAAACAGGGAACAACTCCAAAAAGATAATGTTCTGAAAACACCCACGGTTTTTCCACTCATCGGGACACAACTCTGCACACCATGCACTTCCAAAATAGATCCCAAAACTAATTCTCCCAGAAAAGTCCAAATAGAGCTACGGATCATGATTGGACTCAACCAATGATTGCCACAAACATACCCCATTGAAATCCCGCAAGAATTCCAACCAAATGCCCAAGTCTGCCCTCACATCCTCGAAAGAAGAAAACACATGGAATGCCAACAACCAGTTACTAATGGTCTTAGGCACCCGAGATTGCCCCTACTTACCATTGTGCTTAGAACCATCCTTCTTCTTATCCCCAATGTCCTGATCATGAGCCAAAAGTGAAAAAATATCCACATACCACCCCTGCAGCACCTTTGCCCATAACATACGAGACATGTAACAATCCAATGGAGCAATCCTGATCAATGTGTGCCCATTCTCTGCCAAATGTGAGTCATTTCCAACTGCACCCACAACTTGCCCCTTGGCACTAGGCCCTGGACATTCAGAAACGTGCTGACCCACACCATCATCCTCCAACTTAGTGCCCTCCGAATATGATGAAACAAAGGAATCCAGGAATCTGATGTATCCCAGACATGCACCACCGCTTTGTCACCCAAGCAATGCAAGCACTTCTCACAATGCATGCAATGCATGACCATGCAACACGCATGACCCATGCAACATGCATGCAATGCATGCTCTTCAAAAATGTTTTATCCCTTGGTGTCCAAGTGAAAATTCTGTCATGTTTTCTAAACCACGCCGTTCTCCACATACTCGTACCCTCTACACCTGACCTCTCGTCTGACAGCAGATACAGACCTGCACTCCTTGACACCACATCTGTCATTTGCTGGTGCATTGCTGATCACCATCATTCAGCCAGTTCTCTTCACAGGTCCATTCAGCCCCCCCCCCCCATCAGGACCTGGCTCCCCCATTGCCCACCCATCACAACCCCTTGTACTACCCCTCCTGCCTGGCTCAGCTTGCTGCCCTCCAGCCTGCCCTCTCCCCTCTCCCCTCTCCCCAACCCCCATGCACCTGTCCCTTTTCAGCTTTCCTTGGGACAGGGCCAGCCCCTTCCCCTGCACAACCCTCTGCAATGAAGTGCTCCGGCCGCATAGCCCACCACTGTGAGAGACCTTGCGGTGGTTGCACTGAGGCCTTGCCCCCTTTTGGCTTGCTGGAGACCATGTACACTGCTCCCCTAAGGTCAACCAGGCACTAAAAATACTCCCCCTACCCAGTCACACAGCACCCACCCCCTGCACCTCCCTGCATCCAATGCTCCATGGGCTCCATCCTGCCTCCCCACCCTACCCTGACTGAACCCCCCTACCAGTCTGCAACTACTCACCAGTCCATAGAAAATCCCCAGCTCACTGACCAATGGCAGAAAACAGACTTCCCACTGAACTGCAGGGGCACTAGCACCCCCCCCCCCAGCCACCCAAATACCCACACCTGCTTCCTGCAGCCAGATATGCCGGCCTCGGAGCCAGAAACCCCTGGCTGCCTCACGTGGCTTTCCTCTGCTCCTGCATGCCAGACAGATGCCGCTGAAGAACCCCACAATCAGCCACTGCTGGCTAGAAAGCCTCAGAGCATACATTGCAGAGCAGCCGCAACAGAAGGGGAAAGCAGGGCACTAATGAAAAAATGAACCATGCAGCTGTCCTGAGCCTGTCCTCCCATCCTGTCCTGCCGAAGCCTGACGAACTCTCGCTCATGCTGAGTCAGTGCCACCTATCACCCCGCCTGATTACCCCTTTTCTTTCCTGCCTGCTCCTGTTCCCTTCTCCCCCCAAGCAAATGAATGGAAGGCCTAGCCAGGTTACCCACCCCACTCCCCATTCGCTTGGAGGGGTGGGAGCTGGGGGCACTCTATTAGAATTATTAGCTATTGGCATCTTGTGGCCATTGCTGTAATGAACCTCCATCAGAATTGAGCAGAATGCACCTGATGAGGTCTCCGTAATAACCTGTAGAAAAGATTCATCATCTCACGGGTCTACTAATTCTGCATCTCTACCTGCTCCCTGGAATTCCTCTGATTCATGTCCAATACAGTATCTTTTCACACTAGGGAAACTCTGCAGAGTTATGTGCACAAAGTTACACAGAAGATTTGGACAAAAGCTAGCAAAGTTTGAGTATCCAGGTGTCTTATCCCAATGGGCTTAACAAACTTTAAAGCTCCTCGCTCATCTGATTATTCAGGTCAGAGATGCAGGATCCATTGACCAAGGAGGTAAGTGATGATTCTCTGCCAATGTTCTCCAAGATGATATAGACTTAGACACAGTTTGCAAATATTTTATTCTGCTTTCTCTCTGCATGTTTTTCTTCAGCATAGCAGTAAGGACGATCTACTGTAACCGGTCATTTCTGGATTGATTCATGGTAAAATCTAGATTTAATCCATCCTCCTTAGATCTCACCCATTAATAACTTTGTAGATTAGTTTATCCTTATTTATAGCATATTTTTGTTTAAATCTTGGAAGGAAACAAATTGATCCCAAACCCCATTCAGCACTAGAACTATTAGAGGGGAATGATTTGAAGAGGGATCTTAGATAGGTCACCACTTACACAGCAAGCGTGAGACAGAAATGAGCACAGTCTAACTGCTTAGAAATAGAGATGGGAAGGACAGTAGTTTACTAGATATTCAATGATTTCAAATCTTTGGAAAAACAAGTACACAACTGACAATTAAAGAAACAGATCTACCTGATTTTCTAATTGGAATCACTGTTTTATTTTTTTTCACATGATACTTTAAAATAAACATTCTATTGCCTTACTTCCATTTATTTTAACTTTCAATCAAATACGAGGTACCACAGACAAACAGATTGAGAGGGAACTGTTCAACCGTGAAACCCCAATAATACTGGGAATCATAACCTTTCAAAGTGACCTCAAAAACATTCAGCTTGTATTTATGGGTGTCATCAGGAGTTTTTATCCCGCCATTTCTCGTGCAGTAGAGATGGATATGTTGTGTCCTGTTCAGTGGCACTGAGTGTGGGAGATGGAACACTGAAGGCTCCTCAGTTGTGCATTGCAAACCCTATACAACCAGCTCTTTCATCAACATAATAGACTGGATGAGTATCTTTGTTGAGCAAATTTGCAGTCAATGGAACTAAAAGTCCTCAAACCATCAGCCCTGGAATAATCCAACTATTTATGCTCTGTCATCTAACATCTGAAAACCAGACTGACTGGGTGCAATTTAATATCTGTAATACAATATTCTGAAAACGTGCTTGACTAAGTGGAGGAGTAGCCTAGTGGTTAGAGCAACAACCTAGTACCCATGTGGTGCGATTTTGATACCTACCGGCACTACTTGTGACCTTGGGCAGGTCACTTTACCAGCCTGGCAATCTACTTCTGGTGATACTTTGCCAAAAGGAGAACCACAGGGGCTGCTGAGTCAGCATAGACTTGATGGCACTTTAAACAAATATATCTAATATCAGATGATTGGAATATTTGGCATTCAAAATTAATAGTTTATAATATATTCTCTGCACAGGAGGTAAAGAAGCATGCAGATGTTTTCAGCATAAGAGCTGTGAGAATGTTGAATCTCTTAAAAGCCTCCTTTGAGACAGACTCATAGATCCTGTCATCTGTGGTGTATTTCTGCTTTATGGGAGCAATTTTGTAAAGCTTCTTTCCATGAGTAAAGGATGTTTTAAATTTGGAAACCCGCTCCTATAAAATTGTGCATGGATATACAGGCTTAAAGAGTGTAATACTGTGAGACAGACCTCTGTGTGTCATATTCCTTGGTACATAGTTTAGACGAAGAGATGGAATTGTCACATATTTGCACATTTTATAGAAAAAAACATAGGTACAGACACTGGGGGTAATTTTATTCTTTTTCCATGATATGTGGCCACATACACGTTTACAAAGCTTTCTAGAAAATACCAGCTGGTTTAAGGATATGCACCTTGTCAAAAAGACATGGACTTTGCCAATGAGTGTATCTGGTCGTGTGGTCTGGGTGGAGCAGGGCCTGGCTCGAAAGTATGCGTGTTGGATATAAAACACTTTCATTAGCATGCACACTTGTCTACTCTCCAGTACCTGGACACAAAGCATGACTCCTGCCACTTACACCATTATATTATAAAGATGCATTTATAAAATATCACCTAAGTAGATGCCTTGTCCACTTAATTTAGGCACCATATATAAATTTATTCTCACTTCTTTGGAACAGATGTAAATTTGTGCAAGTATTTCTGCACTAATGGAGGTTGTTAAATGATCCTGTATTGTAAAGGTACATCAAAGCCTCTTACCTGTATAAAACAGATAAGGTTTTTTTTTACTTTTCATATAAGTGCCCTGCTATAAAATGACACCCTTTGCCTATCAGTGTGACACCTGCTCAGGGCTCTAAGATCACTCCTTCATCAGTCTATGTTGATGCTTGTTTTCTATGCATTGTGTCAGTGAGATGCCTGCATGACATTTTGAAAAAGATCAGTGCTTAACTGTGTCAGGTATTAAGATTAGAAATTAGCACTATGGGACATGTTTACTAAAGTGTGCAAAGGGAGCATGTGTTAAGAGGACAAAATTATCAGGGGAAAGAAAATGGGCCCACACTAACCATCGGAGGCATGTCCAGAATATTTCCTGGCAGTAGGGCCAGCCCAAACGTTTCTGTCACTCAAGACGGGAACTCCAGCTGTGCCGTCTCCCTGCCATGCTGAGCCAATAACCACGCTACTAGTTTCATCTTCTGGGGAATTTGGGGTTGCCAGCAATTTAGAAGTGGCTGCTTTGTGCCATCACATTGGTGCCCCAGCAGACCAAGCTCCTTGGAGGCCATTCATGGCTTGCTGCCCTTGCCCCTTTGAGAGGAGTTACATTGGAGGGTGGTAAGAAGAGACAAGTCATGGTTTTTGCGCCATGGGTATTCAGGAATATGGCCTGTTGCAAGCACCAAAGTGGTGGCACAAAGCTGTCATGCCACTCACCAAGGTCGGCCAGCCTATGCGGCTGCCTGTCCCACTTAATGGATGGGGCAGCCCTGCCTGGCAATGAGAATGCTGTGAAGTACCGCAGTGTGCAAACCTGCAATGGAAATTACCATGGATGCAATTACCACCACACATTGAGGTGCCATTAAGTTCACACACAATAACTACTGCATTGACAATTAGCACATCCTTATCTTAACTGCAGTGTACAGTTAATGCCCACTTTCTGCCCCTGACCAACTTGGTCTCCATCACGTGCTAAGCAGTCAGCATAGGATTTTTACAATGCTGGCTGTTTTATCTCACACTCACTTCAAGAGGCCTAAATTTGAATCAACAAGAGGAATTGGCGTCATCATTGCCAAATAAATGGTAGACATAAAGGGGTGGAAGGGGGTGGGAGAAGCCTTCATCCAGAAACAGCCACTGACATTCCAGATTTCTCTGGTGGTCATTCCAGTAAGCAACCTTTTTTTTAACTTTTATTTTAGAAATTCTAAGATGCATGTTTACATTTTTGTTAATGTGGACGTGAGTGTGTGCAATTGGGCCATATAAACATATAGCACAGGGGAAAACACAGATAGTTCAAAGATTTGCTGTGCTATCCACAGAGTCCGTGGCTGCTGCAAAAGCAGGCAGGATATGGGTAGAGAGTTGGAGTGTCTGAAATGCACAGTTTCTTTGGGAGGCAACAGCACACATGGTCACCCTCACCACCAATCTAGACTATTTCCACCTCTACTTCACTGGTCTTCCTCTAAATCATCTGCCCCCCACTTCAATCTGTTCAAAACTCAGCTGCATGGCTAATCTTCTGTCAGTGTTGCTATGCTCATGTCACCCCTCTTCTCAAGTCACTTCATTGGCTCCATTTCTCTTTCCGTATTCATTTCAAACTTCTTCTACTGACCTATAAGTGCCTTCATTTGGCTGTTCCCCACTGCCTTTTCTCTTTTATCTCCCTCTGTTGCCTCTTGCAGAAACAATGTGTTGCAGACATGCAACTCTCTGCCCATATCCTGCCCACTCTTGCACATGCCATGTCCTCTGTGGAAAGTACAGAAAATCAATGAACTATAAGCTTTTACCCTGTGCTATCTGTTAAAGTACTGGCATGGTCTCCCAAGATGGACAGGTCTCAGCTGAGGTGCCAGACCAAGACAAACCACCCATCTGGGCAGCAGCAGAATGGGATACTGTTGATGGCGGAGGATCACATTTCTGTGACAACGGCAACAACACCAAACTTAAACTGCACGGAAGAAAAGCCCAGCAATCTACTTCTCTATCTTGCCATGAAAACCTAATGGATAGTTACAACAAAACAAATTGTGCTATAGTGCTGCAAGATGAGACCCCCAGGTCGGAAGGCACTCAACTAGCTACTGGGGAAGAGCTGAAGACTTTTCAGAGTAAAGCCAGCATTTATGATGTGGTTGGATCAAAGCCCTCATGACGTCTGACTACTGATGTATCTGCACATGAAATGAGAGTCGGAAGTTGTAAAGACTTCTTACACATTGGAACATGGAATGTACGAAGCTTGAACCAAGGGAAGTTGGAGGTGGTCAAGAATGAAATGGAACGTGTACAACTTGAACAGTTGGGTGTCAGCGAACTGAAATGGACTGGCATCGGGCACTTTGCATCAGATGATCACATGGTCTACTATGCTGGAAATGAAAGACAAAGAAAAAATGGTGTTGAATTTATAATAAAGAAAACTGCCTGCAAAATTGATTTGCTGCTTTAGATACAAATGACAGAGCTCCAGAAGAGTTTGGAATGACATCAAGAAGGTTGTGTTGGAAGAAAGCGAGAAGTCTCTACAAAAGGTGAAAAAGGAAAAACGGCCAAAATGGATGACCGAAGAAACTCTGAAAATTGCCCAGAAACACAGAGAAGCTAAAGCCAGAGGAGAAAGAAAGACAATCACAGAACTCAACAGAGATTTCCAACGTGCAGCAAGACAGGACAAGGAAAAGTACTACAACGACGCATGCAAGGAAAAAGAAATAGAAACTATTAGAGGAAGAACAAGATCGGCTTTCCTAAAGCTACAAGAGTTAATGAAAAAGATCCAGCCTCGAAATGGAATATAACAAGTTGCTCAAGGTTCTATGTTGAATGATTCTGAGAAGATCAAGAAAAGGTGGAAGAAATATACAGAGTTTTTATATGATAAAGATCAAGTGGACCTACAGCAGTTTCAACCTGTACCTTATGTTCGGGAACCATTGGTGATGAAAGAAGAAGTTGAAGCATCATTGAAAGCCTTATCAAAGAACAAAGCACCAGGCATTCATAGCATTCCCATAGAGTATTACAGCAATCTGATGAAACTGTTACCGTATTTACAAGGCTCTGCCAAGAAATATGGAAGACAACATCATGGCCAACTGACTGGAAAAGATCTGTGTTTATACCAATACTAAAGAAAGGTGATCCAACTGACTGTGGAAATTATCGCACAATCACTCTGATCCCACATGCCAGCAAGATTCTCCTGAAGAATTTTCAAAAGAGACTACAATCATACCTGGAACAAGAACAATCTGAAGTGCAAGCAGGGTTCAGAAAAGGGCGAGGAACGAGAGACATCATTGCGGAGGTGAGATGGATCCTTGAAAAGACTAAAAGAATACCAAAAGGATATCTATTTGTGCTTTATCGACTATAGCAAGGCTTTTGACTGTGTAAACCATGAGAAACTCTGGGCCACATTAAGCAGCATGGGTATACCAGAACACCTGATCGTACTCTTGCACAATATGTACATTGATCAAGAAGCAAAGGTTCGAATGGAACAAGGAGAAACAGAATGGTTTAAAATAAGCAAAGGTGTAAGACAAGGCTGCATATGTTCCCCCTACCTGTTTAATTTATATGCAGAACAAATCATCAGAGAAGCAGGATTGTATGAAGACAACAGAGGAGTGAAGATTGGTGGAAGACTCATCAACAACCTTCGCTATGCTGATGATACCACATTGCTGGCTGAAAGTGAAGATGATCTGAAACATTTGCTTCTCACAATCAAAGAACATAGTCTCAAAATGGGCCTGCATCTTAATGTAAAGAAGACAAATATCATGACAACTGGCATAATCAACAGGTTCATCGTTGAAGGAGAAGAAACTGAAATCATGAACAACTTTAATCTGCTTGGATCAGCTATCACTAAAGAAGCAACAAGCAGTCAAGAAATCAGACGACATATTGCTCTTGGCAGAATGGCTATGAAAGACCTAGATAAGATTCTGAAGAGCAGAGATGTCTCTCTCCATACAAAGATTTGACTTGTTCAAGCCATGGTATTTTCAATAACATCATAGGGATGTGAAAGCTGGACAGTGAAAAAGATAGACAGGAAGAAAATTGATGCCACTGAATTATGGTGCTGGCAGCGAATACTGTGTATACCATGGACTGCCCGAAGAACAAACCAGTCGGTACTAGAGGAGATCAAACCTAAGCTTTCTTTAGAAGCTCAGATGACAAGACTTTGACTTTCATACTTTGGACACATCATGCGAAGAGAGAGATCATTAGAGAAATACATCATGCTTGGCAAGATAGAAGGTCAACGTAAAAGAGGAAAGCCAGCAATAAGATGGATCGATACAATAACAACAGCTATGGGTACCAGTCTGTCAACAATGAGCCGCCTGACTGAAGACCGAACACAATTTAGGATAGCTATCCAGAGGGTCACCATGAGTCAACTCCAACTCGATGGCACTTAACAACAACAACATCTGTTAAAGTGGCTAAACAGGTAGAAAAGGTGATGGCAAAAGCCAGAAGGATGCTTGGGTGCATAGGAAGAGGACTGACCAGCAGGAAAAAGGAGGTGATAGTGCCTCTGAATATGACTTTGGTGAGACCTCATTTGCAGTAACTTGTGCAGTTCTGGAGATCACACTTTCAAAAGGACGGAGTCAGTGCAGAAGGTGACTACTATGTAAAATGGTCAGTGTGGTTTCATTAGAATCCATATGGGGACAGACCTAAAGATCTCATTATGTACAATTTAAATGAGAGGGAGGAGTGGCCTAGTGGTTGGGGCAAGGTACTACAGGCCGGAAGGTCGGTGGTTCAAATCCCACTAGAGGACAGCAACCTTGGGCCGGAAGGACTGGGGTTTCTAGTCCTGCAGGTGCTCCTTGTGGTCTTGGGCAAGCCACTTAACCCTCCATTGCCCATGTTCCCTGTAAGTATTAGTGTATGTGTCTCTTATCCCCTCATGTTAAATGTATCCCCCAACCACTTTGACCCAGTGAAAAGCAGGATATAAATGCAGCTAAATAAATAAATAAAATAAATAAATAAATGAAAGGCAGGAGAGAGGAGATATGATAGAGATGTTTAAATACCTCTGTGGGATAAGTGCACAGAAGGAAAGCTCTTCAACAAGGGGACATAGGTTGAGGGTGAAACAGGATAGACTCAGGAGTAATATTTGGAAATATTTCTTTACGAAAAGATTGGTTGACACTTGAAATAGTCTCTCAGTGGAGGTAGTAGAGACGAGAACATCATATGAATTCAAGAAGACATGGGACAAACACAGAAGATCTCTGTAGGCAAAAAGGGACTATAGTAGTTGATATGGAAGGGCAGACTAAATAGGCCATATCATCTAATTCTGTCATCATGTTTCTATTTCTCCCGATGCCCTTCCTTAAAAACTCTGCTCTTCAGGCAGATCACCTCTATCTGTGCCTTTCTCTTCCACTGCCAACTCCTGACTTCGATCTTTCTACCTTGCCTGGAACAAATTACCTGAGTCAGTATGATGGGCTCCATCTGTGGCCCTGTTAAAATCCAGGCTAAAAACTAAATTCTTTGAGACTGCTTTTTTATCCTGATTGTCCCAGTCTCCTGTTCACCTCCTATATGTTTCCTTCCCGTTCCCCTGGATATTCCCCATTTGTTGTGTTGTCTATCTTGACTCGTTTGTAAGCTCTCCTGAGAAAGGACTGTCTCTTACATGTCTCTGTACAGCGCTGTGTACGCCTTGTAATACTATACAAATGTTAGGTAGTAATAATAGTGGTGGTAGTAGTAGTAGTAGTGTAGATAGTGCCACCTATTGAGGTGGTATTATCTACATTCTTGGTTCTGCTGGGCCGTTCTGTTTGTGATTCCAGTGCTCTTCTGCTGTGTCTGCCCCCAACAGGTAACACAGCACTATCTGCACTAAAATGGCTCATGACCTGCAAAGGCCTAACGCAGATTATTAAAAATGTTTCAGGCATTTAATTTACTATGAACATTGCTGTCTGTATTATAATGCATATCCTGATGCTAGCTGGTTATTTATTTATTTATATTCTCTTATATACAGTGCTATTCTGCATCAGGGCGGTTTATATTGAACAAACTGAAATTACATTGAACATGGTATTATAACTTGGAAATAACTATTTTACAGGGAACATGGGCTATGGAGGATTAAGTGGCTTGCCCAAGACCACAAGGAGCACCTGTGGGACTAGAAACCCCAGACCTTCCGGCCCAGGTTGCTGTCCTCTAGTGGGATTTGAACCCCCAACCTTCCGGCCTGAAGTACCTTGCCCCAACCACTAGGCTACTCATCCACTCCTTTGGAATGTTTCAGGGGCAGAGTGGAGGCGGAACCTGGGAATAACCAGGCAGTGGGGATATTCAGCCACTGCCCAGTTAGCTTTACCAACCTGGATCACCATAGCAAGTGCTCGGATATGGCCCCTGAATTTAATATCTGGTTTTTAAGTTCAGTGGTGGCCACTAGCCGCTTTAGCAGTACTAGCCACCATCACTGAATATCGAGCCCTCTGTTCTTGAAAGCATGTTAATGATTTGAATACATGCAAATGAATGCAAACTCGTATCAGCATATGAGCTGCTTCTTTAATAATAAGAAATAGCCAATGCAATAAAATTGGAGGATATGACATTTTTAGATATGTTAGTGAAAGAAGGAAGTGCAAAAGTGGAATTCTCAGACTCAAGGAAGAAGAGGATAAATAGAAGCTGATGAGGATAAGGCACAATTGCTTAGTAAATATTTCTGTTAGTGTTCACAGATGAAGGGCCAAGAGCAGGAGCTCAGAAAACACCCACAAATAGGAATAGAAGTGACAGGGATCTTGAACAATTTTCAGAAGACTTTGTTCACAAGGAACTAGCTAAACTAAAAGTAGACAAGTGATGGGACCGGATGGGATACGTCCAAGAATACTGAGGGAACTTGGGGATGTTCTAGCGGCTCCACTGACCGACCTTTTCAATGTTTATTTGGAGTCAGGACTTGTCCCAGAAGACTGGAGAAAGGTGCATATAGCCTCTTTACACAAAAGCTGAAGTAAGGATGAAGATGGAAACTACAGGCCAGTTAGTCTAACCTCTGTGGTGAGTAAATTATTGTAAACGCTGCTAAAAGAGAGAATAGTGAAATTTCTGGAATCCAATGGATTGCAGGATCCAAGTCAGCATGGATTCACCAGAGGAAGGTATTGTCAAAAAAAAACTGATTGATTTGTTTGACTGGATGACCAGGGATTTGGATAGAGGACGATGTGGTATACTTAGATTTCAGTAAAGCCTATCACATGATTCCACATATGCAACTCATAAACAAACTGGACCCTAAAGTGACTGATCAGCTTAGAAATTGGTTGAGTGGGAAGCGACAAAGGGTATAGGTAAATGGAGCTCACTCTGAGGAGAAGGCAGTTACCAGTGGTGTGCTGCAGGGATCTGTCCTTGGTCCGATTAATTTTAACATCTTTGTTAGTTATACAGCGGAAGGGCTGTTGGATAAGGTTTGTCTCTTTGCTGATGATACCAAAATATGCAATAGAGTAGTCACCCAGGAAGAAGAAGATAACATGAAGAGGGATCTAGCTAAGCTTGAAGAACGGTCAAGAATTTGGCAGCTGAGGTGTAATTGTAAAAAATGCAGGGTCATACACTTGGGCTGCCAAAATCCAAGGGAGCGGTGCAGTGTAGGTGGCAAAGTACTTCTGTCTACGAAAGAAGAGCGGGACCTGGGCGTGATTGTTTCTACTGATCTTAAAGTGGCTAAACAGGTAGAAAAGGTGATGGCAAAAGCCAAAAGGATGTTTTGGTGCATAGGAAGAGGAATGGCCAGCATACAAAAGGAGGTGATAGTTCATCTGTTCAAGTCTCTGGTGCAACCACATTTGGAATGTTGTGTGCAGTTCTGGAGACCACACCTTCAAAAGGATGGAGTCAGTATAGAGGGTGGCTAGCAAAATTGTTAGTAGTCTTCATTATAAAGCATATGAGAACAGACTTAAATATGTTAAAAATGGATATGTTAGAGGAAAGGTGCGAGAGAGGAGATATGATAGAAATGTTTAAATATCTCCATGGGATAAAGGCACAGGAGGAGAGCCTCTTTCAATTGAAATCAAGCTTGTTATGAGGAGGTCATAGGATGAGAGCGCAAGGGGATAGACTCAGGAGTAATATGTGGAACTATTTCTTTACAGAAAGTGGTAGAGGCATGGAATAGTCTGCCAATGGAGGAAGTAGAGACGAGGACAGTATCTGATTTCAAAAAAGCATGAAACAAACTCAGAAGATCTCTAAAGGAAAAAAAAGAGGACTATTGTAGTTGATATGGAAGTGCAGAATAGATAGGCAATGCATTATTTTTCTGCCATCTTATTTCTATGTTTCTACAGACATGTTTATCATGTGTATATCAAGGGGCCTATTTATTGAAAAAAAAAATAATCCAGTGCAGCTGCAAAACCTCTGCAGTAACTATTGGGTCTCAGCAAGGGGTTGGTAGTCAGCACAGGGCAAAGGTCACTATTATGCATTAGCATTGCAGTCATAATGCTAAAAGCAGTTAGTTTCAACACACGAACACACTCCTCCAACGTTGGGGTCCGAGTCATTTTCATGGTCGATCCAGAAAGCGTATGAAATTCAAAAATTCCGCGCATTTTTATAGCTGCACTGTTGTCTAGATATCTGCATTGTGATTGGTTAGTGAAATCAGCCTCCTGATTGGTCAGAAATAACGTGTGCATATTGGATAATCTCGATCCAGTTTTGATGCAGGATCCACAAAAATCGCAGTAGCCACTGTATCTCCCAGTGTCTGTAAAGTATTTAAATTGGAAGCAAGGAATGCAAAAAAGTCAACTCCAATAGCCAAATGTATCCATTTTAACGTGGTAGAAAGATGAATATGCTGGGCTAACGTAGAGCTAGGCTAAAGCCCCACCCAGACTCCATGGCAACCCTAGGTAAGGATAGGAGATACATGGGGGTGGTGTCAGAAGGGGAGGTACCCTGCCCAACATTTAAGTTTCAGCAAACGGAGAAGAGTGGCAGCAAGGGCAAGAACAAGGGCAGCCAGAGCTGCAGCCAAGAGAGCAGCAGACAACGCTCCAAGGAGAGGACCAAACACTGTGGCAAGAGGGAGAGAGACAGAAGGCTGGCAGTGGAGAAGCTAAGACAGGAGGGCTCAGACTCCTCTGAAGAAAGGCGTGTCTTCAGGCAGAGGAAACCCAGGAAAGCTGAGAGAAAATCCTGCAGTGATTCTCTGAGTAGCTCTGAGGCAGAGATAGCTACAGCCAACAGAAGCCCCAGCTGTGAAACTCCCACGGTAAAGCTCCAAGGTAGGAGAAAGAAAACAAAGAAAGCTAATGCTTATGACTCTTGCTCCGATTCTGAGGAGAGGATTATACCTGGAAAAACCCAGAACAGAAAGAAGGGTTTTATAAAGAAAGCTGAACAAGAAAAGCCTGCTAGTGTTCTTCCAAAGGAAGGGAGGGCAGTGCAATGGGATAGACTGTTTAAGCTTTTAAAGGACATAAACCTAAAAGTACCTGAACGTTTCCAAGTTTCCCCAGCAGGCAGCTCAGAAGAAAGCATGGAGGTGGATTGTAGGGAGGATGACCAGGGGTCCACCTGTTCTGAGATGGAGTGTGCTGTATGCGTTGCTGCTAATTGAAGGAAGCAAAGTAGTAGGAAGAATTCAGGAAGCTGTTACCGGTTTGTCATAGCTGGAAGCTTGAAAGAAAGGAGAGAAGGAATCTTAGGTTGAAGTACTAAGGTTCTCTGCTAAAGGAAAGTGGATAGTGCAATCAAGTCTGTGCTACTCAGCTGAGGACTGTTTTAATTGCAAGCAGCTAAAAGGGAGCTGGCAGCATTACTGATCTCGGTTGAATGCTTTAGCTGCAAGTATCATTGTTAATTCTGAAGTAAGAAATCTCTTAAAGGAAAAGGGAAAGAAGTTGTTGTAAATAACTCCACTGAAACACACTGTTTGCATTTACTTTATTTTGGAGAAAATTATCCTTGTTTCTTTTGCTGAGTGTGAAAGCTTCTTTAAAGACTGTTACCAAGCTTACCTAGAGGAACCCAATAAAATTCCTGTGTGCTTTAACATCCACTTGGTCTACTTTAAATACACAACTACACCTTTGAGATAAAGGGATACAAGATGGACGCCCGTCCCTACTAGGCGACCGCCTAGTGGGGGCACGCAAGCCACAATACACAGTAATGACCCGCACATGAACTGCAAGGCACAGGCCCACCAATTCCACACTACTTAAAATTAATTTCTGAGTTAGCGGATGATAAATGTCATTAAATACCTAACTGTTAGCAAGGTGCCACATTGTTTATATAGATTATAACTCACATTAAACTATTAACAAACTCAAAAAATAGGCACCTAATTATTTAATTGTTTTATGCCTTGGGAAGTGTTTTAACCATGTTGAAATGTTTAACAGCTCACACGTTAACAGAAAAGTTTGCATATTTTATTACATATAATCCACTGACCTGAAATTTATTACCTCAGCCTAGTTTCATTTGTTCCTAATTTTGTATTTTTTTTCAGCACCCTGTAAAGCAAGGATACAGGCAGATTGCTAATCACACCAATGTGATGGAATTCCTGATTCTGGGATTCTCAGAATTCCCTGAACTCCAGCTCCCTCTCTTCACTCTCTTCACCATCTTCTACCTGATGGCTGTTCTTGGCAACCTCCTTGTTATCTGCATAATATGTGCCGATCGACACCTGCACAACCCAATGTATTTCTTCTTGGCCAACTTGTCCGTTCTAGACGTCTCTTCTATGACAGTCACTGTGCCAAAATTACTGGCTATCCTACTGACAGAAAACAATACCATATCTTTCGGTGAATGTATTGTACAGATGTATTTCTTTATATCCTGTGCTTTCACAGAAATTCTAGTTCTCACGGCCATGGCGTATGATCGTTATGTTGCGATATGTAACCCCCTACGTTACCCCATTATCATGAATAAGGGAGTCTGTGCTCTTCTAGCAACTGCCTCTTGGATAACAGGTTTACTAGGGACATTGCCACATACGATCACTACAGCCCAGTTTCCTTTCTGTGACTCTAATGTTATCAACCACTTCTTTTGTGAAATCACAGCACTGCTGCAACTTTCCTGCAGAGATACCTCTGTCATTCAAATTATGAACTTTGCAGAAGGAGTGTTTGGAGTCTTAATCCCTTTTCTCCTCACTTTGACGTCGTATGTGTTTATCATCTCTACCATCCTGAAAATCCGGTCCAGAGAGGGGAAAAGCAAGGCCTTCTCCACCTGTTCCTCCCACCTGACAGTCATCATTCTGTTATTTGGGACTATCATAGGAGTGTATATGCGGCCTGAGTCAGGGGGTTCTGTGAAACCAAACAAGATGCCTTTTGCATTTTACACAGTATCTCTTCCATTGTTAAACCCTCTAATTTATAGTTTGAGAAGCAAAGAGTTAAATGTGGCCCTGAAAAAATATATAAACTGGACAATTCAAGTCATTAAACACTCAGATAAGCCCAGCTTGAATGGGAACCCAAAGATGACCCTTCAGCGTTGTCACCATCCATAGGAACATTTCTGGTACATACAGATTTTTACACAGAGGCTTAATCTAGGATCTACAATTATGGAGCCAATGGGGCATGTTTCATAAGACAGTTCTCACTACCTTCTGAAATGCGATCAATTAAAAATACCTTCAATTTTAGAAAGAAGACTACTATTTACAGAGCACTGTGGGTCAACTACTTAGTAGACGCTCCTACATGGCATGCCGCTGAACACAGTGAAGTTGCATTTCCCCTACCTATAATCTTAGAATGTAACATAGTTGTTCACAACCTTAAAATTGCATATCATAGTTTGATGACTGAGTTAAATGTAAAGTAATGACCTCTCTGTTCCATGTGAAAATGGTGAAGTTAATTGTAAACTACTTTGATAATCCTGAAAGGTGATTTAAAAACAAAAGTCTAATAAATAATTAAATAAATATAATTAATGGTTTTCCTGAGCTATTTGCAACTTGGCCCCCTGAATAAAAAGGGATCTAGTTGCAAATAGCACAGTTGAACTGTTAACCTGACTTAGTGAAAATACGCCTATGTCTGCCTACTACTTGACCCTGGTATATTTTGGGAGGATCACTCCTTTGTGGAGCTGTCATCACTTCCTTTGTAGTATTCTGCAGAGCAGAGGCTAACCCTAGTATTAACTTAAATTGTTTGCATATTTTTGACTGAAACACAAGGCAAACTCAAATAAATTAGTTTACTTGCGCAATTGTTTGTAAAGGAGAGTGGAAATGCTAGTAGGAATAAGAAAAGAGAAACGATAAAATGTTAGTGTTCATGTCAGTACGGCTAAAAGAATAGAGTAGAATTAGGTCAACACGGAAAGACTCACAAAGACAACAATGTCTGGGGAAGGCATTGACAAAAGCATGACACTTAAGATGTAGATATTTGAAGGAACTTAAGAAGTAGATATTCGAAGTAAGTTAGAACAGCATAGATGTTAAATTCCAGTCCCCATGGCAGGGTAAACCTTTCTGATCCTTAGAAAACAAGCATGTTGGGCCCTTGCGATACATATTAACTTTTCAAAAACATTTTTTTCTGTACATTGATCTAATGTCAAAATATTTCTATTTTAAGAATAAGGGGGGCAGGGACTTTTCTGGGAGCGGAATCATACGTTATGATGATAGAAGTGGTATTCAACTGCTCTCTGGATAACTTTACTTGTTTACCTGGACCAACCAAATATTAACCCAGTCTTCAAATGGATTACTTATCCATGTAAGTTCAGGATCATATGGTCAATAACCGAGGTAGATTGGACCCGGTGCTGCGGGCCCCTCTCACCATTCACCCGTTTTCCCCCTCCCCCCCCCCCACACCTTAAGTTCCCCCCCCCTTCATTTCCCACAAATTCACACATACCACCGTCTTGGGAAACAACCGGTCGCAGCTTTATTAAGTTTATAACATACCGGACATTACAGTCCAAGAATAATCATCATAACACTCCAAACAGCGGAACAATGCCCCACCAGCCATGCTAATAGCAAGGTGACACCGCCTCCGCTTCTGCCACGGTCTTGCCAACGGCAATCATCCTAATCCCCTTTCCCTGACCTCGCCATGTAACTAGCAAAAGTCAGCCAGGGGTTATCCGGGTCGGGGGCACCCTGCCCCCGTCCCAAGTTTAGCCTAAGGCTCCGGACCCCGGAAACCTCCGGGATCCCGCTCACCCCCCCCCCCACTGCTGTGACAACCCATCAACCCCAACCCAACATCCTTAACATAGGGAGGGAGGGAAGGAAACAGCCGCCGTTCTCCCAGGAGGAGCAGGAGTGCCGGCAACCTCTGCCTGCTCCTGGCTCCTCCCACGTCAGGCCGCCTCCTCCTCCCAGGCTCCACCGCGCTCCCACACGCCGATGGAGCCCACCCTCACCGCCGGCACCCGCCCTCAATGCCGGTACCTGTCCTCCCCACCGACCAGTCCTCGTGCCTCCATCCCAAACACCCCAGGCCCCAGACAGGGTCCCCGCACCGGCCGATCACCCGGTTACGGGCGGCCGCCGGGACCCTGCCCCGCGGCCTTACATTTATCCAACTTAGAAGGATAGTTGCTATACTGAGGCAAAATGGCCACTCCAACCCCATCAAATAGTCTTGCTGTCCTACTGCTAGAGCTGAGGCTACTAAATAAGGGAGCATAACATCCTGTTTTAGTTTCACAGTGTTTAATCATCCTCATTTCAAATGTTTTGTGTTCTTGTGTGTCCCTGAAATACCCTTTAAATACTTCCATAGCAAGGTCATTAAGGGAGTGATCTTCCATTGAGGAGTAATCACCGAATGAGATTTTCTGGTTTTCTCTGTAATATTTTATAGTATATGTATGAATATTAACAAATATCATTTAAGAAGGTGAACTATGTAACTAATTATGAACAGAAAATAAATCCAGACATTTTGGTTTGCTATTGGTACAAAAGGCCTGTGCTGGTTGTACCTAATCAGGATGAAATACAACCACAATGGAAAGAGTTTCACTTAATACGCAAGGATGAGTTCATTGAAAAAATAACACCATTGTATTCCACTACAACATTTTTCCATTAGGAATGATCATAAACCACTGTTTACTGGGTCAAAGTGGTGTACATTCAGGTACGGTATGTTTTGGAAGTGGCTGGCAACTTGAGCAGGAATAAAAGGTGACTTGCTCCTGCCTCCCCTGCATTTCACAACCATGGAGCCTTAGCGAGGATCCTGAGGGGAGTCAGAGGTAGGGGGAAGGTGGATGAGATTCATTTGAAATGAATAAGTTACTATGAGGACTTTGAATTTACATGCCTCAGTATCTGCGAACCTGTGCAGTAAGTGTCTGCTGTAAATGGGATAAATATCTTCTGGGCACCCGCCTTGCATTTACCATGAAGGTTTTGCATTTACCATACATTAGTATTTGCACATAATGTGAAACAAGTGCAAAAGCTTATTGCACTTTAGTAAAAAATGCCCCTAAGCCAGTGGTCCTCAATCCATTCCTCACGGCACATCCACCCAGTGGGGTTCTCCAGATATAAACAATCAATATGCATAAGAAAGATTCACATACCACTGAGGCAGTGAATGCAAATCTTCTTATGCATATTCAATGTGGATATCCAGAAAAGCTGACTGAATAGGTGAACCCCAAGGGTTGGGTTGATAACCAATGGCTTACGCCTCATCTACTGCTTCCTATTTTCCCTTCATGTATTTTTGAAATTTATTATAGTTTCTGCCACCACCAATTCCACTGGGAGGCATTCAAGACTTTTGTGAAAAAAATATTTTCTGCTATTACTTCTAAGGGGACTTTTTACTAAAGGGCACTACAGTGTTGCACTGTGGGAATAGCACTGCAACTATTGTGCATTAAGTGCAACACCACTGCATTAACTGTTAGTGTGATCCCAGCATTAACTGCATGGGGTACTCCAACCCATTCTCCAACCCACTCTCCACCTCTCACCACCCACTCATGACCCTAATGTAAGATAACGCAGGAATCGTCCTGCGCTGTCATGGTCCTGTCCTAGCTGAAACTGTGTGTCCCAATACGCATTCAGTGCGTTCCAGAACCCACGTTGTTAGCTAATGTCCCTTAGTAAAAGACCCCCTAAATGTGCCCTCTTAGACAGGGGTTCTCAACCTAGTCCTCGGAACACACAAAACCAGTCAGGTTTTCAGAGTTACCACAATGAATATGCATGAAAGAGATTTGCCTACAGATGAGTTAAATCAATCTCATTCATATTCATTCTAGTTTTCTTGAAAAACTGACTGGCTAGTTGTGTCCCAAGGACTGGGATGAGAACCTCTACTCAATGACAAGGTTTTCCAGACTTCTCCTGATGATCCCACAGCCATCCAGCTATTTAAGAAATCTAAAATCAATATGCATTAAATATATTTGCATATATTGGAGACTTAGCCTATGCTATTTTCTTGTGTGTAGCCATTGTGGATATGATATCCTGAAAATCTCACTGGCTCTGTGGTCATACAGTGTTCTAGAATGTACTTTTCTCTGAATGATGGTTTCTGCTACATGTGTTGATCTTTACTCACTTAGTAGACATTTGATAGGTGAATTAAAATATTTTACTCAACTTGTAACACATGATATCTTGTGCCAATAATTGCATGATTCACAGGATTAAAACCCGTCCTAGACGGTGTCTTCCAATGAAGAATCCATGATATAATTATAATATGCTAGCAATAAACCTGTTGAAATTTGAGTAGACAATGTGACATTTGAGGTAGATAAATCCACTCCTGCCTTCCACCTTGCCCTTCATGGGAAAGCTGTGATCTACACACTTGTTTTTGTGTACTGGGAAGATGATGCCAGCTTGGATCTGTGGAGCAGAAGGGTTGCATGGGAAAGGTCAGGTTCTGAGACTGAATACTCTATACCTTCAGTATTATAATTTCTCAGAAGAATTAAGTGGCACTCTAGGCTCGGCAGATGAGTCTGCACTTCTGGGGGAGTGAGTGTGTTGAAATTTGGTGAAGGGGGATCCTGCCCTTTTTATAAGTGGGGAAAATGTGACTAAGAAACATAAAAGCACTGCTTGGAAGTATCCATACAGTATCATTAACCTAGGCATTTGCACTCGCCATCCAAACCATGAAATAACACTCCATAGATAGATGTTTGGCAAACATTGGCCACAGCATTTATTCAGCATCTGTGGTCATATAACATCTCTAAGTTATATCAAGCACCATCAAAGGGTTGGGTTAAATGGTGTCATCCTAGCCCAGCTCTAGTCCATAATTCCATATTCTCCTCTCCCGCCAACCCCCCCCCACCCCCACACACACACTCCCCAACCTGTGGTGACTCCAGGCTAAGACTTGTTTCAATATCTGGGAGTCTTAATGTAACTGGGACTGCACATGGCGGTGACGTCCATGCTGCAAGAAACCTCCAGTGCATCCCTGTGTCTTCTTCCCCACACTTTTGAGGGGTGGGGGCAGGAATTAACCCTAGGGGGAGGTCAGCCACCTCTATATTCTGCCCCCTAAGCTGCAACTAGAAGTGCCCCACAACCATCCTTCCAACATCCCCCCCCCTTTCCCCTCCTGTTCTTCCCAGAGCACCCCCCAGCGCCCCCCCCCCAGGGAGGGTAGGGAGGCGACCACACAGAGCCTGCTCCTCCCATCCCATTCTGCAAATTGGAACTGGGTCAGTGGATCCCCTTGCTTGTGGCACAACCAAAATAACCGAATGCTGGTCGAGACCATAAAAAGGTCCGGGAACCAGACAGGAGATCAAGCCTGGAAATGCTCCGCAAGTGGACCCACGTGCCTCATCCCCACTGATCAGTCTTGCTACAATATATCCGCAACTGGACCTCCTCCTCCAAAAGCACCACATCATCAGCCAAGAGTCCCCTATCACCCAAAGAGGACTTGGAAGTTGCCACCAACTCCCCCACTCGAAGCATTGCAAAAAACACAAAGGCAAAAGCCACGCTGAATAACTCCACTTCAAAGAAGGTAGCACACACCCAGGCAAAACCTTCAAAAGAGTCAACAGCGTCTCATGCCAGAGGGATTTCTGCACCAGTTGCCTCACCATGGTTGCCCGTGCTCTTGCAAAGCCTTTCCCAAGGTTCTGGACCACAAAAAATGCTTTAGGGTCTGGCAACCCCCAGAGCTTGGACACAAAATCCACGCTCGTCAATGCTCCCAAGAGAGCATGTGGTGACAAGCAATGCTCAAACGCCAACTCCAGAACAGGAAAGACATCATTGTGCTACCGTTGTGCTGGCACCAAGTTCAAAAAATGCTGCCATCCCACTGCATAGGTTTTCCAGGTGTTCACAGCTAGCACTGTCCTCAACAATCTTCCAAGTGATGAGGAAGGATATCCTAACAAGTCTTCAGGATCCAGAAAGGGGCAGCATCCGTGGCTGTAGCCAAAGCATTTAACTGGGCCCACTGAAAATGAGTTAAAGCATCCGCAACTGAATTATCGACCCCAGGCACATGCTTCACCCCCAACGAGACATTGAGCTGTAAGCACCGATGTGCCAACTGGCAGAGCAATCCCACCATCCAAAGGGGAGCTTGCTGATTGCTGGTTGATCGTCATCACCACTGCCATATTATCTGAATGCAAGAGCAAGCTCCAATTATGCAGGTGCTCACCCCACAGTAGCAAACCAAACAGGGAACAACTCCAAAAAGATAATGTTCTGAAAACACCCACGGTTTTTCCACTCATCGGGACACAACTCCACACACCATGCACTTTCAAAATAGATCCCAAAACTAATTCTCTCAGAAGAGTCCAAATAGAGCTATGGATCATGATGGGACTCAAGCAATGATTGCCACAAACATACCCCATTGAAATCCCGCAAGAATTCCAACCAAATGCCCAAGTCTGCCCTCACATCCTCGAAAGAAGAAAACACATGGAATGCCAACAACCAGTTACTAATGGTCTTAGGCACCCGAGATTGCCCCTACTTACCATTGTGCTTAGAACCATCCTTCTTCTTATCGCCAATGTCCTGATCATGAGCCAAAAGTGAAAAAATATGCACATACCACCCCTGCAGCACCTTTGCCCATAACATCCGAGACATGTAACAATCCAATGGAGCAATCCTGATCAATGTGTGCCCATTCTCTGCCAAATGTAGGTCATTTCCAACTGCACCCACAACTTGCCCCTTGGCACTAGGCCCTGGACATTCAGAAACGCGCTGACCCAAGCAATGCAAGCGCTTCTCACAATGCATGCAATGCATGACCCATGCAACATGCATGCAATGCATGCTCTTCAAAAATGTTTTATCCCTTGGTGTCCAAGTGAAAATTCTGTCATGTTTTCTAAACCACGCCGTTCTCCGCATACTCATACCCTCTACCCCTGACCTCTTGTCTGACAGCAGATACAGACCTGCACTCCTTGACACCACATCTGTCATTTGCTGGTGCATTACTGATCACCATCATTCAGCCAGTTCTCTTCACAGGTCCATTCAGCCCCCCATCAGGACCTGGATCCCCCATTGCCCACCCATCACAACCCCTTGTACTACCCCTCCTGCCTGGCTCAGCTTGCTGCCCTCCAGCCTGCCCTCTCCCCTCTCCCCAACCCCCATGCACGTGTCCCTTTTCAGCTTTCCTTGGGACAGGGCCAGCCCCTTCCCCTGCACAACCCTCTGCAATGAAGTGCTCCGGCCGCATAGCCCACCACTGTGAGAGACCTTGCGGTGGTTGCACTGAGGCCTTGCCTCCTTTTGGCTTGCTGGAGACCATGTACACTGCTCCCCTAAGGTCAACCAGGCACTACCAATACTCCCCCTACCCAGTCACACAGCACCCACCCCCTGCACCTCCCTGCATCCAATGCTCCATGGGCTCCATCCTGCCTCCCCACCCTACCCTGACTGAACCCCCCTACCAGTCTGCAACTACTCACCAGTCCATAGAAAATCCCCAGCTCACTGACCAATGGCAGAAAACAGACTTCCCACTGAACTGCAGGGGCACTAGCACCCCCCCCCCCAACCACCCAAATACCCACACCTGCTTCCTGCAGCCAGATATGCTGGCCTCAGAGCCAGAAACCCCTGGCTGCCTCACGTGGCTTTCCACTGCTCCTGCATGCCAGACAGATGCCGCTGAAGAACCCCACAATCAGCCACTGCCGGCTAGAAAGCTTCAGAGCATACATTGCAGAGCAGCCGCAACAGAAGGGGAAAGCAGGGCACTTATGAAAAAATGAACCATGCAGCTGCCCTGAGCCTGTCCTCCCATCCTGTCCTGCCGAAGCCTGACGAACTCTCGCTCATGCTGAGTCAGTGCCACCTATCACCCCGCCAAATTACCCCTTTTCTTTCCTGCCTGCTCCTGTTCCCTTCTCCCCCCAAGCAAATGAATGGAAGGCCTAGCCAGGTTACCCACCCCACTCCCCATTCGCTTGGAGGGGTGGGAGCTGGGGGCACTCTATTAGAATTATTAGCTATTGGCATCTTGTGGCCATTGCTATAATGAACCTCCATCAGAACTGAGCAGAATGCACCTGATGAGGTCTCCATAATAACCTGTAGAAAAGATTCATCATCTCACGGGTCTACTAATTCTGCTTCTCTACGTGTTCCCTGGACTTCCTCTGGTTCTCGTCCAATACAGTATCTTTTCACACTAGGGAAACTTGGCAGAGTTATGTGCACTAAGTTACACAGAAGATTTGGACAAAAGCTAGCAAAGTTTGGGTATCCAGGTGTCTTATCCCAATGGGCTTAACAAACTTTAAAGCTCCTCGCTCATCTGATTATTCAGGTCAGAGATGCAGGATCCATTGACCAAGGAGGTAAGTGATGATTCTCTGCCAATGTTCTCCAAGATGATATAGACTTAGACACAGTTTGCAAATATTTTATTCTCCTTTGCCTCTGCATGTTTTTCTTCAGCATAGCAGTAAGGACGATCTACTGTAACCGGTCATTTCTGGATTGATTCATGGTAAAATCTAGATTTAATCCATCCTCCTTAGATCTCACCCATTAATAACTTTGTAGATTAGTTTATCCTTATTTATAGCATATTTTTGTTTAAATCTTGGAAGGAAACAAATTGATCCCAAACCCCATTCAGCACTAGAACTATTAGAGGGGAATGATTTGAAGAGGGATCTTAGATAGGTCACCACTTACGCAGCAAGCATGAAACAGAAACGAGCACAGTCTAACTGCTTAGAAATAGAGATGGGAAGGACAGTAGTTTACTAGATATTCAATGATTTCAAATCTTTGTAAAAACAAGTACACAACTGACAATTAAAGAGACAGATCTACCTGATTTTCTAATTGGAATCACTGTTTTATTTTTTTTCACATGATACTTTAAAATAAACATTCTATTGCCTTACTTCCATTTATTTTATTTATTTCCATTTATTTTATTTTTCAATCAAATACAAGGTAGCACAGACAAACAGATTGAGAGGGAACTGTTCAACAGTGAAACCCCAATAATACTGGGAATCATAACCTTTCAAAAGTGACCTCAAAAACATTCAGCTTGTATTTATGGGTGTCATCAGGAGTTTTTATCCCGCCATTTCTCGTGCAGTAGAGATGGATATGTTGTGTCCTGTTCAGTGGCACTGAGTGTGGGAGATGGAACACTGAAGGCTCCTCAGTTCTGCATTGCAAACCCTATACAACCAGCTCTTTCATCGACATAATAGACTGGATGAGTATCTTTGTTGAGCAAATTTGCAGTCAATGGAACTAAAAGTCCTCAAACCAACAGCCCTGGAATAATCCAACTATTTATGCTCTGTCATTTAACATCTGAAAACCAGACTGACTGGGTGCAATTTAATATCTGTAATACAATATTCTGAAAATGTGCTTGTCTAAGTGGAGGAGTAGCCTAGTGGTTAGAGCAACAACCTAGTACCCATGTGGTGCGATTTTGATACCTACCGGCACTACTTGTGACCTTGGGCAGGTCACTTTACCAGCCTGGCAATCTACTTCTGGTGATACTTTGCCAAAAGGAGAACCACAGGGGCTGCTGAGTCAGCATAGACTTGATGGCACTTTAAACAAATATATCTAATATCAGGTGATTGGAATATTTGGCATTCAAAATTAATAGTTTATAATATATTCTCTGCACAGGAGGTAAAGAAGCATGCAGATGTTTTCAGCATAAGAGCTGTGAGAATGTTGAATCTCTTAAAAGCCTCCTTTGAGACAGACTCATAGATCCTGTCATCTGTGGTGTATTTCTGCTTTATGGGAGCAATTTTGTAAAGCTTCTTTCCATGAGTAAAGGATGTTTTAAATTTGGAAACCCGCTCCTATAAAATTGTGCATGGATATACAGGCATAAAGAGTGTAATACTGTGAGACAGACCTCTGTGTGTCATATTCCTTGGTACATAGTTTAGACGAAGAGATGGAATTGTCACATATTTGCACATTTTATAGAAAAAAACATAGGTACAGACACTGGGGGTAATTTTATTCTTTTTCCATGATATGTGGCCACATACACGTTTACAAAGCTTTCTAGAAAATACCAGCTGGTTTAAGGATATGCACTTTGTCAAAAAGACATGGACTTTGCCAATGAGTGTATCTGGTCCTGTGGTCTGGATGGAGCAGGGCATGGCTCGAAAGTATGCGTGTTGGATATAAAACACTTTCATTAGCATGCACACTTGTCTACTCTCCAGTACCTGGACACAAAGCATGACTCCTGCCACTTACACCATTATATTATAAAGATGCATTTATAAAATATCACCTAAGTAGATGCCTTGTCCACTTAATTTAGGCACCATATATAAATTTATTCTCACTTCTTTGGAACAGATGTAAATTTGTGCAAGTATTTCTGCACTAATGGAGGTTGTTAAATGATCCTGTATTGTAAAGGTACATCAAAGCCTCTTACCTTTATAAAACAGATAAGGTTTTTTTTACTTTTCATATAAGTGCCCTGCTATAAAATGACACCCTTTGCCTATCAGTGTGACACCTGCTCAGGGCTCTAAGATCACTCCTTCATCAGTCTATGTTGATGCTTGTTTTCTATGCATTGTGTCAGTGAGATGCCTGCATGACATTTTGAAAAAGATCAGTGCTTAACTGTGTCAGGTATTAAGATTAGAAATTAGCACTATGGGACATGTTTACTAAAGTGTGCAAAGGGAGCATGTGTTAAGAGGACAAAATTATCAGGGGAAAGAAAATGGGCCCACACTAACCATCGGAGGCATGCCCAGAATATTTCCTGGCAGCAGGGTCAGCCCAAATGTTTCTGTCACTCAAGACGGGAACTCCAGCTGTGCCGTCTCCCTGCCATGCTGAGCCAATAACCCCGCCACTGGTTTCATCTTCTGGGGAATTTGGGGTTGCCAGCAATTTAGAAGTGGCTGCTTTGTGCCGTCACATTGGTGCCCCAGCAGACCAAGCTCCTTGGAGGCCATTCAGGGCTTGCTGCCCTTGCCCCCCTTTGAGAGGAGTTACATTGGAGGGTGGTAAGAAGAGACAAGTCATGGTTTTTGCTCCATGGGTATTCAGGAATATGGCCTGTTGCAAGCACCAAAGTGGTGGCACAAAGCTGTCATGCCAATCACCAAGGTCGGCCAGCCTATGTGGCTGCCTGTCCCACTTAATGGATGGGGCAGCCCTGCCTGGCAATGAGAACGCTGTGAAGTACCGCAGTGTGCAAACCTGCAATGGAAATTACCATGGATGCAATTACCACCACACATTGAGGTGGCATTAAGTTCACACATAATAACTACTGCATTGACAATTAGCACATCCTTATCTTAACTGCAGTGTACAGTTAATGCCCACTCTCTGCCCCTGACCAACTTGGTCTCCATCACGTGCTAAGAAGTCAGCATAGGATTTTTACAATGCTGGCTGTTTTATCTCACACTCACTTCAAGAGGCCTAAATGTGAGTCAACAAGAGGAATTGGCGTCATCACTGCCAAATAAATGGTAGACATAAAGGGGTGGAAGGGGGTGGGAGAAGCCTTCATCCAGAAACAGCCACTGACATTCCAGATTTCTCTGGTGGTCATTCCAGTAAGCAACCTTTTTTAAAACTTTTATTTTAGAAATTCTAAGATGCATGTTTACATTTTTGTTAATGTGGACGTGAGTGTGTGCAATTGGGCCATATAAACATATAGCACAGGGGAAAACACAGATAGTTCATAGATTTGCTGTGCTATCCACAGAGTCCGTGGCTGCTGCAAAAGCAGGCAGGATATGGGTAGAGAGTTGGAGTGTCTGAAATGCAGTTTCTTTGGGAGGCAACAGCACACATGGTCACCCTCACCACCAATCTAGACTATTTCCACCTCTACTTCACTGGTCTTCCTCTGAATCATCTGCCCCCCACTTCAATCTGTTCAAAACTCAGCTGCATGGATAAACTTCTGTCAGTGTTGCTATGTTCATGTCACCCCTCTTCTCAAGTCACTTCATTGGCTCCATTTCTCTTTCCGTATTCATTTCAAACTTCTTCTACTGACCTATAAGTGCCTTCATTTGGCTGTTCCCCACTGCCTTTTCTCTCTTGTATCCCTCTTTTGCCTCTTGCAGAAACAATGTGTTGCAGACATGCAACTCTCTGCCCATATCCTGCACACTCTTGCACATGCCATGTCCTCTGTGGAAAGTACAGAAAATCAATGAACTATAAGCTTTTACCCTGTGCTATCTGTTAAAGTACTGGCATGGTCTCCCAAGATGGACAGGTCTCAGTTGAGGTGCCAGACCAAGACAAACCACCCATCTGGGCAGCAGCAGAATGGGATACTGTTGATAGCGGAGGATCACATTTCTGTGACAATGGCAACAACACCAAACTTAAACTGCACGGAAGAAAAGCCCAGCAATCTACTTCTCTATCTTGCCATGAAAACCTAATGGATAGTTACAACAAAACAAATTGTGCTATAGTGCTGCAAGATGAGACCCCCAGGTCGGAAGGCACTCAACTAGCTACTGGGGAAGAGCTGAAGACTTTTCAGAGTAAAGCCAGCATTTATGATGTGGTTGGATCAAAGCCCTCGTGACGTCTGACTGCTGATGTATCTGCACATGAAATGAGAGTCGGAAGTTGTAAAGACTTCTTACACATTGGAACATGGAACATATGAAGCATGAACCAAGGGAAGTTGGAGGTGGTCAAGAATGAAATGGAACGTGTACAACTTGAACTGTTGGGTGTCAGTGAACTGAAATGGACTGGCATCGGGCACTTTGCATCAGATGATCACATGGTCTACTATGCTGGAAATGAAAGACAAAGAAAAAATTGTGTTGAATTTATAATAAAGAAAACTGCCTGCAAAATTGATTTGCTGTTTTAGATACAAATGACAGAGCTCCAGAAGAGTTTGGAATGACATCAAGAAGGTTGTGTTGGAAGAAAGCGAGAAGTCTCTACAAAAGATGAAAAGAAAAAATGGCCAAAATGGATGACCGAAGAAACTCTGAAAATTGCCCAGAAACACAGAGAAGCTAAAGCCAGAGGAGAAAGAAAGACAATTACAGAACTCAACAGAGATTTCCAACGTGCAGCAAGACAGGACAAGGAAAAGTACTACAATGACGCATGCAAGGAAAAAGAAACAGAAACTATTAGAGGAAGAACAAGATCGGCTTTCCTAAAGCTACAAGAGTTAATGAAAAAGATCCAGCCTCGAAATGGAATGTAACAAGATGCTCAAGGTTCTATGTTGAATGATTCTGAGAAGATCAAGAAAAGGTGGAAGAAATATACAGAGTTTTTATATGATAAAGATCAAGTGGACCTACAGCAGTTTCAACCTGTACCTTATGTTCGGGAACCATTGGTGATGAAAGAAGAAGTTGAAGCATCATTGAAAGCCTTATCAAAGAACAAAGCACCAGGCATTGATAGCATTCCCATAGAGTATTACAGCAATCTGATGAAACTGTTACCGTACTTACAAGGCTCTAACAAGAAATATGGAAGACAACATCATGGCCAACTGACTGGAAAAGATCTGTGTTTATACCAATACTAAAGAAAGGTGATCCAACTGACTGTGGAAATTATCGCACAATCACTCTGATCCCACATGCCAGCAAGATTCTCCTGAAGAATCAAAAGAGACTACAATCATACCTGGAACAAGAACCATCTGAAGTGCAAGCAGGGTTCAGAAAAGGGCGAGGAACGAGAGACATCATTGCGGATGTAAGATGGATCCTTGAAAAGACTAAAAGAATACCAAAAGGATATCTATTTGTGCTTTATCGACTATAGCAAGGCTTTTGACTGTGTAAACCATGAGAAACTCTGGGCCACATTAAGCAGCATGGGTATACCAGAACACCTGATCGTACTCTTGCACAATATGTACATTGATCAAGAAGCAACAGTTCGAATGGAACAAGGAGAAACAGAATGGTTTAAAATAAGAAAAGGTGTAAGACAAGGCTGCATACGTTCCCCCTACCTGTTTAATTTATATGCAGAACAAATCATCAGAGAAGCAGGACTGTATGAAGACAACAGAGGTGTGAAGATTGGTGGAAGACTCATCAACAACCTTCGCTATGCTGATGATACCACATTGCTGGCTGAAAGTGAAGATGATCTGAAACATTTGCTTCTCACAATCAAAGAACATAGTCTCAAAATGGGCCTGCATCTTAATGTAAAGAAGACAAATATCATGACAACTGGCATAATCAACAGGTTCATCGTTGAAGGAGAAGAAACTGAAATCATGAACAACTTTAACCTGCTTGGATCAACTATCACTAAAGAAGCAACAAGCAGTCAAGAAATCAGACGACATATTGCTCTTGGCAGAATGGCTATGAAAGACCTAGATAAGATTCTGAAGAGCAGAGATGTCTCTCTCCATACAAAGATTTGACTTGTTCAAGCCATGGTATTTTCAATAACATCATATGGATGTGAAAGCTGGACAGTGAAAAAGACAGACAGGAAGAAAATTGATGCCACTGAATTATGGTGCTGGCAGCGAATACTGTGTATACCATGGACTGCCCAAAGAACAAACCAGTCGGTACTAGAGGAGATCAAACCTAAGCTTTCTTTTGAAGCTCAGATGACAAGACTTTGACTTTCATACTTTGGACACATCATGCGAAGAGAGAGATCATTAGAGAAATACATCATGCTTGGCAAGATAGAAGGTCAACGTAAAAGAGGAAAGTCAGCAATAAGATGGATCGATACAATAACAGCAGCTATGGGTACCAGTCTGTCAACAATGAACCGCCTGACTGAAGACCGAACACAATTTAGGATAGCTATCCAGAGGGTCACCATGAGTCAAATCCAACTCGATGGCACTTAACAACAACAACATCTGTTAAAGTGGCTAAACAGGTAGACAAGGTGATGGCAAAAGCCAGAAGGATGCTTGGGTGCATAGGAAGAGGACTGACCAGCAGGGAAAAGGAGGTGATAGTGCCTCTGAATATGACTTTGGTGAGACCTCATTTGCAGTAACTTGTGCAGTTCTGGAGATCACACTTTCAAAAGGACGGAGTCAGTGCAGAAGGTGGCTACTATGTAAAATGGTCAGTGTGGTCTTCATTAGAATCTATATGGGGACAGACCTAAAAATCTCATTATGTACAATTTAAATGAAAGGCAGGAGAGAGGAGATATGATAGAGATGTTTAAATACCTCTGTGGGATAAGTGCACAGAAGGAAAGCTCTTCAACAAGGGGACATAGGTTGAGGGTGAAACAGGATAGACTCAGGAGTAATATTTGGAAATATTTCTTTACGAAAAGATTGGTTGACACTTGAAATAATCTCTCAGTGGAGGTAGTAGAGACGAGAACATCATATGAATTCAAGAAGACATGGGACAAACACAGAAGATCTCTGTAGGCAAAAAGGGACTATAGTAGTTGATATGGAAGGGCAGACTAAATAGGCCATATCATCTAATTCTGTCATCATGTTTCTATTTCTCCCTATGCCCTTCCTTAAAAACTCTGCTCTTCAGGCAGATCACCTCTATCTGTGCCTTTCTCTTCCACTGCCAACTCCTGACTTCGATCTTTCTACCTTGCCTGGAACAAATTACCTGAGTCAGTATGTTGGGCTCCATCTGTGGCCCTGTTAAAATCCAGGCTAAAAACTATATTCTTTGAGACTGCTTTTTTATCCTGATTGTCCCAGTCTCCTGTTCACCTCCTATATGTTTCCTTCCCGTTCCCCTGGATATTCCCCATTTGTTGTGTTGTCTATCTTGACTCGTTTGTAAGCTCTCCTGAGAAAGGACTGTCTCTTACATGTCTCTGTACAGCGCTGTGTACGCCTTGTAATACTATACAGATGTTAGGTAGTAATAATAGTGGTGGTAGTAGTAGTAGTAGTAGTGTAGATAGTGCCACCTATTGAGGTGGTATTATCTACATTCTTGGTTCTGCTGGGCCGTTCTGTTTGTGATTCCAGTGCTCTTCTGCTGTGTCTGCCCCCAACAGGTAACACAGCACTATCTGCACTAAAATGGCTCATGACCTGCAAAGGCCTAACGCAGATTATTAAAAATGTTTCAGGCATTTAATTTACTATGAACATTGCTGTCTGTATTAGAATGTATATCCTGATGCTAGCTGGTTATTTATATTCTCTTATATACCGTGCTATTCTGCATCAGTGTGATTTACATTGAACAAACTGAAATTACATTGAACAGGGTATTATAACTTGGAGATAACTATTTTATAGGGAACATGGGCTATGGAGGATTAAGTGGCTTGCCCAAGACCACAAGGAGCACCTGTGGGACTAGAAACCCCAGACCTTCCGGCCCAGGTTGCTGTCCTCTAGTGGGATTTGAACCCCCAACCTTCCAGCCTGAAGTACCTTGCCCCAACCACTAGGCTACTCCTCCACGCCTTTGGAATGTTTCAGGGGCAGAGTGGAGGCGGAACCTGGGAATAACCAGGCAGTGGGGATATTCAGCCACTGCCCGGTTAGCTTTACCAACCTGGATCACCATAGCAAGTGCTCGGATATGGCCCCTGAATTGAATATCTGGTTTTTAAGTTCAGTGGTGGCCACTAGCCGCTTTAGCAGTACTAGCCACCATCACTGAATATCGAGCCCTCTGTTCTTGAAAGCATGTTAATGATTTGAATACATGCAAATGAATGCAATCTCTTATCAGCATATGAGCTGCTTCTTTAATAATAAGAAATAGCCAATGCAATAAAGTTGGAGGATATGACATTTTTTAGATATGTTAGTGAAAGAAGGAAGTGCAAAAGTGGAATTCTCAGACTCAAGGAAGAAGAGGATAAATAGAAGCTGATGAGGATAAGGCACAATTGCTTAGTAAATATTTCTGTTAGTGTTCACAGATGAAGGGCCAAGAGCAGGAGCTCAGAAAACACCCACAAATAGGAATAGAAGTGACAGGGATCTTGAACAATTTTCAGAAGACTTTGTTCACAAGGAACTAGCTAAACTAAAAGTAGACAAGTGATGGGACCGGATGGGATACGTCCAAGAATACTGAGGGAACTTGGGGATGTTCTAGCGGCTCCACTGACCGACCTTTTCAATGTTTATTTGGAGTCAGGACTTGTCCCAGAAGACTGGAGAAAGGTGCATATAGCCTCTTTACACAAAAGCTGAAGTAAGGATGAAGATGGAAACTACAGGCCAGTTAGTCTAACCTCTGTGGTGAGTAAATTATTGTAAACGCTGCTAAAAGAGAGAATAGTGAAATTTCTGGAATCCAATGGATTGCAGGATCCAAGTCAGCATGGATTCACCAGAGGAAGGTATTGTCAAAAAAAAACTGATTGATTTGTTTGACTGGATGACCAGGGATTTGGATAGAGGACGATGTGGTATACTTAGATTTCAGTAAAGCCTATCACATGATTCCACATATGCAACTCATAAACAAACTGGACCCTAAAGTGACTGACCAGCTTAGAAATTGGTTGAGTGGGAAGCGACAAAGGGTATAGGTAAATGGAGCTCACTCTAAGGATTAGGCAGTTACCAGTGGTGTGCTGCAGGGATCTGTCCTTGGTCCGATTAATTTTAACATCTTTGTTAGTTATATAGCGGAAGGGCTGTTGGGTAAGGTTTGTCTCTTTGCTGATGATACCAAAATATGCAATAGAGTAGTCACCCAGGAAGAAGAAGATAACATGAAGAGGGATCTAGCTAAGCTTGAAGAATGGTCAAGAATTTGACAGCTGAGGTGTAATTGTAAAAAATGCAGGGTCATACACTTGGGCTGCCAAAATCCAAGGGAGCGGTGCAGTGTAGGTGGCAAAGTACTTCTGTCTACGAAAGAAGAGCGGGACCTGGGCGTGATTGTTTCTACTGATCTTAAAGTGGCTAAACAGGTAGAAAAGGTGATGGCAAAAGCCAAAAGGATGTTTTGGTGCATAGGAAGAGGAATGGCCAGCATACAAAAGGAGGTGATAGTTCATCTGTTCAAGTCTCTGGTGCAACCACATTTGGAGTGTTGTGTGCAGTTCTGGAGACCACACCTTCAAAAGGATGGAGTCAGTATAGAGGGTGGCTAGCAAAATTGTTAGTAGTCTTCATTATAAAGCATATGAGAACAGACTTAAATATGTTAAAAATGAATATGTTAGAGGAAAGGTGCGAGAGAAGAGATATGATAGAAATGTTTAAATATCTCCATGGGATAAACGCACAGGAGGAGAGCCTCTTTCAATTGAAATCAAGCTTGTTATGAGGAGGTCATAGGATGAGGGCACAAGGGGATAGACTCAGGAGTAATATGTAGAACTATTTATTTACAGAAAGTGGTAGATGCATGGAATAGTCTGCCAATGGAGGAAGTAGAGACGAGGACAGTATCTGATTTCAAAAAAGCATGAAACAAACTCAGAAGATCTCTAAAGGAAAAAAAGAGGACTATTGTAGTTGATATGGAAGTGCAGAATAGATAGGCAATGCGTTATTTTTCTGCCATCTTGTTTCTATGTTTCTACAGACATGTTTATCATGTGTATATCAAGGGGCCTATTTATTGAAAAAAAAAATAATCCAGTGCAGCTGCAAAACCTCTGCAGTAACTATTGGGTCTCAGCAAGGGGTTGGTAGCCAGCACAGGGCAAAGGTCATGATTATGCATTAGCATTGCAGTCATAATGCTAAAAGCAGTTAGTCTCAACACACAAACACACTCCTCCAACGTCGGGGTCCGAGTCATTTTCATGGTCGATCCAGAAAGCGTATGAAATTCAAAACTTCCGCGCATTTTTATAGCTGCACTGTTGTCTAGATATCTGCATTGTGATTGGTTAGTGAAATCAGCCTCCTGATTGGTCAGAAATAACGTGTGCATATTGGATAATCTCGATCCAGTTTTTATGCAGGATCCACAAAAATTGCAGTAGCCACTGTATCTCCCAGTGTCTGTAAAGTATTTAAATTGGAAGCAAGGAATGCAAAAATGTCAACTCCAATAGCCAAATGTATCCATTTTAATGTGGTAGAAAGATGAATATGCTGGGCTAACGCAAAAAAAAAAAAAAAATTAGAAAGTACGAAAAACGCAAAACTCACAAGTGATTCCAGACTTTTGCACACCACTGTATAGTTAACTGCACCCAGTTCTTGGTTACATTAACAACACAGGTACACTACCAAAAAACTGCCTCCAGTTTTGCAACTGATTCCTATAGATTTTGGGGTGCTGAATCCAGGAAAAATAGCCAAAATGTTCCATCACGTCACGTTTTCTTGCAAAATTAGATTTCTTACCCATATAAGGAATATTCACATAATTTCTTTTTAGCCGACTGCAGTTTATTTTCTTGGCCCAAAATAGAGGTTGTAATGGTTAACTAACTAGAAACACTCCCTCATGATATTTTAGAGTGTTTTGTATTCATTTTATACATTAACAGGACAATTGGGAGGCGGGGGGCTAAATCCAGTACTCGCGCTGGCGCATGTTCTTTCCTGTTCGCCTCGCCTCGTTCGCTCGCTCAAACACGGTGGTTGCGACATGAACGTTCCTGTCAAATTTCAGTTTCTTGCAAGTTCATTATTACCTTTTGTTTGCTCAGTCGTAATCCAGCTTTATTCCGAAGTGGTTCACTACAGTTATAGTTTGCAGTGCTGTGTATTTGTGATGGCTCACAGAGCCAGAGGTTGCGTCAACTCTCCGGACAGTTTTTGTTTTATTTGTGGGGAATATACCGTGAAAAAGCGGCAGAGGAACATTTCTGCATTTATTAAAAAAGTATATTTCGCCTATTTCGGTTTGAAGTTAGGCGATCAAGACAGACCGTGGGCTCCTCACAAAGTGTGCAAGACATGTGAGGAAGATCTACGCTTATGGATGAAAGGTAAAAAACAAGCATTTCGTTTCGGAATACCTATGATGTGGCGTGAACAAAGAGACCACAGCAGTGACTGCTATTTTTGCTCTTGCATTGTGAAGGGATACAACTTAAAAAGTAAGAACGTAATAAGTTACCCCAACCTTCCCTCAGCAATTAGGCCTATGCCTCATAGCAACGAAGTACCTGTGCCTGAACCACCAAAATCTTTGGATCATATTTGTGTGGACGGTTCTGATCATGATGAGACTCATCAGATGGCTTTTCCCGATGAGTCCAGTACTTCCGAGTTTGAAACTGAACCAGATCCGAAACCTGAACTTTTCTCTCAAGCTGAATTGAATGATTTAGTCTGGGATTTAGGACTCCCAAAAGATGCTGCCCAACTGCTAGGTTCTCGGCTTAAACAGAAAAATCTATTGTCACCAGGAACAACTTTTTTATTGGTACCGCAACCGCGAGACACAATTTTTGAAGTATTTCAGCAAAGAGGAAGATTTGGTATTTTGCAACGATATATACGGAGTGATGGAAAAGTTTAAACTCAAGTATGATCCTGCTGAATGGCGGCTTTTCATTGATTCGTCAAAAGACAGCATAAAAGGTGTTCTTCTTCATAATGGCAACACATTCGCTTCAGTTCCTATAGCTCACTCTGTTATTCTCCAAGAAAATACGAGACTTTGGCCCTGATTCTTCAGAAGATTCGTTATGATGAGCATAAGTGGATGATTTGTGGAGACTTTAAAATTCTATCCATGCTATTAGGGCAGCAATCCGGTTTCACCAAATATCCCTGCTTCCTTTGCTTGTGGGATAGCCGGGCCCGCAACCTACACTGGGGGAAAAAAGAATGGCCAATTCGGGAGTATTTGAGACCCGGTGAGAAAAATGTTCTTCATGAGAGCTTGGTACCTCGTGATAAAATTTTATTACCACCTCTCCACATTAAGTTGGGTCTCATTAAGCAATTCATCAAGTCCCTTCCAAAAGATGGTGAGTGCTTTCGGTACCTTTGCTCAAAGTTCCCCCGACTTTCTGAAGCAAAGCTAAAGGAAGGAGTGTTTGTTGGCCCTGATATAAGGAAACTCATTTCAGATGGAGCATTCGCTGAAACGATGTCTGAGAAGGAAAAAGAAGCCTGGGATTCCTTCAAGGATGTTGTTCTCAAATTCTTGGGGAACAGGCGGGATGAGAACTATAAGGATATTGTTGCCAGGATGCTCAATGCCTTCAAAGAACAAGGCTGTAACATGAGCCTGAAAGTCCATTTCTTGCACTCCCATGTGAACTACTTTCCCGAAAACTTGGGGGTGTACAGTGAAGAACAAGGTGAAAGGTTTCACCAGGACATCAAGGACGCAGAGAGAAGGTACCAAGGAAGATGGAACACCACTATGATGGCTGATTTCTGCTGGTTGCTGCTGCGGGAAACCCCAGATGAAAAATACGCCAAGCAGCGCACCAAGAGAAGCATTCAGGGGAAGAAGAAACGGGCCCACCAGGAGATTGATTGACCCAAGAAGGACTTTAAAATCTAAACTGTGTTGACAAATATTGTGTTTTTACTAAACTTTGAAATAAAAATTTGCTAGTTATTACCACAGTGTCGGATCTCATTTATTAGAATTTTATTTTCACACCATCGGGTGTTTGTCTTCATGTATTGCAATGGTGCGGTTTGCGTTTTCTATTCTTACATACATACCTGTACAACATTTTTTGCACATTTCTTTGCTTTGCTTTGTGTCTAACCTCACTCTTATATGCTCAATGTTTGTGCACATGTATGTGGCTGTTTTAAGTGCAGACAATTTGCTACCATCACAGTGTGTTTTGTTGACATTACTCTATTCTTATGTGCTGCCTTGTTACAATTTTCTTTATTCTTATTTGAATAACTACTAAACAATTAGTATAAAGAATTCATCCAAGAAACTTTTATCTCGATCGCACTCAATCTGAAACGTTCACCTCAAACTGCTAACCCAATGTAGCAAAAAATCTGTACGTGATGGAGCAAATTGGTTACCAGATTTGGATTCAGCACACCAAAAAACGTAAAAATCAATCGAAACATTAGAGGCAGTTTAAAAAAAAAATTTTTTAGTGTACCTGTGCAATTAATACACAGTAATGACCCGCACATGAACTGCAAGGCACAGGCCCACCAATTCCACACTCCTTAAAATTAATTTCTGAGTTAGCGGATGATAAATGTCATTAAATTCCTAACTGTTAGCAAGGTGCCACATTGTTTATATAGATTATAACTCACATTAAACTATTAACAAACTCAAAAAATAGGCACCTAATTATTTAATTGTTTTATGCCTTGGGAAGTGTTTTAATCATGTTGAAATGTTTAACAGCTCACACGTTAACAGAAAAGTTTGCATATTTTATTACATATAATCCACTGACCTAAAATTTATTACCTCAGCCTAGTTTCATTTGTTCCTAATTTTGTATTTTTTTTTCAGCACCCTGTAAAGCAAGGATACAGGCAGATTGCTAATCACACCAATGTGATGGAATTCCTGATTCTGGGATTCTCAGAATTCCCTGAACTCCAGCTCCCTCTCTTCACTCTCTTCACCATCTTCTACTTGATGGCTGTTCTGGGCAACCTCCTTGTTATCTGCATAATATATGCCGATCGACATCTGCATAACCCAATGTATTTCTTCTTGGCCAACTTGTCCGTCCTAGACGTCTCTTCTATGACAGTCACTGTGCCAAAATTACTGGCTATCCTACTGACAGAAAACAATACCATATCTTTCGGTGAATGTATTGTACAGATGTATTTCTTTATATCCTGTGCTTTCACAGAAATTTTACTTCTCACGGCCATGGCGTATGATCGTTATGTTGCGATATGTAACCCCCTACGTTACCCCATTATCATGAATAAGGGAGTCTGTGCTCTTCTAGCAATTGCCTCTTGGATAACAGGTTTACTAGGGACAGTGCCACATACGATCACTACAGCCCAGTTTCCTTTCTGTGACTCTAATGTTATCAACCACTTCTTTTGTGAACTCACAGCACTGCTGCAACTTTCCTGCAGAGACACCTCCGTCATTCAAATTATGAACTTTGCAGAAGGAGTGTTTGCAGTCTTAATCCCTTTTCTCCTCACTTTGACGTCGTATGTGTTTATCATCTCTACCATCCTGAAAATCCGCTCCAGAGAGGGGAAAAGCAAGGCCTTCTCCACCTGTTCCTCCCACCTGACAGTCATCATTCTGTTATTTGGGACTATCATAGGAGTGTATATGCGGCCTGAGTCAGGGGGTTCTGTGAAACCAAACAAGATGCCTTTTGCATTTTACACAGTATCTCTTCCATTGTTAAACCCTCTAATTTATAGTTTGAGAAGCAAAGAGTTAAATGTGGCCCTGAAAAAATATATAAACTGGACAATTCAAGTCATTAAACACTCAGATAAGCCCAGCTTGAATGGGAACCCAAAGATGACCCTTCAGCGTTGTCACCATCCATAGGAACATTTCTGGTACATACAGATTTTTACACAGAGGCTTAATCTAGGATCTACAATTATGGAGCCAATGGGGCATGTTTCATAAGACAGTTCTCACTACCTTCTGAAATTCGATCAATTAAAAATACCTTCAATTTTAGAAAGAAGACTACTATTTACAGAGCACTGTGGGTCAACTACTTAGTAGACGCTCCTACATGGCATGCCGCTGAACACAGTGAAGTTGCATTTCCCCTACCTATAATCTTAGAATGTAACATAGTTGCTCACAACATTAAAATTGCATATCATAGTTTGATGACTGAGTTAAATGTAAAGTAATGACCTCTCTGTTCCATGTGAAAATGGTGAAGTTAATTGTAAACTACTTTGATAATCCTGAAAGGTGATTTAAAGACAAAAGTCTAATAAATAATTAAATAAATATAATTAATGGTTTTCGTGAGCTATTTGCAACTTGGCCCCCTGAATAAAAAGGGATCTAGTTGCAAATAGCACAGTTGAACTGTTAACCTGACTTAGAGAAAATACCCCTATGTCTGCCTACTACTTGACCCTGGTATATTTTGGGAGGATCACTCCTCTGGGGAGCTGTCATCACTTCCTTTGTAGTATTCTGCAGAGCAGAGGCTAACCCTGGTATTAACTTAAATTGTTTGCATATTTTTGACTGAAACACAAGGCAAACTCGAATAAATTAGTTTACTTGCGCAATTGTTTGTAAAGGAGAGTGGAAATGCTAGTAGGAATAAGAAAAGAGAAACGATAAAATGTTAGTGTTCATGTCAGTACGGCTAAAAAGGTAGAGTAGAAATAGGTCAACACGGAAAGACTCACAAAGACAGCAATGTCTGGGGAAGGCATTGACATAAAAGCATGACACTTAAGAAGTAGATATCTGAAGGAAATTAGAACTACATAGACGTTAAATGCCAGTCCACATGGCAGGGTAAACCTTTTCTGATCCTTATAAAACAAGCATGTTGGGCCTCTGCGATACATATTAACTTGTCAAAAACATTTATTTCTGTACATTGATCAAAGGTCAAAATGTTTCTATTTTAAGAATAGGAGAGGCCGGGGACTTTCTGGCAGCACAATCATAAGTTATGTTGATAGCAGTGGTATTCAACTGCTCTCTGGATAACTTTACTTGTTTACCTGGACCAACCAAATATTAGCCCAGTCTTCAAATGGATTACTTATCCATGTAAGTTCACGATCATATGGTCAGTCATCCAACTTAGAAGGATAGTTGCTACACTGAGGTGAAATGGCCACCTGCTTCAAGTGCCAAAAAAATGCTCTGCTTGTTCCTCCAAACCTTTGAACATAACTGCCGGCAACCATACCAGCTGTAAGAAAATGGCTTTTGAGAAGCCGCTTGCTTATTCACTGGCCAATCAATGATGTCATCATCTATTGCAGGCATGTCCAACAGGTAGATCATGATCTACCTGTAGATCGTGGAGGGGTAAGAGGTAGATCGCCAACCCCACTTAGCTCCATCTCTCCAGCAGCTCGCCCCATCGCTAGGAGAGAGCTTGTGCCAGCAGTTTGTCTGCTGAGGACTTGTCGCCGCTGCTGATCCTTTGCCTGTCTTTTTTCACTGCCTGCGGGAATAATGCTTGCGGGTGTATTGGGGGCACTTGTTGTTTTTGTGCCAATAGTTTGTGGGTACCCCCAGGGGGCTGCCGCCCGCGCCCCATGATGAGACGCCACAGGCCTGGCATCATACCTGGTCTCCTGCCTCTCAGAATCACCCATACCTGCCCCCGCCCCAACACCCCTTAAAAGAGTGTTATATACCAGGTGATATCCATTCGCCTGGGCTTTACCTGAATACACTTACCATAGTAGTTGTGCCGTGTGCTGGTCGTTGGTTGCTTTATAGTTCACTTTCATTAAACGTTTTCGGGCAGACACAACAAAGGGGCATGTTTACTAAACTGCGGTAATCGTACATAACGCGCGCTATGTAATGTTAATGATCGTAAGCGCATCATAACACGCGTTATGATGCACTTACGATTGTTAACGTTACATAAAGCACGTTAATTGTAGTTAACGATCGTAAACTCCCGCGGCACGGTAAAACACCGCAGAAGGTGGAGAGAGGGTGGAGAGAAGGGGATCAATGGGCGGAGAGTGGGCGGGGAGAGGCTCCCTTCACACTAACGCGCTGATCTGAAGAGCTCAATTCCAACACGAATGAAAACCTGCCGTTAAATGCACATTACAGGGGAGAGAAACCATTTCAGTGTCAGCAATGTACAGCCCAGGCAGGGAAACCTAAAACAAGTGATAAGTGTGATACATGTGCACAGAACAAAAGGGCACATAAACACTGAAAATGACCCCAACAAACTGGGAAAAAACCATAACCAAGCTGGCCAATAGTGGTATCAATGAGAAACATCAACCCCTCCCCCCACAAGTAAGCTCCATAGAACAGATATAAATCGTGGAAGGGTCTATAATCCGTCCCCATACAAGGTGAATGAGCCCACAGTGAAATAGCGCTGCTCAGGGATTTCCCCACCATCGGACAGGGTTCCTATGGCGTGCACATGTCCCGCAACATCAGGGCAGGCATGTCGGAATGGCAACTGGACAGATGCCGGAGAAGGGAATACAGAGGGCCACAGGCAGCACATGCTGTGGTGCAGCTGGGCCACAGTGCGGACTAGGGCGCTGCCTATGTGGCCCAAACGAATGCTGAAGCAGCTGAGCAGCCAGACAGCAACTGCTGAAGGCCCAACATGGGCACGACTGTGTTTCCCACAGTGTCACAGGGGATAGTACCCAGCAGCTATCCCCAAGGGCACGGAACATTGGCAGGCGGTGCTGGGGGGAAGCGTGGACACCTATGCAGGCACCCCTACCCCAGAACCCGCACCATAGGCAGCCGCCTACCTGCACACTGGATGGTCTGAGACTGCGTACCACCAGCACCACCAGCAGAAGGGCATGTCAGCATGGTGGCTGATATTGGTGGTGGAGCGGGCAGTGGCAGATGCCCAGAGCAGACCGTGGCCTAGCCCTGTGTAGGTGGGTGCCGTGTACTGCAACAGATGGGCCCTGTCTGATGAACAGTCATGGTATCACCAAGGAATGTACTGACTCTGTGACAACAAGGTGGTGCAGTGCACAAAACCTGTGTATTCAGAAGCAGAGGGTCACAGGTTAAAATCCCAGCTGTGGTTCCTGCCAACCCAGTCCCCATATTTTACCCACTACTACAACGTGCTAATACAGACAGCACCTTTATTGCAGATGACGTAAACATGCCCAAGACACCTACATTTTACCCTACAGAGCACAGACACCATAAACATGCACATTACCTAGAGCAGAGCCTCCCAAATGCAGTCCTGGAGGGTCAAACACCATTCTGGTTCCATGCTGCCTCTGATAAAGATGCCTGTGCTACATTTCTATGCGCCACCCCCATGGTATGCAGATGTATCTCATGCATATTCATGAGGGACAGCATGAAAACCCGAACAGTGTTTTGCACCGCAGGTCTGAAGTTGGGAACCTCTGACGTAAAGCAGCAGCCAACAGGGGCAGACACACCCGCACCCACAGGCCCCATTATCCAAAGCCTCCTGGGGAGGCAGGACATTGGGCTCTGCGTGCATCTCCCAATACTAGCACTTGCATACCTTAGTAATGCCACCCTAAACCAGGGAATATGGTACACATCTATCAAAAGGTTGCTATGAGTACTGGCAGATAGCAATTCCTAGGTTAAGTACACTTTTCTGAGTGAGCTGCATCATAGCAACTTTTCTGATGTCTGTGGAGTGTGCTACGGGTCTTGTGTCTGACAGTGTTTACCAACCTGGGGAGTGACTCCTACAGTATTGCGTACCATAGCCATGCCTGCACTGTGCCCAGGACTTGTGTGGTGGCCTGGGCTGCCCAACACCTCTATAGTTGCACAATGCTGGCATAGGTGTGGGGAGTGTGTGTCTGTCTATCCAGTGTGTGGTGGTTGCCAACACCCTCCACAGCCCACACTGCTAGCACTGTTGCCAGTATTGGCCTGCCAATGTGCATAATGAGGAGCAAGGTACCGTGGGACTAGCCTGGATAGGGTGGCCTGGCCTGGATGCATCTGCACACGGCATAGGGCAAGGGCTCAGACATTGTAGTGCCTGGCCACCACCTGCACGGACAGGGTGGTCATAGCATGTCCTGCTGGGAGGTCACTCTCACCCTGACTGAGCAGTTACCATGGCATGGCTAGGTTCCCCCATAGTGCTATATAGCATTTTTCTCATGTGATATTTATGGGTTTCCTTTTGGGGCCCAATCACTGACTTATCTGCTTGGTGTGTATGCTGACATCCCCGTTCTGGGTACATGCATCTCCTCCAGGACCATGCACTATGGACTAGCTGGCTGACTGTCTGCATCCTTATAAGGTGTCCTATAGGGGACATTATAGGGTGCCTTGGCGGACAGTACATTTTATAAGGTGCCCTATGGAGTGCCTTATGGGGTGCCTTATGCGGCACCTTAGGTTATGCCACCGTGAGGGTGTGTTTGCTGGCAGCACTAATTAAAATACACGTCACATGCCTCAACAATCACTACTTAAATGTAAAGGGTGCTGCCTCAGCCAGCCTTATACATTAGGCCCACTGGGGAATTGAACCCATGACCCCTGTACCATCAGTCAGTGTTGTAACCATTGTGCTACAGCTCTGTTGCTGTGTTTGTATGCCTGCGCGCCTTAAGATTAACGCGCGGTAACGTGCCCTGTAGCACTCATTCATTTATGGCGCCTTGTAACGCGCGTTCTCGGCTCATTCTTGGAAATGATGTACCGCCCATGTCCTTATTTGGGGTTTCTGTCTCTACCGTGGCTCCTAACGCGAATCGCACTAACGCAGTTTAGTAAACATACCCCAAAGTGTCAAGAATTTGGTGATTTTGGCGGGTTTTTCCAATTTTGTTCTAAACTTGCCTATGCCTTACCTTCGAATTGGTTCAGACTGTAACTTTAGCTTGCCTCTGCAATTTTATTTTGCCTAGCCTTTGCATTGATTCTACACTGCAATTTTATTTTGCCTTGCCTTTGCGTTGATTCTACACTATGTGCAGAATTTATTAAATTGTGTGTGGTGGTATTTGAACTTGTTTGGCGGTATTTGATTTTATCTGGTTTGCTGGATAGGTGTTTGAGTTTTTTTGATGATTGTTTGGTGGTATTTGATTATTGCTGCCAGTATGATGAATTCTTATTTTTACTTTTAGAACTGCATGTGTGGTTTTGGCATCTCCAGTCCTTGTATTGCACATCATCCAGAGGTCTTCAGTTCCTGTTGATCTTTAATAGTTTGAGGCAGTGACAGTTTTGGACCAGATTCAGCCAGTGTTTATATTAACTTAGCAGATTTCGCCTTCTTACATCCAGCCACCCCAGTATAATGAAGATGAGTGTTCCAAAGAAAAGCAAAACCTACCACTTTCATGATGAATGGGAAATGGACTACTTCTTTATCATGGTGAAAGACAAGTGTTGTTGTCTAATTTGTAACGTCCCAGTATCCTTGCCCAAAAAGGGTAATCTGGAACATCATTATAAGACTCTGCATAGCAATAAGTTTGATGCTGATTTTCCACCCAAAAGTGAAATTTGTAAACTGAAGCTCAAAGTACTTAAATCAAAATTGGCTACTCAGCAACAGTTGATGGCGAAGCCAAGGTCACATTCGGTCAATGCAACCATAGCATCCTTCAAGGTCAGCAACCTGATCGCAAAAAAATGCAAACCTTTCACTGAAGGAAACAATTTTTAAAATATTGTTTTCTAGAAGCAGCTGACAATCTTTTTGAAGGATTTAAAAATAAGAAAAAGATCATAACTGCAACGAGTATTCAAGATGTACAATTGTCAAGAAACACCGTCGTGCGGCGAATAGAAAAGATGTGTGGAGACACAACTGAACAATTCTTGGAGGATGTTTCAAATTGTGTTGCTTTCTCACTCCAACTGGATGAATCTACAGACATAAGAGACATAGCCCAGTTACTAGTCTTTATCCGGATGGCTTTTGAAGACTTCAGTGTTAAAGAAGAACTACTTGGAATGATTTCTTTAAAAGGGAGAACTGCCGGTCAGGAAATATTCAGTTCTTTCCATTCTTTTGTGACAAAGTGTAATCTTCCATTGCATAGACTTGTTTCCATCACTACTGATGGAGCAAGAGCAATGACAGGTGTGGTTAACAGTTTCATAGCCCTTTGTAGACAGCATGACGACTTCCCAGATTTCCTTTCTTACCACTGCATCATTCACCAGCAAGTTTTGGCAAGCAAGAGACTCAGTAAAAAGACTGTCATGAACATCACTTTCAAAATTGTAAATTCAGTTTGTGGAAGATCACTTCAAAGATGGCTTTTCAATCTTACTCTTGATGAAGGGGCAGCGGAAATCATTTTGGATACAGATGTAAGGTGGCTAAGTAGGCAGAAATTTCTGCAAAGATTTTGTGATTTGCTGAATGAAATAAGAAGTTTTTTGAAGGAGAGGGGAGATGACCAAGCAGAGTTGGAAGATGAGGAGTGGTTATGTGATCTGGCATTTCTCGCTGACTTTACAGGAGAAGTAAGTGATATGAACCTTGAACTACAAGGTAAAAACAAATGCATTGGCGAGATGATGAGTACAGTTTCATCCTACAAGAGCAAATTTGAGCTAATGATGACTGACCTTGCAAACAACACTTTTGATCATTTTCCTAATACACAGGACCATCTGGGACAATATCCAAATTTTGTTTTTCAGAACGAGAAGTATGTGACAGAAATCTGTTCTGTTATCCAGGAATTCAAAACTAGATTATGTGACATCTAAAAAATTGGAACAGTTGTGGAGTACTTATACCCATTCAAAGTAGATGTGGACATTAAAGGAACTGCAGCTGATATCAGTAAAAATTACTCATTGAACAAGCCATCTCTTGAAAACGAAATATTAACCCTTAAAAATTACATTTTTCTCAAGACCCGTGCTGAGCAAGAATCGTTTTGGAAGCTAGTGCCTAGAGACAGATGTCCCAACTTGAGAAGATGCAGTGAAGCTGTACACTCCTGTTTCGGTTCAACTTATTTGTGTGAATCTGCGTTTTCCCATCTGAAAATGACAAAGAGTACATAACCTTCCAACATGACAGATGAACATCTCCAAGATTCCCTGAGATTGGCCCTCATGCAATATTCACCCAACTACAAAAAGCTGGTGTAGCAGCTGAATGCCACCAAACCAATTATACCAGGAGTCTTTATCAAGGTTCAAGCCAGTTTATTTGTGCACAGGCCCAGTCAGTCAAAGCATTCAAGGAACTGAGCTGAGCTCTTCATAGAGACATAACTTTTTATACCACTTAAACATTTTGATACATGAAAACATTCTATTGGTCTTATGCTAATTTCTACAAACTTTCTATTGGTTTGACATTTCCCTAAATTTGACCAATCAGGGTCTATGCCCTTTGCTCTGCTTTCTCTAGCTAGCTGAACAATGGCTTGGTTCAAACCTGGTTACTTTCCTTCATCAAGGTCATATCTAGCTCCTAAAACATGTAAGTAACAATTCTGAAGTAACGATTTAACATACAGGCATTGTATTCACTTTGTGCAAACTTTGCAATAACAGTATTTCATTCTAAAACAGCATTTAATTCTGTCTTATAATTTTATGTCTCAGCACTACTGAATTCTGAGGCCTGTCATTTTCCAGGTTCAGGCTTATGGCCTAATCTATAGTTATAGGCTACCTGGCTATCACATTCCCCCTTTGATTATTCTCACCCAGAATGTTAAGATGGGTGAGAAACAAATCACTTATACTTGAGTTGTTGCCATGTTATGTGGTATAGGCTGATACCGTCTTATAGCTAGGAGCTTAGCTGTTGTCTTTTTTTCTACAATATTCTCAATGATTGTAGATATATTACATAGGCAGAGGGGTAAAATGCATGGAAGTATTAAACATGTTATTACTACTAGTGCTGCAATTACCGCAAGTGTTTTCAGGCCACCAAACATTGAGAATACAGAACCAAACCATCCATTTAATTCTAGTCCATGCCAGGTCTGAACTGGTATGTATGTTTGTTTGCGCATATGTTCAGCAATTTCTTCTACTACATGACCTTCATTATCTATTTGTAAACAACAATTGGTTAAATTCAATTTTCCACATACTCCTCCTTCAGCTGCTAGTAAATAATCAAGTGCTAAACGATTTTGATATATAGCTGTACGCATTTGAGTACTTTGCCTGGCTAAGAGTGTTAGTGCTCTACTTGTTTTCATTAGTTATTATTTCAACAACAGCTTGCAAACGTATAATTCTATTCAACATATAAACTGGGGTACGATATCCCCATGTGCCATCTTGCTCCCAAGTGGCAGGTCCATAGTAGGAAATAATTCTTTCAGGTGGCCACTCATCTGTACCACCCCATTTGTCCCATTGACCTATCTTTAAGGCTTCTCTTTTCTGTCGTGTTCTGTATATCGGGTATCCTAACTGTTCTCCATGGGCAGTGGATAGAAGAAAGAAAGACGTCTTATTGTTCCCAATACACATGCTCCTCCCCAATTAGGAGGAAGTTTAGCATATGCTCTAGTTCCACAAATCCAGTAAAGCCCTGGTGGAGCTTGCCAGGTATTAGGTGATACTAGATTTGTCCATAACTTAGCAAGTTCAGGAAAAATAACTAGAGGATTGGAAGGTTCAGGATCTTTTATTCCTGACCACCAGGACGTCTTTTTTGTTGAGGCATTATAAAACTTCTGGCTGAGACAGACCAGCTGTCCAACCTTTACAGTAAATTGTGGCCCAATACGTGCAAAACATAGACATCCGACAATGGGGTTAGCTAATACCCATTCACTTGTAGTCAGGGGCGGCCCAAGGGGGGTGCGGGGCCATGTGCGGAGACTCGGTGCGGGGCCTCATTTGCATAAGTGGCCTTATTTGCATAAATATTTGCATAATGTTACCATACACTAACTTTTAGTAAACATGTCTCTTAATGAGTGTATGGATAAAGAAAGACTAAAAGATTTCTACATTACTATATAATCCAGTGCCAACCGCTAGGCACATTAGGAACTACTACAAACGCTGCCCATTTAGAACCCATAGCAAACCCGCTGTATCCTGACAGCATTACCAGGACTCACAAAGCACCAGTCCCTACCTATCAAAGGAAACACTGCAAATATTAAACCAGTACATTTCAGAGAATACTGGGGAAAGAGAACAAGTGGCAATGTCAAATAGGAATTACATAAACAGAATACCTCAGCTCAGTTACACATGCAGAACATAGACCATCACCAAACAAGGAATCGCAATTTAGAAACAGGAAGGCAATAATTTAAACTGGGAACCCCAAAAGCCAAACTTGGAATGTACAACAACACTGTAGAAATAAAACTATAAATCAATTTCCTCTTGTACCAAACAAAGCGCAGACGTTAATGATGCACATTTCCCAGAACTTTCATATTCCATTTAATAAATTCAAAATAAAGAGATATATTTCTACCTTTTGTGCATTTTTTTTCAGTTGCAATTGCTCCAGCCACTTTCTTCTGGTTTCTTCATGTTTTCTGCTAACTCTCCATCGTCTGCTGTCCATTTGTCCTTTCTTCTCTCTTCTAGTTTTCTTTCCATCCTCTCTCTCTACATCTGCTTTAACATACTAATCTTTATCCTTTTGCTCTTTCCTCATTCTTATTTCATCCACACAAATTTTACCCCTCCATCCTCAATCCCCACTTACTCTCCCAATACCCGGCCAATTGTAGATTTTTCATCCCTCCCACACAAAATATTTTTCCCCTCTCCATTTTACTCTCCCAGCCCCATCCCATTCTAATCCTCCCCCAACATCAGCTCCCTTCTAGTTCCAGTCTCACCCAGCATCCATTCCCTTCTAGTCCCTGCATCAGCCCATTTCCAGTCCTAGCCCCCCATCCACCCATTGGCTGGCCTAGCTCCCCCATCCATTTTCAGTCTGAGTCCCTTCATCAGCTCATTTCCAACCCTAGCCCCCCATCAGCCCATTTCTAGTCATTTCCTACCCCCACCAACAGCCCACCTCACATCCTAGCTCCCCTCCACTCAGCCCAATTCCAGTCCAAGCCCCCCCATGAGCCTACTTCCAGTTCTAGCCCCTCCAGGAGTCCATTTCAATTCAAGCCCCCACCACAGCCCATGTCCAATCTTAGCTCCCCCCAACAGCCCCTGTCCAGTCCTATCCTAGCTGCTCCAGCAGCCCAGGTGCAGTCCTAGCTCCCTTCCCTCACAGCCCATTTCCATTCCAAGCTCCCTCCCCATCAGCTATTTGCAGTTCAAGCCTCCCCGTCCACTCAGTCCATTTCCAGTCATAGCACTCCCCCCACCCATTACCAGTCCGAGCCCCCCCTCTTCCCCTTTTCAGTTTTAAGCCCCCCCCATAACCCATTACCAGTCCTAACCCCCCATCAGCCCACTTCCAGTCTTACCCCATCAGCCCATTTCCAGTCAGCCCCCCATAGCCCATTGCCAGTCCTAACCCCCCCCCCATCAGCCCACAGCCCATTACTAGTCCTAACCACATCAGCCCACCTCAAGTCCTAACCCCTCCCCATCAGCCCTTTTCCTGTCCTAGCACCCCCATAGCCCATTAGCAGTCCTAACCCCCCCCCATAGCCCATTAGCAATCCTAACCCCCATCACCCTATTTCCAGACAGCCCCCATCAGCCCACAGCCCATTACCAGTCTTAACCCCCCCCAGCCCATTTCCAGTCCTAACCCCCCATCACCCCATTTCCAGTCAGCCTCCATCAACCCCCAGCCCATTACCAGTCTTAACCCCCCCAGCCTATTTCCAGTCAGCCTCCATCAGCCCCAGGCCATTTGCATTCTTTACCCCCCCCAGCCCATTTCCAGTCCTAACCCCTCCCCAGCCCATTTCCAGTCAGCCTCCATCAGCCCCAGCCCATTTCCAGTCCTAACCCCCCCCAGCCCATTTCAAGTCAGCCTCCATCAGTCCCAGCCCATTTCCAGTCCTAACCCCCCCCCTTGCACATTTCCAGTCCTAACCCCCCCCCCTTGCGCATTTCCAGTCCTAACCCCCCCCTTGCACATTTCCAGTCCTAACCCCCCATCACCCCCATTTCCAGACAGCCTCCATCAGCCCCCCCCCCCTTCCCTTCCCTTCCCTTCCGGCAAATTTAAAAACAAAAACCTGGCTCTAGCCGCTGCCGCGTCCGTCGCAGCAGCGGCAGACTGGCGTGTCCCGCGGGCCCCCTCTCCACGTCGAGCCCTCTGCAAGGGCTTTCAGATTCGCGAAGGGAGAGTGCTCCCTCGCGTCTCTGTAAAGCCCGCAGGGGCTAATGGGAAATTTCCCATCAGCCCCTCGCGTCTAAAGGGGCTGATGGGAAATTTCCCATTAGCCCCTGCGGGCTTTACAGAGACGCGAGGGAGCACAACTCTCCCTTCGCGAATCTGAAAGCCCTTGCAGAGGGCTCGAAGAGGAGAAGGGGCCCCGCGGGACACGCCATTCTGCCGCTGCTGCGACGGACGCGGCAGCGGCAGCAGCTAGAGCCAGGTTTTTGTTTTTAAATGTAATAAAAAAAAAAGCAGAATGTTCTTTGCGCGGGGCCCCCTGAAACGCGGGGCCCTGTGCAAAAAACATTCTTGCTCAATGGACGGGCCGGCCCTGCTTGTAGTTTTATGAATATTTGTATAATTATATGATACAGAAAAGTTTAATTCTTGTGCTTCCCATGGCCATTGATCTCCCATTTTAGTTCCTCCACAGAAGTAACAATTAGTTATATTGAGACTGGTTACTACGGCTCCAGCTAATTCAAGAAACAAATTCTGTGAGGCATGAGGAACTTCAAACTGTGATTTCATAGTTTCATAGAATGTATGGTGTATTCTTTATGGTGATGATACATGAGTTTTAGTGTTAAGTTGTATATATACAAAAGTTCTAGGATCTGATCCTCCTGCTGCTATGCGTAAGCCAAATCGATATTCTTGTTTCCATTGACTAGGATTTGTGACCAGGAGCCTTAAAGGATTACAGGCACCTTTCTTGCATGTCTTTGGATTAGATAAAGACAGTTTTTCTAATTTGGCTCTACGATTATCTCCTTCCTGTCCTGTAGGGCTACCTGACCATGTAGCATAGTATACACATTCCAATTTTGGACAGTAATAATCAGCTTTTGAAGGTTTACCATAATGTGTTGGAGAGTGTAACCCCAGTAACATAGTCCCCATTTATATGCACCTTCAGGACACATATATTTATCATCATCATAATAATTTCTCTCCCAAGTCCCACATTTCTGATTATAGTTTCTGTTTATGGCATCACAAGCATCAAAGGATAGAGCTGCAGGTTTTGTAGGGTCTTCAAGTTGTTGAGTAGCATTTAAAAGAGCTCATCTTCATCATTCCATCGTATTTTTAGCACATAATAGGATGGATTCTGTTGTGGTTGAAAACAAGTTCTGCTCTTTCCTTTTGTGCAAATGTTCAGTTCTGTGCCATTATATATCTCATTGACTTACTATACCTGTACAAGTATATTGCTAGGTATGATAAAGCAAGTCTGGTTGAATCATTTTCATACCAGTCCGGGGGTAGTTATTACAGACAATGCCAGCGTTGCAGGGTGGCAAAATGCAAAAGTGGCAGGTTCGAAGCACTCACCGAGGCTGCTATCAAAGATGAAAACAAGTAGAAAGTCAACATAATGGTAAAAGTCGTCTGAAGGAATTAGTGCAAGTCTTTAAGAAAAACTAGTGCAACTGTTGATAATGTGACCTCTTGACAAACAACAAACAAGTGTCTGTCCTTCGATGATCTTCTTCTTTTCTCTACGTTGGAGCCTGTTTTTGCTCTCAGTAACATGCAACCCATTGTAGTGTTTGATTTGTATATCCTCAAGCTTCGCAGCTGTACAGATGACGCTGACACACAATTTTTAGTTGATTAAGGTGTGTAAGGGAGCTGGTAGATGACTCCCACGTAATTGGTCAATAAATACCAGTCCATGGAATGAGTAATTCACTGTGTGGGGGGTTGATTAAAACGGCACAGACGCCTTGAAATTGCAAATGTCATAATAGTGTCCGCTAATGACAGCAGGGGGACACTCCTTTTGAGACGGGTTGGGCTCGCGGTGTCAGAATAGAATAAATACAACTGGATTGGCTTGTGTCATTCTGGGAGTTCGAGGATATATATCCATAGAATATTGTGCCACAGTCCGATCAGGTTGGAGAGTGTAAACACACAACAGAACCAAGGGTTGCTGTGATGTGTTCACTCGAATGGTATGGCTGTACATCTGGTAACGCGCATAGCGCGACGAGTATAGGACAACGACAATAGAGAGGAGCACGCCGCACGTATCTGCGAAGCTCGATGGATCAGCCCTTTGCAATGCGGCTCGATCCTCCGAGAGCGGGCCCCGCGGGCACCCATTGTCTGTGCCAGGGCTTGCATCGGAAAGCAGCTACGCGTGCTAATGCCTATTTTCACTTGTTCTGGACAGGGCGTGTCAGCGGGGGGGAAAAAGAAGATGTCAAGGGATGAACGGATAGTCTGATGGGGAAAGGTGTGGGGTGGAGGACGGGGGGAAGGTAAGGGGTGTGGCTGGCACGCGTATGTCAAAAGCTGCTGTGTAGGGGTTTGAGCGGATAACGGACATACAATGGGTACCCATCTCCGTATGGTGGTTCCAAAGCGGGGTGTCTATAACGGGTTCCACATGTCTTTGACCCAGGGCACGGACGTACCATTCTTGGTCGGGATTACAGTTGATCCGTCCAGGTGGTGACATGGGGGGTAGACATAGTCGGGTGTACCCCAGGTGTTGTGGTAAGAATTGGCTGCAAAACACGAACGCTGTAGTGCTAAATAGGTGGTCTTGCCAGAGTAAGTGTTCCAGAGTCGCTATCGGGCTCAGTAATCCCGCTTTCTAATCGCCTTTGAAAATAGTGGAAGGTCGAGCCATACAACGATCTCGGAGTAGGAGAAATGGCGTGCCTATTACATTAGTGTAGGTGCTAGTGGGGGGGGGGAAGGCGGCGTATGAATCCTTAAACAGAGCATGTGAGGAGATACGCGTGAGTGGGCAAGTATTATAAAGGTGTAGTATGGTCGGGCTGTGAGCTGAAGTTGTTTTCGCGGTAGCATGTGTGAGGATTTCAGCGTGTCTGATTTCATGTCGTGGCTTCTACTTGTCCCCTGACTGTTTCTCCCTTGATGGGGGGAGGGGGGTTACCCCGCCGCGGGCGTGTATGCGGTGTGTCAACTTCACAGTCGTGAATCATGGTAGAAGCGTTAGCTAACTGGTGGTAGTTAACTGAGGGAGTAAAATAGGGAGAGGGGAAGCTGCCTACTTTGTCCGTGACGCCCTCGTCGCATAATGATACCTGCCGAAGTAGCGGTTGAAAAGTTTCGATGAGAGTAGGTCTTGTCATTGCGCTCTCTTGCTGCTCATTTTGCATTGGTGTGGGGCTGTCTACGCCACCCGCGAATAGTTTAGGTACACACTAACAAAGCAAGTACGGGTATCCATGGGGGGTTGCTTCTGTGGCAGATTTGGGGCAGTAAAGTCGCACTTGAAAATATACTGCGTGAGGAAGGGGGAACTCTGGGTTGACATTAGATTCTGTAGTTGTGCAGAGTAGTGACCTTGCTTTGGCGATTGTTCTTGGCACAAATGTTTATCCATTGACATGCAGGCTACTGAAGCGGGTGCGCGAAGGTGTCCGCACAAGAGAATATTAAAGAGTGATGTGGTTCACAGCTTTTGTCAGTGCTCTGTACATTTAATGCCATAATTGTTGCCTTGATGAACAAGGCATTGAGGCAAGAGGCTGACGACTGTAAATGCTGGTCATAGGTGAAGCACGGGGTATGTAAAGTGCTGCAGTAAATGGGATGATGGGAGCCCCCTGCAGCGTGTAACGGTGGATATAAGGAGGGCATAAGTCCAGTGCCAGTTTCTCAATATACGGATCCCACTGTCTGTGTTCCAGGTAAAGTCCAAGTGTGATTTTGTAGGTATAGGTACTGGATCGAACCCTGACAATATCAGGAGGGTACAGGAAGGACTAGACGGTGCTGTAATTGGGAGTAGTATATCCTGAAAGTTGTCAGAGTGGGTGCTCGTCCGTACAAGGTGGGCATGCTGTTACAGAAGCCAGGAGGCATCTGCATTCGGTGTTCCCTTGGTGGCCGTTCGTCCTTTCCTGCTTGATGGTCCTCATGACATGTGTGCAGATAACTGGCATGGATGCATTGGGGAGCACCATAAAGTCAGGAAAACTAGCACAATGGCGACGATCTGTATGTCGATGTGGGATGCAGATATGGGTATCAGAATAAAGTCGCGTCAACTGAAGTTGTGAATCAGCCCTCTTGGTCCCTGTAACGAAGCCTCCTGAGAGCAGCCTTGAAGGTTAAGGCCCGCGCTTAGACTCGGTGTATACACTTTAAAATAAACCGAGGCCTGGTGCGTGTGCCCAGTGGAAGTGAACTCATGTGTGATGCTCACAGCAATGTTGATCTGGCGTTTGTGCGGATACTGGTCTGCGAAAGGACTAAGGCTGGAAGATGTTCAGAGTGACAAGCGCGCATGATTGACTTTACTGCATATGCCCGTAGCACTAACGAGTGTCCGAGTACGGCTAGCAGCGAGCAGGCTGTCACCATCCAGCGAAGTACCCTGATGGTGTCTGGAGTCCGACAAGGTACAATCGTGATCATGGATCAATGGATCGAGGCTTAGTAGAATACGAGTATCGG